>CM060846.1:66487500-67177500 GCA_030762175.1 Metallyticus violacea
TCTCCTATTAACACAAACTCCATTAAAGGGAATTCTGTTTTTATATTTAATAATTCCATTTCTATTTGTCAAAAGAGATCCGGGTTGTGAAATTTGGAATTTAAGGGCAGATTGTAAAATATACCAATGCATAAGTTTCACCCTTGCATTAATACCCACATAACCTCACTAATTTTGACTGCCTATCCTTGGCTTTGCTTGCAAGATTACTCCTCAGCAGCAAACATAAACCTCCAGAAACTCGATCTTTAATATTCTTCCTTAAACCATGTTTGCCAATGAAATCACACCCCCCAACCTTAATGCACTGATTGCTCTCTGGCCAGGTTTCAGCTAGCACTAACACATGGGCCTTATTCAAAATTTCCTTGAAAGAACCCACATTTCATTCCTCTAGTATTCCTTCACAGTTCCAAAAACCAAGTTTCACAACCTTCCCTCTTTCTTCCTCACCCTATTGTGAACCAGAACGGGACCTAAATGAAACCACCAGCTCTTGCTCCTGAGCATTCTCCCACTATTGGGATGTGACTGACACTAACAGGCAGTAGCTTTCGATATTCCCCACCACCAGTTTCACTATGTCTCAAATTTGCAATAAACTCCCTCTTGCTAGATGAACTAGAACTTGATCTTGACTCAGCTGGTAATGTCTTACTCCACACTCTTGACCTACTTTCCCTTGCCAGCTAGGCAGCAACGACTGATTCCCTCTTATCCGGTGATATTCTCATTTATGATGTCATCATTCCCCCATTCGTCTGCACATGAACTCCCATTCACTCTGCTAACATGTTGATTTGGCTAAGCTTTGACATTTGGACTTCCTGTCCTTCTGTTTCCCTTTGTTTTTGTTGCAATTTGCCAACTCATGTCTTCCTCGTTTCTTCAGTAGTTTCTTAGATCCTTTTCAAACTCATCAACTAGTCGATCTTCGATCCAAAGTCGTAGGTTATGCATTTACGTGCGTTTACCCTTTGATCTTGCCTTCTTCATCCGTTGCACTAGTTCTTTCTTCAGGATTCTCTGCTCTATCAAAAAATCTTCATTAATAAACAAATTCATATCTTTTAATTTATTAGATCTTTTCAACACCTCATAGACAATTCACATAGTTACAAATCTAAACTCTATCATTTTTCTTCCTCCATTCTTCCCAACTCGAAAAGCTTCAGCAATTTCCCATTTGTTCAGAACCATCTCCAATTTCCCTTCCAAAATATCTTTCACTTCCTGAATGGACCACACTCCTCTTCTTTCCTCTACACCTGATATTACCTAATTAAATTTCCGATATCTTTCTTCCAATGTTTCTACTCTTATTTTGATGACTTGGACTTTTGTTTTCATGTTTTGCATTTCAATTTTGATTTCATTTTTAATTTCTTTCCCCACATCATTCATTTTACTCCCCAACCTTTCTTCCATACACTGCAATATGTTTCGAATTTCTTCACCTGCTCTGTAATCATCATTAGGCCCAGGATTGATCTCTACTCCTCCAATGATTAGTAGCACACTAATTACATACACCACAGCAAAAATATTCTGCATCTCTCCATGCTGCACTTTTTTTAAACAGATTCCACTTCACAGACCTATTCTTGCTCTATAAATTGATTCCCATTGTTACTTATGTCACTTTTCAACTTCTTCCTGCAGCTCCCAAGAAACACAACCTTTCTCCTTCACTGCTAACTTAGCACTCCCAGTCATACTTACTAACTGTAAAGTAACCTTAGATCTCTTACAGAACAGTTACAAACATAACACACATCTTGATGAAAAAAATGCTATTACAATCTCTAGAATTAAACAATTGGAAAATATACTTCACATGGGTAAAAGCTCACATCAGGAATGAAGGCAACAAACTGGCACATTAATTGCGCAAACAAGCAACATCCCAGCTTGGACTCAAAAATGACTTATGACTGAACACCTATCAGCACTTTAAAACACGAACTGAGTGAGGAAAATTTTCCTTTATGGGAGAATCACTGCAAAACACTACCAAGGGAAAACTGATGAAGTCATACTTTCCTAGTGTGCAAAGAAGACTAAACTTTAAACTTATCTTGAATCACAACTCCGCAGCCATTACTACAGGTCATGGGAAATTGCATTTGCAGAAAAAAAAAAATCTCAAACAGTGCTCTGGGAGTGTAAGCTACTAGACTCAGAAAGAAATTAATTTTGTAGAAGTATGATAATATCAGGTGGCTAATAGTCAATATAAAAAACTAAACTCATGAACAAAAACTTGAAACATTTTCAAAAATCTGTAAATATAATAAAATTTGATATTTTACAAACAAATAATTAGGAAATACATTTATAAATGCATAGTTTCTATACATTTATAGTTACTATAAATGTATAAACCGTGAACATTTCACTGTATATTTAAACACATATAGTATTGCACCATGCAATGGTGCATGCTGCAAATAAAGGGATTTATAAAAAAAAATGTGCACACACACCCAAGACACACGTTCTGTGTAGGAATATGCACATATAACAAAACATTGTTTCACACATCGTATGCCACTTGCACGAAAAGTTTTGGGAGCTCGTACAAAAAGTAAATTTAATTACTTATATACAGAAAACTATTGAAAATGACTTAAAATAGATTTTCATTCAGGATATTAGCCTCTCCCATTTAGACCAATTCACTTTTAGACAAATTTTTATTATGTAATTTGTTAAAAAATCAGTTGAAGAGCCCCGTAAATGACAGACCTCCATTGCTGACAACTGTTGATGCACCTACACAAAAACCAGAGCTGTGCAATGACAGCTTAATATAAATAACCTTATACACATGCATAAGACTTTCTTTTTGGCAATAAACAGATAGGACATTAATCCAGAACTGAAATTATGTGATGACTCATCATACAGGACTATCCCCGAATGAATGGGTAATCTTGTATATTGCCCTGGGTCCAACGACTTGTCTTATGTCAAAAAATAAGCAGTAAAATAAATCTAGGCACCACTAACCCATTGATTGATCCAGCTCTTCTTTGCATTGCAAACAAAGCTTAACAAAAAAGAAAATTCCTCTATCACTTTTTCTCTCTCTCTCTGCAAGAGACAGAAGATGAAGGGTGAAGGAAAAAAATTGCACAAAATCCATATTGTTTTCACATTTTGTGGTAAACCTACACCTTCAGATATCTATAAATACATTTCTTGCCATTGTCCTTCAACAGATTTGTGCTATTTGATTTCAATGAGTTTGACAGCAATATTGCATCTTAACACTAGAATGCCCAATGGCGGTCAATTAGCCGCTTTTGATTTTTGAATGCTCATATTTTCACTGTTTTTGGAAGTATTTTTCTTTGTGATTTTTAATGCCTTTCAAAAACCATTACAGGTAGCCGAGGTCATTAGGCGCAGAATTGTGAGAGGGGGGTCTGGGGTTCGATTCCCGCCAGGACTGCCTTTCCTGAGGATTTTTCCAGGTTTTCCTCAGTCCTCATAAATGGCAAATGCCAGGGAGGTGCCCTAAACTTAGGCCTGGAATGTTTCCTTCCTTTAAAAAAAAAAAAACTCTTTCCTAATTTACCATTTCATCTCATATATCATCAGTGTCCACCATCCATGATCCTCAGTAACAAAAACGGGCGTTAAAAAAAAAAATGTCCCTTTCAATGATGTTTAGCTCACCAATTTTTTTTTTTTGCATTTTAGCCGAATTTTGTTTTAAATAGCAAATTTACCATTTGTTTCCAGAGACAGTCAATTGACTGCTTCCTTAACCACGTTTCTTAATTGTATTGCATAGTTGTAACCAACAATAATCATTTCTGCACAACAAACATGTTTCAAACATAGTGTAGTGTGTGAGTCATTGTTTGCCAGTTCCATGTCTAAAATTTTACTTAGCTTTTCATTGTTATGTAGCATTCATGTTGTACTCAAGCTTTGTTTTGATATTCGTAGTGGGACAGGCTGTTTGCTAAGTGAACACAATGCGTCCCTTTCGCAATCATGGCCTTTCTGAAGCGAATATTCTGAAAGCTCTTCGAAATATATCTCCAACGCAATCTGAAGTGGACCAATTTGATCAAGAATGCGTTTATGAAAGTGAAAATTCTGGTAATGAGAGTAGTCTACCTTCTCTGAGAATGTTCCAATGTAACAACTTTCTGTGTATACATAACCTGCATTTGTATAACTTATGCCTTTTTGTATGCATAACTTGTTACAACACATGATAGAATAAAACCAATTTGTACAATAAAATATTTTTAATTTTCAAAGAAAACGTGCACATATATTTGACATAAAAAAATAAATAAAGCCTTTTTTTCTTTAAAATCATTTAACCAGAGATGCCTTATAATAGATGTACAAAAGAATTAACAAGCAAATGTAGTGAATATATCACTGAATTAAAATTAAAAGAATAGGCAAAGGAGCTTGGAGACATAAACACTTGTGATAGGTAAGCAAAAACAATGAACAAAAAATGTCTGAAATCAGATGCTCAACTTCGAACCTAGCTCGAAGCTCAGAAGCCATGTTGTTCCTTCTATATTAGTACAGTTGTCTGGTAAGCGATAAGTAAGAAATTTCATCGACTTGAGTCAGAATTGCACATAATGATGTGATACTGAGCAAAAACTAAGTAAACACAAACTTGCTATAGAAGTTAATGCAAACTGGATTCAAACCTGGCCTTACTATTTAGAAGTAAAATCATTCCCTTATATCATAACAGTATGCTAGAAGAAGATAAGCAAGAAATTTCATTGCTTTTGATGAGAAAAATGATTAAAAATGCATAAGAAATTAGTAGCGGTTAATTCACTGCTAACAGGCATTTTAGCGGGTACTTGAAGCTTGGGCATTCTAGGGCTAAGACAGCTTCACAGTGTCATTGGGTCTATGAAGATACTTCATAACTTGAGCTATAGAGGTTATTTCTAAAGTAATTATTTAGGGAAGCTCTGAATATATATCATTACCTGCAGGTCAGTTAGCAGAGCCATAAGAAGGCGTTGGCGTGGTACAAACTGTGGTGACTGCTCTCCATTTGGGTACACAATCAACAAAGGTGCAAACTTCTGGAACACTTTTTGAGCTAAAAGATATAAAATGCAATGTGTCAAATATAAAATTAATATGACTATTGCTTCTTGTCATGTCTGAGGTATTGAATTACAATTTTAATATATATTCTTATTTATAACTATATATACCGAGGGTGCCAAAAAATATATACACACTTTCACTGTAGATATCTATTTAATATTTTTCAAAGTTGGACCGAAAAACAACAGTAATGTTTTAGTATGATGTTCTGTAAACAGACATGACTCTCATACATTATCATAGCGTTGCTACGTGACAGGTAAATCAATAATGAACAATTGAAGCCACAATTATCTTATGATATTTTGTAAATAGAAGTGACTCACATTATGTTATGATAGTGTTGTTACAACAAAATGAAGTCAAGATTATAGTTTGAACAGTGGAAAGCAATTTTCAAGTGGTATTGGAAAACCAAGAATGTTGTTGAAGTTCAAAGGCAATGGAGACATGTGTACAGAACAGAACCACCAACAAGAGTAGCAATTGCACACATTCGAGACAAGTTTGAGACTCTTGGTACTGTATGCAATGTTCACAAGGGCAGATCTGGGAGATCTCACACAGCAACAAGTCCGTGTTCTCGGCTATGATTTTGGAATGTTTTGAGCACTCACTGCAGAGCCTCACAAAGAGGTCTGATTAAGTTTCCACTGCATTCTCTGGTTCTAACTCTGTTGGAGTTCTACCTGTGGGGAACCATTAAGGAAGTTGTATGCCATAGAAAACCAGCTATACTGGCAGCACTTCTGGAAGAAATTGAAAAGGCATATGCTGCAATCGCTGAGGACACTTTCGCAAACATGGATCAATCAGTTGTTAAACATACCCAGAAGTATATCGACACTGATGGTGGGCATTTTTAGCAATTGTTGTAATTGTAAAAGACTAAGATGATTAGTATTCATCATTTTCTGTTTGTGTGAATTCAGTTTTATGTTAACACAGTTTTTTCTTTACTTGAAGTGTACGTGTATGTGGGTGGGTGTGGGTATAACTGGTACTTGAGGACAAGAAAAATTTATATATATGCTAAACAAAGCTTGAGAACCAGAGATGCTGGGGCTACCCAGTCATTAGTGTACTGGTTAAAAATAAAATTCAGATAAATTTTTCAGTCAACCACATTTGTCTAGGAGGTTTCAATCTGCAAATGTTGCAAATATAAATAGTTAAAATATACTTAAATTTGTTTTTGATAACTGTTCTTAATAAGCTTAAGTTCCATATCATCAACACAGATAGTAGATTTTGGCATATTAAAATTTAAAAAATCGGATTTTAAAAATAAAGTAAAAAAAATTTAGTATTCTATGGCATTTTTATGTTAGCATTTAGCGTTTTTTAGCTTTTTGGTGAAACTTGTCTCATTTGAAAGGATAATTGTATGGCGGAAAATTAACTTTGTACTTTATTGATTTCTGATTTTATATTTTTTGTTACAAGCAATTAAACAGAAATTATAGCTATGAAACCATATATAACAGTCATAGAGTATTAATTCAATCAAACAATAAAATTTCAATCACTCTAGAAGCTTTCACATTACATGTATGGTATGTCTAAATACATAAATATTGAATCTCTTCTCTTTCAATTAACCTAAAATCACTGGAAGTTTAACATAGAACAAATTACAATATTGCTCTCCATTAATCTCTTTCATCTCTCTGTGACAAATGAATTGCACTTGCTAAAAATTGTTCTGCATCACCACTATTTACTGCTGCCCAGATGGACTGAATGGCTGCTTCAGTCAAGGGTAGAAATTTCAATTTCAGTGCTTATAACATTTGAAGCATTTGAATTATCTTTATCTCCAACTCAAAACAGCTACTGTAGGGTTTTTGTGAAAATATACTTAAGCACCTAAAATTTATCTGCATCTAGTTTATTAAAATAAGAAAGCTTTATCTTGTAAGTTAGCACTTTCTGAGGATTTACATCACAAGTCTGGCCAGCTGCACATGGATTGAAGAGGTCATTCAGAGCTTGGAAAAGCATATTAGTGATTTCATTTTCTACCATATGTGTAGACAATTTTACTTGACACATTTTCATACATAAATTCACTTTTCTCTAATACCTTTCTTGGCTTTTACATTGGAAACATGCTTTGAGATTTCATGTGTTAGATGGTAACCACCCAGCAGCATATCTCCCTAACCCTAAATATATGTTCATCCCACAATTTATGGGCAAAAGGGTACTCGCATCCTTTAAGCTGTGTTATTAACTTAGTAATTTGCTCTGAAAAATTTTCATTTGAATCTCTACTGTTATAGAACTAATTTCATCTTTCAAAATATATAGAATGCAGGAGAACTAATGTTTGTCTTTCAAAGTCAAGAAGCATTTGTCTAAATATATTATGCTGTTAAACCATTAGTTCCAGCATGTTATAACTGGGCTAGGAAATAGAACAAGGAGCTAGATCTTTTATCTGAAGATAATTTAAATATATAATTTTTCATTTTTCTAGGATGCTTAAGCTTGGACACAGGTATTCAGTTCTGACATCTCTTTCAAAATGACATTTACTATCACGTTTACTTTGTGCTTGAAACATTGAAATTGTAACAAATTATCTCTAATAATTGTTATAAAGTCTGAAAACATGTTGGCATTTATGTAACTGAATCTGAAACGAAGCCAAGTGCATTATCGAATTCAATGTTGTAATCTTTCAAGGCACTGATAATAGCTCTAGCACATGTTGTACCATTTGTTGCATCAAGAAAACAAACATTTGCCAGATGCACATCCTGGTTTTTACCTGGTAGCATCATTCTGAAGAGCACAGCAAACACACATCTGTCTTCCCTATCATAAGTCTCATCTGCGATGATGATCGGTATAACTTCCAAAGCCATTTTAATGTCGTCATGTATCACCATTCCACAGAGGCATATACTCATTTCTCAATCTTGAACATATATGTAGTTCACCTGAGCCTGGCACATACCTTTAAAGGTAGAAACAATCAAATTAATTTTATTTAGATGTATAGTAATACACACATTTTTTGTAGGCCTAATATCTATAAAACAAAGAAAGCAGCAAAATATGTATTAATAAACCTAGTATTAAATATTGAATTTTGAATAAAATAGTAAATTTTAAACTTTTTTGAACCCAAAAATCCACATTTTAATGCAGTACTTACTTTTTCAAATATTCTTGCACTGGCCGGATGATCCAGTTTATTCATTGGAATGATGGCTCGTAAACACATCTTCACAGTATTTTCAAAAAACTCATCTTTTTCTTTACAAGCATTCTTTGCTTTGCTTTCCAGTTCTGCAATTGTTGCCTGTTATTTAACCCCACGTTGTTCTTCAGTTCTTTTTGAAAGGAAGTTTTCTTTGTATTTGTTGATTGATTTTTATGTATTTTTCCAATACATATCGTTTCTCCCATGGCAACCTCTTACTGCACAATTAGTGCATTAAAATATTTTAATCGCTTATATAATAGCTCTCAGTTGTAGGCTTTCAACCAGTTTAATAGTGATTTTGTCTCGGCCCATTTTCATGCAGTGCATGAAAATGACAGAGAAATGAACAAGTCAACAATTATTTTCAGTTCAGTTTAAATTTCTGCAGCGAAAATGAAAAGGCAGATTAAGGGTGAATGGAGGCATAGGATGCCCAAGCGCAAGAAAAATATATGGGCTGACCAAAGTGCATGTATAATATAAAGAAAATCACAAAATTTTAATTTTACATTTATTTGCATAAACTCATATATTTTCCATTTTATCATGAATTATTGCAATTGCAAAAATGTACCATCCCTAATCATTAGATAAAAGGACAGTTCCCATGCAATTTTAATGTCTCAAATCAACCTTTTGGCAAACTTTGAAGTTTTGTTCACCTTTTAGTGTATTTTTTTGGGAGGGGGGGGCATTTTTTAACATTAATTGCTTAATATATCAGTAACATAGCTATGGGTTTAATCTTCCTGGATATTTTCCCAGGAAGATTAAACTCACCTAATTGCTGTGAAGAGCAGCACATCCATCCGCACCCAATTTATATTTTACATGTGTTTGAATATTTTAAAATATTTAGTCTTGCCACTGAAGGTGAAAAAATCTGTTTTGGATTCTGAGTTTTTCCTAGCTTCTTGCTAAAATGACTCATATTGTACCACCAGTAAATATTCCATTGTGTCAGACTGGTCAAGCATAGGAAGTATAAACAATGGCAAATGTCTCTGATGCTGGCCTTAACTTGTAGAGGTGATATGTGACACAATCAGTCTTGTTGCATCATTCTTTGCATCAAAGCTCATTTTAGTGATGATGGGGCAAGTGGTGTACTGTTCACAACTGTGGCTTTGGTAAGACCTATAAATGCCAAAAGGTGAAACAAAATATGCAAGGAGTAAGCAAATTGTATTTATTGATAATTCAAAAGCCGCACTTCCAATTTCATAGCATTCATGAAATCCTGAATATCAACTGTTAAGTCACCATCAAATGCATGGACACAGAGAGTTGCCATAGTTAAGATGGGATGATTTTACACAACCAATATAGTGGCAAGAATCCCTTCTACCACCACCAGTTTTGTTCAATGTAATGGCCATTGGCATGGGCTATTACTCCTCACCTCAGTTTCCACTGAAAAATGTTGTGATTCAGCACAGGAAGGGAAACTTTTGGCAAAATTTCCAAAGACCCTCAGTGGTAATGGAATGTCTGGATGCACGTCTACTTTTCAACAGCAAAGTCATAGAAATTCATGCTTATAAATCTGGTGCCTTTACAGTGATTATCAAATGGAAATCTGTATTAGCTTCTTCCCACTGGTAGTACTTAAGGGATAATTTGGCAATTGTTGTTTTGGTTTATTTATAAATCCTCTTTTACATCTCAGGTTATCAGCATTCCATTCAATGCATGCCATGAAACAGCTAATAATAGTTTGCTCAGAGGCCTCTTCTTTCAGGCTTGAGGTTTGTTCTCATACCATAAATCTATGACATGGGACCTGTGACTTTACTTCCCTTCTGAAGAAAGCCATGCTTTGGATTTTTATGCCCAAAATATCCATCAACACTGGTCAGGATTAAACCTGCAATCTTGGTCTACAAGGCAAGTATGGTTACCACTAGACTGCTAGGACTGACGATCTGGCAATGTGGATGTATGCCTTAAGTATGTGAATCCATAATTCCAACATGATGTGACCATACAAGAAAGGAATAAGTTCACTAAAAACATGGTCTGTTATGTTTTCCAAGAAATAAGCTGCATTAATCTTCTCATTTTTCAACTTTGAAAATCATGAATTTTTCGCATCCACATTAATCTTCAATTAGCATAAATCCTCAAACTTCTCTGTTTGTTTCTGGCTTTTTTTTTTTGAACAGTAATAAATGACATGGAATTTGTTGGTGTCACCCATGCATATCAGTACCTCAAGTGATGCTCTTATATCTTTCTGGAATTGGTGAACCATTCTTTAATATGTTGCCCTCTTAGTACATGTCCACATGCTTTATATTGATGATTCAGTGCCAAATTGGCATTGCCACTATTGCTGATTATGTGCCACACTAAGTGGTTGACACAAATTCTAATATGCAAGAAAGGAAAGAGGTTGAGTAAATATGAAAATTGGAAGAAGGGAAACAAAGATTATAAGGTAGTACATGATTGCATTTATTTACGTATAAAAATGAATGGAAGGGAAAAATGGGAAAAGCAAAAAAGATTGGTATTAGCAAAAGATAAAGCAGCTATGTCAATTATAAAAGGAGGTTTTTTTTAAAATACCACAATTGGAAGACAAATGGCTAGAAAGAATATATAATACAACGGTCGAAACAAGAATGCTCTATGGTATCAAAATTTGGGAAATGGAAAAATTCTTTGGAAATCGTTGATGAAGTACACCGTTTATTTTGCAAAGAAATTCACGGCCTACCAATTGCAGCTGTAAAAGAAGTTGTCCAAATAGAAATGGGAGGAGCTACAAGAAAAGCTTTAATTATGGAGAGTTTTAAAATACTGATATATGATTCTAAACCTAAATGAAGATAATCTAGTAAAGCAATGCTTGATATATCAAGAATCATTTTTAACTAAGGGGTGTTTGAGTAGTTTAAATAATACTTTAGAGAGCAATGGATTAGGGTATATATAGAGGAAAAGAGATACAAATGTTAGAAGTTTTTGTAAAGAGGCGAGAAGATGTTTTGAAGATACAGAGATACAAAAACTATTTAGTGTGGAAGTTAAAAGGTGAGAGATGAGGTTTTACACAAGGGGAATGCTTATTATGTGAAGGGAAAGAAGAATTAGAACATGCAGTGTTTGATTGTAAGGTAACTGAAAACTGGAGAAATGAACTCATTAAGGTAAAATTTAAAAGGAATAATAGAACAACAAAGAGAACATTCATAAAAGAGTGCAGGAGTGTGGGTCAGTATTTATTTAAAGTTAAACAGAACTGGAAATGAACAGTGAAGAAAGAAGAACAAAATTCACACATATAATAGTATATAGTTAAAACAATAATAGTAAAGATAAAGTTAGATATCATTTTGGTACCTGGGGTCAGGTAAGAGCTGGGTCTCCTGAAATTCCAGTATGTTGTCCTGATGAATTAGGGACTGGGGTCTGATGCAATAAAAGTGAACAATTTGTACCCTTGATATTATTGTATGATTTAGTTGAACTACACACTCTTAATACTTCACTTACTTGTCATAATGCGTAGAACCAGTTTCGAGAACATTTGATTCTCATCATCAGCTAAAATTCAAGTTGATTTTTTTTTTTTTATTTACAGACGCTCTTTAATACCTCAGGTCATCAGCGTAAAATTCAAGTTGAATTTTAGCTGATGATGAGAACCAAATATTCTGGAAACCAGTTCTATACATTATGACAAGTAAATGAAGCATTAAGAGTGTGTAGTTCAACTAAATCATCAATAATATCAATTATATCATTGACTTCACTGTGGAAGTTCTAATTTACATTTTAATTTGTAACCTGTTTATTTGGAATTTAGATTATTAAGGCATTAGTATATCATTAATTATTGTAAAAATTGTAATTGTGAGGAGTACATCTAAAATGGCCTTGGCCAGATAGATGGATGCCCCTTGTAGTTTGTATATACTTAGCATTTAAATAAATAAATACATAAATAAAATAAAAAGTGGTTGACAATGTTTCACTCTTTTGGTAGGCTGTATTTTATCGATTCTTTCTTTACATTTTATATCACTGCTGCATTTTGGCATGGTTGCACTCATTTTTGATCAGTTTCTTGGGCACTGTGCTTCAGATGGCAATTCATTCTTTTGCATTTGGATTGTGTATCCTACACACAACATGCTAACAGTAATACCTTATTGTTCATAATGATGGTGATGGGCTATCATTGACAGTCTTTAGTTTGCTTTGGTAAGCCCTGTAATATCCTTGCCACAAATCCAAAATTTATGATATTAGCAATTATCTATTGCTTGCCATCGTACTCACATTACCACGCAGACCCATAATGAAGTTTTCCACAAAACCATTTTCTGTTCTGTCACCACTATACAACAATTTGACACCCAAAAATAATTTCAGTTTAACTAGGACAAATCATTTATTTATGAGCTAAACTAGCAGTTAAATGGATCGCAAAACATCTGAACACGGATTTTGCATAAACTTTACATATACATTATTAAAAATTTTTTGACATCTACAAACCACTGAACAGAAAGAAAGAAAGAAAGAAAGAAATAATGAAAGACAGACAGAAAGAAAGAATAAAGAAAGAAAAGAAAGGTGGGAGGGAGGGAGGGAGGGAGGGAGGGAGGGAGGGAGGGAGGAAAGAGGAAGTGCATGGGAAAGAGAGGAAGAGGAGAGAACATAGGAGAATTGGAGGATAAGAAGGAAAGAGGGAAGAATGGAGGTGGAAAGGGGAAAAAAGAAAAAAATCTACAATAATAGCAAATAACAAAGCAAAAAACAAAAGAAAAATATAATTTTATATATAATTAAAAATACATGTGATTCCACAAAATACATACCATAAGAATCATTTAAAATGTACAAAGGATCTACCCTTGGCTTTGATTACTATATTAATTACTTGTGGAATAGATATTGTAAGTCATTCTAGAGGAACTGCTAAGCTGTTATCTATTTATAACTACAGTTTAATGTAATGTTGTATTACACATTATCTAAGAAGCTTAGCTGCTTTCAAATCTACTTACTTGGAAAGCAATTTAATGTTGCTTACTTCATCTGCTCATTATTTCCTTTTAGTACAGTTTTACAAGTTGTAACATGTTTGGAAGATCTGAGCTCATTGCTAATATAGTTCTCATAAATTTTGGCTTAAACTTGTCAAAAATTCTTTCAACCTTATGGAGTATACCAACATAACATTAGAAAAAAACAATCCCAAACTTTCGCCATACTCTTGTCATGTACATGTTGGCTGCACTTGACAATGTCAGAAACTGTAAAGGTTTTATTGACAATAAATCCATTTCCACCTTATCCCATTCAATCCCATTCATTCATTCATCCAGTTTCTCAGATGGGATATGGTGTACAGAATGCATAATTTCTGATAAAAATCATTTATTTCATTTTGCCAATAAAATGTTTTTTTTTCCACTCTTGAATTATCCCATTTGTATTTGTTTATTGAACTCCTTCAGAGCTGTTTTCCTTTCTATTTTTAAGAGTAATAATTTATTAAAACCCTTTCTTTATTTTTCTTAGGGTGTCTTTAAATATTTTTTGTTACTAATTGAATAAAGTAGTTTCAGATCTAATGCTTTAGTGAACTCTAGAATCCTTCCTACAAGCTTAGGAATTATATCTCCTAAAGGATTGAATCCTATTAGAATATGTAGAATAATTAGCCTTGTTCACCACAGCATGCTTTTGAATACTTAATTGTAGTCTTGACCAATATTTTGCACAATATATGGGAAAAAGTGTGAGATAATGAGTTTATTATCTAATGGCCAATGCCAACATTTGTATAAATATGATACTGTAATACATGCAAAATGTTGTGTCAACCAACCAGCAAAGTACATATCAAATAAAGCTCAAGTAGTTAATTCACAACAACAATGCACTGGGAGATTGTTAGGGCTAAAACACATGAGTAACTTTTGTCATGCAACAGTTTTGTCTCTATCATAATGCTCTTGCATATATGAGAGTATCTGTCATCAACGGCTTTCATTACCTTCAAAACTAGTTATGCAACGGACATTGTTGGTCTTGGTGTAGTGGTAACCATACTTGCCTTCTAAACCCAAGATTGTGGGTTCAAGCCTGGCCAGGATCGATGGATTTTTTCAGGTGTAAAAATCCTAAATATGACTTCCTTCGGAAGAGAAGTAAAGCCATGGGTCCTGTGTCGTACATTTATGGCACGAAAAAGAACCTCAAGTCTGAAAGAAGAGGCCTCTGAGCAAAATTTGTCGGCCATTTAATGCCCTGAATTGAATGGGACGCTGATGACCTGAGACGTTAAAGAGTATCCGTAAATAATCCATTTCAATAACAAAAAGCAATGGACAACAAAGATGTTGCAACCGTTTGTCCTCTTGTGATTAGAAACTGAAAATATGAGCAAAAGAAACAGCATTGAGTTAATCCAAATTTTAGTGATAGATCATTAAAAGGACAATTTTATACTTTACATGAAAGATTTAGGGATTATCCTAAGAAGTTGATGAGAAAACTTTTATATGTGCATTCACATCCATAAACAAGCATAAAAATGGTAAATGGTTCATTATTAGAAAGTTGCCTTCCCAGGGAATAAGGAAGTCACCCTATTATCATGCAATATGTTTGTACATCTCCATTAACTGCAATAGCTCTTGTTGTAAATGACCAAACTGTTGCATGACAAAAGTCACTTTTATGCAGTTGCCCTTAGTACAACAACTTGTACAATGCAAAATGGTACGTAGTATGTATTGTATGTCAAATTTGAAATGCTGAAAATACACTGTGCCCAAAATATTTTAATGGGCAAAAGTAACCAAACAAAGTTACTTGCTTAACCTTTTATACAAATTCACGCTTCCTCTTTTATACAAATTTCATTAATCCTGCAGGAACATTGCATTTGCAAAACACAGTTTTAAAAAGGAAACATAAATAATATTACAAAAGTCATGATTTAATAAATATCAAAGAAGTTTGCTGGACATCACCAAAGTTATAAATTGAGTAAATTATACCTCATTAGGGACTTGTAAATTAACCCAAATGTTTAAAAAGTCTGAAAAATTTTATTTAAAATGTGAAAAAGTAAAATATGTTAAATACTACCAATAATTAACTTACAAGAGATAATTAGAAGCAGAAGTTTGTTGATCTTAATTAAAAATATTTCCCTTATAAAGTGTAATTAATTTTTATGGCATATTCATAATCATGCAGGAAAATGTAGAAATACAATACCTTTAGGATCAAGTATGTCTGGATCAAAAGTAATGTCATCAGCAACACATGCTTTCCACTGTGTCAGATTACGTCCAATCATTAAGCTGGTAAGTGATTCACCCAAAGTGCTTTTAGCAAGTCCTGATACATAGGTTACTGTTCTTTCCTTATTGGCTGGCGGTTTACTCCAGAAAATCATGGCACATGTATCTGAGGCATTTAATGATATTAAACTTTGCATTTCTCGCACCATTATAGGTAAGGAGTGCCTGTGGATGAAGTTAAGTTACTTGAGTGCTCACCCTGATTATGAACAATAATAACAAATATATAAATTTATTTGATTGAGGTTGCATTAAACAGTGCATGCATATGCATGTGACTGTGAGTTGGCACATGCAAGATTGAATCTCATTATTGCTGTTCACAAATATATAAATTAATACAAAATTCCAGATACTATAAAGAATGTGTCATTTTGTTAGACACAAAGTAAAATAAACTGCCCAAACACATTTATTGCTCTTTCTTCAAAATTAATTCAATAACAGTTTTACGTAAGTTCAAATATGCAGATATCATCTGTATAAAACACAAAAATAAAAGACATGCATGATAAAGACAGTATGAGTAAGTAAACTGAAAGAAGGCTATGATAAAAAATGAAGGAACAATAGGCCAAAAATAAGAACTGTTAAAATACTACTATGATATTTTACCTTTGAATTCATTTTCTTTACCATAAGCAAAAGATTTAAATTTCTTCTACAAAAAGAAATTCAATGTATATAATTTGAAATTGTACATTGTTTTATCAACAATTCTACCCATTGCAAAATTTGGAATACCAAGAAGATGTGGGAATAGCATTGTTAGTGTTTTGTTCAAAGGCTTGTTCACAATTCCTGTATACAATTTGCAGCTGTGGTGCAGCTGTGCACATCCCATAACTGTAATTTAATGTGAGGGAAAAATCAGTTCATGATAAACATGCACACATGATACAAGGTGTCCAGCTGCAACAATGCCTAAGGAAAGTGAGCATTTTGAAAGGGCTAAAGTACAGCACTTTCTGCCAGCTCTGTTATTATGTAAGCATGTAAGAAGCAAAATTTTACTATGTCAAAGCATGTGAATAAATGAATGAATTTTATTTCAACAAATAACATTATAATTAAATTTACAATTTTCCCCCTATCTGTATAACTAGTTTCATAACTTAATAATTTATATCAATCAAAAACATACATTTTCAATAAATTGTCATTTAGTTTGGCTAATTTAACTGATTACTGAACCTTTGTCTTGGGCTCAGCAGTGTTTCCTAATGGAATATCTAGAAGACTTGGGTTCAACTATTCTATTGAAATTGAAGTTTATTACAAATTTGGCATGTAATAAAGAAAAATAATGTATAAGTATGAAGCTAGCTCTCGTAAATATAAACAACATATGTAAACAAAATTAATATTATTTTTTGTTACCTGCAATTTCTAATTTGCATGCAAATAAAGTATAGTATTTTACCATATAAATACAACCAATTTCATACAATTTCACAAATGAGTAAACATATTAAGATCAAAGTACACAATTTTTCTTTCCATGTTTTAAGTACATGTAAACTTACTATGTTGATAAACTTTTAAATTTCCCCTTGCTCACCCTGACTTTATGGGGTTGCATTCCTTCCATACCCCTTTATAATTCACCTCAGTTTGAGTACATAAGGGGGATCTATATTCATTCCTAAATATTTCCGTTGTCAACATTGTTGTTTCCATTTATCTTACCCACCTTCCATAACCATTTCTCTCTCACCTTGCCTATGTATTTTCCCCATTCCTTAATATTCCTAATGATTTTAAATTTAAAATTCTTCTGCCTCTTATTTCATTTGGTAAATTTTCTCACTTTCATAATAGGAACAGTTCCCTCCAAAACTTAGTTTGCTTACATTTTGATATACAATACCAAAAACTATTTGATTCTTCACACATAGGACATATCCCCTTAATATATCCCTTTTTTATTCCATTTAAATATATTACTCCTGTTCTAAACAATGCCAGTCCTTTCCTTCCTGCCTTATCACAAATTTAGATATATCTTTCTCTTCCCCATACATTTTTTAATGTGCTATATCATTTCTGAGATTTTTTGGCATAAAGGTTTGCCCATATTTCCTGTTTTTAATATCCCCAGTTCTTAACTACTATCTCTTTCCAAAATCCCTTTCCTAATCTTTCTATCTCATACCATATTGATTCCCATGCCCACTTCTTGTAGAATATTTTGGATTTTAGACATCCAAGTTTTTACCCCATTAAATTTTCCTTGTATTATCAAACACTATTTGATAATACTTTACTTTTCTAGTCAAAGCATGTAATCAATCATATGTTGAATAAAAAGGAAAAGATCTGCATGGAAATGAATCCAAAGAGTAACAAACTAGTGACCTGTGACTAACCAAAATTCAGACATTTGTTGCACAAAGAGTAACTGAACGTAAGTTAGGAATCTCTTAACAAATGTCAATACTATCATTAATCAGAATTTGAAGTTGGAAAAAAGAAAATCATTAACATCAGAGTGCACAAATTATTGTAATGTCACATTTTAAAATGTGACCATACATTTTTCATGGTCATTTTAGATGAGATATGTTAACTTATCTTAATGATTGAAACGTTACTGTAAACTTTTTCCAAGGAATTCTTGATTATCAAAGGATACAATTAAAATGGAAAGATAATTTTTTTTAAAAATGACAAAGACAAATCTTTATACTATCAAAGTGAAGCTCTTACTCCAATTTACCATTTTTTGTTAAATTACTCTTTTTGTGACAAAGTATGAATACATCATGATAAAGCATCTAGTCTTTTTCAGGTTTGACCCTCATATTCCTTGAGGAACTGTGCAGGAAACAAGAACCCATGCCGTATCTTTTAGCAGCATTCCTGTGAAATTATCTGATGCTTTTTCAATTTATTTTTGTGCCTTTCTGAAAAGAGCACTGGAAATGGCTTTCTTGCATTATAGATGGTCTATGAAAAGCCCATAATGAGGAGAAATATGATATGAATATGACTATATTATATAACAGCCTTCTTTATTGGAAACTAAAGCACAGAGCTATAGCTTACAGGAAGGTGGAGACAAGCTGTTCTTAAGATACAACACAACTGAAATTCATTTCCAAAGATCATAAAACAATCTGCTGTATATGATTTTCTGCTATTGTAAATTAACTGTAATATCCTCAAAGGTCATTTTTGTGACCTGAGAGACTATTAAACAAAAGTTCTAAAATGCATTGCAAATCTAGTCAACGAAGTTCAAAATTCTTCAAAACTGAATTTAGGTGCAATTTCAACACTCATTTTTCACCATTTTAATATGACACATTTTCAAACTAAGGGCACTTGTAATCCTTGATAGATCCTTAAGCATTATCTATAGTCTGAGCACCATTTGAACAAAAGCAGTTTGCAAGTATATCACATATAGACTTTTACAGAAACAGTTCTATAAAGGTTGTTGGTTTTCCCAGTAATTTCAAAATGAATGCACTGTCTTGTAAATAGGACATTAATAGACTACTAATTTGAGGTGAAATGTATTCAGGTTTGCCATATAAACCTTGAAAGATTATAGGATTACAAAATTCTCCAATCTTAAAAAAAACATGTTCTGACCAACAAAGTTGGTTTATCAATTGTGTTGTTGTCTAGATTACATTGTTATAGTAGATTACATGGTTATAGAAGCTGCAAGCAAGCTGCACATGACGACATGTAAAAGTCAGTTTCATCAACAGATGTTAAAAGTTAATAAGCTGTATGATTGCTTTAATATTCAAATTAATAAAAATACTGTTTCATCAACCAAGGGTAACATTAACAACATGTTAAACTTTATGTTAAGTTAACATCACCTTTCTCTTGTGTTAAAAGTTTAACATCTGTTAACAGTTCAAAAAAGGTAGCCATAAATCCAGCTGCAGATGTACAAATTCCATATTTGGATATACTATGTCATTCATAACAGAGAAAGAGGGGTATGATACAGTGACCTTAAAATGTCATTCAAAATTAAATTTTTACAAAGGTACAGAAAGTAAAAACAGATGTCATAAGATTATAGATGAAATACAAGAGAGGATAGAATATATAACTAGAAATATGTCTCTCTTTCTCCCATTGGTTGCTTATAAATTTTATGCCACTGTTTCCAGATACTGCTGGAATTTCAAAAGTGACTGTTTTCAGGATTATCAGAAAGGTTTCTACAGCAATTGCATTAAAAAAGGGAACTTAACTTTCCCTTATTCAGAGAATACCCACAAATTATGAATGATTTATTTTTATCACTGTACCAATTTCTGCTGTTCTGGGAGTATTTGACAGTACATATGTAAAAATTTCAATATATTAGGGGCAACAAAACCAAAATTTATGATATTAGCAAGTGCTGCTTTTCCATGAAAATTCAAGTAACCTCCAATCAGGAATAGTTGCTAAGTGGCTTGGATCAACACATGATAATATAATAGTTAACAATTTTCACTTTATAGCTTAGTTTCAAAAGGGTACCATTAATGATGCTGTCCTAGAGGTTACCTTAAGGACATTTCCTTTAATGCTTTACTCACATCCTGAAACAACAGCTCCAAACATATGTAATGCAGCAAAGACACACAAGTAATAGAATGACAGGCATATGAGAAGCCTTTTTATACGATTTTTAACTGAACTACAAATATAAAATTTAATTTGATGTCTGAAATCCAAATGTTAATAATTGTGGCAATAGCTGCATTATATAACATTATGGAGACAAGTTATCTGCATTATTTCTGTATATTTCCTAACTCAACAATTATTATCTAAATATTGTACTTATGAAGCTGTTCACAATGTAATGTTAATATATCCTAAACTTAGGCATTCATTTTTTACACTAAACTCCATTTACTTACATAAAATAAGATGAGGTTCTGGAGAATCTCTCCCATCTTCAGTTGCTCACTGAACCGCCGTTATTCGAAACAATGGCTAGACGGATCTTCCTATATTTGCATCTGTTGGCTGAAGTAGGAAATGGCTGAATTCATCCATTGGAGGAAACTTGAAGCTCATTAGGTTTTATTTATTTTATAATATGAAAATTTTTTTCCCAAGTGGATAACTCTATTGGATTGTGAAGATGTTTCAGCAGTTTAATTTCTGGTTTATTTCATGGTTTTTGGTTCAAAAGTGACCTGCTACTGCCGATTTATTCACCTGCTTAAGTCGAATATTCCTAAAGTGTTCTTTCTTCCAAATTTCTAAATTTCTCTTTGCTTAGCATGTGTAGCTCTGCTCATAATCTGTGCATTTTATTACATAAATTCATGATTTCTGTTTGTTCTGTTGGTACGGAGTCTTTTAATGTGCAACTTAATAAATTCTTGATCTCATATCAACTTAATAAACTCTTGATATCTCTCAATAAATTCTTTGGGGCTAACATTATCCCAAGTTCTTTGAAAATTTTCTTGCACTTGTTGTGATTAATTGGATGGTAGGTGAAACTTTTGAATTTGTATCCTTCTTTTGTGTTTTTCAGTGTGAAAACTTCCCTCATCTCTTTTTGCCTTTTAGATTTATTAATCATTTTTATCACTGTGTCTTTATCATTGATTATAGCTGTCTTTATTATTTGTTGGTATTCTATTTTGACTCTGCCTCTGCGAGTGGAATATTCATCAATCTGTGATCCAAACTGTGAAACACTGTGTATTTATGTGGAATGGAGTGAACTCAGCCATTTATTACTTCAGCCAACAGATGCCAACACAGGAACATTCGGGTGTCTAGCCATCGTTTCGAGTAATGGCGGTTTAGTGAGCAACTGAAGGTGAGAGAGATTCTCTGGAAACATGTCTTATTTTATGTAAGTAAATGGAGTTTAGTTTAAAAAATTAATACCTAAGTTTAGGATATATTAACACTCCATTGTCAACAGCTTCGTAAATACAATATTTATATACAAGACAAACAAGTCTAGAAGCAAAATTGAACACACATTAGTTAGAAAAAATGACGGATACACACACTGACAATTTCACAGCTTATAATGTAAACCTTAGTAATGCAAAATGGGAGATTGAAAAAAATTTAAAATTGCAAATCAGAAAAAGACACATTGCGGCAACATTAACTTTATAAAATCATGTTTTAAAAGAAAAGTCACACCTATATGCATGAGAAAAACCATTAAAATAAACAATAGCATACACCAGAAGGCAGCAGAAACAAAGGTAATTGAAACCAAAAAGAGCTTACAGTATAAAACACTACATGAAATAGACCTAGATATTTACAATCTATATCTAAAGCTGAAGAAAAAGGATTTCATTTATGGGAAAATTTACAACACCACCTATATCAAAATTTAAGTTCACAAAGGAAAAACAAAAACCAGAAATTAAAAAAGAAACACCAGAACATACAAAAACATCAAATAAAAGTGGTACCAGCCTCATACACATGCACAATAGATAAAGTAGTTAAT
Organism: Metallyticus violacea; assembly: GCA_030762175.1. NCBI lineage: Eukaryota > Metazoa > Arthropoda > Insecta > Mantodea > Metallyticidae > Metallyticus > Metallyticus violacea. The sequence continues at coordinate 66,509,627 of CM060846.1, forward strand.
CTATCAAGTGCCACATTTTTTGAAAATGAAATCAATCTCCTAAACAAAGGCCTCAAAACTTGTATAGATTTTTCAGATAAAATAGAAGATTACACACCCGATATTGAAATAGCCAGCCAACAACTAAACAAAAATGAAAAATCGTTTGTTAAAAGTAAATGCAAAAAAAATTTTGGAGAACATAAAAAACCAAAAGAAATCATTAAATTACAGAACGATATTAAAACAACTAAAAGAAAAACCAGTGATATACACAAAAGCAGACAAAGGTAATAAAATAGCCATTTTAGATGAAAAGGAATACATAAATAGAGTTGAAACTATGTTAAAAGGAAAAGATTACAAACCAATTGAAAAGAATCTGCTCAATAAATGCACTAAGATCTTAAACAAAACATTAAATGAAATCAAAACACTATTCACTACTGATAAACGGGATATTACACAGAGTAATCCTGTACTACCCAGGCTTTATGTACTACCTAAAATACATAAAAATGAAAACAGCACGAGACCAATAATTAACAATACCAATTCACCCGCATACTAGGTAGCAAAAAAATCAGCTGATTTAGTCCAAAAACTTAAAAATAACAGAACTATAGTTGCATATATAATGATATCATTTGACGTAAAAGCCCTATTCTGGAACACACCAACAGAGAAACTTATGCTTATGTTAATGAAAAAGTTAACATCAATAAATATAAAAACAGAAGAAATAGAAGACTTATTAAAACTTACTAATATTTGTATTCAACAAAATTCCTTCAGTTTGAACAAAAGATATTACCAACAAGTTTCAGGCCTAACTATGGGAAAACCTTTGTCACCTTTTCTAGCAGATTTATTAATGAGTTCATTTGAAATACATATCACGAAAACCTTCCCTTTAATTTTCAAGTTATGGTATAGGTATGTGGATGAGTATTTTGCAACAATACCAAAAAATTACGTAATAGATGCCCAGAAACTTCTTAATGTGCAACATAAATCTTTACAGTTTACCATAGAAGAAGAGAGAAATGAGTGGCTACCATTTCTAGATTTAAAAATTATAATAAATGGAGATTGTATGAATTTTGGAATTAACAGAAAAGAAACACACACAGAAAATTACATAAAAAATGAAAGTTATAACCCCATTCCATATAAATATGCAGAGTTTAACAGTTTGGCACACTGATTGAATAATATTTCACTCACAGAAGCAGAGTACAAAATTGAATACCAATAAATAATAAAGACAGCTATAATCAATGATAAAGACACAGTGATAAAAATGATTAATAAATCTAAAAGACAAAAAGAAATAAGGGAAGTTTCCACACTGAAAAATACAAAAGAAGGGTACAAATTCAAAAGTTTCACCTACCATCCAATTTAAAACAAAAAGTTCAAGAAAATTTTCAAAGAACACGGAATAATGTTAGCCCCAAAGAACAGATATGATATCAAGAATTTATTAAGTTGCACAGTAAAAGACTCCATACCTACAGAACAAACAGAAATCAGGAATTTATGTAATAAAATGCGCAGAATGTCAGCAGAGCTAAACAAAGAGAAATTTAGAAATTTGGAAAAAAGAATACTTTAGGAATATTCAACTTAAGCAGGTGGATAAATCAGCAGTAGCAGGTCACTTTTGGACCAAAAACCATGAAATAAACCCAAAATTAAACAGCTGAAACATCTTCACAACCCAATGGAGTTATCTACTTGGGAAAAAAATTTTCATATTAAAAAATAAAGAAAACCTAATGAGTTTCAAGTTTTCTTCTATGGATGAACTTGGCCATTTCCTACTTCAGCCAACAGAGGCCAACACATGAACATCCAGGTGTCTAGCCATTGTTTCGTGTAACAGCAGTTCAGTGAGCAACTGAAGATGGGAGAGATTCTCGAGAAACTTGTCTTATTTTATGTAAGTAAATGGAGTTGTGTAAAAAATAAATACTGAAGTTTAGAATTATTATCTAGTTTAAAAATTTAGAAAAACTTGTGCTTATGCATTTAATATTCAATTTATCTCCCATGCACGCACACATACACGTGTGTATATATACACACACACAAATTGTTCCATTCAAACAAAAGCCCATCGAAGTGCCTTCAAAAGACTTTTGGTTGTGACACCACCTTTTCGATCGCTGCTATATACAATTCTTGAGAACCTTAACAACATGATTATTAACATTATATTGAAAAAGCTTAGCCAAATGCAGGAGTCAAAGCATCATGTTAAAATATTAACACAGCATTAACAAAATATATTATTAAGTATATTTTTAACATCTATTGATGAAATAAGCTCTAGTGTTTGTACTAATTTTGTTATTTTGCTTTTACCGGATAAACAAAATAAGTTGTTGTATATTATAATTAGGGACACTATAAACTAGCTATAAGAAAAGTAATCTACAGTTTTATATTATATTGTAAATAATTCATTTTATAATCCATGTCCTATTCATAGGACATTAGGCCTATACGGATACTTTTTAATGTCATTTTCTTAATCCATTTTAGGCTATTAAAAGGATTTTTAATGCCAGAAGAGACTTTCAAATTTTTGCTACATATTTGATATGATTGTAATGAGCACTCTCTCAATATCATTCCTCCCCCTCATGATGAGACTAGCGTTTTAGAGGATGTAGATGATGATATTATCAATGTTTCTGAAGTATGTTGTTGATTTGGTTTATTTAAGGATGCTCTTCAACATCTCAGGTCATCAGCATCCCATTCAATTCAGGGCATGAAATGGCCAATAAATTTTGTTCAGAGGCCTCTTCTTTCAGGCTTGAGGTTCTTTAACATGCCTTAAATCTAGGACACTGGACCCACAGTTTTACTTCCCTTCCAAAGGAAGTCATACTTCGGAACTTTACACCCAAAAAATCCATTGACCTTGGCCAGGATTGAACCTGTAATCTTGGGTCTACAAGGTAAATATGGTTATTATTAGACCACCAGGACCAACAATGGTACTATGCAGGTGCTATGTATAGAGGATGATTTAGTTCTTACAAATAATATGCAGTTTGGAAAAAAAGGCTGAAATTTTGAACCTCCAAAATTTAAACTGAAAATAATGTAATATTCCTAAACCCATACCTGAAAATGTAAGGGATTCTATAAAGAAAATAGTTATTTATTTGGTTAATTTACAGTTGCTCTTTAGCATCTCAGGTCATCAGCACCCAAATCAATTCAGGGCATGAAACAGCTGATTAAATTTACTCAGAAACCTCTTCTTTCAGACTTGAGGTTCCTTTTTGTGCTACAAATTTATAACATGGAACACACATATTTACTTCCCTTCCAAAGGAAGCCATACTTAGAATTTCTACACAAGAAAAAATTCATCAACCTAGCCAGGATTGAACCTACAATCTTGGGTCTATGAGGGAAGTATTACTAGTGCTAGACCATCAGGACCAACTAATGGTACCATGCAGGCACTTTGGATTTAGTTACTCCAATAGAGGATGATTTATTTCTAACAAATGATACGCAGTTTATTGGGAAAAAATTTTGAATTTCCAAAATGGAAACTGATAATATTGTAATAGTTCTAAACCCATACCTGAAAATGCAATGGATTCTATAAAGAAAGATATGACTGAAAAATATGATCCTGAAATATTTTTAAAAAAAAAAAAAAAAAAAAAAAAAAGAGGCACGTGTTTTCAATTGATAAAACAAAGCTTATGGGTATACTTTCAGTTAGTGGCCAACACAGTTTGCCTAGAGAATGAGTATACTGGGATTATCTCCCAACTGTAGTGTTTGCTGGCTCTATGTATTGAATCAATGATGTTTAATGCCCATTTTTGCTACAGAGGCACCACAGGCGATGGCCCTGATGATACATGAGGCAAAATGATATACTGGGAAAGGATTTTTTTAGGGAAGGAAATGTTCCAGGCCTAAGTTTAGGGTACCTCCCCAGCATTTGCCATTTATGAGGACAAAGGAAAACCTGGAAAAAACCTTAGTCAGGGAGGATGGTCCTGGCAGGTTTCGAACCCCAGACCTACCGCTCATGAGTGTGCACATTAACGACCTTGGTCACTCGTGGCGGTTCTGACTCCATAAGAGATATCAGAGAGATATCAGGGAATAAAAAGCAATCTCTACTTCAAAGATAACAGTAACATAAATTAATAGTTGTACAAGGGCTTCTGTACAACTTAGTTAATCAGTCTTTGATGAAGTATGGCGTTTTTTCTGATAAGCTTTGAATTAATGAAAGAATGGTTGAGTATTTTAGCAGAAACTCATTTAAATGTATGTACACAACAACCGGGATGTTAGTTGTACAGGATCCTGAAACAACAAACGATCTAGGATCAATGAAATGTTGTAAAATTGTAATTTTAAATGTGTAGAAATAATAAAGCAGTCATTCATTCATTAAAATGTAAATAAGAGGAATATTTGGGTATGAGCTGTGGACGCTATATAATTATGATGATTATCCATTATGGATCTTGCTATACCAAGAAAATAAAGAAAAAAATTATGAACTGTTTTCACTGAGAATTGTACAGTCACTAGCATCTGTCATTAAATACACAGAATGGCATTTCATAATTATGAATAATTTCTTTTCATCCTACAAACACTAATAATAAAAGAAATAGGATTTTTATGGCTGAAACTATTCCTCTTGAAATACATCTACTGAAGTCATCTTCTAGTCTTAAAGAGGAGCAAAACAAATTGTTTTGACACAAAGAATGATATTGGTGCCATATGCTGGAATGATAAGTTAGTTACTACTATCACTAACTTTGAATTGCTAGATTCAGAGCAGCAGGCACAATGAAGAAGTAAAGGGCAGAAAACAAATATTCTAATATCAGAATGAATAAAATCATACAACAAATATAAGAATGGAGTTGACCTCTTTGACAATCTCATGGCTGTTATGAAACCAGAAAACAGGTGAAGAAATGGTACTTTTCTCTCTTCTCTAATACACAATGGTTGTTGGGCATAAAAATCCTAAGTACGGCTTCCTTTGGAAGGGAAGTAAAGTCATGGGTCTCATGTCACAGATTTATGGTACATAAAAGATTCGCAAGCCTGAAAGAAAAGGCTTCTGAACAAAACCCATTGGCCTTTTCACACCCTGAATTGGAAGAGATGCTGATGACCTGAGATGTTATAAAGCATCCATAAATAAATCAAACAAATAAATATTCAATCATGCAGCTTCATACAAACTCTACATGACAGAATTGGGGACTAATAATCTGCTAATGTTATGCAGAGAGTAAATAGAATGTTGTATATCTCTTGACAGTGGCAGTGGCAGCTGTCGTAATATATTCATATTTTTTTTATTTTCAGATGGCCACACATTTCCTACAAAGCAGTCCTACTCCAAAAGCAAGAATAGGGACACAAGCCACAGACAAGATTTGACAACTGTAGACACCTTATAGAAAAATAAATTAATTTAGAAACAACATTGTTGTACTCCCTGCACAAGAAAATTAACAATTTGTGTAAATGCAGAAGGGGATTTTGTGCTGAATGTTCTAAGCATACTACAGATTGTAAATAGAAATAAAAAGAAAACTGAAAATTTCTGTAATAAGTACGTACATTTTTGATTTTGTTTTGAAATAAAAGAACTTAGGCTGAAACTAATTTAAGACTAAAAAAGAAAACTTAAGTCCAATGTTCTATGCATAGGACAGCTATATATTTTTTTATTGTCACAATTTTTTAAAAATAAAATTATAAACATGATTCTATGATGTAACTGAGCAAATTTATTGCAACAGTTTTATATATATGATTCTATGATGTAACTGAGCAAATTTATTGCAATAGTCTTTTTTTATATATATATATATTTTATGGCTTAATGATTTTGCAATTGGAATGAAATTATTTTTCTTTATATCATCAGAATAATACATACTAGCGGAAAATGTATAATGCACTTTGTTTTCTTGTTATTTATTATTTTTTTTTTTTTTTAATAATTTCATGTGGTAGTAAACTCCTCACTGATAATAGCACTAGAGTCTTAAAATAAAACATAAATTTTTAAAATTTCTTTCTCCAAATGAGAATACACATTTATGCAGAAAACATTTTAAAAACTAGATGTAAAATTCTGATGTAAATTTAAGTGTGATTTACTGTTTCTTTAAGTGTATTTCTACTATTATTAAAAGATTCCGCTTATATTTAATCTCAAAATTTGATTATTAATTGTGATAATTATGCTAAGGGAACATAGAACCTTGAAATAATAAGTGCCTGATTTGTTAATCATCATGCATATGGTTATAATACCTGGAACAAAGCACAACAGTGTGCTTGCGAACAGCAGGTACTCCCAATTCAACACCAAAGTCCAGCCAGGGATGCATTGTAACATGAAACATTTCATGTAATTCTCCAGCCTCCCCATAGTCAAAGGCATCCAATTTGCTTCTCTTTCCTGCAGGTGCTGCCTGAAACAAAAATTTATGAAGCACTGGCAATTATACAATTATCAACTGAGTGTATAGGCAACACTGTAAAAACACTTTTTAGCAAACACATGTAAAATTGAATTTTTCAGTTATTTCCGCATTGCAACATAATTTCTATTTGCAAGAAAAATCAGCCACTTTTATACAAAATATCTACTTCAAAAACCACAATATTAAAGATCAATGGGATTATTAAGATTTAGAATTATTAAACCCAAAGCCTAAAAATTATTAAAACAGGTAATGTACAGAAGAACTACCTACTTAGTCTAGTGGTTAGTATTGCTGACTGCTGGCCGGGAGGCCCAGGTTTGATTCCTGGTACCTACTTAGGAATTTTTCTAAGTTAGGGAAGGTCTGGTACACGGTCCACTCAGCCTTGTGAGGACAATTGGGAAACTGTCTGATGGAGAGGCAGTGATCTATGATCTAGTAAGCCACAATATAGCAACCAGCGGGATGCAGTGGGCTGATCACATACCATACTGCAATACTGCACCCTACCAATGATATCATGTGATGGAGGTAGAGGACGCAGTGGTCGTCCTGGTAAGCCAAAGGCCCACATGGGGCAATGACACAGCAAATACAGAGCATGTATTCTTTATCTTCTTTGACTATTTATTCTCCTCCAGTGTTATGACCTATAAGGAGTGTTCTAAAAGTTCTCATCCTGACTCAGAGATGTTGTGAAGATGGCCAAATTACTGTGATAGTTGTTAAGTGTCATCCTTTATGTGGTATGCTGTAAAGTTTCAGATGCATAAATGTAGTCATTGTTTGCGATGATCATGTAAACATTCTAGTGTAACATTTTCAACAAAATGAATAAAACTGAAATATGACCTGTGATGAATTATTTTGTTTTGAAGGGTTTAACCCCCCAAAAATACAAAAAGAGTTAGATTCCACATTACAGGACTCTTACCCTTTGTTTTAGAGAGTTAAATACTGGACTGCTGATTTTGAGCATGGTTGTACATACATTTAAGATGATGAGTGCTCAGGGCAACCCAAAACTGCTATGACTGACGAGTTGTGACAAAAATGTCATACTGAATGATTGCTGTTTGAAGGTATATGTGCTGGCTGACATTGCAAAGAATTCAATAGGCCATGTCCACTATATTTTACATGAAGTTTTGGGTATGAGAAAGCTTTTTGCTTGATGGGTGCCACATTTGTTAACAATGGGCCAAAAACTCATTTGAATGAACATTTTGCAAGAGTGTTTACACTTGTTTAAATGTATTTCCAGTGAGTTTCTCTGACATTTCAAAACAGAAGATTATTCAGGCTAAATGTCCACACCTTGCAAAAAAGAAAGTTCTCTTTAATTGCGATAATGTGCCATCACACATGTCTGGGATTGCAACTGCAAAACTGCATGACGTTTGAATCCAAGTGCTTCCAAATCTGCCATATTAACTGGATTTGGCTCCCAGGAATTACTTTTGGTTCCCAAACCTGAAGAAATGGCTGGGTGGACCATCAAATGATGAAGTTGAAGCTGAGCCTGACACTACTTTTCATAGTTAGACAAACATTATTTTACTGAAGGTATTAAAAAGTTGCAAAGCCATTGGACTAAATGTATTGCTTTACAAGGTGACTATGTTGGGAGGGGAAAACAAAACAAAAAAAAAATCTTAAATATTGTGTTTTCTTGGTCAGGCTAAAATTTTAGAATGCCCCTCCATACACCCTCTGTGGCTTACAAGCCAATGTCTGGGTCGTTGTCTGCTGGGAAATTAACTATTGGGAAACTATCTCTGGACACACACATAATACACATACACAATAACAGATCCCCTAAATGGGTTGTAAGCCCAATCAAAAATATATCATTTTTACATCTATTACAAATAAAAAAAAAACTGAAAGATGTTTTCTGATGCCAATCAGCTTAGAAACTATCTATGTGCATATCTTCCATTACAGATAATTTAGGAATCTATGTCCAATATTTGTGTTAGTACTTTTATGGCATATTCTCTTTTGACTGCAACACAATTCATTTAATACTCACTTGAATCTGAGACTCTATTAGTGATGGAGAAATCGGTTCAGTAATTTCAGCAGGTTTAATGGGTTTCTTTGCTGTGAAGAAAATGAAAACAGCAATTAAAAGCTATTTAGTATTGGATGTTCACCTTAAGATACTTATAGTTTGAGGACTTTAGGAAATATGTACATATTGCTACTTAATAACTAATTTGAAAGTAATTTTTTTAATATGAGTGCTAAGCTAACCTAGTAATTCAAATGGTTTAATGCCTTATTGATGTAAAGCTAGAGGGCTTATTTAAAAAATGTTTATAATGATCAATGCATTTGTAAATCAGCAATGAAAATAAGACAAACCTGCAGCATCAGAAATATTTTACTGAGATATTTATTGACATGTTTTTCCTGATCATTAATGCCAAACATCCAGAATAACTAGTTGATGGTAATTAAAAATGAACAATAATTGTATTATACGAACTTCAGGACAAGGTATATTCAAAAGTTAATACACATTTTGTGTTTTGGGATGAGGGTAAACAATGGTTAGCAAATTCAATGAGACATGACCTCACAGGGTTTTAATTAAACCTTGTGAATAATCCCCTTAACTCATACTGTCTAATTACCTTCATCATTTTACTATCGAGTATAACAGATCTCTAGGCAATAATGCCACAATTATTAAACCAACAAAAACCTTTTTTGTGTAATTTCTTAAGTCTGCTTTGTAACCAGCTATACCATTGACACAACTCTCACTCTCATGTGAAGTTAAGCTCCTTATTAACACTTCTATTTATGTATATTCACACACTTTATGTTAATAGTTTAATATATGGAAAAACTTAATGAAAATAGTATTAGTTATATCAAGAAAATTCTTGATACACATTAAATTTTTAGTAAACAGTTTATATACTTGTGGATTGAGAGGAAAAATAAGCTAATTGACTACTTCATATTTAATTGGGAAAATATAGGCTCGAAATCATTAAAGATACAATTATACTTTCCAAAAAATAATATAAGAATTTGGCATTGCTAAGCATGATCATCCCCAAGGAAAAGAACTGGAGCCTCTTTTGTTTATATTATTTATTCATGATGTACTACAATGATTTGATTGTAAAATAATTTCATATGCAGGATATACAGTATACGAAGGTAGGTCCATAAGTTTCTGGCCTCGCCGATTATCGCTTTCACAAAACACTCATCTGGAGTCATACTTTGTCTGCTAGGTAAATAATAGCAGCTATAACTTTTGCTCCATTGTGTTCAGTTGTTTAGATATAGTTGCATAAAGAGGGCTATTTGTAGAAGATTGTGGCATGTTCAAAATGGAGTATCCAGCTGCTATTAAGTTCTTCACAAAAGAAGGACCTACTCCAAATGAAATTAAACAGCGATTTGATGGTGCATATGGGGAAGCATTCCCCTCATATTCTATCATAAAAGAATGGACCAAACTTTTTTGAAAGGGTTGAGAAATCATTGAAGAGGAAGAGCGTGCAGGTCAGCCCTTGGAGGTGCTCACTCCTGAAAACATCGCTCTTGTGGAAGGAAAAATTATGGAAGACCAGAGAAGATCACAGTTACAAAAATAGCAGCAAGGTTGGGCCTTTTTAAAGCAACAGTCCTTTGAATTATTCATGAACATTAAACACAAGATTAATGCAAGATGGGTGCCTAGACACTTTTCCAAAGTCCAAAAGCAGCAACGAGTCATCTGTTGTCAGGCATTTTTGGAGCTCTGCCATGGCAATGAGAGAGAAGTTCTGTAAATCATTGTTACAGGAGATGAAACTATGCTCCTTTATTATGATCCCTTGTCCAAAAGAGAATCAATGGAGTGGCATAAACCTGGCAAAGCACCACCTCTAAAGACCAAGGTCACTCAATCAACCAAGAAGATCATGGCCACAATCTTTTGCCACTGTGAAGGAATACTCTTCATTGACTTCAAGGAGAGGACCACCACAGTAAATGGGGAGTACTATGGGGAGGAAAGTTGAGTGGTTGTGTGCAGCTTCTTCATGACAATGCACCTGTGCACACAGCTCTTGTTGCAAAGGAAAGTGTAAAGATATGTGGTTTCAAGGAGACCGACTATCCAGCCTACCTCCCAGATCTAGCTCCCAGTGAATATTTCCTCTTCTCAAAACTCAAGACGGACATCCAAGGAAAGAAATTTAAGTGTGATGAAAAAGTGATGGATTCTGTTTATGGCCAGTTTGTAGACAAGATTTATGACTTGGGAGGGGGGGGGGATTGAAATGTTAATTCATATATGTGAGAAGTTTATTGCAATAAAGTGTAACTATAATTAGAAGTGAAATATAATTTTTTTCTTTGTCATACCTAGAAAATGGATAGGCCAGAAACTTATGAATTACCTTCGTAAGTCTCCCCTGATCTATTAATGTATTTAGCAAATAAAAAGGTGAACAAGCTTATAAAATTATTTCAAACAAATGTCATTAATCTTGTATAAAAGTCACAATAAAACACCAGCTCAAAAACTATACAATGCAAAGTACCATGTTAATAATTATAAAGCATTTGTATTTACTAGTTTTTTACTTTGTTGAATATTTCATTTCATTTCATTTCAAATCTTTATTTGCCCAAGTACAAATATACGGTGACATCATCATTATAAGTAAAAAATTCAAAACTAGTTTGTACAAAAACATTTTAAATACAAAAAGATTTTAAAAATATCAACAGGTTTGTTTTAATATATCCTGAGCAGACATTCAGCTTATGCCAGGTGAAACTTAAATTATAATTAAAATACTTATTTTACATATATGCATTAATTATTTCACATTTTCAGAACATAGATCTCTGCTAACTGCTTTGTATTCCTCGACTGAATAAAATGCTTGCTTTATTATGTAATTTTTAATTTCTCTTCATTTTAAGGTATCCCCAATTTTATTTTTTATATTATTTGGCAGTGGATTTTAAAATATTGCTCCACTGTTTTTTATTGCCCTGTTGTTTAATCAATCATTTAGAATGGTTTGGAAAATGTTATATATGTTTCTAGTGTCATGTGTATATTTGCATTCCTTTTACTTCCTGTATAGTGAGTATGAATTGTGTGCATGCATGTGTCTAAATGTGTGTGCATTTTTTTTATCTTCTTTATTTACTGCATACTCCATTACTATAATAATTAGTAATACTACAATACATTGTTATTATTTCATTGTTTCATGTTATCCTTAATACTATTTATAGCACTGTTACATTCTTATTCTAACCGATCATCATATTTTAAGATTGTCGAAATTGGTACTATATATGCATTTATATTATTTACATTAACATTCTTAGTCAACACATTTTCTAGTCTATTAGTCAATTTGTGTTAATTTGAAAATTAACAAAATTGATACTGTTTACAAATTTTTTAAACTGTTCATTATATTTAAGAACCAGTTCACTATTGTCTATTGGCCATTGCCTAGTTCCTTTTGCTACATCTTTCTGGAATACTTCTCACTTTTTCTTCAAGATTTTGCAATCCCACAAGATGTGTTCCACCATTTGTATACCTTCCTGACATATACATGATGGGTTCTCTTCTATTTTGAAGCGATGAAAGTAGGCTCCAAATTTCCCATGTCCTGAGAGGATTGCTGAATATTGGGGCTTAGAATGATGTTGGTTTTAGTCTTTTAGCTACAGTCTGAAAATATGATTTTGTAATTGCTCCATTCGTTGTCATTTGCCACTCTGTTTCCCTAGTCGCTGACTTTCTTCTCTTAATTCATTCCTCACTTCACATTTTGGGACCAGTTGATAATCCACTGGCAGGTCCTTGCTTTTCGCTGCTTCTTTCATGAGTTGGTCTCCTATATCATTTCCTTCATTGCCAATGTGTGCTTTAACCCAAGTAAAATGTATTTCCTAGTGTAAGTGTGTGTGTTTGTATGTGGGTGTGCAAAAACAATGTGCAGAAAATTGTATAGAGTAGAAAGGCAGTGCCAAACTAAGCATTTTGAGGATAGTAACAAGTGGTCGTAGAAACTTTTTTACTGCACTACATGCATCAACAATCATTCATGTTAGATTCTCAGATAACGTAACTTGTTTGTGGCATGCCAGATGTAAACAAAACACTCTTGTACAGCACTAGTTACTGTCCCTAGGTGTGCCTGATGTTCAATGAAGCATTTGTGTTTTGAAGCCTACTGAATGGTATAGTAACGCCAAATGTTCATCTTGAAATTAGGCAAAACTTATGGTTCAAACATGGCATACTTGCACATTTTTCACTTGCGGCTTGAAATTGCCTAAACATAACATTTGGTGACAGATGGATCTGCATGGTGGACCAATGCAGTGGTCCCCATGATACATCAATTAAGTATGCACATGTAATATTTAGTTTCTCATTATGTACCAGTGTTCATTAGTTGAGACAATACATACACAGTGAGTTCATTTCATTTTGATTAGAAAATGAAGATGTTTTGTAATGTCAGATTTCAATTATGATCATGCAGTGCTCCTGTTATTATATTGCATTTGCAACCCTATGTTCCTAACTTCAAAATGCTTAGTTTGGCCCTGACGTTTTACTCTATAATTTTCTACATATTTTTTTCCCCACACTGTGGTGTATGTGCATGCATGCATTCATGAATGGAATGGAATGGAATGATGGAAATTTTAGGATTTTTAATTCTCTAAAACTACCTCTGCATGAGTCTAATTTTTTTAAATTTTTTCATTATTTTTATTGCTTTCTTTTGTATTGTAAGTACAGAGTCCTTATTTGGACATGTGGCCAGCTTAATGGAAAGTTCAATGGCATCAGGAAGCATGCTGTTTGCCAGCGGATTCTGATATTCATAGCCCCTTAAATTCAAGCACATAGATTCCTACAGCACATCAAATGTCAATTTTTTGCCATACAATTTCACTTCATACACAAGTTTTTCTGCAATGCAGTAGCTATTGTTTTGTGTTGCTACATGGCCATGTAAATAAAACCATGCTTCATCCATAAAAAAAATTAAACATTAGCTATAGAATGAGCATAATTATTTAACACCCAATTGCTTAACTCAACTCACATTATCCTATAGTTGCAATTTCTGAACAACAATTTTCTTATGGGGTTTTAGTTTTAAAAGGTTAGTGGCATTCCAAGCCAAGGTTGGAGAAACTCCTGATTCCTGTTCAAGATTTCTCAGAGATTATTTTGTATTTGATTCCAATTTTTCTCTGATGTCAAGTTTTTCCTCAGTAAGAACATTGCGTTTTACTTTTGGTTTCTTATTAACAAGAGATTCCATTTATTGACAAGATTACGAACCGCTTCTCTATGAGGCGCACAAACAGCATGGAATCTATCTATAAATTACTGTCTCATTTCTCTGCACAAGTTTGTTGCCACATAGGAATCATACATGAAGATTATGTGTGGTAAATTATATAGACTTTTTGGCATTATAACAGTATCAACACCCTAAGACAATGAAACACACAGTCTCACAACATTCAACTTCTGTACAGCACAAAGTCTTTGCAATTGCATACAGAGGTGGAAAAGTGGAGGGGGAACAGAACTGATTAGAAATGGGGCAGGCAAAGCCCTGTTAAGCCAACAATATATTCAAATGAAAACTCAGTATATTTTTCATTTCCCTTTTGCTGGTATTTCCCCACAAAATTATACCACAATTTAGATGGGAGCTATACACTTGTTTTATAGACTTCACTGGATAATTTGTTGCACTTGTCTAATTACATAAATTCCTTTGTTTAATTTTTTACTTATTTCATTTATGTGTGTAAATCAACATCATCAATTACATTATCATCAGCAGCAGCATTCTTTGATTTGGTTTATTTACTGATGCTCTTTAACAACTTAGGTTATCAGTGTCCCATTCAATAGGGCATGAAATGGCTGATAAATTTTTGCTTAGAGGCCTCTTCTTTCAGGCTTGAAAGTCTCTTTTACATGTCATAAATCTACAACAGGGTACACATGATTTTACTTTCCTTCTGAAGGAAGCCATACTTAGGATTTTTAAAAAATCCATTGCTTCTGGCCGGGATTGAAACTACGTTCTTAAGTCTACAAGGCAAGTGTGATTACCATCAGATCCCCAGGATCGACATCAGCAGCAGCAGCAACCTCAGAAAAGTTCTGATATACAATAATGAAAGAGTTTGGAAGCTCATAGTCCAATATTTGTGCATTATGTAATTAATATGTTAATTCTTACACTAAACTCAATCATTTTATATGAATACAATAGTGTTTTTAGAGCATAGTTGTTTTATACTTAATCTACATTACTGCAATAAGGCTTTTAATGACTTAACATTTATTCTGAAAATTATTTTTATTATAAACAACTATAAATGTTAAGTGTAATGTAAACTGACAAACCTAATCTGCAATATTATTTTCTTTTCACATATGTTAAGTAATGTTTTCTTATTCTTCCATTATCAAAAACTTCACTGTTTATGTGGTATATTCATGTTTAACTTTATGAGCTGTACAATCAAAATTATAGTGAGAGAGAGAGAGAGAGAGAGAGAGAGAGAGACTCTTTTAAAGAAATATATCTATAACATTTATGAAATTCAGATTACATTTCCGGGATTTGTCTTTTTTAACCCCCGGTGATCTGAGGTTTAGGAGGTAAGTATGGTTACCACTATATGACCATGACCGACCATTGCATCAAACTTGACTAACATAGGTAGCTAAGGTCACTAAGCACGAACTTATGAATGACAGGTGTGCAATTCAAATTCCACCAGGCCTGTTTTCCCTAAGGTTATGAAAGCAGTAATTCATTACTTTCTTTGTCACATAATTGCTTATGATTCCAGCAAGTCTAATTGTTAGCTTATATTTAGATCTCAATTTGAACACAATGATACAATTCTAACATGAATGCATTCATTCTCAAGCTCTGTTGTACACATGAGGCTACTGTGCAGCTGAGCCTACTTAATGTTCAGTCAGCTCAGAAATGAAGCTCCAACTAAACAGTTTCTGTATTAACATTCTTCTTCTACTATACTATGGCACCACAGTCCATTTTATTTGAGTCTTCTTTTCTCACATTAGTTCCACCTGGGGAGTTTGGCAAAAGTATTGGTAATGTGAAGACACGTAAGAGTGTTGCTCCATATGCTATAAAGTTCAGGAAAATGGGTGATAACCTAGAAATATATCGAGCCAGAATTGGAAGTTTTATAAATAGAGGAAAGAAAAATGAAGGGAAAGACATATTAATGAGTAATGAGCAGCTATGGTTGCTAGTTATATTAGCTGTAATGTTGATTATTGGGGGCATTGAACTGAATCCAGGGCCCAAAGATATGAGCCAGATAATGAACATGTTGAAAACTATCTCAGAAAATATAGTGGAGCTGAAGAAAATAGAAAATAGGTAACAAAATAGAAGTTTAAAGCATGTTACACAATATGGAAAAATAAATGCATGAAGAGCTTCAGATATGCAAAGAGGGAATGGAGTAAATGAAGAGAAAAATGGAAATGGAGATAAGAAAACACAATAAAATATTTTTTGGAATTGAGAATCCAGAGAAGTGATTGTTGCAAATAGTTGAAGAGATAGTTGAGAAAGGTTTGGAGGATAAATTGGATGGGAGGGAAATTGTGACTTGATTTAGAATTGAAAGAAGTGGTAACAAACCCAGAGCAATTGTGGTAAAGTTCGTAACTAATACAATTAAATGGTCAATATTGAGAAATAGGAAACTGATGGAACAGGAATTTTTATAGAACAAGACTATGGAAAAGAAGAGATGGACATCAGGAACTCATTAATAAAGAAATGAAACAGGCAAGGGAAGAGGGAAAAAAAGCATGTGTAAAAGGCATGGAATTATGGATAGATGAGAAGAAGCTGGAAGTGAGTCAGTGGCAAAACACGAAAAACCAGAGATTGAGAAATGGCCAGTCATTGAAATATTCAGACTTAGAAGCAGCCGTGGGTCCTGAGGGTGAGGAAAGAAGAGAAAATACACTGACAAGACATGGGTGATGAGGAGAAAGAAGGGAGGAAAAAGAGGATACCTATATGACGTCACCAAGGAGGCATGTCACAACATATGAGAGGGAAAGAGCAGAAGTAAGGGCCCTGTCATCAGTTGAGAGGGGAATGAATAGTAATTTTGGTGATACAGGACTTAAACAAGTGTCAACTCCCAAGGGCAGCATAATGGAGATAACTGATAAGGAGCATACGGAGGTGGGGAAAAGAAGAACCAGTTATAGAGAGTTGTTGGAAAAATTCAAAGGAGGTTCAAGGATGGAAGGTGGTATTATGGAATGTGGTGTGTGTAAGACTAAAAATGAGAAGTGGCTAGGTGTTTGAAGTGCTAAAGATAGGTGACATGATAGTAAAAGATAGAAGTGAAGGTTTATGATTATATAGGTGAACATGATATAAGGAATAGCAAGTGAGGGAGCATTTCTGGTGGTATACGGACATTCATAAATAAGAGTTGTGGAGTAAATGTGAATGAGGTGTTATTTATTGAAGAAGGCCAAGTAATGTGGTTAAAGATCTATAAGATGAAGGGAGTCAAAACTACATTAGGATTAGGTGTAGTGTATAACCCACCTGAGTCATCAAAGTTATACAATGAAACTTTATATTCAAACTAAATGAAAGTATGGAGAAATTAAGAAGACAATACTGTAGTATGAAGTTCATTATGGTAGGTGATTTTAATGCCAGAGTAGGTGAATATGATATAAGCTGTATGGTGTTGGAAAATGAATGTGTAAGGATGAAAAGAGGTGAGTGGGCAAGGAAAAGCAGAAATAAGGTGCTCAATAAGGAAGGTGGAAAATTGATCCAGTTCTGTGAATTGAACAATTTAATTATGTGCAATGGTTTAAGAGAACAAGATCAAGAAGGAGAATTCACATTTATGAATATAAATGGACAAAATGTGATTGACTATATGGTATGCAGCAAAGGAATCGATCAGGTGCTGGTAGATTTTAAAGTCCTGTATGCGATAACAAGTAATGTACACTTCCTATTAAACATGAATTGATAATTTGGGATCCAAAAAGGGAAAATAAGAATACTGAAGTGGGAAAAGGATGCAAGACATCCAGGAGAATTTTGGAAAACTTTGGGGAAATGGAAGGAGGTATCAGGCTGCTAACAGAATTATTAAATAGAATTAAGGAGAGGAAGGTAATATTTGAGAGCTGATTGTGAGCAGAGCTACATAGGCTACACAAAGAGAAATTTATAAATTTGGAAGAAAGAACGTTTTAGGAATATTTGACTTAAGCAGATGGATAAATCAGCAGAAGCAGCTCACTTTTGGACCAAAAATTATGAAATAAAACCGGGAATTAAACTGCTGAGACATCTTCACAACCCATTGGAGTTATCCACTTGGAAAAATTTTTTCATATTAAAAAATAGAGAAAACCTAATGAATTTCCAGTTTCCTCCTATGGATGAACTCAGCAACTTCCTACTTCAACCAACAGAGGTCCCCACAGGAACATCTGGTTGTCTAGCCATCGTTTCCAGTAACGGCCATTCAATGAGCAAATGAAGATCAGAGGGATTCTCCTGAAATGCAACTTACATTTATGTAAGTAGTTGGAGTTTAGTGTAAAAAATGAATACCTAAGTTTAGGATATATTACCACTCCATTGTCAACAGCTTCGTAAGTAAAATATTTATATACAAGACAAATGAGTCTAGAAGCAAAATTGAACACCCGTTGGTTAGAAAAAATGGCGAATACAGACACGGACAATTTCACAAGTTATAACATAAACATTAACAATACAAAAGGGGAGATTTAAACAAATATAAAATTACAAATCAGAAAAAGACACATTCTAGCCAACATTAACTTCCTGAAATCATGTCTTAAAAGAAAAGTCACACCTATATTCGTGAGAAAAACCGTTAAATTCAACAATAGCATACACCAGAAGGCAGCAGAAACAAAGGTAATTGAAATTGAAAAGAGCTTGCAGTATAAAAAACTAGATGAAATAGACTTAGATATTTACGATCTGTATTTAAAACTAACCAAAAAACTAGGATTTCACTTATGGGAAAATTTACACCACCACCTACATCAAAATTTAAGTGTACAAATGAAAAAAAAAAATAAAAAAATAAAGGAAAGGAAAAAAAAGAAAAAGAAAAGAAAAGAAATTAAAAATCCAGAGCTTACGAAAACACCAAATAAAAATGGTTCCACCCTCACGCACACACACAACAGATAAAGTAGTTAATCTTTCGAGTGCCACATTTTACGAAAATGAAATCAATCTCCTAAACAAAGGCCTAAAAACTTGTATAGATTTCTCAGATAATATAGAAGATTACATAGCCAACATAGACATAGCCAACCAACAACTAAACAAAAGGGAAAAATCGTTCGTCAAAAGTAAATGCAAAAAAATTTTAGAGAACATAAAAAACCGAAAGAAATCAATAAACTACAGAATGGTATTAAAACAACTAAAAGAAAAACCAGTGATATACATAAAAGCAGACAAAGGTAATAAAATAGCCATTTTAGATGAAAGAATACATAAATACAGTTGAAACTTTGTTAAAAGTAAAAGACAACAAACCAATTGAAAAGAATCCACTCAATAAATGCAATAAAATGTTAAACAAAACATTAATTGAAGTCAAATGCTATTCACTAATGAAAAACAGAATATCACACACAGTAATCCAGTACTACCCAGGCTTTATGTACTACTTAAAATACATAAAAATGATAACAGCATGAGACCAATAATCAACAATATCAATTTACCTACATGCCAGGTGGAAAAAAATTGATCAAAGTCTTCAATTCTTTTAAGAGATTCCAAAGTTTGGGCATTAAAAATTTAATTGATCTACTCAAAAAGCTTAAAATAGCAGAATTATGCTGGTGATATAATGGTTTCATTTGATGTAAAAGCCTTATTCCCGAGCATACCTATAAAGAAACTTATGCTTCTGCTAAAGAAATGGTTAACATCAATAAATTTAAAAACAGAAGAAATAGAAGACTTATTACAACTTACTAATATTTGCATTAAACAAAATTATTTCAGCTTCAACAAAAAATATTACAAACAAGTTTCAGGCCTAACTATGGGAAACACTTTGTCACCTTTTCTAGCAGAATTATTCATGAGCTCATTTGAAATACATATCACAAAAGCCTTCCCTTAAATTTTCAAGCCATGATATAGGTATGCGGATGACATTTTTGCAATAATATCGAAGAAACACTCCATAGATGTCCTGAAACTTCTTAATTTGCAACATGAATCTATACAATTTACCATAGAAGAGGAAAGAAATGGGTGGCTACCATTTCTAGATTTAAAAATTATAAGAAATGGAGATTGTTTGAATTTTGGAATTTAAGAAAAGAAACACACATAGAAAACAACATATAAAATGAGAGTTATAACCCCTTTACACATAAATAAGCATTGTTTCACAGTTTGGCACACAGATTGATGAATATTCCACTGACAGAAGCAGAGTAAAAAATAGAATATAAACAAATAATAAAGACAGCTATAATCAATGGTTTCAACAAAGACACAGTGATAAAAATTATCAATAAATCTAAAAGATAAAAAGAGATAAGGGAAGTTTCCAACTGAAAAACACTAAAGAAGAATACAAATTCAAAAGTTTCACTTACCATCCAATTTACCACAACAAGTTCAAGAAAATTTTCAAAGGACATGGGATAATGTTAGCCCCAAAGAACAAACACAACATTAAGAATTTACTAGGTTGCACAGTAAAAGACTCCATAGCAACAGAACAGAAATCAGAAATTTATGAAATAAAGTGTGCAGATTGTGAACAGAGCTATATAGGTAAAACAAAGAGAAATTTGGAAATTCGGAGGAAGGAACATTTTAGGAATATTCAATTTAAGCAGGTGGATAAATCAGAAGTAGCAGCTCACTTTTGGACCAAAAATCATGAAATTAAACTGGGAATTAAACTGCTAAAACATCTTTACAACCCATTGGAGTTATCCCCTTGGGAAAAATGTTTCATACTAAAAAATTGAGAAAACCTAATGAATTTCCAGTTTCCTCCTATGGATGAACTCAGCAACTTCCTACTTCAACGAACAGAGGCCACCACAGGAACATCCAGTTGTCTAGCCATCATTTTGAGTAACAGTAGTTCAGTGATCAACTGAAGATGGGAGTGATTCTACCAAAATGCATCTTACTTTTATGTAACTGGAGTTTAGTATAAAAAATGAATACCTAAGTTAGATTATGATAAATTTTCATTTGTAAAATACTTATTAGGCACCTGGTTTAATCTCACACCTTTATTTCCCATATTTAACTTCAGTTTATCAACAAATATGTTTGAAGTATTTTTCTTTTTCCAGCTTAAAGTGCAATAGGAATTGCAATAATTTCATGCCTTTAAGATATATAAATGCTATAAAAAAGATATATGGAAAAATTTATTCTCCACATGAATTATTTAAAGTTATAACCTATTGATTAGGTAAGGAAGAACTTTCTGAAAATTGCCACGACTGCTTGCTGTCTGGGGAAATATACAAAATATAGACTTTGTACTGAGAGTGTTAAATTGCGGGGAACATATTTGAATATAATATAAAAAAAACTTCTCAGTATACTCTGAAGGAAACATGAAATAAAACACAGAAAAGTTTAATTAACATCATAAAATATGTATAATAGCTGTTGATCTTAGTGCTATTGTCTTTTAGTGCAACACACCTTACATAAGCCTCATATCTATCAGAAAAGTGTATTTGAATAAAAAAAAATGTTAAGTGAGTAGGATTAAGGTAATAAGCAGTAATGTTAAAATAATATACCACACCAATGTATGCTCCTTTTAATGGTCACATCTCTTCTGAATGGGGTATTTAGAATACTCTTTACTGTTTCACTAAAGTGTTCTAAATATCCAACTCAGAAGAGATTATTAATGGGTGTTTCATTGTGTTTGATTCCAAATTAAATTAATATTTAAACCATCACATGTTTGCATATAAATTATTGCTACTCTGACAAAAAAGAAATTTTAATAAATCATGTAAATCTTACCTCTGTTGTACAGAAATGGTAGAGATCAGTAGCACTTCCCACAGTCAGAACGTAACTATGGCAGATGAGTCACAACAATGGAAGAGGAGTAAATATTCTTTTCTGTTACACCTATCTAGTGTGCATATGCTAATAAATGGAAGATAATAAATCAGGACTGTATTGTTCACTACTAAAAATTCACTTTACATACCTCTGCTGGGTGTGGGAGGTTCAGAGTTTGGTGCTGGATGCACAGAAGATGGTGATGTTGCTGCTGATGTACACACTTGTAGAATTCTGGGTGATACAGAAGGCTGACAAGGAACAGTCACTGGTGCAGTCAGGAAATTAAATTCCATGAGAAGGTCCCATGTAGCATGACGTACAGAGCTGCATAGTTTCTGGGTCAAGGACTCTAAGTTGACTCTGCCTTGCTTCCAAATACGAAACTCTAATACTGGTACTGAAACTCATTAGAAAATGCAACTTTTAATATACTTGGATATGCACAGTTTTTCCATCTTATTTGGCTATTTCCCCTCTCTGAGACAATTTTGCTATGTTTTATTGTGGGTAGAAAAATATTTTTAAGCATTTTAGGTAAATACTGAAAATAAAATGAAGCACAGTTTCAAAAATTTACAGTCAAAACTTCCCAAAATTCATGATTTAGCTTAGTTAATTCTTTTCATACTTTTTCCACAGCAAAAGCCTACAGACCAAGAGTACTAGGATTACCTAAGATGGTTCTATTTGCTAAAGAAAAAAACAAATATAACCTTAGGGTTATAAGTTTGCATCCTTCATATATAAATTAACTTTGAGCTTACTCTCTTGCCATCTGGGATCCAGGAAAGTGTCTATCAAAAACTTGAGACTTCTTCACTTTATATAGCTGTTATCTAATATCTTGTGGTTTAAATGCTTTATCTTTTTTCAAAATTAAGTGTGGTACTGTCACCACAATTGTGTAATACTTGCAAATTTTGCCTTTTTTTAATGTAAGTATTTGCAAACCATCCAGGGAAGCCTTGCTATGTTTATGAATCCCAGACATGCAGGTCATTCCATGTTTTTGACTGCTAAGCAGAGAGTCAGGCCTCAGAAACAGTAGACTTAACAACTTTTAATTCTTTGGTTCTGTACACATTTAAGACCAGATAAAGATTTTTCTTTCCTTACTTTTTGCTTTTCTCTAAGCAGCCTCATTCTGTATAAGCTACCACTAAAATGTTTGTGATGCTTTTAGAGGCTGATTTACTCTACTTTATTATATGATACAGTTATTCTCTCATTTATGAATATTAATTTATTGCACAGGTGCCATTTAATTACACAGGTATAAATCTATTATAAAGGTATGATTTCATGAACAGTCGTATAAATTTTATGAACAGTCTTATAATGAGATGATATAAATTTATTATACATGTCAAGGCCTTTAGGAGTTTGCTAATCATTGGTAGCAATGTAATTTTAACTGTCCTATATGCAAGCATTCTGTAATGTTAGGATGCTCTTGCAAAATATATAATTATATTTTCTTTTTGGAACTGCTTTACGACTATGTTCAGATATAGTTAAGGTCCTTTGTGATATATTCTGCATTTATACAGAAATTACTACGTAATGTTTAATTAAATTAGCTTTTGGAACCGATTTAATGTTACGTTCAAATTTGTTTAAGTCTTATGAGATTATTTCCACATATACAGAAGTACTTGTGTAATGTTTAAGTAATTACACTTTGAAACTAGTTTAATCATATGTAAGTGTTTGTTTATAGACTTTTGTGATATATTTGCATATATACAGATGTTCCTGCATAACGTGTTAATTACATTTCATTTGGTAACTGTATGATGCTATGTTGGTATTGTTTTAAAATTGTTCATTATGTTTTGGGATAGATATACATATGAGAGAACAGTATATATTACTATGTTCTGCAAGTCAATATAGGAGTGTTATCTAATTTTCTTCCAATGGAGCTTTAAACATTTATTGCTTATGGAAATGTTTATTTTCTTATAACTCACTATGAATGAATTTTTATTTCTCACACACATCAATATACAAAATTTTTATAACAATATAAACACAAAAAAACCTAATTAGGATTAAAATATAACAAACAGGATCAGTGCCCTTGGCAATTCCAAAAGGCAACTCTAATCAAAATTCCAATTTGATTGGCTCTGCCCCCCCCCCAGTCCCCAGTTCATCAGCAGCTACCTACTGGATTATTCAGGGGACCTATACCCCATTATAGTGCTTATTCCTCTGTGTTAAGTTGCAGGCTCCTGTTGTTCTTATGGAATTTAATGTTAATAAATTTAACAGCCTTATATTAGTGTTAATGCCATTCTAAGAAACACTTCTCACATAGCAACCCACTTTTACCTAGAATGTATGCACTTCCTAAATTACACAAAAAAGACAACAGCATGAGACCTATAATCAATAATATCAATTCACCAACATACTTATTAGCAAAAAAAATAACCGACATTTTCAAATCCTTGAAAAAATACCAAAGTTTGAGTGTCAAAAATTCACAAGATTTGGTAGAAAAAATACAAAATTACAAAATTACAGCAGAAAATATAATGGTATCGTTTGATGTAGAAGCCTTATTCCCAAGCATACCAAAAGATACACTCATGCTAATGTTAAAGAAATGGTTAAAATCCTTAGATCTACAGACACAAGAAATTGAAGACTTGATAAAACTTACGAACATTTGCATTGAACAAAATTACTTCATTTTCAATAAAAAATATTACCAACAAGTCTCTGGACTAGCTATGGGAAACCCGTTATCTCCATTTCTAGCAGATTTTTTTATGAGTTCGTTTGAAATGCATATCACCAAAGCCTTCCCTCTAATCTTCAAAATATGGTATAGGTATGTGGATGACATATTTGCAATAATTCCGAAAAAACATACAATGGATGCACTAAAACTTCTGAATTTGCAGCACAAATCTATAAATTTCACCATAGAGGAAGAAAGAAGGGGATATCTCCCCTTCCTAGATGTAAAAATCATAAGAAATGAAAACTATCTTACATTTGGAATTCATAGAAAGGATACTCACACAGAAAATTACATAAAAAATGACAGTTTTAACCCCATTCCACATAAATATGCAGTGTTTTATAGTTTAGCACACAGATTAGTTAACATTCCACTCACAGAAACAGAGTACAAATTGGAATACCAACAAATCATAAAGATAGGAGAAACTAATGGATACAACAAAGACACAGTAATAAAAATCATCAATAAAACCAAAAAACAAAAGGCAATAAGAGATGTTTCCACTCTTAAAAGTGCCAAAGAAAGGTACAAATTCAAAAGTTTCACATACCACCCAATTTATCACAATAAGTTCAAAAAGATATTCAAAGAACAAGGCATTATGCTAGCCCCAAAGAACAATTTTAATATAAAGAACTTATTAGGTTGCAGAGTAAAGGACTACATGCCAACAGAACAAAAGTCAGGTATTTACGAAATAGAATGTGCAGAGTGCGACAAAAAATACATTGGAAAAACGAAGAGGAATTTGGGAATCCGGAAAAAAGAACACTTCAGAAATATTCGCTTAAAACAAATTGATAAATCAGCAATAGCAGCACACTTTTGGAATAAAAATCATGAAATTAAATCAGAGATAAAACTACTTAACAACTTCATAATGCAATAGAACTTTCCACTTGGGAAAACATTTTCATTACAAAAAATAAGGATAATTTGATGAATTTCGATATCCCTCCATTGGATGAACTCAGCAAATTCCTAATAGAACCAACAGATGCCGCCACAAGAACATCAAGAGACCCAACCGCCACGTTTAACAACAGTTTGTCAACAGGCTGAAGATGGGAGGGATCGCTCCCGAAACATATGTTCCAAATTTATGTATGTGAATGGAGTTAGTGTGAAAAAAACTGTATACATTGTTTATATATATACCACTCCATTGTCAACAGCTTCGTAAGTACACTTATTTGAGAAACACTTCTCTTGTATTGCATATGCATTTGAGAAAGCATCTATGACCTTAGGAGTCTTATTAAAGCAAGCTTCCTCCTTTTCTTAATCTGCTGGGTGTTAAAAGAAAGTCATTTGATCATGTGTCTGCTTCTATAATGGATAGCTGCAATCACCCGAGACATATGGCATTCTGTATCTACATGAATGATTATGTGTCTGCCTTGATAACAGGGTCAACATTGATTCTGTAGTATAAAGGAAAATATGTGACTCTAATGGAAATCAGTGCCCTGATTTCAAAAATGAAGTCCATTTTTGGCTATGATATCTAATTTTTATGATATGTGCATATATGTATATGGTGCTATATGCATTCAGCTTATTCAGCTAACTGCTATGCTTTGTTATGTTATTCTATATCTAGTGTTAATTTTCTTCCTAATCAGCTCACTTTTGTCCTCCCTTAACAGCCAGATATTTATGTTTATATTCCCAGCATTTATCAGTTTGTTCTATGGGTCAGGTATGTCTCCTTGTGAGGCATTTATGTTTACATTTACAACTATCATACATTTTAACTTCAGTTAAGCTGAAAACTTGTGTTAATATGTTCTATATGTGTAGTGCTATAATAAAAGTTTGAGTATGACTTCTACATCAGGATTACGCAGGAAACAGTGTCTACAAAGTCCTCAGTAGTTTTGTTACATTTGTGTGTATTTCATGTTTGATGGGAATGTATGTAAAATAGACTCACAAACAAAGAAAATATATTACTCATATTTCAAAGAGAAAGTTGGTGGTCAGGATAAATTGTTTGCGTCTCATATTGCATATAACAGTTATGTTGAGGGATTAAGTTATTGGTATAAAAAAAAAACGGAATGCAATGCTGTTTGCCAAACCAATGATATGGAGACAGCAGCAAAATCACCATGATGATTGTTACTTTTGCATGTGCAAAGTTGTGGCTATAACAAAAAAAATAAGGCAGGAATTAAATATTCAAATCTGAATTCAGCTACATGGCCTATTCCTCATGGACCCTAACTATCCATAACACCACCACTGGCAGATCTGAATTTTTAGTGAATCTGTGACTTCCAACAATGTTCCAGATGAATTTGACAATTCACCAAAACAGTTTAATCCATTTCAGTTAAATGATTTAGTGAGGGATTTAGGCCTCTCAAAATAAAAAAGTGAATTACTGGGCTCAAGACTACAGAAAGAGAATTTATCATCACCTGGGTTACATTTTCTTGGTATAGAAATCACAAAATACAATTCCACAAGTACTATGCAGAAGAAGATCAATTTGTGTTTTGTGTGGATGTGTGCAATCTTACTTATCAGTTGGGCAGGGAAGCATATGAGCCAAGTAACTGGCGTCTTTTTATTGATTCTTCCAAATGAAGTCTTAAGGCAGTGTTATTTCTTAATGGCAAAAAGTTAGCTTCAATACTTCTTGCACATTCTATGAATCTATGAGTGTCTTGTGAAACTTTGAAGCCTGTTCTTGAGAAAATTAAGTACCATGACCATGAGTGGCAAATATGTAAAGATCATTAGTCTGTTACGAGGACAACAGGGAGGATACACAAAATTCCCTTGTTTTCTTTGCAAATGGGATAGCAGGCGAGGGACAAACATTGGGAAACTGACCAATGGCCTCAGAGGAAGCAACTGGAACCTGGATCAAAAAATGTTACTGATGTACTTCTTGTTGATCATCAAAAAATTCTACTTCCTCCATTACACATAAAATCTGGCATGATGAAACAATTCATGAAAGCACTTCATCAAAATTGCCCTTGTTTCAAGCTAAAATCAGAGAGAGCATTTTTGATGGACCACAGATAAGGAAATTAATGAAAGATGTTAATTTTACCAGCTCTGTGAATAAAATTGAAAAAAATGCGTGAAATGAATTCAGAGAGGTTAAGAAATATCTGGGCAATGTAAAAGACCCTGAATACAAAGGAATTGTCAGAAATATACTGGGAAATTTTAGATTGCTTGGCTGTAAAATGAGTATGAAGCTTCATTTCCTCAAAGTCACATTTTGACTACATCCCATCAAATTTAAGAGCTGTCAGTAAAGAGCAAAGTGAAAGGTTTCACCAGGACTTGAAAGATATTGAACGATGTTATCAAGGTCATTGGGATGTACATATGATGCATGCAACGAATCTACTAGAGAACACTCGAGAAAATCAAGCACACTGCAGTTCCATGGGAAAAGAAAAAGGGATACAATTGATAACTACCATACATTCTCAAATTCAGGTACGCTTTCATGTTATTATATTTCTTTATTTTTGTTAAACGATGTACATGAGTGTGTAATATTTTTGCAAATTTTAAATTATATTTTCATTGAACATTGACATATTACCAAAACAAAATATGCTACGGAAAAACTGAATGCATTTTTTAATTCTGTGCACCGAAATTAGTAAAAGTCACCAATTTTTAATCTTACTGCAGAAAAAAAGTTTTCATTTGTAATCTACTGTAATGGAGAACAACACATCTGAAATAGTGGCATTTTATTTTATAAATATGTGATATCATCTTCACTCCAAGACAATTAACAATTCTAATGAAACATAAAAGTTGTCTATAAATGTGTGCAGCACACAGTAAAAATCTACTTTTAAAAATTTTAGGAAAAATCTAAATAAATGTGTCTAATTGTACACACATCGCAAAGAGAGACAAAAACAAGGAAAGTGGTATTGCCTAGGAGGGAGGAAATACATAGCATGCTGACTGGCAGTGAGAGGAAGAAGGTATGGTCAGAGAGCAGTGAGGGTGGCATGGAAGAGGACAGCATCATATCAACTCCAAATGGCAGCATACTCATGCTAGATAAAGATAAAGCAGCATCTTTAAGAGAGGGAATCGAGTTACAGAGTAAGAAAGTACTAGAGAAATTCAGAAACAGAAAGGAATTTCAATATGGCATGGAGGAAGTAAGGAGTTTAGGGTTTTGGAACTGTGAAGGTTTAAAAAATAAAATGTATACAGGAAAGCTGAAACAACTATTAGAAAATATAGATTATTTGGGAGTAGTAGAAACATGGCTAATGGAAGAGAATGTACAAGTGGATGACTTCATATATGTTGGAATGAAATGAGAAGTGGTGGCAAAAAAGGGAAAAGCCTCAGGAGGCTTGGGTTTTTGTTAGTATGATGATTATTTATAAACATATAAACAATGTATACAGTTTTTTCACACTAACTCCATTCACTTACATAAATTTGGAACATATGTTTAGGGAGCGATCCCTCCCATCTTCAGCCTGTTGACAAACTGTCGTTAAACGTGGCGGTTGGGTCTCTTGATGTTCTTGTGGCGGCATCTGTTGGTATTATTAGGAATTTGCTGAGTTCATCCAATGGAGGGATATCGAAATTCATCAAATTATCCTTATTTTTTGTAATGAAAATGTTTTCCCAAGTGGAAAGTTCTATTGCATTATGAAGTTGTTTAAGTAGTTAAACAAAGTTAAAAATCATGAAATTAAATCAGAGGTAAAACTACTTAAACAACTTCATAATGCAATAGAACTTTCCACTTGGGAAAACATTTTCATTACAAAAAATAAGGATAATTTGATGAATTTCGATATCCCTCCATTGCATGAACTCAGCAAATTCCTAATAATACCAACAGATGCCGCCACAAGAACATCAAGAAACCCAACCGCCACGTTTAACGACAGTTTGTCAACAGGCTGAAGATGGGAGGGATCGCTCCCGAAACATATGTTCCAAATTTATGTAAGTGAATGGAGTTAGTGTGAAAAAACTGTATACATTGTTTATATATATACCACTCCATTGTCAACAGCTTCCTAAGTACACTTATATGATGATTATTGTTTAAGGGGCGCACAACATCTAAAGTCATTAGCGCCCAAACACACTAAAAACTGCGCCAGAATTAAATAAATAAGTAATCTGCACAAAATCTGCATAGATGATAAACAATACTAGCACTTTAGGCAATAAAATACAAACCCCAAAACAAATAACAAAGGTCATAAACACAGCAACAAACAAGACCATTACCAAAAACTCCGCTGCAAGAGCCAAAAACACAACAGTCCTTATTGGTCCGAAAGGTAACCATAAAAACCCCAAAAAGGAATAACAAGGGTAAACTGGTCAACAAACAAATGACTGGTGTCAAACCTCAGCCGCAAGAGCGGAAAAACACATCAATCTTATAAGAGCCCAAAAGTGTAACAATAAAACTCCAAAACAAAAAACAAGGGCAATATGGTCAACAACGTGTAAAGACTGGTGGTAAAACGTAAGCAATAGCTAAAATCACAGTAGTCTTATAATGGTTTAAAAAAGTAACAATAAAGCCCCAAAACAAATAACAAGGGCAATATGCACCACAGCAAATAAAACACTGGGCCTAAAACATTTTAGCAAGAACTGAAAACAGAACAGTCCTAAAATAATGTAAAAATGCTGTAAAGAGTATAATGATATAACCTCACACCTTGCTCCAAAAACCACAAACACGGATAAAACGGAGCACTCGCTCAACAGCAGTCACATCATAAGCAAGTAACTCCTCAATAGAGGGCACACCAAGGGAAAGTCTAAAAGCTGCCAGATGATGGCATTCGAGTAAAATGTGACGCACTGTAAAGGGGTGGTCACAGTGAGGACACGCTGGAGCTGGTTGACCATTAAAAAGGTGACGGTGACTAAAACGGCAATGCCCAATTTTCAGATGCGCTAAAATTACTTCTTCCCGACGAACTGCGCGCGAAGAAGTCGACCAGTTAAAAGGGGCGGATTTTCATTCACGGAGCTTATTAGTAGGGAGTAATTCCCACTCCTAGCGCCAGTGCAAGAGAACGCCTCGCCGTAGAGAATGTTTAAAATCCCCAAAATAAAAGCGTTGCTCGTACTCGGCAGGGTCTAAAAGGGCAGATTTAGTTACGACATCTGCGGTCTCATTACCCGGAAGCCCCACATGACCAGGAACTCATAGCAGTGTCACTCGGACGCCAGCGTCCAAGAAGCGTAAACACTGCATCCGGGATCTGTTGTACAAGAGGGTGGAAGTTGTACAGCTGTTTAAAAGATAAAAGGGCACTCAAAGAATCGGAACAGATAACACTATTCCCTAGCCCCTGATTAGAAATGAATAAAATCACCCAATATATTGCATAAAGCTCAGCCATAAAAATAGATGTCGCAACGTTAAGACCATACGTAAAACTTACTCCATTGAAAACAAAAGCACATCCTACTCTTGTGTCAGATTTCGAGCCGTCGGTATATATAAAATTCCATCCAGTAAAAGAAGATTTGATCTCGCTAAAAAAAACAACGAGTAATATGTGCTGCGGTCGAAGACCTAGGATAGGACGTAAGCCCAAGATGAACGGGGGCCTCTGCCGAAAGCCAAGGGGGAGAAGTAGTTTCCCCGGCTAGGAAAAAAGCAAGTAAATCCGCGTCCAAGGTCCTTAACAGCTGCCGAAAACGAAAACCAGGAAGCTGAGGAGTAAAAGACCGTGCAGCGTAAAAACCATCGAACGACACATTAAAAAACGGCCCATTCGTGGGATGACGAGGTTGCGCAGCTAGTCGACAACTGTAAGCAGCAAGTAAAAAATTCACACCATAAAACACGGAGGTTCTCCAGACTCCGCACATAAACTTGACACAGGACTGGTTGGGAATGCTCCAATAGCGACTCGGATAACCCGGTGATGAATGGGGTTAAGGCAACTAAGAACGGAATGTCGCGCTGAGCCATAAACCACACAGCCATAATCCAGTTTTGACCGGATTAGAGATCGATAAAAGCGTAAAAGAGCAATCCGGTCGGCTCCCCAAGATGTGCCACTTAAAACACGTAAAATACAAAGAGAACGTGCACACTTGCCTCTCAGTTGTGCTATATGCGTTGACCAGCATAATTTCCTATCAAACACCACGCCAAGGAACCTAACTTCGTCTGCGAAAGAGAGAGCGTCTGGGCCAAGATGGAGAGATGGTGGAGGATACTCCTTACGGCGCCAGAAGTTCATGCAGACGGTCTTCTCAGCGGAGAAACGGAACCCGTGATTTACACTCCAGGCGTAAAGGCGGTCGAGACAGCAATGGAGGCAGCGTTCCAAAAGACACGTTCTCCGAGATGCAAGATAAATGGCAAAATCTTCAACGAACAACGACGATTGTATTCCTGGCGGTAAACACTTAGTGATAGAATTGATAGCAATGGCAAACTGTGTGCAACTAAGTACCGAGCCCTGAGGTACACCTTTCTCTTGAATAAAAATAGATGATAAAACTGATCCCATGCGAACATTAAAAACCTGGTCTTCCATAAACTCCCGAATAAAAACTGGCATCCGGCCACATATACGTCATTCATGAAGTGTACGAAGGATACCGCCTCTCCAACAGGTATCGTAAGCCTTCTCTAAATCAAAAAAGACAGCAACACTTTGGCACTTTCTCACAAATCCGTCCATAATATGGGTGGAAAGACACACAAGATGGTCGATTGATGAGCGGTGAAAACGAAAACCGCACTGGACGTTCGTCAATAGGTGCCTGGACTCCAACCACCACATAAGCCGCCCGTTAATCATGCGTTCCATCACCTTGCAGACACAGCTGGAGAGGGAAATCGGACGATAACTGGAAGGAAAATGTGGGTCCTTTCCAGGCTTAGGCATAGGAATGACCGTGGCAACTCGCCAAGCGCTAAGAAATATGCCATTACACCAAATAAAATTAAAAGTCTGTAATAAAAAAGTCTTACTTTCCGCTGCTAAATTCTGTAACATAGCAACATGAATGCCATCTGGCCCCGGTGCGCAATGCCGAGAGGTAGAAAGGGCATGCTCCAATTCCCTGGCGGAAAAAGGAACGTTACAGCACTTCTGACGGTCGGAGGCAAAAGAGAGACCTTTCGATTCAATCTGCTCCTTTAATGCGCGAAACGAAACAGGATAATTGGCGCAGCTTGAAACATCAGCGAAGGTGCGTCCTAAAATATTGGCAACGTCAATCGTAGTAGTAAGCACTCGATTTGATAATCTAATACCAGTATAGGTGTAAATCTAGGTTTGCCCGCAACGCGGCGTAGCTGTTCCCAAACTACAGATGAAGGCGTTGTGCGGTTAAAAGAAGAGGTAAAAGCAATCCAAGACGCCTTTTTGCTATCCTTAATGACTTGACGGCATTTGGCGTGCAGTTGTTTATAGCGAATCATGTTTGCCGAAGTTGGGTGGCGACGAAAAACTCATAGAGCACCTCGGCGTGCACGCCAACGCATCCCGGCATTCGGTCCACCAGGAAACCGGTAAGCGTCTGGGGTGGCAAGACTACCGGGGAATAGCCTGATCTGCGGCATGAAGGATGACCGTTTCGAGGTGCTCGATCACGGCGTCGATGGATGGAAAATCCAATCCCGAAAATACGGCCAGAGATCGGAAGAGGTGTCAATTCGCCTTTGCAATAAGTCATCTTGGCGCGCGCAGAGAATGTGCGTTTGAAGAAAGTATGTGTATCTGACACGGAAAGTGGTTACTAGAATAGGAATCAGAGGTGACATTCCAAGTAAAATGTACAGAGAGTGAGGTAGAACAAATGGATAAGTCCAAGTGTGAAAAGCTGTGAGTGCTGTCGGAAAGAAAAGTAGGTTGACCTGTATTGAGCAGTACAAGATTGTGACGAACCAAAAAGTCGGCTAAAAGGCTAGCCCTGCACACTCCGTGGGGGAACCCCATTGGGAATGGTGCGCATTGAAATCCCCCAAAAGTAGGACGGGGGGGGGGGGGTAGCTGAGAAAAAAGATAATCAAGATCAGCCGTAGTGACTGCAATAGACGGATTGATTTGATTGAGTTATTTATGGACGCTCTTTAACATCTCAGGTCATCAGCGTCCCATTCAACTCAGGGCGTGAAACGGCCGACAAATTTTTCTCAGAGGCCTGCTTGAGGTTCTTTTTCGTGCCGTAAATGTACGACACGGGACCCACGGCTTTACTTGCCTTCCGAAGGAAGCCATACTTAGGATTTTTGCGCCCGAAAAAATCCATCGGTCCTGGCCGGGTTCGAACCCGCATTCTTGGGTGTAGAAGGCAAGTATGGTAAACACTACAACACCAGGACCGACTGCACCAGATGGAGGCAAGTAAATACTACAGATGGAAAAACTCAGGCCAGAGAAATGAATTGTAGCAGCAGCAGCTTGTAATGGAGTCTGGAGCTGTAATGAAGTATTGTACACATCGTGTCTAATTAAAATTAAAACTCCGCCGTGAGCGGGAGTGCCATCTTCGGGAGGAAGGTCATACAGCACCGAAGAGTAACCGCGTAAAGTAAAAGAATCTTGCGGGCAAAGTTTCGTCTCTTGGAGACACACAAGCGGAGAATCAGTCGTGCGTAAAAGTAGCTCTAGGTCAGGCGGTTGACTGCGGAGTCCACGCACATTCCAAGAAAGGATAGCCATTGTTAAAACGAGTTAAATGGAATAAGATACCACCTTACTTTTTGCTAGACCCAGGACGAATCAAACGTCCTTTCTTCAATCGGTGGTTTGGCTGGAGCAGGTACATCCTGCTCCATGGCGTCCTCAGGGGGAGGGCTCTCCCGCTGAGAGGGACCCACCAATTCCAACATCTGGAATCGGTTGGATATAGATAAGGGCGATGACGGCGACCGCCCAGCGGGTTTGCTCCCATCATGGGAGCGGAACCTCCAAAGAGGAGGAGAAGGGCTCTTTTTCTTCTCCACGGAAGTTGACGATTTCAAGAAGTCGGTTTTCTTGTAGCTGGTCTTAGACTTAATATCAGGGGCATTAAAAACTATGGGCTTTGGCTTCACGGTAGAGCGCTTTGCAGAATGGGGCGTAGTAGGGACCCGTGTAAATACAAGGTCGCAAGTCTGCGTACTGCTGTTGCACTTCTTCACCGCTAAAGAAGCTGCAGCGCTGTATGTACCGGTCTTAGGTACTACAGATTGGCGAGATTGAAACCGCTTCCGGGCCTCAGTAAAGGACAGCTACAGCGCTCCTTTCGAAAACGAGGACAGTCGCCGCGGTAGTTAACGCAGACTGGAACGGATTACATGTTCCTTCATGACTTGCTTGACCGCAGGTTGCACAGATGAAAATTACACTCTTACATGATATGCGAGTGTGTCCAAAACGTTGTCACTGAAAACATCGCAACGGGCTCGGGATATATGGGCGCACTTCAATCAACTCGTAGCTCGCCTTAATCTTCTGCGGCAATTCGACCCTGTTAAACGTGAGGAACAGAGTCCGGGTCGGCTGTAATTCCCCCTCTTTCATTGCCTGCACGTGATAAGCAGAAGTGACCCCTTGGTCTTCTAGACAACTCTGGATTTACGGGTCGGACATTCCATCCAGTACATTGGTGGTAACAACTCCTCGCGACGAATTCAATGTCTTATGTTGCTCAACACGGATGGGATAACCGTGGAGTAGCATCGCCTTGAGCAATGAGTTGGTTTGAGACAGCCCAAGTGTCTCCACCAAAAGTGATCCGTTACGTAGACGGGTACAGGACTTAACGGGTCCAGCTATGGCATCAATGCCCTTCTGAATAATAAATGGGTTTACCTTAGTAAACGATTGACCATCTTCGGTACGAGTGAGCACTAAGTAGCGTGGAAATGAATTCTCGGATACTTCTTTTACGTCAACCCTTTTTCATTTCATTTGAAAATGATTATTATAATGTGCCCTAGCGATTTAATCCTCCACCATTGCAACTGTCTCCAATGGCAGGCTTCTTCATGGGCGCCACCCCGGCTTAGGTTACTTGCTCTGGCCTGAACAAAGTAACCTCAGGGTCACACCTTCCTATGGATTGACAAAGGGACCCAATCACCTGCAGGAATTGAACAGCTCATGCAATGGCCCTTCCCCAGGCCTGGCCTTTACCAGGGAATACACTCCTGTCCTACATGATAACCCAGTGCTGGGAGTTATGCCGTTACCCAGTCACTTTTTACCATGTCAAACATGGGGGCATCCTTCAGACAAAGAATAGGGAAGTAAAACAAGTACAAATTAAAATGGAGGTAAAATTAAAAGGTGTCAAACACGCTATGCGTGAACGTACGGGAGCAGCTCGGGTGCCTCGGGGTCGCTATGCCCCTACCCAAAAAATTGGGCCCCTAAGGGGGTTTTTGTTAGGAAATTGTTGAGAAAACTAATAAGAGAAACATGATGAAAAATAAAACATGCTGTATGGGTTATAATGGATGATAAACTAATGATGAAAATGTTATATGCCTAGGAGTACTGTATAATCCACTGGGATCCTCACAGTATCATGACCCTTAGCTCCTAAAGCAATTGGAAAGTGATGTAGGGTGTTTAAAAGAGGTTATAATAATGGGGAATTTTAACATCAGAATAGGTGAAGGAGACATGGATTTTGGGACTGATATGATTTGGGATAGTCAAATAATGATAAAAAACGATATAGTAAGGCATAGCAAAGATAAATACAATGATAGAGATAGCGAAAAATTTATTGAATTTTGTGAAGTGAATACACTAGATATTTTGAATAGTAAATATGGTAAAGATGTATTGGGAGAACTTTCTTTTGTCAATAATAAGGGCCAGAGGGTTATTGATTATCTATTATGGCCAGTCAACCAGGGTATATTATCAGAAATTTTATGATACTTAATATGAACTCAATTAGTGGTCATTTCCCAGTGGTAGTGGATATAAAAATTCAATCAGAGTAATTAGTAGATAATTTAGGGGATGGGAAAAATGATGCTATGTAAGATACTGCATTTAAATGGGAGGAATAGAGGAATCTATTTAAACAGGCTCTGAAATCAAAGTATGGTCAAATATGTCAACATAGAATAAGTTATATGTTAAAGAATAATGAAGTAGAGAAGGCAACTAATAACATAAATATATTAATGCAAACAGCTGGAGATGGGATGGAAAAGAGAAAGGAAGTTGTGAAATGGGGTGAGGAGTGGTACAATGATACATGAAGGAAATGTCAGTAGGATATGGAAAATGTTAAAAGTAACCTATAACAAGTATGTAATTAAATCCAACATCACTCCAGAAGAATGGATGTTAGGTTAGGATAGGTTATTTTAGAACTCTTTTTGGTGAGCATAGTGTTTAAAAGCATCACCAAAATTAGTAGTAGGAATGCACTATATAGAAATGTTCGATAGTGAGGTGAGGAATGAAGTAGTTAAACAAGTGAAATTAATGAAAAAGAAAAAGAATAAAGCAAAATCCTATCCCACCAGAATTTATAAAAGAATGGTGTTGTGATGTAAACGGAGTTAAGTTATCTTACACTTATGTATTCAACTTGTTTACACTGAACTCCATTACATCAAAATAAGACATGTTTCGGGAGCACTCACTTCCATCTTCAGTCGGTTAGTTTTATGTAAGTAAGTGGAGTTTAAACAAGTTGAATACATAAGTGTAGGATATATTACCACTCCATTGTCTACCGCCAAGGGTGGCCAAAGTCATTAAGGTGCAGACCCGTGAGCGGGAGATCTGGGTTCGAATCCAGCCAGGACAGTCCTTGCTGACTGGGGTTTACCAGGTATTCCTCAGACCTCCTAAATGGCAAATGCCAGGGAGAAACCCTAAAATTAGGCCTGGAATGTTTCTTTCCTTAAAAAATCCTTCTCCAAAATGTTTTATGTATCATGTGTCCACCGCCTGGGGTTCCTCAATTGTAGAAATGGGCGTTAAACACCATTAAAAAAAAAACTCCATTGACTACAGTTTTTACAATTATTTAAAAATTAGGTTTCTTACAGGAATGTTTAATTTAATTATGGTAAAGAAAAATGTACCAGAAAATTAGAGGAAAGCAATCATTACAAAATTAATATATATAATATAAAAGAAAAATAAAAATAAAGTAATACTATTCACAATGTAACAAATTAACAGTATTATAATAGTAAACACTAACAAAAAGTCACACTTGAGATCGCAATATTTCGGACTCGTAGAGTCCTTCTACGGCAAGAAGACATCTTGAATTTTCTTCATATTTACCTGCAAGGACTCCAAGAGTTCGAAATATAGCGATCTCAAGTGTGACTTTTTGTTAGTGTTTACTATTATAATTACTGTTAATTTGTTACATTGTGAATAGTGTTACTTTATTTTTATTTTTCTTTTATATTGTTTGCACCTCTGGTGTTGCTTTTAACTTTGCCTATTAAGTTTAATTTGCTTTTGCATTTTTTTCTTTTGACTTCTTTACTATTTATCTATTATTCTTTTAATTTTATTTCTTACTTCCTCTGTTTTTTTTTAAATAGACTTCATTGTTTAATACATCTTATATATATACATACACACAAAGACGAGGGAAGTGTATATATGCCAAAAAATTACAGAGGTACTGCATTATTATCAAATGTTGCAGAAGGTTTTAAAGGCATTTTGACATATTGATTATAAAATTGGGTTGAGGAATATAAAATTATCTGGAATTTCAAATGAGATTTCGGGCAGACACATGGTGGATAATATATTCATTATAAAAATATTAGTGGATAAATGCTTGAAAGACAAGGGAGGAAAATTATAAATGGCATTTGTTGACAGAGAAAGTGTACGATTGCATAGAGTTAAAATTGTTATGGGATTAATTACTGAATAAGGGAGTAAGTTTTCATATGGTGAATATTCTTAAAGCTATATACAAAAGAAATACCTTCTGTGTTAAAGCAGGGGTTGGAATTTTAACAACAGAAATAAATCAAGAGAAGGGATTAAGGCAAGGGTATAAGTTGAGCTCAGTGCTATTTAATTTGTTTATTAGTGACATATTAACAGAGATATGAAAGAGTAACAATTCATTGCCAGTCATTAATAATGTTATAATCCTGGAGTTATTATTTACAGATGACTTAGTTGTAGGATCCATCTCAACAATTGGCTTAATGAAATCCTTGCAGTAAATAGATCAATATTGTAATGATTGGAGCTTGAAGGTAAATATGAAGAGGATTCAAGAAAGAAGCAAAAGTGAGTAAATATGAGAAGTGGAGCAAAGGAGATAAAGAAGATAAGACAGTTAGGGCTTGCATTTATTTAGGAGTTAAAATAGATGGGGGTGGCAAATGGGAAAAGCAGAAAAAATTAGCTTTCGCAAAAGAGAAAGGAGCAATGGCAGCAATTAGAGGTTGCAAATATAAAATACCAGATATAAATGTTAGGTGGCTAGAAAAAATGTATAATATGGTGATTCAGGTAAAAATGCTTTATGGTATTGAAACTGGGGACTGGAAAGAGGATGGGAAATTGAGGATATTGTGCATAGGATGTTATGCAGGGAAATTTTAGGTATACCAAGCACAACAACAAACAAAGTTGCAAAAATTAAAATGGGAAGAGTGGCAAGGAAAGGTGTGATTATGGAAAGAGCTCTCAAGTATTGGTTTAGAATCCTAAACTAAGATGAAAGAAATTTGTTAAGAAAATGCTTAGAATTTCAAGAAAAGAGTCTAAAGAGCAACGGGTGGAGTAATAGTCTTAGGACATTTTTGGAGAACAATGAAATGGGGCATATTTGCAGGAGAGAGAACAATGTAAATGGTTTTTGGAAAGCTGTAAGGAGATTGGAAGATGTAGAAACACAAAAACTGTTTAGCGAGATAGCAGGTAAAAGATCCTTAGTATTTTATACACCGATTAAAAATAAATGGAAAAGAGAGAAGTATATTGATAAATCAAATAAAGAGCAAAGAGAGGGCATTGCATGGTTAAGAGCAGGTATGTGGAGATTAAAAAAAATAAGAAAAGGGGTGTCCAATATGTAGGGGAAAGAAATACATGGAACGCATAGTGTTTGAGTGCAAAGGGACGGGACTATGGAGGAAAGAGTTTGTAAACAAGAAATAATTTAATTAGATAGAAAAATGTCCTTAATTAAAATCTTCAGTAAAAATAGTAGGAATGTAAGGGAGTTTCTAAGTGAAGTTAAAAATAAATGGAACTGGGTACTAAGAAGGGATTTAAATAAAATTGGAATTGGGTACTAAGAAGGACAATAAATAAAATAACTTCAAGAGTGGTAAATAGTTTAAATTAAATTATAATTAAGATAAAGGTATTATAGCAGGGAGTGGAAATATATTAAATCTAATTAAATGATTAATTTTGTAATTGGAAATTGTTTTTAGAAGGCGAATAAATGTAGCATTATAATTAGGCATTCAAGAAATAAAGGAATCGGTAATCTGCAGAGACTTTAGCTAGCTAATAAAATAATGGCACAGGTAGAGTAATTGAAAAACTTTATTTTAGGACCTTGGATTGTATTGAAGCCTGGTATCCTGGAATTCCATTAGGCTGCTGCTGATGGACTCGGGACTGATGCAATTAAAGTGGAAATTTTGTATTTATAGTTATCTTACAATTTAAACTTGATAGTATAAAATAAATTATTGTATTTAAATTTATTGTAATGTGAGGAGGGTCATACCTAAAATGGCCTCGGCCAGATAGGTAGAGGCCCTTTTGTAATTTGCATTTTTATTGGTATTGGCATTTTTTCTTTGCATTTCAATAAATTCAATTCAATTCAATAATTGTACACTACTTATATGGACATTACAATAGGACAATAAAAGATTATAAAAAAATTACACATGCTATAAGAAAAGGCTTATTGTATAAGAAATATTTATCTGCAAAATTACAACTCACTAATATCTTGTTGTTGCCTAGTTCCTGGCTCATGTAGACGGGTTGATGTGAGAGACTCAAATTCACTGCATTCCACAACCTGCAGGTGAGCAGATGATGAAGGTTTGGGATATTGATCATTTCTAACTATATTTCCTTGACCATCTACCACAGCCATGGCAATACAGGCTATTCCTTTGCTGCCTGAACCAGAACTTTGATTATACAGGAATAAATCACTTTCCATGACTCGTTTTGTAGAATTTTCTGGTTCAGAATAATCCTGCAATATACAAAGTTCATTGAAGAAAAAATTATGACATTGAAAAACTAATTGTGCTGAAGAATTGGAGAAACTGTATCTCTTAGGTATTACTTTAGAAGTGAGGGAGAAGAAATAAAGTAATATACTTGCATATAACAAATTATTTATGAGGAAGTCACTTAAATTTCACTAGTTTTATTCCACTTACTTGAATATGTTTCAAAGACAAATTTCCTTCATCGTCAGCATGGGTCCACTGTCAGCTTTCCAGCGTGGTATTAAGATGTCGCTCTTTGGATTTTATAAATTTTTGATGAGGTTGCTGTTGTTTGGAAGATCAAAATTAAATAAATGTTCTTTGTTTTCATTGAAGAATTTGTATCACCATTATTCTATGGGTTTTGGAAGAGCTTTTAAGAGTTTTGGTTCATTTTGGAACTCATGGTTTTTTTTTTGCCAGAAATGGTGATTTTTCCATATGTTTATATTTTACACTCCTCAAGTGCTCCTTAAACCGTATGGTAATGTTCCTTTTTCCATATGTTTATATTTTACATATATTTTATATTTTAAAGGAACCTTACCATACGGTTTAAGGAACACATGAGAAGTGTAAAATATAAACATATGGAAAACTCACCATTTCTGGCAAAAAAAGACCATGAGTTCCAAAATGAACCAAATCTCTTTAAAACCCATACAATTATCGGTGATATATATTCATGAATGAAAAAAAGGACATTTATTCAATTTTGATCTTCCAAACAACAGCACCCTCATCAAAAAGTTTATAAAATCCAAAGAGTGACATCTTAATAGCAAGCTGGAAAGCTGACAGTGGAACCATGCTGACAATGAAGGAAATTTGACTTTGAACCATGTCCAAGTAAGTGGAATAAAACTAGTGAAATTTCAGAGACTTCCTCATAAATAATTTGCTATATGATACTATTGTTATATTTTGCTGTGAAAATCCTAAACTATTCAAATTTATAATATACTTGCATTCAGGACCTTATTTCAAGACAGTTTAACCTTCAATTAAGCCCATGTTAATATAGTTCCTTGAAAGAGGAGGAGGGGGGAGAAGGAGGAGGAGCAGAAGAAGAAGAAGATCGATCAGAGGAAAGGAAAAATCAAAGTGAGCACTAGATTTTTTGGAATATACTGAGCCAAAACGGTTGAAATCAGTTCACTTAAAGCTGGAGATTTTACTCCAGTTTCATTCTCTCTTAGTGAATTATTTCAACTTTCAAATTTATTATGAAATGATGCTGTATTGAAAATA
This sequence comes from Metallyticus violacea, assembly GCA_030762175.1. Taxonomy (NCBI): domain Eukaryota; kingdom Metazoa; phylum Arthropoda; class Insecta; order Mantodea; family Metallyticidae; genus Metallyticus; species Metallyticus violacea. The sequence goes on from CM060846.1 coordinate 66,551,552, forward strand.
AAAAAGAGAATAGAGAATTTTATATTTGTTCAGTTTCCGCTCATTTTACATAAAAAGACCATTTGTAAACAGTGTAAGTTATTTTATAGTTTCAACCTTCATACAGAAAAATGGTATGGTATTTTAGTAACTATTCATTATATGAGATTATGAGGCAGCACCTCATTTCTGTATGGCAGTAGTGACAACAAAATTCAACATAAAATATAAGGATTGCTCCTCTGCAGTCTGCTGTTTTAAACTGAACTCCCAAAAAATTTACTTTTTAACAGTGACTTCCTACATTTTTATCTACATATACAACATGCCATTTGTCTGTAGGAGGCTTTTTTTTACATCCCTTGGATGCAGGGGACTTTTACTGCAGCTATAAGCAGTTCCAAGAAACACTGTAATTTTGAAGCAAGAATACTGGAAGGAAAAAGTATATTTATGTATTCTCATACATCTTGAATAGAATATTTACAGCAAAGAGAAGGGGTGACAAGAGATGGAAGTAAGCCACCTCAGGCAATGGTTTTCACAGCTAGTATATAAACAAAATACATGTTTTATCAAGTTAGCACTGCAATGTTTCATGAAGCAGGTTATACTTTGCAAATCAGTGTTGATAAGCTTGTGGCATATACAGTGTGTCAGAAGAGAGGAAATGGTAGATGGGGTTTCTTACAGACACACAAAAGATAATGAAGGCATGCACACTTGAAATTCATCTTTCAACAATTTACTTCCTGAGATAACTAACTTGTATAATGATTTAGCTACAATGAAAGAAATGATGAATATAGGCACATTAATTCATTAATTCATTCATTCATTCATTCATTCACTTGTTCATTAATTAATTAATGCATTTATTGTCAGCTATGCTTAGTTTAATACACAATTAAAATTAAAAATGTTAATAATATCATTAAAATTAAATTATCATGAACTAATAGAAGAGCCATTTCTAAGTTATTTGAATGTGCCTATATTCATCAATACAGTCTAATTCCAGGTTGTTGTCTATATTGATGATGTTATTTCTTTGCCTTTAATCTACAATCTTCTGAATCTTACTGTCTAGTAACCCTCCCCCCATTCTTTGGTTATTCTTATTCCTAAATAGTAAATTCTTTAAATTTATAATGCATCACCTTTCTTATCCATTTGTCTTATTAACTATTCCAAATATTCTCCATACATTTTTACATTATTTTCTCCATTTATATTTTTCTTTTCCATAATACCCCATCCTTAATGTTATCCCATTTCTATGACCATAACTTTTGCCTCCATTTCTTAGTCTCTTCACAAGTGCATAATAATGAAAGCTGTTTTCTATTTCTTCCTCTCATCCTTAAGGTTATCTCACTTCCATGATCATACCTTTTGCCTCCATTTCTTAGTCTCTTCACAGGTGAATAATAATGAAAACCTGTTATCTATTTCTATGCACATAGAAAAAATCTAACTTTTCACTATCTCTCAAACTTCTTAAATTAATTCTTTCTCTGCCCATTTAAGCTAATAAATTTATATATTTTTCTCTTTCCCTTTCATGTTTCATAACTTAATATGACCTGAAAGAATTCTTATCTCTCAGGCTATCAAAGCATTACTTTCCTGTCAATATCTTCAATTTTTAAGTCTACCCTCTTTTCAAAAGCCTCTTATATTATATATTTTTTCCTCTCATACATTTTTCTTCCAATTTTTGCAAAACTTTCCATCACTTAAGCCACCCAAGATCTTTTCCACATGCACTGCTCCTGAATGTTAAAACATCCTTTTACTAAATTTCCTTTCTATAAATTTATTACTCTATATAAGTATTTCATAATTCTTTCCACTATCCTCCACATGTTGTAAATCTACCTAATTTGATTAAACATATCCTATTAGGTTATGCTCTAGGTAAACCTAAACTTTGCTTATGTATTTGCTCCACATATGTCTACCCTCATTTAAACCCCAACTTCTATCCCGTATAACATTCTGCTTCTCACCATAGCACTATATATTCTTTCCAGTCAGTTTATTTTAATTTTGGGGATTTTCCTTAGACAAGTTCTTACTACATCCTAGCCAATTTTTCTTTAACTACTGTTATCTTCTGTATGCTCTATTCCTTTGACCTCAACCTAACCCAAATATAATCATATTTTCCTATCATTTGTAATTTTTGTCTTCACTTCCAGCATTCATTCTTCTTAAATTATAACTCTTTTTAAAGAACTATATTTTCAGATTTTTCACATTTATTTTCAAACACCAATCTCTATAGTAAGCAATAATCACTTCAAGTGGCATCTACATTCTTATACTGGTTAAAGATCATCCATTAAAGTAATCTTTGAATTACTCTATTGATAATCATTGGCAAATGCATTTTTTCTTTAGTTATCTCTGCTAAAATATCATCTAAGAGTAAATGAAATAACACTGGACTTAATTTACAACTTTGCCTCACTCTCCTTATGTACAATATTCCTTATATACAAATTCCATATATACAATATTCTGCCACTGTGTCCCTCAAATATTTTTTATCAAATTGATTCTCATAGTATTACTTTTGAATCACAATCATAAAATGTTATCAATACCTTTTCTTTTTAATTTTAATCATAGAGCATCTATTCGGGTGTTGAAGGGTTTCAGTAAATTAATAAATAACATATACGCTCTCCCTCTATTATTACTCAAGCACTTATTTACAACAAAAATATTTTTGGCTCTTCTCCCTTTTTTCTAAAATCTGCCTGGAATACTGAACATTTATTCTCTTTATATATTGCATGATTTTTCCTTTTCAGGACAGCTACACAACTGCTCTGCAATTCTCATTTCATTCCCATGCTTGAAAGCCAGCTGGAGAGTCAGAAGGGAGGTCAGTACAAATTTAACTCTAGGAACTTATGAACGTGTTCTTGTGTGTTGTGTAACAGTATATTAAGTATTCACTAAGCAGCATAATAGAGCATATTAATTGTGTTAATATGATTCAATTCACTTTTCTATTCCCCAAAGAGTACTTATTTACAATACGTATGTCCATACAGAATTCGCTTATGATATATCTTCAAGAGAGTTTCCCTGATATTCAACTTCCATATCAAAGTTCATTTCAAAGATTGGTAAATAAATTTCATGAAAAGGGAAGTATTCTTAATAAAAAAAAAACATTCAAAGTCATATACAGTGCTCACAGAAGAAAATTTTAATAATATTGAAACATTTTCCTAAAAAATCAATTTGACGTCTTTCTTAGCAAATAGGAATTTTCTATTCCTCTGAATTGCTACAATACTACTGAAGTTCAAACCCTATAGCATTGCTGTAGTGCGAGAATCTAAAATAGGTGACCCTGCATCCATGAGCACATTTTATGAATGGATTCTCAATACTGTGCATGATTGAGAAATTGACCCTAATGTAATTTCTTTATAAACAAATCTTGGTAAGTGAGTATTTTAATTCACAAAACAACTGATACTGCAGTTCAGAAAAACCTAACCTGCTTTAGGAGCCCCTGCATAATCAAAAGATGGTAGTGTGGTTGCATTAGTGGCGAGAGAATAAGCCATATTTTTAAGAAACAATAGCATAAAGTGCAGAATATTTTGCAACCCTTTTTCTGTGAATTAACTGTGAGGGAAAATAGATTCACAAATTTCCAACAGGAGTATACAACAGAACTTACAGCCTATGTCTCATTGCATGCAATTTATTAAATATTAGACGACGTCATCATTAACAACATATGGTTCCCTCGGTCCACTGATTTAATGCCCTGCAATTTTTATCTATGGAGGGCATTAAAGGATAAATGGTACAAGACAAAGCCCCACACATTAGATTAGATGAATTGAAAAATAACATTCTTGAAGAAATTTTTCCATTTCTCTGAGGGAATTGCAGATGATAAGCCATTACTAGAAAAGTGCAGTAATTGAAGGGATGAAGTTCCAGCATCTTCTTGATTGATAATGGTGAATGAATCGCCCATTTTTACTACTGTGGTACCACAGGCAGTGAACACTGGGGATACATGAAATGAAATGATAAATTGGGAAAGGATTTTTTAAGGAAGGAAACATTCCAGGCCTAAGTTTAGGGTACCTCCCCGGCATTTGCCAGTTATGAGGACTGAGGAAAACCTGGAAAAAAACCTGTCAGGGTGGACAGTCCTGGCAGGATTCGAACCCCAGACCTCCCGCTCACAAGTCTGCGCCTTAACAATCTCAGTCACCCATGGTGGTTTTTTGATAATGGCAAGTTAATGTACCTTTTAAGTGTTAGTAATAACTTCTATGACAATCATAGCTGTGGACATTTTGACTACCATTTACCACAGTAACAGTTTGATTGATCAAACATTCATAATGTGTAGAATGGTCCCACAAATGAAAATTATCCATTAGAAAAAGATTTATACAAAAAAATTCAGAAAAAATTAAATTATAGAATAATTTTAAAATACTACTATAAATATCATATGAGAATCGTTTTAAAAAATTCAGAAAGTGCAATTTTTTTCAATTTTCAATTTTTAACTGCTTTACATCTTTTACATTATGTACCTGACGTGAACAAAGGAAAAAATATTATAACTGAAAAAAGTACATAAAATAATAAAGAGTTTTATGGAATTCTTCTTCTCCTTCTCCTTCTTGCTCTTTTGTTTCATAAATTCAACAAATACTTATTGTTATTTTATTTATCTTTTTAATAATGAAAATTGCATGTTTATAAATGATAATATACAATACATGATTTGACAACAGTGCTGTTTGTTCCATGTCATAGATTTATGAAATGTCAAAGAACCTGAAGCATGAAAGAAGAGGCCTCAGAAAAATTTATCTGCCATTTCAAGCCCTGAATTGGATGGGACACAAATGATCAAAGATATTAAACAGAAAACTTAAATAAATGTAAAAACAATAACAATAATTCTACAATTAAAGCACTGCAGTTTTTGTGACATTTTATTAATTATGAGTGCATTTGTGTATGTGCATGAATGTGCTTTTAATCAGTACTAAAACATGTACATTTAGAAAAATCTGTAGATATCCAGGTCGTTGAAGGGGAAAGAAAAAGTAAGATTCAATCACATCAATGAACAAATAAGAGACACATATTTGAATAGAGCATTCACATGGAATGCAACCATGTTGAGGAGGAAAACTGAAAATGAATAGTCATCATGAGATAGTAGCCATTTCTTGAAAGGAACTGCAACAGGAGATTTAATCAGTAAATGCTAAAAGTTTGGAAATTGAGGGTTGGGTATTTCATCACTTGTTTAATTGGAGTACATACATTCATCATTAAGAATCAGTTGACATTCTACAAATCAAAGAACTTCATCACCAGTGACTGTTGACATGTCCTCAAGTGTGCAAGCATCATGCAGTAGTCATTTATTGCATTGATCAACCTGTGAAATTAAATCACCAACTAAAAAGGAACTATGAAAATGAGAATACACTACCTAGCAAAACTCTGAAAATAACAGTTTAATATTCATAAATATAACTGGATTAAACATACAGCGAAGAAGAAGAATAATTATTACATACAGATATTTGTCTTAACTTACCTGAAAATGGCATTCTGGCCTTGGATCTGTATACTTAGGAATATATAGGAACTGCAGCAAATTTTGACGTATATAGTAGGCCAATGCTTGTAGATAGGGAAGAGCATGGGGCTGAATAGAAAACTATAACACATTTCAGATTAGCAAAACAAAACAATTAAGCTAAAGAATAAGTGTACTTACGAAGCTGTTGACAATGGAGTGGTATATATATATAAACAATGTATACAGTTTTTTGCACACTAACTCCATTCACTTACATAAATTTGGAACATATGTTTCGGGAGCGATCCCTCCCATCTTCAACAGTTTGTCAACAGGCTGAAGATGGGAGGGATCGCTCCCGAAACATATGTTCCAAATTTATGTAAGTGAATGGAGTTAGTGTGAAAAAAACTGTATACATTGTTTATATAAGCTAAAGAATATTATCACCATACACGAGGGTAGGTCCATAAGTTTCCAGCCTTGCCAATAAGTATTATTGCCTTTACAAAATTCTTATCTGGTGTCATACCTTATCTGTTAAATAAATAATTGCAGCTGTAACTTCTGCTACACTGTGTTCAGTTCTTTAGTTATAGTTCCATAAATAAGGCTATGTGTAGAAGATTGTGACATTTTCAAAATGGAGTATCAAGCTGTTATTAATTTCTTCACAAAAGAAGGACTTATTCCAAATGAAATTAAACAGTGAATGGACGGTGTAAATGGGGAAGCATCCCCCTCATATTCTACCATAAAAGAATGGGCCATAACTTTTTTGAATGGGTCTAGAAAGCATTGAAGACAAAGAGTGTGCAGGTCAGCCCTTAGAGGTGCTCACTTCTGAAAACATCGCTCTTGTGGAAGGAGAAATTATGGGAGACCGGCGGCTCAAAGTTACAGAAATAGCAGCAAGGATGGGCCTTTCTAAAACAACAGTCCTTTAAATTATTCATGAACATTTAAACATGAATAATACTACTGCAAGATGGATGCCTAGACTTCTTTCCTCAGTCCAAAAGCAGCAATGAGTCACCTGTTGTCAGGCATTTTTGGAACTCTGCTGTGGCAACAAGAGAGAAGATCTGTAAACCATTGTTACAGGACTGTGGTCCTCTACTATGATCCCTTGTCCAAAAGAGAATCAATGGAATGGTGTAAACCTGGCGAAGCACTACCTCTAAAGTCCGAGGTCACTCAGTCAACCAAGAAGACACAATCTTTTGCAACTGTTAAGGAATACTCTTCATTGACTTCAAGGAGAGGAACACAATTAAATGGGGAGTACTATGCTGGCCCAGATTACGTGCTTCCATCAAAGAGAAAAGGGGGGGAAAGCTGAGTGGTGATGTGTGCCTTCTTCACAACAATGCACTTGTGCACACAGTTCTTGTTGCAAAGGAAGCTGTGAAGAAATGTGGCTTCAAGGAGATCGACCATCCACCCTAGAGCTCAGATATAGCTTCCAGTGACTATTTCCTCTTCTCAAAACTCAAGAAGGGCCTTCTAAGAGGGAAATTTAAGTGTGACAAAGAAGTGATGGATGCTGTTTATGCCCATTTTGCAGACTCTTGACATTTTACTATTTGGGGGGCAGGGATTGAAATGGTAATTCAAAGATGTGAGAAGTGTATTGCAATAAAGGGTAGCTATATTGAAAAGTGAAATATAATTTTTGTCTTTATTGTATCTAGAAAATGTTTAGGTGGGAAACTTATGGACTTACCCTCATATTCTTATTTTAGTCATTAAAGTACAAAATGAATCCAAAAAGTATAAACACAACTGGATTTTTTGTTGGTGCTCAATTCCTCCATGGCTAATTAATAATCTACAGGTATAGTTTCATAATGTAAACTTCATGCACAGTATACCTGGTGACAGAAAATGCAGTCTGATATGATGTGCAAGACCTCACTATTACAGGGCTAAACCCACAGAGTCTAGAGATTATTTTTATTTTTCTGTTACTTTTTTAATGAAATACAGAAAATATCACATAACTTGACTTCCTGTTAATTCTAGATATAGTTTCTTAACTCCTTTATTTTAAAATGAAATAACAATGATATTGGCGTGATGGTGGTGCTGGTGGTAGAGGACCATCAAAAAGGAGAATAACAAGAAGACGATGCACTGTTTGCAGAAAGTATGCGAGTTCTTAGAAGGAATTAGCTAGTAATTAGTTTAATTACCAAAAATTCTACTTATGATCTGGTACTGAACCTGTACACCCAGGTGGAAAGCAAATAGTTAATCACTTGTCCATGGCATCACACTTAACCTTAGACAATATATATATATATATATTGAGCTGTAGCTCAAAAGTTGGGTGACATAATTCTATGCTTTATTCCTGTACCCAATAGCAGCTTAACTGATAGCGTTAATCAATAATTAAAATTTTTAATATAGTAATTTTATTTCACTACATAAATGAAATACAGTAACTGCAAACAATTTTGTAGACATGTGACAATTTTAGACTGAAAATACATAACCCCATGATTATATTCTAGAAGTTTAAATGTTCTTATAATAACATTAAGTTTAAGTAATTTTTAAGAAAACAAATGAGATGCTTCTGGAACTGTTTCTTTGTATAGTATGACTGGTTTTCTCAGATAACTGTTAGGATTTAAAAACTGATCGAGTTAATTTAACACATACCTGTATAACTGATTCAGGTGATTTGAATGGCTTCTGTATGAAATGCACATCTTCTGGTGCCAGTTTGCACATAGGATTCCTTGCTAACATTACTGACAGTACCTCTAGTATGGCATCATCCAATCTGTTTTGTAGCACTTGCACTAGTTCCTCCTTCACTTCAGGACCTGTGATGAAAACTACTTGATAATTAAAATCTTACAAAACACTTTCTTTATTAATTATCTATCACAAAGACCTTTCAGCAGTTTCTGTTAAAGCTTAATTCATTTCCTTAATATTCATATAGAATATAATTTCAACTTATGTATTCACTTTTTTTTTTTTACACTTTACTCCATTCACTTACACAAAAGTAAGATGCTTTCAGGAGAATCATACTTTTGTGTAAGTGAGTGGAGTAAAGTGTAAAAAAGTGAATACACAAGTTGAAGTTATATTGCCACTCCATTGTCAATAGCTTCATAAGTACAATATTCATATAGAATATTTATTCCTGAATAGTTAGCATCTTTTCATTTAAATAAGATTATTTTATACTCTCAATATTAATTAAATTTGAGAATCTGACACAGTGAAACAAACATTAATAAACTCTTCTGAGTCAAACTATTTAAACACGCTCTTTTTGACTTCACTTACTGGAAATTTACCCAGGACACATTTTGTGGATCCTTATCTACATCTTCAGCTGTTAAATTGACTATAGGATCATTTGTTAAGTTGGTTTGATAGTGTCTGATTGACTCTGGTGGTTTGCGATAAACTTGAATAAAGAGCTGTCTGAGAAAATTTATTAAGCTTTGCTCTTATTTTTTTATGTAAATCCTTTCCCATATGTTTGATTCCTGAAATGTTTTTATTAACTTAATGCTCTTTTCTAACTCATGATTTTTATTCTAAAAATGCAATGCCACCACTGATTTTTCTAATTGCTTATAAGGAATGTTTCTTCAATGTTCCTTCAACCTTGTGCCTATATTTCTCTCAGTTTTTTCTATGTAGATTTTTTCACAATTCTGACTATTAATTTGATAAAATAGGTATTTTTCTCTTTGGGCCTGGAATCTGTTTTATTTAACTTCAATAAATGTTTCATACTGTATCAGTTTTGAAGTGCTAAGATAATATTGTTCTATATGAAAATTTTTTGAAATTTCTTATTGGCTACTGGGTGGTACTTGAACTTTTGAACATTTTTTTCCTTGCCAAATCACTCAAGAACTGTAATTTTACTAAATCTTTTCTGTTTTTTGAAATTTTTACATTTGTTTGTTAATCATCTATTTCCTGAACCCATTTGACTTAGCGACTTCTATTACATGTAGATATTCATTCTTGTATTCTTTTTTGTTCACTGATACATTTACTAATCTCCACTAAATGAAGCTAAAAAGAGTGTTAAATAAATTGTACTTATGAAGCTGTAGACAATGGCGTGATAATATATTCTACACTAATGTATTCAACATGCTCACACAAACTCCACTTACATAAAACTAGAAGTAGCCAAGTTGTTGATGAACATTTCCAAATCTTTTGAAAGATTTCAAAGCTTGAGCATCAAAAATTCATTTGATTTATTTTAAAAACTTAAAAATAGAAGAATTACAACAGGAGATAAAATTATGTTTTGACGTAAAAGCCTTATTCCCGAGCACACCAACAGAGAATCTTATACAAATGTTAAAGAAATGGTTAACATCCTTAAATTTACAAACGGAAGAAATAGATGACTTACTGAAGCTTACTAATATTTGCATTTAACAAAATTTCTTCAGTTTAAACTAATATATCCAACAAGTTTGGGGACTAGCTATGGGATACCTCTTGTTTCTGTTTCTAGAGAATCTATTCATGAGTTCCTTGAAATAGACAATACCAAAGCCTTCACTTTAATTTTCAAGACATGATATAGGTATGTGGATGACATATAATACTGAAAAAACATTCAGTATATGCTCTGAAACTTCTTAATGTACAACATATATCTATACAGTTTAGCACAGAAGAAGAGAGAAAGGTTGGCTCCCATTTCCAGATTTAAAAATCATAAGAAATAGAGATAGTCTGAACTTTGGAATTCATAGAAAAGAAACACATATAGAAAAAATTATAGTTATGTCCCTATTCCACATAAATATGCAGTGTTTCATAGCTTGGCGCACAGATTATTTAACATCTCACTCACAGAAACAGAGTACATAATGGAATATCAATAAATAATTAAGACAGCAATGGTTTCAACAAAGACAAAGTAATAAAAATTATCAACAAATTAAAAGTTAGAAATCAACAAGAGATTTTTTCTCACTGAAAAACACCAAGGAAAGATACAAATTCACATACCATCCAACTTACCTCAGCAAATTTAAGAAGATATTCAAAGATCATGGAATAATGTTAGTCCCAAAGAACAAATATAATGTCAAGAATTTATTACATTGCACAGTAAAAGGCACTATACCAACAGAAAGAAAAATCAGGAATTATGAAATCAAATGTGCAGATTGTGATCAGAGATACATTGAAAAAACTAAGAGAAATTTGGAAATTCAGATTAAAGAGCACTCCAGGAATATTTGGTTTAAGCAGATTGATAAGTCAGTGGTAATAGCTCACTTTTGGACCAAAAATCTTGAAATTAAACCAGAGGCTAAGCTGCTGAAACAACATCACAACCCAATGAAAAAATTGGGAAAAAAGTTTCATCTAAAAAAATTAGAAAATAATTAAGGCAGTTTTATTTTCTTCTTTATCCAGCCACCGTTTGCAGTAACAGTAGTTGGTCAAGAGCTGATGATGGGAGTGGTTGCTCCAGAAACATGTCCTTGTTTTATGTAAGTGGAGTTAGTGTGAACATGTTGAATAAATTAGTGTAGGGGGAAAAGAGTTAGGTCTAAAATTCTTTAGACCTTATAAATAAAATTAAAGATCATAAGTTATCTACAGAGGAAAAAATGGTATCGTTTGATGTAAAAGCCCTGTTCCCAAATATTCCAAAAAAGAAAACCCTGACATTGTTAAGAAAATGGTTACTATTCACTAACATTACAGAAACACATATACAAGAATTTGTCAAGCTCACGGAATTATGTTTAAATCAGGCCTACTTCACATTTGAAGGAAAATTTTTCGAACAAAGTTCAGGTTTAGTAATGGGCAGTCCTCTCTCTCCATTTTTGGCAGATCTATTTATGAGCTTTTTTGAAATGCACATAACTAAAGCATTCCCATATATATTCAAGGTCTGGTACAGATATGTGGATGATGTTTTTGCCATCATGCAAACCAGATACATGGAAAATGCTCTCCAACTCTTAAATTTACAAGAAACAACAATAAAATTTACTATGGAAATTGAAACTAATAATACTTTACCATACTTAGATTTGAAGATAACAAAAAAGAATAACAAATTAGAATTTGGCATATACAGAAAAGATACACACACCAATAATTACATAAAAGTTAAAGGTTTCAAGCCTAGACCTCAAAAAGAAGCAGCATTCAATAGTATGATTTATAGGTTGATTAAAACTTAAAAAAGAAGAATATGAAAATGAATACTCACATATAATACACACAGCAAAAGTTAATGGATTTAGTAAACAAATGATAGATCGAAAAATAAAAAGATTCAAAGGAAAAAAGAAAATCAAACAAATCAACACACTTAGCAATTTATATAAAGAAAAAACTTATCAAAAGTTCATGTACCACCCTTACATTAATCACAAATTTCAAAAAATATTCAAACACAACATCGTTTTGGCACCCGTAAATAGATACAGTTTAGGCAAATTACTGAATGTAAACAAAATTGAATCCAGATCAAAAGAACATAGTTCAGGCATATATAGGATCAACTGTAAGGAGTGTGATAAAGTATATATAAGCAAGACCAAAAGAAACTTGGGATTAGATTGAAAGAGCACTGGAGAAACATCAGATACAAACAAATAGAAAAATCGGCAGTAGCAGCACATTTCTGGAATGAAAATCATGAAATAGAAAATAATATTATAATGCTAAGAGCAGTTCAGCACCCAAAGGAACTTAGTATATGGGAAAAGATTTATATAAAAAAATATGAACATAGACTTATGAATTTTGATATACCAGAAGCAGAAAACATATTGTACAGGTTCATCAACAGACCACCAGAGCACACACAGCCAAGTATACATCCTACTTGAAGAGATCTGTTAGTCGTCAATTGGTGGACAATGTGAGCAAGTGACTCATGAAACTAGTCCCAACTTACTTTTTAATAAAAAAAGTTTTAATGTGAAACATCAAGAGAGTTTACTATATTGACATGATTTTAGAAGTTTTACTTTTAATTCAACAAGATTTTTAATTAAAAAGTGCGTGTTTAAAAGTTTGACTAAGAAGAGATTATTATCTTATGCTGTTTAAATTTCTTCCCAAAAATACTGATTATGGCAAGTTGCTTTAAACAGAAAAGCCACTAAAACATAATCACAAAGAACATTACATTTATTTCCATAGAACACATTTTCAAATCTGTCATCATATTGATATTATTTTATTTTCATAACAACAGCAAGAATTTTAGTTTTCAGTGCAGTTGTTATTTTGTGTATGAGTTTAGTCTCATTTTTGCAGACATTAAGAGCACACAGGGGATTATCTAATATACCTGCTGTATAATATTCGTTCATCATAACATTCTTGCATCTTCATGGTGATAGATAAAGTATTATGAATAAAGATATGTTTTAATATAGAGTTTGAAAAAAATGAATGTGTATGTAAATTTTCTCTTCTGCTTATCTTTAAAAACCTTGTACAATTAATTTACACATTTTGTTATGTTACATTCTATTTACTGGTGTTTTAGCCAGTGGCAAGAGGTAGTACTTGCCCAGGCTAGAGTTGCTCAAGTATATCTGCTCACAACAGTGACCATACAGTAAGTGTGGATATTGTGGCATTGGCAATGGATGTCAATGGTTACACAATTATGATATGCAAATGAAAACATGTTGTTCACCCATTATGGTTTGAAGGCAGAAGAGGTAAGATAAAGATATGTTGTGTGTGTTTTTGAGGAAATATTAGAAGTTCATTTATAATGTGGCGAAGTGGTCAGGGCTGAACCCTGGTCTGCCTAAATACCAGCAGTGACACTCAGGTCTTCCATCTGGGTCATCACAGAATGGTGGAGGTGCTCATAGCAGGAACACTGGTCTGTCACAATATCAAATGTTGTTTGAAGGAGGTAGTAGCTTTTATGTACTTTATTTAAAAACCTGCTCTTTGTGGTAATTATAGATAATTACATCATAAATATAGCAATGATTGTATGTAACATAGGAATAAATTAAGTAACATACCTAATAGTCCTGAAATAATCATGTAAATGCAAGCTGAAATATGACTATAAGATATTTTTCATTAGGAACCTGTTCACCACTGCTGGCTGTCACATGGCAACTAGTCCAAAGCCATACTCGCACCTTGTGCCTGTCTAAAATACCATTGAACATGTTGTATGCATACAATGAAGTTAGTTTGTAGCCAGAATGCTGCAAAAGCACTGCAACCTTCTATTATTCAAATGTATGAAGTGCTTGCATATGAAATAGCCACATGCATAAATACAAGTAACACATATTTTAATACAAATCATAGATGCAACAATTTGAATGAGTGACATGTTTTGTGAATGGAATTTATTATTGTGGTTGTTATTCTAATAAGATAAATCTAAATAAGAATAAAAACAAAAGGCTCAATTTTCTTAAATTTATACATACAGAAAAAATGCAGTAAGTTTTGATACAATTAAAAGTTTTAAGCAAAAATATTACAATAACATCACACACTATTATACCTCTGCCTCCAATTCCAACTTTCTTCCATCTTGTTTCTGTTTCTTTCTTTAATCTGTTCATTATTATTTATCACTCAGGGAAATACATACATAATCACAAAACACAAGACAATGATACCTGTTATTACACATCTACTGAAAACACAAGTCAATCATTGAAAACTTCCTCTGGCACTTTATATATATTTTGTATAAAAACAATATGATGACAGCCTTGTGTCATTAATTATGCATGAGAGATGAGCTCATCTTCTAGGAAGGAAGTGACTTTTCCAAATATTATGAATGTTGATATTCTGCTATGATACAACAGAACATATAAGTGCTTTAAATGCCCTGAAAATGGAAGATATCAATTCAATGAACATGTTTTTAAAAATCATGCATAATTTAACCTTACTTAATAATAGTTTTATAGGAGAATAAAGTGGTGACTTCTGAAAATTTAACTGCTCAAAGGCATTCACTATACATTAAATATTTGAGAAATTCTATGTCACATTCAGCATCTTAAATTATAGGCAAAGCAGTGTTAATATAAAAATACCTGCTTCAGAAATTCCATGCACTTTGAGAATGATAGTATCTTCTGAACGTGTCAAAATTGGCTGTGGTGTGACACATGGAGTTGGAGTGGTGGCATTACCATCACTAGAACTGAGGCCAGTAAGTGAGCTTAAGCCTGTTGATGAACTGGGTACAAATACTTCCTTTTCTCCAAAAGATCGCAACCGTGGCCTTCCATCAACCTAAAATATGATTCCAGTAATTAATAGATCTGCAATACTTTTAAAATCATTCTTACCATACAGAAAACTTAAAAGAACTCTTAGTTGAGTTTATATTATCCATGTTGATACTGACATGTATAAAGAATTATAAAAATGACAAATGAATTTTCAGTATAAATGAACAGGAGTCCACTTGTATCTAAGGTTACCTGAGATTCATCATTTGAAAAAATTCCAAATATACCTCATCTAGCAGTCTGATTATAAAGAAACCAAAGTCAAGTCTTACAGAGTAGGAAAAAATTATTTCAGCTTGAACCACAACAATGGCCAAAACCATTTCTGAATATATTTATTTTTATGTCATGTGCAAACACACCTGGTTTGATATATCTTCTGATGCTCCTACACTTGACATGGGAATGATTACTCCACTCGTTGGTCTACGGGTATTAAGAGATGCAATTGAGGAGCTCCGTGAAACTGGTCCAGGTAAGTTATCTTCAGTATCAGACCTTCCAATACCTCCAGGTGGTGTTAGTTTGCTATGACTTCGCACATTCTCATGCAATCTGAAAAAATAATTTGAATATTAATTAAGAAATTTGATTCTATTTTCTACAATAATTCTAAAACATTTGCCTTGTTAATAAGAGCAGTAAAATGAGGCCATATCTGGCTTTCTGGAAACTAACCTCAAATAAAAAACATTTCCTGAATTGTCACGGTACACAAACATGTTTTTCCGGTTGTTGACTGAAAACCGGTTGAGTACTGTACGAAGAGCCTGAATGCCACGAGAAAAACTTGTTTTTCCTGGACCAGTTTTCAGACGAGGGTGCAGATTGAAGTGTGCTTCCCAGATTACATTACATGCAAACCAGCCTGGCATGAATTTAAGTGTTGCTTCAAGGTAACTCATCTCACTATCACCATCTGCTCGCTGTCCCTCTGCATAAACATAAATTTTAAATAAGCGTCATGATTAATATATATCTTAAATGATAAAACAATATTAAAAAACTGTGATTCAAATTTCTTTACTTGTTGCCAAATTTGAATAAGGTAAATGAGTGAGTGAAAATAAATGTTTGTACTTTCAGTTAAGAAGAAATCCAAAATAAACAGCTTCAATTATGCAGCTTGATTAATACAGGAATCCTACAAAAGCCTGAACATATGCTAATGGTTTCAGACCAATATACTTACCAAATACATCATGGAGGTGCTTAAATGCTTTTTGGCAATCAGCCTAATCTGACTGATGTGAAATATAATAATAATAATAATAATAATAATAATAATAATAATAATAATAATATAGTTATTTACTTATTTATTTATTTATTTATTCACCATTTGGATCATAGTACATGATCCAGGCTTCATCCATAAATATTCCAGAAAAGTTACCTGGCTTCCGTATATCCATTTATTTCTATTTATTTACATTGTTACACCATACAGAATGGAAAATTTCTAATCACAAATTCTGTAATGCATCAAAAAAATTATTTCTTCTGCAACAAAATGATCCATTCACTGTCATTAACAGCACAATACTGTTTAGGTGTATATGCACTTAATGCATCATATATTCGTGCCCTTTAGTAGTAATGGACGTTTTAACATTTTGAAAATAACCAAAATAATGCTTAAAAATAAATGTAAATAATACTTAACTGAAGTTTATATTAGCCCACTGTTTTAAAGCATCATATGACATCTAAAATTTAAAATTCACTATACTTATGAATTAGTGAGATCTTACACAAATAAGTTGTATGTGTAACAATCTCAGAATACCTGGAAACTGTATTCTTAGAAAAATGAATATCTTGAAGCGCATTCAATTTAACAGATGATTTGCACTTTCATGGTGAATAAGAAAATATAAATTTTTTGAAACCATACAGTTAAAATATACTGCATTCAGACCAAGAAAGCAAATGTTCAGTTCAATATGTACAGCTACTACCTTCCAGAGATTTGCCTCGAGAAAGAAGAACTTCTGGTGCAGTAGTTGAGGCAGAACTAGCTTTCCAGATGTCCTCGCTTGCTTCAGGTTCTAGTAGCTGATCGCACATCCGAGTATCATGGAGATTTTGTAGCAACATTGTCTGATTAACCACCTTACACAGACGCTTGATATTTGCTACTATACTACGCTGCACATTACGGTATGGTGCTTCTTCTTCCCCTTCAGGACACCTGTGTAAAAGTTTCTATCATTTGTACTTCATACACTTCTGGAAAATTAGCTACTAATGAAATGCTTGGAAGAAAAAAGAAAAATAATTTTATCTACTTAACAACACACATGAGAAAGTGGAGGTATTATTTGTCAGTCAACAAATCCTTTAATGGCCACCTGGTTGCAATAATTTTGGCTATTAAGTCATTTATCACAAAATCTGATTATATTTAGTTCCATAAGAACAGGCTAACATTTATTCAAATAGAACAGTACAGAAAATTTCCACTAGCAGACTAGGAAACTAAAAAGAGATGTCATAAGCATCATGCAATAACTTGCATACTTCTTTCATTGAATTCTATACGCTCCAGAAACCTCAATGTTTATCCCAATTCAGGAAAATGATGTCATTGAAGTAATTCAAATATTTTTGTACTTTAAGACCCAGGTTTTTAGTTAATCACACAATAAAGGTTAAGGATCAGCATTGTTTAGAATTTCAAACTGAGACATATAGGAAAAATCCAAGGTTGCACCTGGGATTGAAAACATGGATCTTCAGCTTATAATGCTTATGCTCTAACCTAAAATATTTTCCACAGCATCCTGAGTGAACTTAGGTATTTCAGGAAAGGCCACAGTAGGGAATGTTCTCTATACTGCAACATAAAGTGAACTTATACTGTCCAGCCTGCAGCTAGGTCACACCATTTCAACCTCAATGGTCATTCTTACTACAAACAGAACCTTCTGAATCATAACTAAAATAATTAGAACAGTAATAACTTGGCATATGTTACTGAATCATCTAAACCATCAATATGCTATAATTATGGCAATCCTGCCTAACCTTTTAAATTAATGTTGTTAAGAAAAATTCACAATTACTGTAGACTATTAAACATGCCTGCTCTAATAATTTTATGAAAAAATACCTAGAGTGGAAGTATGTTGTCACAGCATTCTGGTCCACCTTCATTATGAGCCAGAAATTAGGAAGAGAGGGGCGGCGCATATCAAGATCCTGCAGCCAATCACATTCATCTGCAGAGTCACTGCTATCTCCCTCATAGCCTTCATAGCCTATGGGCACAAAACAAAGTGACTTTTAAAATAATGTTATATTTACCTTGTAAGTGTACAATAACAAAATGATACTAGATTTCAGTTTAGTTTAGTATAGTTTAGTTTCTGGAGCATTACATGAGTTCACAAAGCAGTCACAGAGACCTAAGCACATAGAATTTGTCATTTACAATTACCACAGTAGCACACATTCTACATTTACAAACAATATCGTGTACATCTGCATAAATGGTTACGATAAAATGAAAAAGCAAAATCGGAAAAACACATAAATCACTATCGCACAATTTTACTATATACCTATTTACATATACATTGATATAAAATCATTAGTGTTTTTAAATCAGTATATTGTCACTCATATATCCCTTTACAGAATAATAGGTCTTTTTACGTAGGTATTTGCTAAGAGCAGATTTGAATGATTTACCATTGTTTATTGAGGCTTTTAGGCTAGAGGGAAGGGAATTTTGTAATAAAATGCATTCATAATTAACTTCTTTTTGATGGCAGGAAAGTGCTGAAAACAGTCGATGTAGATTTGCATTTTGTCTAGTATTCTTGTCACGTATATTTTGATTTTGTACAAATGTTTCTTTATTTATGTAAAAGTTAATGAGGGATAATATACATTCACATGGAAGAGTTAAAATTTCAAATTTCCTAAAGAATTTTCTGCATGAATGTTTGCTATGTGTACCAAAGATAATTCATGTGGCTTTTTCCTGTAATAGGCGAAATCACTTTTACTGAGTTTCCCCCATATAAGACCATATTTCATTGAGTGGAAATAGGCATAACAAACTAATTTTAAAAATCTTAATAGAATCCAACATTAATAATCTACATATTGCATAGCATGCACTGCTAAGTTTAGGTATGATAAGATCGATGTGATTTTACCAATTCATATGGTTATCAATTATAATATTAAGGAATTTAATATCCTTGTTTTGTAGAAGTACACTGTTATAATATCCTATTTGTCATAGGAGATTTGGAGATCTGTGAGTGATGAATTTCATAACATTTGTTTTATCTAGATTTAGAGACAATTTGTTTGCTTTGAACCATGCACACAAGGAGCTCAGAACTAGATTTAATTTAATGGCTCAATCAAATAAGTACTACAATAAGGAAATCTTTCAAATTTCATTAATTTTGTTCCACTTACTTGCGCATATTTTGAAGACTGTTGCCTACATTATCAGCATAGATGATGAAGGCAACAATTTTCAAAACATGTCCAATTAAGTGGAATAAAATTAGTGGAATTCGAGTGATTTCCTTATAAAGGGTTGCAGTATCATAGTATATTTCACTATGAAAATATCTTGCAGTATTATACTATATTTCACTGTGAAAATTCCCACAACTTAAAACTAAGTATCTAATCCTAATTCTAATTGTAAGACAAATGGTGGCCTGATGTAATGAAAATATGTGCTGTCGATTTTTAATCATGGAAACAATGAATTTGAAAAATAAAATATAGAACTGGATTAACAAAGGGTGTAGGATATACAATGGCAATAAGGTTTTAAAATTATGATAAACTTTTAAACTAAAATCTTCTTAAGTGACTTAAAAGTATCGGATGAAACCTAACAGAAATGTAGCAGTTATAGGAACACAAAATATAGTAAAATATTAATTTTAAGTTTTACTGACATTAGTCAAAGTTTACCAGAACTACAATAAAAATTAACTTTTAAAATGAACAATTTCTCAAACAGTCTCCAGCATTTTAGCTTGTTTCTCTCAATGTCTGTGCAACATATTAAGGGAAAAAAATATTTTTAATTTTGTGTGCTGATTGCAATAAATGTTAAAAATTAAGTAAATCAATAGTGTACAATAGTGGTACAAATAATAGCTACACAAAAATAAATACTGCTTTGGACAACTCTTCAAAGGACAACTGGCAGTAGTCTGTTCAGGAATGAATGGGGGAAAGACAGAAAATGTGATCAATAAAAACATAAACTCAAGAGACTTTTGAAGTGGAATATGATAAACTTTTTAGTATATAGTGTAGTATATAAAGCTCTTCAATTTCTCCACAGAATGAGAGAGAGAGAGAGAGAGAGAGAGAGTGAGAGAGAGAATGTGTGTGTGTGTGTGTGTGTGTGTGTGTGTGCGCGCGCGCTTAATTATATGAGTAACAATTATATTTTTTAATTTGTTGCAAACCTAGAAATGCAAATGATGTCAACTGGATTTTCTTGAATTATTAAAGGGGGAATGGAAATTAAATCACTTTAAGGTGCATGGAAAATAGATGCATTGTCCTCTAGTAGAAAAAGAACTCTTTTAAGACATAATTTTATATTTGCTTGGAAACTAAGACTGATACAAACTTATGAGAGAATGGTACATGGTTACTTCTAATAAGAAAAGGAAACTATCTTATGATTACTGGGAATTATGATTAACTTAATAGTTATATGGAAAAATATAACACATTTTCTTCTAACAGGAAAGGAAGCATACCAGAAACTGATCATTTCTCATACTCACAAACACCAAGACCTCAATCTTTAGCCTTCCCAAACTTATTCAAACACTCCTCTCCATGCTCTTGGGATCATACAATCCAAAAGTGGATATAGTCTTCTGATTTATAAACTTTTTTTTTGAGTAGTGTTCATACCAGTTTTTACTACTGAGGCACCACAGGAGGTGGACAATGATGATAAGATGAAATGAAATGAAATATATTGTGAAAGGATATTTTTTTATGGAAGGAAGCATTCCAGGCTAAGTTTAGGGTACCTCCCAGGCAGCTGCAAGTTATCAGGACTGAGGAATACCTGGAAAAAGCCCCAGTCAGGGAGGACGGTCCTGGAGGGATTCGGACACCAGACTTCCCGCTCATACGTCCATGTCTTAACGACCCTGGCCACCCGTGGCTGATTTATTAACTGCATACAATGGTATTGTTGGGAATAGAATGATTGCATTCCCACATTTTCACAATATTTCCCTTCATTATATTTGATGAGTAAAGCATGAATGCATGCTGGTAATTATTTGTGATATGGCCTGCACTTTTAATAGTGTTTAATACCTGTTTTTACTGCTGAGGCATCACAGACAGTGGGTTCTGGGGATATATTAGATGAAATGGTAAATTGAGGAGGGATTTTTTTTTTTAAGGAAAAACATCCCAGGCATAAGTTTTGGGTATCTCCACAGCATTTGCCACTTAGGAAAACCAAAGAAAACCTGGAGAAAACCTCAGTCAATAAGGATGGTCCTGGCAGGAATTAAACCATAGGACTGTTTCTTATGAGTCCATGCCTTCACTATCTTGACCACCCACATTGGTGCAATGCATTGCAGCTGCCTGCTCTAGTGAATCACATGATAAACTTAAAAACCTCTTGTACTCTGTAAAGGGAAGGAGTGAGTTAAATTTGAAATGTAGTACTGGTTTACCATTTTAAAGGCCAACATTCTTTTTCCTGTCATAGTACAAATGAGCCCATAGCCTATTACCACCTTCAGTAATATTGTATTTGCTGTTTATGGCTGATGATGAAATATAGTACACAAAATGAAAGATACTTGGAAAATTTGTCATCAATTGAAATACATACTTTTCATTGTAAACTGAATAGAAGTTAGAAACAGTGAAGATGATTAATTATACATTAAGCGGTCAATATTAGGTGAAGTTAGTAAAGTAGTGTCACCTAATACAGACCTCTTAATGTGTACACATATTTTTCAGTTCTTTCTCTCCTACTTTCTAATTTATGCTGCTGCATGGGCAATCTAGCATATTACTGGTATTCTTGATGTTGGTATTGTAAAAAAGTTGGACCATACATACACAAAGTCACAACAATTCAACAAAGCAATCTCCCTTATAGTTATGCTTGGGTATGCAAAGCTTTGTAGGTATTGAGCACAAAGTAGAATAGTTAAATTTGTGTAGTTCAAACAACAAAATATTTTCATGTGTTGGGTGGAGATGCTAATACAGTCAGCACACTGTGTTCAGAGCATGTATAGCTATGTCCTATGTTAAATTCCAAATCATTCCATAATAAAAAGCTTAGTAAATACCATTTCAAATGCCTATGATGCAAAAACTACAACCTGATAATCCAAAACAGAACAGCAGATTTTGCACATTCTGAATAATGTGCATGATGTAGAAGCAGGCCCTCACTTCAATCTTTTCATGTGTAATGCCTCCATTTTCAGATTTACGTAAATTTACAAAGTAATTTTACAATTTAGAAAAATACCAGCGCATTAACAAAGTGTTACTCCACAATGAGAGATTTGGGAGTATGGCATGCCATTACTATTGGTTTTCTTTTGAGGAAGCATTTAAAGTTAACTGGTATGTTACAATTATTTTGCACCTCTTTAGGTGGAGCTAATCAATTAAGAATGCAGTATCATTTTTTGAATAGGCTCAGAGCAGTGCATCAGTTCTAGTTTCACTAGTAGCATTTATGAAGTGCTTCAGAATTCAGTTATAAACAACAAAAAAATGGGCTTCCAATCCAATAGCTTGACTCAATAAGATTTCTATGTTTAGAATTATACAAAAAATAGGTCTATAAAGAAAAACTCACATATTAGAGGATTTTTAATATGTTTAAAATTAAATGCATATAATACAAGAAATGAAATGATAAAATGGAAAAGGATTTCATTTCTTTTTTTAGTTTTTTTGGAAAGCAAGAGTTCCAAGTCTATCCCTGGCATTTGCCATTGATGAGAACTGAGGAAAACCTAGAAGAAAGAACCTCAGTCCTCAGTCAGGGAGGATGATGCTGATGGGAATAGAACTCCAGCTCTCCCATTCACATGTCTATGCCTTAACAACTTCAGCCCCCATGTGGGTTTACAGGAACTGAAAATTACCTTTTATCATAAGACCTGAAAGAGAACTGCAAAAAATTATATTTTCATTTCATTTGAAATTGCTTGTAATACCTTGAATGTGAGTCTTAGCAATTTCAGCATTTATTTTCTCTGTTGAAGTAAATAACCACATTTAAATTGTAATTAGGAAGTTATAGACAATGGAGGATAATATATGAGAATTTCACAATAGGGCCATCTACTTGGAAAAAAAATTTAATTCTGAAAAATAGAAAAAAATGAAAAAAATTAATTTTGTTCGTTCCATTCATGGATGAATTTCTCCAATTTCCTATTCAAAGCTTCAGAGACTGCCACAGAGGCACCTTGAGATCCAGCCACAACATCAAGTAGTCAACCAACAGCTGATGATGGGAACAATTGACCCAGAACAATGTCCTAATTTTGTATAAGTAAGTGGAGTTAGTATGAACATAAATTCTTAAAGGATAAAGAACATCTTTAAATGTTTATATTTAACTATATTTTCCTTCCAGAATTGGCTGTATTTCAATACATAAATGTAAATGATTCTGCCACAACCAACTACTGCTACATTCACTATAGAATGGCACTACCAAATAATTGTGGAGTAACAATGGATCACCCAGTATATCACCCACAATGGCTTTGGGGTACTAAACTGCAATGGTATTAGGGCCATATTTTGTTAGTAAAAAGAGTTTGAAATCACAGAATTTGTTATTCAGCCATGATATAAAATAACTCATTTGTTTCTGATTTTACCCTGCCCGCCCAAGACAGCTTGGTTGTTAGGAGTCTTTCAATCCAATACAACGAGAGCAACTGGTTGGAATCTGAGCCAAATATTGTCATCTTTGTGCTGGGCATTGCAAGTTAGTATGGACGAACGGACGGACAGACGGATGGATGGATTCCAAAAAAATTACAATTAAAATTTACACAGTTCCATTATTTCACAATTAACAAACTATTATTAAATTTAAAATTAATTTCTTTTCAGAATTAATACAGTAAAGCAATTATTTATTCTTTATTAGCACTTGAGTGTATTTAATATGCTCCACTTACCATATAGAACATTTATACAGAACAAGTTCCACAGGTTTTTGCCTGCATCATCAACTGTGAGTCTCCACTGCCAGATTGCTTGTTGATTGGATGGACTTGTTGTAGCTCTCATGGGCATTTTATGTACTTTTGAATTAATTTGTCTTCTTTTGACATCTTGAAGTTCATAACTTTATCTTCATATTTTTTTTTAAAAATTTTCTCCCTCACTCCCAGCTCCAAGGATCTATCTACGAATTTCAATAACTTGACTTCCATTTCTATATCATGTTTATCTCTCCAAAAGTGATGTGTAAATGCTGATTTATCTATCTGATTGTGCCTGAAGTTTCTCCAGTGTTCCTTTAGCCTAATTCCAATGCTTCTTTTTGTTTTGCCAACGAATACTTTGTTGCATTCTGAATAGTTGACTTTATATATTCCTGGCTTCTTCTCATCAGGTATTCTAAGTCAGTCCTGGTGGTGTAGTGGTTACCATACTTGCCTCCTAAATCCAAGATCGCGGGTTCGATCCCGGCCAGGACCGATGGATTTTTTTGGGGCATAAAAATCCTAAGTATGGCTTCCTTCGGAAGGGAAGTAAAGCTGTGGGTCCCATGTCGTACATTTAGGACACGAAAAAGAACCTCAAGCCTGAAAGCCCCTGAGCAAAATTTGTCGGCCGTTTCACGCCGTGAGTTGAATGGGACGCTGATGACCTGAGCTGTTAAAGAGCGTCCATAAATAAATCATTCAAAAAAAAAAAAAAAAGGGTATTCTAACAATTTCACCAGAGTTAAGCAGATTATTTAGGCTGAATATGTTCAATGGACACCAAGGAAGCCCAAATTCTCCCAGTATTTTCCGGAATTTTTTGGTGGCCCAAAGATAATGAAATTTTTTGTGAATTGTAGTTTCTTTTTTTGCTGTCAATATTGCAACCTGTTTTAACCACTTCTCTTGTTTGAATTTCATGATTTTCTTATCTACAATTTCTTGGCCATATCCATTGGTTTTTGCTGTTTGTATTATCTGAGGATAATCTTCGCTGTATTCAAACTCATTCTTGGATGTGTGGGTGCATATGTGTTTCTGCATGTGTATGTATGTTTTTTTTTTCTTCTTCATTTACTGCATGCTCTATTACTATAATAATTAGTAATACTACATACATTGCTATCATTTCATTGTTACATGTTGTCCTTAATTATATTTTTACCACTGTTACATTCTTATTCTAACCAATCATCATATTTTGAAAATTGTCAAAATTGGTACTATACATGCCTGTACATTATTTACATTATGTTAGTCACCACATTTTCTAGCCTATTAATCAATTTGTGTTAATTTGAAAACTAACAAAATTGATACTGTTTACAAATTTTTTAAACTGTTCATTGTATTTTAGAACAAGTTCACTATTGTCTATTGGCCATCACCTAGTTACTTTTGTTACATCTCTCCAGAATATTTCTCGCTCTTTCTTCAAGATTTTGCAAACCCACAAGATGTGTTCCACTGTTTGTATATCACCCTGACACGTATACGTGGTGGGTTCTCTGCCATTTTGAAATGATGAAAGTAAAC
Source organism: Metallyticus violacea (assembly GCA_030762175.1). Taxonomy (NCBI): domain Eukaryota; kingdom Metazoa; phylum Arthropoda; class Insecta; order Mantodea; family Metallyticidae; genus Metallyticus; species Metallyticus violacea. The sequence goes on from CM060846.1 coordinate 66,577,186, forward strand.
TCCAAATTTCCCATGTCCTGAGAGGATTGCTGTAATATTGGGGCTAAGAAGGATGTTAGTTTTTAGCCTTTTAGCTACAGTCGGAAAATATGATTTTGTAATTGCTGCATTTGTTGTCATTTGTCACTCTGTTTCCCACAGTCCCTGACTTTCTACTCTTAATTCATTCCTCACTTCACATTTTGGGACCAGTTGATAATCCACTGGCAGGTCCTTGCTTTTCGCTGCTTCTTTCATGAGTCGGTCTGCTATTTCATTTCCTTCATTGCCAATATGTGCTTTAACCCAAGTAAAATGTATTTCCCAGTTTTCTTGTTGGAGTGATTTTAACTTCTTCCTTATCTTTCACAGAGATTACTATGTTTTGTGTGGTTGTTAATTAAATCTAGTGTAATTTGATTATCCATGTGGATTGCTGCTATTTGTTTGTTTAAGGTAACATTGTCTATATTTTCCAACTGTTCCAGGGCTCTCGATATAGCGAACTGTTTGGCTTGATTATTTGAGCACTTTTGGTGCAGCTTATACCATAATCAATTTTTTTTCTTTCATTTTTTTGTTTTTGAATAGTGTTTAACATCCATTTTTACTACTGAGGCGCCACAGGCAGTGAACACTGATGATAAATGAGATGAAATGATAAATGGGAAAGGATTTTTTTTTAAGGAAGGAAACGTTCCAGGCCTAAGTTTGGGATACCTCCCCGGCATTTGCCATTTATGAGGACTGAGGAAAATCTGGAAAAATCTTCAAGAATGGTCCTGGTGGGACTCGAACCCCAAACCTCCCGCTCAAGAGTCTGCACCTTAACGATCTCAGCCACCCATGTCGGTACCATAATCGATGAAGTGGCATATTATTAATAAACATTTTTATTCCTGCCCCGACACCTGCATAACTTTTGCTGCCATCAGTGTATAGCTTCAGTGTATACACTTTGTCATTTTGTTTCTCCTCTATTTTAGGTATATCAGTAGGGTGAGGCCATTCGCTGTATGGTGCTTCACTGTATACTATTTGTCCTCCATATATGATTGATCTTCTCTCAATTCCTATTGTGAAGTTGTATAATTTGGTGATTTCTTTAAGTGCTATCATTACTGGAATTACATCTGTAATAATGCAGAGAACATTTGATATAGTCCTGAATGCCTTGGCTATTTTGATGTTTATAATTCTTTGTACTCTTCTCAGTTTCCTTGCATTGTAAGTCTGTTGTATAGTGTCTATCCAGACAGGTGCCCCATAAGAAATGAATGAAATGAATGGTGTTTAATGCCCATTTTTGCTACAGAGATACCACAGGCAATGGACGCTGATGATACATGAGATGAAATGATATATTGGGACAGGATTTATTTTAAAGGAAAGAATCGTTCCAGGTCTAAGTTTAGGGCACCTCCCCGGCATTTGCCATTTATGAGGACTGAGGAAAACCTATAAAAAACCGCAGTCAGAAAAGGCGGTCCTGGTGGGATTTGAACCCCAGACCTCCCACTCACCAGTGTGCACCTTAATGACCTTGGCCACCGTGGTGGTGCCCCATAAGAAAAAAGAGGCAAAGTGGCTCCATTGTATATTATTCTCAGCATATCGGATCATAGCCTCCATTTTATTTTGGCAGTTTTGTAGAGAGAGTGCATAAGTTTTGTACATTTCTTGGTTACATAGTCTATGTGCTGATTAAATTTCAGTCTATTGTCAAAGATCACTCCAACTGTTGGCTTGTGTTAGATTTCCTCCTTGATATGTATATTATCTGTGATTTCTGTTCATTGAATGTTATTTTGCTGTTTGTAGTTCATTCTGGGATCTTTCACATTTCTATATTGGCGTAGTTTTCAATTTCTTGTTTAGTTAATCCCCTAACCAAAACAACATTGTCTGCAAAAGAAACCACCTTTGAGCATTGTTTGTAGCCAAGATTTAATAATGAATTATACTGGATATTCCACAAAGAAGGTACGCAAAAAATCCTTGCTGACATTCTTTGCTCACTGTTCTTTCTGTTCCTACATTGCCTGCTAGTGACATGCTTCTTCTGCCACTAAAATAGCTATTTGTTAAGAGATAAAGGTTCTTGGGGCATAGAAAATCATTCATTGACTTAAGAATACTGGGCCACCAAGCTGCATCAAAAACACCTTGAACATCCAGGCTAATCATAGCTACATGTTTCTACTTCTCAAAGTTTCTTCCATAAAGTGTTTCAATGTCATTATTGCGTCAGTTGTTCCGGTCTGCAAAATGAGCACAAATTTGTTCTTATTCAGCAGGTCACTAGTGTTCAAATAGTGCATTATTCTGTTTATGAAGAGTTTTTCCAGCTTTCCCACCAACATTTAGAAGGTTGATGGGTCTAAATTTGGTGATGTCTGCTTTATTTTATTGTCCTGGTTTCACAATTGGTATAATCTGTGTTCTTTTCCATAATTTGGGGAAGCTTCCAATCTTTAAGCAGTGATTGTATAATGCTGTCATTAATTTTAGTGTTTGTTTGAACATTTATAATAATATATTACTTGTAACTCCATCTTCTCCTGGAGCTTTTCTGTGATTAATGCCTTCCAGGATACTACACACTTTGTATTTTGTGAATGATTTATCATTATTTGTTTTAGGTGGTTCCTTTATTTCCACATTGATTTGCTTGTGGTACTCATCTTCCTTCTCACCATCTTCTGGTATGAAGGCGTTCAGCATATGATTGCTTCAGTTATGTCCTTTTTATTGGTGTCATTATTTTTCCTGAGTTTTGTCAGTATGGTATTGTTCTTGAGCTTCCCTGCTACTAGCTTGTATGCCACGGTCCAAGGATTTACCCATTGTAGTTATGAATTAAGGCAAATTTCTTAAACCTAACTTAACTAAATGTAAATTTTCATTGTTACAATGTTCCTCGTGAAACTTGAGCCTTAAAAGATGCAGCACTCTTTCCACTATTTAATTTTTTCTCACCATATTTTTACTAGGTACTGCTTTTTTATTATCTCATATTGCACTTTTCTCTGCTGCCATAATGTTCCATCATTTCTAGTTCTCTGAAACCTCCTTCTTAAGACATTGAGCCTATTCCTCATAATTATTAATTCATTTGTCCACCAGGGAATCATTTTGGTACCATGTATTTTTGTAGCTGCTTTTCTAAATCTGAATGATTTACTGCAGGCTGTGGTTACAATAAGTTGAAATTTGTTGATTACGTCATGTGTAAACCTGTCATATTTTCTTCTTATACAGTTCCTTGTCTATCTCCTTTGTGTAGTTTGCTTGAATGTTGAATTGTTGTTTTATCAGTTTAATGTAGTTAACATACTTTCAAAATTATTCTCTTTAATTATATATCTTATTTCGTGGAGGTTCATCTTCTCTTTCTTGGCAGAGTGTATCCCTATGCAAAAGGTAATAATTCTATGATCCAGCAGCTTTTCTCTATGGCAATCCCCCCAATTGTCTATATGTGGCAAAGAGAGAGAGAGAAAGAGAGAGAGAGAGAGAGAGAGAGAGAGAGTGTGTGTGTGTGTGTGTGTGTGTGTGTGTGAGAGAGAGAGAGAGTAGATCCATAAGTTACCAGCATAACTATTTTCTCGATATGATAAAGACAAAAACTATATTTTACTTTTGAATATAGTTACTCTTTATTGCAATACACTTCTCACATATGTTGAATTAACATTACAATCCCCAACCCCCCCAAAATAGTTAGAAGTCTTGTATGCAAAATGGCCATAAACTGCATCTATCACTTTATCATCACACTTAAATTTCCCTCCTAGAAGGTCCTTCTTGAGTTTTGAGAAGAGGAAATAGTCACTGGGAGCTATATCTGAGCTCTAGGGTGGTCGTTCAATCTCCTTGAAGCCATATTTCTTCACAGCTTCCTTTGCAACAAGAGCTGTGTGCACAAGTGCGTCATTGTGAAGAAGCCACACATTACCACTCAGCTTTCCTCATTTTTCTCTTTGATGGAAGCACGTAATCTGTGCAATAGGCCAACATAGTACTCCCCATTTACTGTGGTGTTCCTCTCCTTGAAGTCAATGAAGAATATTGCCTCATAGTTCCAAAAGATTGTGGCCATGATCTTGTTGGTTGACCAAGTGACCTTGGCCTTTAGAGGCAGTGCTTTGCCAGGTTTACACAATTCCATTGATTCTCTTTTGGACAAGGGATCATAGTAGAGGACCACAGTCCTGTAACAATGGTTTACAGATCTTCTCTCTTGTTGCCACGGCAGAGCTCCAAAAATGCCTGACAACAGGTGACTCATTGCTGCATTTGGACTGAGGAAAGAAGTCTAGGCACCCATCTTACAATAACCTTATTCATGTTTAAATGTTCATGAATAATTCAAAAGACTGTTGTTTTAGAAATGCCCAACCTTGCTGCTATTTCTGTAACTTCGAGCCGCTGGTCTTTCTTCCATAATTCCTCCTTCCGCAAGAGCGATGTTTTCCGGAGTGAGAACCTCCAAGGGTGAACCTGCACACTATTTGTCTTCAATGCTTTCTCAATCCATTCGAAAAAGTTTGGCCCATTCTTTTATGGTAGAATATGAGGGGAATGCTTCCCCATATGTACCATCCAATCTCTGTTTAATTTCATTTGGAGTAAGTCCTTCTTTTGTGAAGAACTTAATAACAGCTTGATGTTCCATTTTGAACATGTCACAATCTTCTACACATAGCCTTCTTTAGGCAAATGTATCTGAACTGAATACAGCAGAGTGGAAGTTACAGCTGCAATTATTTACTTAACAGATAAGATATGAAACCAGATAGGGGTTTTCTGAAGGCAATAATCCTTATCGGCGAGGCCAGAATCTTATGGATCTACTTTCGCGCGCGTGCAATGGGTATGTTAATGCATAAGAGTATTAAAGACACTGAAGTGCTAATAAAGAATACTCTTATTAATTTTGAGCCACAGTCCCTGGTTTGTCAATAGTAGCCTACTGGAATATCCAAGGGACCAGGCTCCAATGCTAACCAACACAATATGAACCTAATAAAATAAATTAATAATAATAATAATAATAATAATAATAATAATAATAATAATACACTAAATACAGTTTCATAATTGCAGACTTCTAATTATATTGCCAACCAACACTATATTTATTTATTTAGCACCAATTATATTACAAAATATATAACATACCCAGCAACTTACAACCTGCTGTAAAAGTTACCTACCTACACTGTTTCCAGTCCCAACATATCATAACTCCAGGTTGTGGATGTATTGGGGTCCAAACCATAATCAATGTCATCATTTACATTACTTATTCCAATAATCAAATTTTTACCAATCCTCTATAGCTATCCTCTTCTCCTGCATTACTTCCAATCTTCCTCCCCTACTAGCCCAAGTATTCTCCCATCATTTTTATATTCTTATCTCCTTTAATTTCCAAAATCTTCCTTATTTAAACTTCTCTCTCAAAGTTATTAATTTCTTTTTCCATACCTGTAGTCTCCACCACTTCATTTATTCACAATATAATATGCTATGGTACACATTATTAGGTTTACCACATATGGGACATTCAATACCACAGATATTTCTCAGTCCTCTTAAATTCTTACTCCTGTTCTGCCCAAACAAATTCTTCACTCACCAATTTATCACAAATTTCTTGGTACTTCTCCTTTCACAAACTCTTTTTGTCTCTCAATAATTTCTCAGTGAACTCTTTTCTCTAAACCTCGCAAAGATTGCTTGTTTCTCAAAATATTTAATCCTATTTCTTACTTCTTTCCAAAACCTCCTATATAGCTAATTTACCCAACAATCCCCCATACCAATTTTTTCTACAATATCCTGAGTTTCAAGCACCCATGACCTTTTCCATCCAAGCTTCTTCCGTGCACCAAGACATTCCTTAATAATCTCTCCATCATTTAACATATTTATTCCATATAGGTATTTCATATTTCTTTAAATTATTCTTCCTTTACTACTTGAACTACCCATTTCTACCAAGGCTACATTATTATGTGACACTCTAGGTAATCCGAATATTAGTTTACAAAATGATCTATTAATTAAATCCAGGACCTTACAGCTGTCATCATATCTCCAAATTTCTATTCCAAGTATAATTTTTTTCCTCTACCATGGTGTTGTATATTGGTTATATCCATTTGACATTTAATTCCAGTATTTTCCTTAAACATGCCCTTAAAACCCACATAAGCATTTTTCTTTAGCTAATGTATTTCTCTGATCATTCCAGCCAGCTACAATTAGCACTTAACCTCACCCCAAGTTAAACAAATTTCTTAACCACTTCTATTTCATGCCCATCTAACCACCATTTCTCACCCTTTCTTATTTAAAGCCCTTTTTTAAAACCGTTATTGCAGGTAGTAAATAAGCAGCATACATTCTACCATCATTGCATAGCAAGCAGATGTCATGTTCCCCCCCCCTTTTTAATAGTGTTTAACACCCATTTTAACTACAGAGACATCACAGGAGCTAGATGCCATAATCATGTTCAATTATTGTGCAGATGATGTAAAAATGCCTTACTGATAGTTTCAGTGCATTGGAACCATCCTTTGATGAATTTTCCCAGAATTTTCTCTTTGCCATTGCATGATGGTTTTGAAGCATTGCTCTTTTGACAGAAATTGCTATACATGAGTTGTGCAGAGAGCATAATTGTTCAATTGTTGACAGTGTGTTTTTCTTATCTCAACAATGCAATATTTCTTAATTGCATGACAAGAATGCAGATTTCATGAACACTGATAACTTATCAGTGACTTTGTAGCAGTAAATAATGAGACATTGTACCATGAGGAAGCATATTGAATTCTCAGTGCATGAAAAATGTCCAAACAAGAGCATAATCTTGAGAATCTAAAGGATTTGAAAGATGTAATGAATATTATATAGTGGATGATATTTTGATGTGTGATAGTGGTGATAATACTGAAAGCATAATTCTTCTGACTGAGTGTGATGCTGATACACCCATCTACATATCAAAGAGGGATGACCTGTAAAACAACTTGTAAGAAAAAGCAGGTGGTGGAACAAGAACATATTGAGAAATAAAAGTGGCCTTACAGCTTCATCTAAAAATGCTACTACAATTAGTGTGGCAATTTCCTTGACACAGCAATAAATCAGAGTATTGTAAATTACCAAAAGCAATTTATATTAACCAGTCTTTAGATGTGTATGGTGATGCTAAAAAATGTAAATGTATCCCAACTACATCACAGAAATTTAAACATTTGAGGTGTACTTTTGATTATGGGTGCACTAAAAACAAAGTGAAAATCTCTGTCCATGTTATGGAGTACAGATCCAATGTTTGAAAGGAAAATTTTCAAAGCATAATTTTCAAGAAATCATTTTGCTGAACTACTCAGGCTCATCAGAATTAATAATTTAGAGACTCGCAAAGAATGAAAGAAGAGTGACAAATTATGTGCTTTGAAAGAAGTGATCATGAAATGTCACCACAGGGACAAAAACATTATAAACGAAGTTCTCATCTAACTACTGATGAACAATATGTCGGTTTCCGTAGAAGATACCCATTCCATGTATACAAGATATAACAAAAAGGTATGTCAAAACTAAAATACTTTTTATTTCCTTGTTAGAGCCCTTTGTCTACAAGTCTGCTTACATGGCATGATAAGCAAGCTAGAATGTAGGGTTATTGTCACAGTGACAACAGAACAGTTGCTTAATAAGTACAGTAAGTAAACATTTGCTTTTATCACTCCATTTAACAAGTTGTAGCTATTCTTAGTTCCTAGGTTTACCATTGTTGTAATTGTTGTGTACCATGTAATCTGCTTGTTATGTTACTCATTTCTTTGCTTGATGTAGCACCGAGCATGTAGTATCAGTTCTGTATGTTTACTGACCTTGTTCCACATACAGTTAAATGAGGTATTCAAATGCAGAGTTGGCAGAAACTCATATGATCCATGAATAAGCTGAAGTTCTAGAGTATCTTCGTGCTCATAATCTGCAAGGCTGCCACACAATATGAGATACTCCAGGGTTACATAACATGAGCACATCACGGAGTCCGTGCAATACAGGGTTGATGGATGTATCTATGCTAACAGATATTTTGAACATTTTATATGATATTTTTAATATTCTGCTATGTGGTAAACATATAGAAAAAGGGCTCTAAAAGGAAATAAAGCCATTCTATACCCATATTAATATTACAGTTTTTTAATCTGTATATATAAGGAATGTTTCCCTAAGTTTTGACATACCTTTTTATAACTCCTGTATATGAAATCAAAACCTGCAGAGCATGACTGCATATGTTGTATGTTCACAAGTTTCCATAAGGAAACAAGGGTCAACAGCAGAAAAAAATTAAGATTACAGAGTCGTGTTAGACCTCACTAACTCATTGAAATCAGGATATAAAATCACCACCAACAACTTTTCCACTAGTGTTCTGCTGGCTCAAGAGCTTTTGAACATGGACTCACTTTTATAGGAACACTAAAAAAAAATAAAACTGCAATTTCATCACAACTTCAGCCTACTCCTGCTAGAAAGGAGTTGTCATCAATGTTTGCTTTCAATGGAGACCTTACTCTCATATCTATTATCTATCATCTCATATTTGATTGAAAAAATAAAACAAACATTCTAATTCCTAAACATCATAATAACTGTGCCAATGAAGAAAATAGATATAAGTCAGATATTATACTCCAGTACAATTATACTAAAGGAGCATTTGACATACTAGATAAAATGGTTGCTAAATATTCTTGCAGCAGAACTACATATAGACAGCCATTCTTATTATAGACATTGCAGGAGTTAAAGCATTTGCTATATGGAAGACTAAAATTCCTAAATGGAATGGTAAATCACCTAAATTCACCAGATAAAAAAAGAAAATTTCTTCTGGATTTGGTAAAAGAGCCAATAAAGCCATATGTGAAGACCAGATTGAGGAAAACAAGCAGGATATCATAACAATCTGTGGCTACAATGAAGAACCTTTTGGGAGATTAAGAAATGGAGAAAGAACAAGAGTGCAACAGATCCTGGCATTAGACAATGCAAACTGAAAGAGTGCAAACTGATCCTGGCATTGGACAATGTAAACTATGCATAAAAAAGGACAGTAACCAAGAAAGGGATGTAATAAGTGCTTGTGATATGTTTGTAATGAACATTCTGTCAGCAAAACTGTAACAGCATGTAAGTCTTGTTCAGATGGGCTTAAGTGATTTGGTGAATGAAATTGTGTGTGAGATTATAAGAATGTTTAATTTTATTATTGCTAATTTAGTGAACTTCAATTTTCTGAAACAGAATAAGAAATAAAAGTTTATATTTGGATACACTTGTACCCTCCTTTGTAATCTGTATGAATTTTAAAGCTTGCTATTCAGAAAGTTAAAAGACAACATACCAGTAGAACAGAAATCAGGAACTTATGAAATTGAATGTGCAGAATGTAATCTAAAATACATAATGAATAGAAATTTAGGAATTCAGAGAAAGGAATACTTTAGGAATATTCATTTTAAACCAAATAAATAAATCAGTTGTAGCAGCACACCTTTGGACACATAACTATGAAATTAAATTAAAGGCTAAACATTAATCAGCTGAAAGAACTTCAGAACCCAATTGAGGAAAACATTTCACCCTATAAAACAGAGAACAATTCATTATAGATTTGAATAGTTTGGGATTTTCACAGTGAACTGTATAATATAAAATTAATGTTAATGTTCCACCCACAGACAAACTCAGCATGTTTCTATTCTAAGCATCAGATGCCTCCACAAAAGCACCTTAGGATCCAACCACCATATCAAGCATTTGGTCAACAGTTGATGATGGGAGTAATTGCCACCAAAACATGTCCTATAGTTATACATGCACGTAGAGTTAGTGTTATATTTATTAAGTTATAATAGAATATATAATCCTTTCATTATTTACAGCTTTCCAAGTATGAAACAAAAAATGCATATGTTTTCCTTAAATAGAAAAACTGGTAGTGTGAAAACATACCTATGGCACTTATAGTTTCTCAAACTTTTTATGCAAGCACTTTCAGCACTATTGTGAAGAACAGGAAACTGTACCAGTAATTTTGACTTGAGAAGTAACACATGTTAACACAAAACCTTTGGTGAAAGTGGGATGGAATCATTAGGATCCTACTATATTTTGGTATGTTCTGATATTTCTGGAATATATAAACATGACTTCTTACTTTAAAATATTAATTCAATTTTAAATCCAACACAGTGAAACACCCATTAATAATCTCTTCAACGAAGGATATTTAGAATACTCTTTATGGTTTCACTTACATGAGATTTACTCAGAACATATGTTTTGTGGAACTTTTGTCCACATTTGTAGAAGCTGGATAGGTTCGGGTTGACTCTGTCGGTCTAGTAATAAACTTAAATAAAGTGCTGTCTCTGTCGGTCTAGTAATAAACTTAAATAAAGTGCTGTCTGCTTCCAGGATGCCAAAATTCATAAAGTTATACTAATGTTTTTTTATGAAAATCCTTTCCCATATATTTAGTTCTTTTGGTTTAGTATTTAACTGTAAGAATTGTGAAAAAATCTACACAGAGAAGAAAAAGAAATAAAGGCATTAGGTTAAAGGAAAATTGGAGAAAAATCCCTTACAAACAAATAGATAAATCAGCTGTGGCAGCACATTTTTGGAATGAAAACCATGAAATAGAAAAAGGCATCAAGTTATTAAAAAATAGTGACAAGTAAGTGAAGCATAAGAGTGTGTAGTTCGACTATATCATAAAATGATTTCAATTATTAAAAAATGTTCAACAACCAAAAGAACTAAACATATGGGAATGGATTAGATTGAAAAAACATGATCAAAAACTTATATGAATTTTGACATCCCAGAAGCAGACAGCAATTTATTTAAGTTTATCACTAGACTACCAGAGTCAACCTGGATATCTACCTACCTTTCTACGAATGATCCAACAGTCATTTAATAGCTGATGATGTGGACAAAAGTTCCACGAAACATGTGTCCTGAGTAAATCGCATGTAAGTGAAACCATACAGATGTTATGGTTTCTTTCATTTTATGTTCAAGAAGCAAGAAACCTTAACAATATGTAGTGTATTCCTAAAACTCTGGACATAATGTCTTAGGAAAACATGTATGAACAATTGAAGTTTCTACTCATTGGCAAATTCAATTTGTTATTTCCTATACACAACAACTATTAATTATTCCTAGACTATATTGTAAGCTTGCAATAAAGTTATGTATAACAGTTATTGTGTATAGAAACTAGCAAACTGAATTTACCAATTGGTCGGAAATGCAAGTGTTCATTTATGTTCTAAGACCTTATGTCCAATTTGCTGTCTTTATTTGATAAATTCTCTCATTTCTCAATATACTTTATGACATACACATTTTCATGACACAGTTTTTTACCAAATGCATCTTGCAGGAAAAACATTTAAGTCACAAATCACATATTTCTGTCTTCTTTAATGAAAGAAGACCAACAGAGCTGAGAGCTCTACAAATATTTGATCTGTGTATTGCTGAACCAAAAAATTTTGTCTGTGTTTTTTTCCTCAGCTGAATTGTCTTTACATAAGAGGGGCATTCAGAAATGATTTATAATAACCTCTTGTCCCTTATTTTTTATGCAACATGGATCAATGCATATGGAATCTTTCAATATATTTCCCACTGTCAACATTATAACAAAGCTATCTTTCTGGTAACTTTATTATGACATTGCAAAACATTTGTTTGGGAGTGCTAAGCCACCATTCATGGACACCTGCCTGAATTTCGTCATTGTTGCTGAATTTTTACCTTACAGCAAGTCCTTCATGTTGTTGAATAAGGTATAATCAGACAGAACGAGATACAATAAATATGGTTGGTGCAGAACAGCAATGAGCCCCAGTGATCCCAACATTAGCAGTTTTAGCGTAGCTGGCATATGGTTGCACAATGTAATGTTGGAGGAACATTCCTTTCGACCACTTTCCCTTTTGCCATTGCTGAATCTTACATCTAAGCCATGTAAGTGTCTTGCAGTACACCTCACTGTTGACAAATATCCCCTTAGGAAGCCAGCCCATTAGAAGTATATCTGAAGTGTCCCAAAGTGCTCGCCCAAGAACAGTGCAAAATTTCTTGAGCAGGGAACTTCTTGGATGAATTTTTGCATTGCAGGAATTGGACTTTCTATACTGGTGTATGATAGTGACATCATGGCTCATCATCAGTCACCAGTTTCTCCAAAAAAAAAATTCAGATCTTCATTATGCATTTCCAGTAGCAGAATACAGAATTCAACATTTTTGTCCTTATGTGCCTGTGTCAAGTCCTGTGGAACCAATGAGCACACACCTTTTACAAATTCAAATCATTGTGAATAAGAGTGTGCATGGTTGTGCAGTTGAGGCCTATCTGACATTCTAGTTCATCAAAGTTTATGCACCTATCAGCCATAATCAATTCAGACACAACCTTAAGTTCCTGGGAGACTGCAATGTTGATGGATGACCACTATTCACATTCTTGTGTGCAGATTCCTGCCACTGGTGAACCCACTGACCTAATTGTAAACAGTCTTCTGTGCATGAGCTTCTTGACCACTTACCATAGTTAAAGGTATATGAATTTCTGTGGTTTTGTTGTCTTCCTTTCACAAAAGCCATGCAATCCATCCTTATTCATGATAGTCTCCTTCAACCTTGCCCATGTCTTTCTCTAATTGACAACAAACGGACACTGTCCTTTTACCATATACACTGGTTACAACTGCCATTTAGCATTAGCATGGCAATTGAGTGATACTAGGTATCAGTCCATTGTCCTACAAATTGGCAGATCCATAGAATGCACAATATTTATAAAACCCTGTTATTGTAAATCATTTCTGAATGCCCCTCGTACTTTGCAAAAAACAAATTATAAAGAACAGAAATAGATATGCTAATGTAGTCTTTCTGCATATCACCTACCATCTTCTGTTCCTAATGCACTTTCCACTATGCTGGAGACTTCACTTCGATGACCTGGTGTACCTTGCATCTGTTGTTGTTGTTGTTGTTGTTGTTGTTGTTGCTGCTGCTGCTGGTGATGCTGGTGCTGTTGTTGTACTTGATGATGATGATGATGATGATGATGATGATGGTGATGGTGATGATGCTGATGCTGCTGCTGCTGCTGCTGATGCAATTGTCGTTTCTGCCAAGCTGCTACAGCACTCCAACGTGAAGGAGAGGCTTCTCTCCCTGGGCCCTCATCACTGAAGCTATAACTATGACTGTGTCGTAGCTCAGCAACAGGATCTTCTGCAGGACTCAACAATTCACTTGGGGTAGAGGCTTCTTGTACTGCAACTTCTTTCTCATCACTTCCAGAGGTAGTTCTTTTAAGAATAATTCAATAAATTAACTACTTGTATACTTCATAAAAAGAATCAAACTTCATAAAAGGCATAACTAACAAAAAGTTTCCAAAACATATCCTAATTAAAAACTCTGTAAAGTTCATGTCAACATTTGAAAACATTCAATTCAAAATAAGTGAAATAGATTTTCTAAACTTAGAGTATATAATCAGTGTGTTAGCATAATTTTAATACCAAATTTATAAAAACTTCTTGTACAAAGGACACCAATCAGTATCATTCTGCCACACTTCTGGGGCCAGCTACGACTGAAACTCTAAACCAGTGCCATCCCAATTCAGTTTCAGTGGCATAATACCATGCAATCAGTGATACTTTCCCCTGCAGTACAGGGTTATTCCTATGAGAGGAGTAGCAAGCCTGCTTGCTTACTTGTTAACCTTGCTGTCAAGTCCTAGTGCAACTGCTCCCAAATGTGTGTTGTGTTTACTTAAATGTAAATTGGAACTTGCACAGTGAAGCCAGTCATATTAATTGAAGTAAGAATTAAAGTAAGTGAAGCTTTAAGAGTGTGTAATTCAACTGAATCATACAATGATATCAATTAATTAGTGTGTTGTGTTGTTCATTTCTTAATTCAACACTATACATAATGTGCATTATGCCTCGCATGACAACAGCACAGCATAATTTATGTACAATTCATGTGTGTTAATTCATTGGTGAAAGGATCATTGGATCAATTTTTTTGAGCACACAGCTGATTCTGTTACTTATGTGATACTATACCAAACCCTCTTTTCAGAGAATTATCCAACTGGTAGCGCAATGATGCATTTTTTCAACAGGACTCTGCCACTGCTCACACTGCAAATAATTCCTTGAGAGCAATTCACAATGTGATTCCGCAAGACCGGAATTATCAGCAGAAAATTCCTCTTCCTCTTCCTCCTCCCCCTCCCCCTCCTCTTCTCCTTCTTTAGGGTAAATTAAAAAATGCCGTGTACAAGACGAATGCACACATTATATGAAAACTCAAAGATAATATTAATTGTCCAAATTGTCCAGATTTTTCAAAATGTGCTACAGTGAGTGATAACAATTACCTAAAGAGATGCCAAAAATGCCTAGAGAATGAACGCAGGTGGTTTCAACACCTCATTAGATAATTTGCTAAGTAATGAGCCTCTTAAATTGGTTAATGTATTTTTGGATGGTTGGTTGGTTTGTTTTATTATTTTGCCCTCCTGCTAATCACCGAAACCCAGCTGGCCAGTTAACAAACATCAAGGTCGCCCATAGGCAAAACACTCTCGGGGAAAACAAAACTGATTGCATGGTACAGCATTTATGCCTGCTAACTCTGTTATAGAAATGATATCCTTTATTCCTTATAAATTAAGAGGGCAATTTGGAAAGTTTTTCCATACGATGCACGAATGGCAGTGGAAGCTACAACTACCATACCTTGCTATCTTTTGTATAAATACCTGTGCATAATAATGTGTTTGGCCAAAAGCTGCAGGTACTTTGTTAACTGCTTTAATGTAGACATTTTTTGTGGAAAAATATTAAATATTGTGCAACAGTTAACATTTTCTGGTCTGACAACAGGCTATGCTTGCAGTGCCATCATATCCATTGATGATGAGCAATGGAATATGCTTGCAGTGATACTTAAAAATTCACTGCGTATACATGGCATGCTGTACATGCGATTTATCAGCTCTATTGAGTAGCTGAAAATTTTTAATAGCAATTTGGTAGACTGCAGCACCAAACAATTTTAGAAGAGAAACAACATTCTGTAAATCCATGTTTCTGTTAGTAGATTCTGTCAATTCTATAATTGCAAAATGGCATCATTTAGAAAGAGCCTTGTGGAAATAAATCATTTTATTTAATGATTCTGAATCAGAAGGAGAATGAGATGAAGATTTTGATCTTGAAGATGATATTGGAGGTAATTATAAAGTATTTTTGTAATATTTGCTTTATAGATATTCAAAATTAGTAAGAATATGCATGTCACAGTCAGAACAAAAAAGATTCATATTTACATGTTCATTTTATGACTTTTCAGGCCAGTAGTGAAATAATATATCACATAGTTTGTAATTTATACAAATTATATATTCATTTTTACATAAAAAGAGCATTAAGACCCCATACACGATGAGGAAATAAAAGTTGAAAACGGAAGATAAAAGGTACCATATGTTACTGCCCAACGTGTGATATTACACTCTACATGCCAAAATGCTTTGAATTATTCCGTACAAGGGCCAATTATATGTAGAATTGTTTTGCTGGATAATAAATGTATTTTTTCTTAGAATGAAACAATCTTTAAATTTATCTTTTATAATTGTAATATTATAAGTTATTTAATTATTATTTTTTTAATTTAAAAACAACAGCATATCCATGATGAGATACTAATATCTTTTGAAAATGGTGAACATTAAATTTGTATTCATAGTGTAGTTTAAATATTAATGTTAAAAATATATATATAAAAAAAACAAACATGAATTTATCTAAAACCATTAAAGAGTAATGAATTTTTAAAAATCCATTAAAAGCCCAGTCTAAAAGTGCAAAATGTCATACAATGCAGCAGACTGGAAAGTGTTAAGTACTTGGTAAAAGTAAAAGTATGAAAACTACAGAATTGTGTTATATAATTGCAATTTTCTCTTAAGTTAAACAGATTTTAAACAAGGTTACAAGTGCTTGGAAGGTGACTCTTGTAGTAGATGACCAAAATCTGTAACAGCACCTTAAAATATTGAAAAGTTGGAGAATCACCTACTGAATATGATTGAAATTGCTGACTCTTTAATTTCATGTTTAATCATATTAAACTTTTTTTGGAGGAACTATGCATGACAAATTATTATCATCATTTTGTTGTTATTTTTGACATTACTGTTGACATATGATCAAAAACATATCAGTAGGCAATTTTAAGTGAAGTTGTATTTACAAACTAAGACTTCTGGGCTTTAGAGCCATGGTTAATTCAAACTCCCCTTCTTTCCAGAAATTTTGTCAGCAACTATGGCTGACATCTTCAGTGATGAGAATGTTGGTTAGAGTCCTAAGGTAGATAACAATCATTGTGGGTAGGTTTTCAATCATTCACATCAAAAACAGGACATGATGAAGGCTCTGGTCAATCAGGGTTCATGCCTCTATGAACCTAGGCACCCATCACAAGAATATAATTTTAAATATGCTTTAAAAGCTAATGGCTTCATTGCCAAGAAAGTTAAGAGGACTCTTCACTCCAAGAAACTACACCAGTAATTTCAAAACAGGAACAAAACAAGAATATCAGCACATATATCTGCTTTATATTAAGAATGTCACAAATTGCTGAAAGACTGTTGAACCAATGCAACATCAAGACTATCTACAAGCTTATGCAAAAGATCAGCTATCTATTACATTCTGCAAAGGACTCCCAGAATCCACTACCTACTATCAGAATATAAAGCATACCCTGCTGCTGTGGGACATTATATTTCAGCATCACACAGCACAGTACAAACATATAATTGGCAGAATACAAGAAAGACTGTCACTAAAGCCAAATAGGCAAATCATCAGTGGCAGAACATGCCCTTCAAGATGGGAACTATTACATTTATTTTAGAACACTACAATTTTATCAATAACAATACATCATCATGTTCGCCTATACTGTCATGGGTGACCGAAGTCATTAAGGTGTGAACTTGTGGGCTAGAGGTCTGGGGTTCGACTCCTGCCAGAACCATCCTCCCTGACTGAGATATTTTCCAGGTTTTCCTCAGTCCTCATAAATGGCAAATGTGAGGGAGGTACTCTAAAATAGGCCTGAAATGTTTCCTTCCTTAAAAAAGTCCTTTCTGAATATATTATTTCATCTCATGTGTCATAAGGGACCACCATCTGTGGTGCCTCAGCAGTAAAACCAGGTGTTAAACATCATTCAAAGAAAAAAATATAATGCTCACCTTTGCTGGAAAGCTATAGCTCCCAAGGATCTTTGACACACTGTAGCAGATTGCTTAACTGCTCAGTAGACTTAAAGACCGTCTTGACACTGTGAAGCTGCAATATGGTCTGTGACAGTCAAAGATCCTTGAGACCCTTTGTTGTCGGCCTGTGTTTACCATATTCCCTGCTCTTGTGGTTCGGTCTACATCAGTACTACACAACGCAGCATTAACACCGGACTCAAAGAACACAAAAGGAACTGTCATCTAGGTCAAACAGATAAGTCCACGGTAGCAGCACATGCCATCAAAGTAGAAGGGGAACATATCACCAAGTTTCAGGATGCTACTGTACAAGACTACAACAAGAAGCTATTGAAATTTACATACATCATCACAATTTCAACAAGAAAGAACAGGCTCTGAAACTAAACAGCAATTGGTATCCATCAATTAAAAACAAAGCACAACACACAACACATGAAAACATAGCAAGCCTATTACAAGAGAGCAGCAGCACAGGAGAGACTAGGCTCCTCCCACCAGCCGACTGGCTACTGCCTGTCCCGAACCTACCAGTGGAGAGCACTGGCAGTATAAATATACTGACTCTGACAGCTAATACTTCAGATGAAGTGATACCTCCTCCGAGGAGACTCATCCATGCCACTGAAGAAGTCTGCCATAGTTGCAGATGAAACGTCTGGAATTCTCATCTCCAGCAGACACCAGCACAACAGCCCAGAAGAAAATTGCAGTTACATCTATGACTTCAGCTGTGAAAGCTTACATTCTCTCAGAAAGATGATTGTTTCATTTTTCTGGGATATTAATGGATTCCTGCTGATTGTCTTTCCAATGGTATGGAGTATTTCACTTGTTCTTGGCCCCAATTCTCTCTTTAACATTCAAACAAACGAATATGATTCAGTGACATCTGACATACCCATACTTTGAATCTTGATATTCTCATAGCAAATATTGAAAGTGATTGCCATTAGCATTAAAGCCTGCCTATATACACTTTCCCATGTTACAGGAGGTACTCAAAATACATCTGCAGCCACAGATTCAATACTTGCTGAATGTTTTCTTGCAGTTTCATGAATATACGTGGCTTATTACAATTCATATTCTCTTTCAGCAGGCCTAATAGGAAGAAATTTGGTAGTGAAGTCAGATGATCTAATGACTAGAGTCCTTTAGAAATGACAAAATCTTAAAATAGGGAAAAAATTTCAGCCATGCTACCATCGGACAGGTGGTAATACCCTGCCTAAAATAGCCAGTATGGAGCTAGCTCACTATCTAACTGATTCACAAACTCTTGGAAAATGTCAATGTACATTGTTGCATGGAAGAAGACTGGACCAATAAAGGTATTGCCATGACAGAGCACACCACCCACAATTTTTTCATTACAAGGAGCTATCATTCATTATGTGAGGATTCTCACTAGCCCAAATAAGAGTATTTTGGAAACTGGATTGCACCTTGGGTGGAATCATTTCCCAAAGAACCACATAGTGACAAGTTGCTGGAAAAAATACCAGTAACTGAGTTTGTATCTTAATCAAGAGGTTTCAATTCTTACACAACAGTAACTTGATATGCATGCAGTTTTGCTTTTTTGCAGCTTGTTAATCTGCAATTATAGAAACCTCCATCTGGCTGTTACAGCTTATTCATGGATTTCTGAAAAGGGATTTACAGTCTATTTTTCACCTCCTGCACTATTGCTTCTGGCAGTTCAGAATGTTTGGCTTTGTGGACATCCAATAATGTTCCCATTAAATAGAAATGTTAATTGGAACTTGTACAGTGAAACTAACCACATAATTCAGATTTGATTGAGTGGAACTACACACTTTTATTGTTCCACTATATAGAAAGAATACACACACAGACAGACAATCACATCAAAGCTGACTGTTTTAACCCAACAATGCACAAACATGCAGTTATAAACAGTTTAACACACAGCCTAGTTAACCTACAAATTAGCAAAGAAGAATACTTTAAACAAATAGAAAGAACAGCAGTTAAATATGGATTTAAAAAAGAACTAGTATAGAAAAAAGTACAGATATTCAAGAGGCAAAAGCTTAATAAAGAAATCACAATACTTTCAGCAGGAAAAGATAAGCTAATTTTAAAACCTTCACATATCATCCATAGCCTATTTCAGAATCTTCTTAAAGATTTTAATATCATGTTAGCACCTGTAAACAAATTTAATGTTAATGACAGTATTCTACAGGAGAAAAAAGCAAGTATGTAGAAAATAAGTTGTGCAGAATTTGAAAAAAATCTACTTTGGAAAAAGAAAGAGAAACACAGGCACACAGTTAAAAGAACATTTCTGGAATAAAAAATACAAGTAAATGGAGAAATCAGTAGTAGCTCTCATTTCTGGACAGAAACCATGACATTTAGATTATTAAAATCTGTACAAAACATACATAATTACCAACATGGGAGAAAATCTACATTTACTAATACAAAGACAGTTTAATGAACTTTGACACTTCTGGGGATGAAAACATAAATGTTAAGTTCATCACCCCTACACCAGAGAAGAATATAAATTCCCACAGCATAAATTATCCAGCAATCAACGGTTAGCTGATGATGCAGACAACGGGTTCCTGAAACCTGGTTCTACATATTATAAACAAGTTTTGTGAAACTGGTTATATATATTATAAATAAGTAAGTGAAGCAATAAGAGTGTGTAGTTCGACTCAATCATACAATGATCTCAATTAAATATTCCCATTGCTTTCAGTTTCTCTGCCAGTTACAAATGAATACCTAGAAGTGTACATTAAATTGATTTTGGCACTTCTTTATCGAAGCAATTTTCCTGTACAACAATAAATATATACTATTCCACTGTATATACCAGATCATATTGTACTGTATCTACTATACTGCTTGTAACCGAAAGGCATGATAATTACTGATGATTCTAACAACAGCACAACCAGATGCACTGTTGAGGAGAGCAAATATGCAATCAACCTTCATCAGTCTGTGCAACACATGGCCAGTGAGTAGCACTTCCACCCATGTCCTTCTGTGACCATACTTGTTATACACCATGGTAGACCTCTGTCAAATTTCATAATTTTGACAGAGAATTTTTCAAAACTGATTCTTTCTAACTAATGTCCTACACATGGCTAATATGAAATAACTATTCTTATACATAAATTGTCCCACATATATAGTTGGTGGTTAAACTTAAGGACTGGGTCAAAAGTATTCATAGAATTACCAGTTGAGTTTTATGGAATAAATCTCCCATAGCAGAGAAAAACCTTAGAGAGGTCTTCGTATATATAGAATCACATTTGTGATTCCATGCTTGGAGGACATGATAGCTCCGTTGGTTAGAGCATCAGCACAGAAGACTGGAGATGATGTGAATTCTGGCCTTAATCTAATTTTTCAAATCTGATTCCAAGATTATAAAAAACAAAATCATATTTCATAAAGACAATGGTCATCCCCATGTGTGGTTTGTATCAATGGTAAAATTTAAGGAATGAGATATGATTTGCTGCTCTATCTGCCTTAATCACTCAATATGCTTCATAAGATTTTTAACTCTTCCCAAAGCTCAAAAAAGATTTCCAGTTAAGAGGCATTCAGCATAAAATAACTTTGACCTGGGCAGCCAAAACACTGTACTTGTTCATGTAATGTTAGCTATGCTGCAGTTGCAACAGATGCTTGAACAGTTAATATTGTAGAGATTTCAATTTCGCTTGATAAATCTATATTAACAATTACATAATAATTAATTACTTTGCTCTAGAACTATTAATAGTCAAAATTAAACTGTTGCCTAGTAATGTAAGCACAATAAAAAACAAATTTTAGACAGTACGATATCTATGTAGATCTTTATTCATGATCAGTCAGCTCAGTTCAGGTTGGTTTGGGTTGGGTCAGGTCAGTCGGTCCAGGTCGGTTGGTCTGTCTGTT
The DNA here is from genome assembly GCA_030762175.1 of Metallyticus violacea. NCBI lineage: Eukaryota > Metazoa > Arthropoda > Insecta > Mantodea > Metallyticidae > Metallyticus > Metallyticus violacea. The sequence continues at coordinate 66,598,579 of CM060846.1, forward strand.
TGTTATGCCAGATGGTTGAGACTTCCTCTGGCATCCCAATAATGTTTTTGATACACAAGAAAATGATCTTCATGCATCACTGAACATGGCTGCAAGCAAAAATGGCCCAAAAACAAGGATAAGCCAAGAAAGAAGACAAAGCAGCTGTTGAGCATTTAGCTGGCATTAGGAAATCTGACTTTCATGCTGCCATAACGGGGTTGAGACAGACAAAGTGTGTTAGCATTAAGGAGTAGTATATTAAAAAATTAGAACAATTTCAAAAAATCAATTCCTTTTTTTCACATTGCTATTTAAGAACTTGGGTTCCTCTCCAGTTCCTTCTGGAAAGTTATAAGGTCTGACTGTGAAAAACCTATAAAATTACATCCCATAGTAATAAAAGTCTGGATTAAAAAGAGAAAGAGAGAGAGAGAGAGAGAGAGAGAGAGAGAGAGAGAGAGAGAGAGAGAGACTTCAAAATCAATTAACTTACCTGAGAAGTCCATCTAATTGTGGTACAAATTTTGGTGAAGGCTCAGAATTTTCATTGTTATTGGTAGCTATGTGAGGCTTATTTCTTGTCCTAAATCTAGTTCTCTGTCTTGTATCATCATCTGTATCACTGTCTTCAGCTTCAGTTTTTATCTCACCAAACTCCTCAGCCAACACATTTTCTTCACCTAGCAAAATCGAATAAAAATTATTTTACTAAATCATTCTAATGTGAAGATATTGTATAGATTCTAAACTATACCATTATTCTAATTGCATTGGTTTTCATTTGTAAGAGAAAATACAGGTTAGTTTCTGAACACTTTTTTCCCTCATAAGTATTGTACTCATTTCACATTAATATTTATTTGGAGAGATTTGAGAGATGTTCTCTCTTCCCATAAAAGAGAGAATTAAATTATATTTTTATGCCAAATGTAAAAAGTTGTACACAATGTTATCATTCAACTGTCACATGTTAATCTACTAGTAAACTACTTTGGATAAATACTCACTAGAACCTGCAGTGGTAGGACGTCTCATTTCTGTCCACAGCTCTGCCTGGTCAGCCATATGGCCAGGCTGGTACGTAGGCTGTAACTTCATGCCAAGTGTTGGTAATAAAGTTTCATTAGTTTTCTTTCTTTCCACAGCTCCAGTAACAGGATCTGAAGCAGAAGCTGACATGGATGCTGAGGCTGATGCTGATGTGGAATGCTTGTCACGCACCAAATAATAAAAATCATCCTCTTGACGTAAATGATATCCATTTAGACCAAGGTTGCAGAATTCCTAACACAAAAGCCAAAAATCAGCACCTCAAAGATAGTGTTCATAAATGGGAAACATACTAGTTTTACTTGTTTGAAAATGTATATGAAAGCAAAGAAATCAGAGAAGAACTTGACAACCAAATCATCAAATATCTTAATATCCAAGCAGAATTATGTAGAAAATCTATCTAATGAAAATTTCAAAACAGAAGAATTAGCATTTCTAAATAAAGGCTTAAAAACTTGTGTACAATACTCCACTAAAATAGAGGATTATTTGGTAGATTTGGAGGTGGCCATTGAAGGTTTGAAGAACAAAGATAAAGAAATAGTTAGAATTAAATCAGAAAAAGTTTTTAAAGGCATTGTTAAAAAGAATACAGCAGTACACAACACTTACAGGAATATAATAAAATCCTTAAATGAAAAAGATGTTGTTTATACTAAAGCAGACAAAGGAAACAGAATAGTAATTTTGGATAGAGAAGATTATAATAATAGAATGCAGAATTTATTAAATAAAAAAGAATATGTTCCGATCCCATCAGACCCATTTAAAAGGTGTGTTAATTCCATCAATGAGGTTCTGAAAACATGTACAGTCATTCCAAAAGAAACAATATTCAAAATAAAACACAGCAACCCTAAAATAGCTAGGTTATATGGTTTACCAAAAATTCACAAGACTGGAAATGGTATGCGCCCCATCATTAACAACATCAATACTCCCTCTTACTATTTAGCAAAATGGTTAGCTAATAGATTCAAGGCTTTACCAAAATTTCAAACCAGGAGCATAAATAATTCATATCAGTTAATAGAAAAAATTAAAGACATAAAATTGCACCCCTCTGACATTCTTATATCTTTCGATGTAGAATCTCTGTTTCCTAGCATACCAAAAGAAAAACTCCTGATTTATCTACATGATTGGCTAAAAACAAGTGGAATTAATGATATACACATTAAAGAATACATCAAACTGACAGAAATTTGCATAAACCAAGCCTTTTTCACTTTCAAAGGAAAATTTTATAAACAAGAAGCAGGACTTACAATGGGCAGCCCCTTATCTCCATTTCTAGCTAACCTCTTCATGAGTAGATTTGAAACACACATCAACACAGCGTTTCCATTCATATTTAAGGTATGGTACAGATATGTGGATGATATATTTGCCATAGTTGACAAAAAACTCATTGACGATGCCTTAAAACTTCTAAATATTCAAGATAAAAACATTTCATTTACATACGAAATAGAAACAGATAACATGCTGCCATTCCTGGATATTAAAATAATGAAATGCTAAGAAAAACTTAAATTTGGAATATACAGAAAGAATACACATGCAGATAATCACATAAAAGCTGACAGTTTAAACCCTACAGCACACAAACATGCAGTAATTAACAGTTTAACACACCGGCTAGTTAACCTACAAATTAGCAAAGAAGAATATTTTAAAGAATACAAACAAATAGAAGAAACAGCAGTTAAAAATGGTTTTAAGAAAGAACTAGTACATAAAAACGTGCAGAAATTCAAGAGACAAAAACATATCAAAGAAACCACAACACTTTCAGCAAAAAAAGATAAACTTACTTTTAAAAAATTCACATATCATCCATGGGCCACAAAAAAATTTCAGAATATTCTTAAAGATTTTAATATCAGGTTGGCACCGATTAATAGATTTAATGTTCAAAATTTGCTGATAGATAATGTTAATGACAGTATTCCACAAGAAGAAAAATCAGGTATTTACAAAATAAACTGTGCAGAATGTGAAAAAATCTACATAGGGAAAACAAAGAGAAACATTGGCACACGGTTAAAGGAACATTTCAGGAACATAAAGTACAAGCAAATAGAGAAATCAGCAGTAGCATATCATTTTTGGACACAAAATCACGACATAATAAATAAAACAAAATTATTAAAATCAGTACAAGGACCTACGGAATTAGCAACCTGGGAGAAAATCTACATCTACAAATACAAAAACAGCATAATGAACTTCGACATTGTCGGGGATGAAAACATAAACTACAAGTTTATCACACCGCCACCAGAGCAGAATATACATTCCCACAGCTCAACGAATGATCCAACAGTTGAACCTTAGCATGGCTGAAGATAGGAACAAAATGTTCTCGAAACTGGTTCCATACATTTATAAAAAGTAAGTGAAGCTTTAAGAGTGTGTAGTTCAACTAATCATACAATGATATCCATTAATATGATTGGCTTCACTGTGTTTAAGTTCCAATTTTACATTTAACTAATGATTATGCTATAAATAAAGTAAAAGCTGAACCAAAAAAATTATTCCCATATATACAAACCATAGAAAGTAAGTCAAGAATCATATAATCTGCTAGATCACAGTTTACAAGCTCAAAAATTACCTTAATTTATTCACAGTAGACTAGAATTCTTAACAGAAAATACAATTGGAATTGTTACAGTGAAGTAAATCACATAATTACTAATATCCCGCGATTTACTTATTTTGTCTTGTTATTTGATATTATATTGATAATGAATCCAACTAAATACTTTTTTAGCTTTGCTAACTTGCTTTTCATTAAAACATGTCCTCGCGGACCTTTGTTAGCATCACAGCTACTTGTCAACTATCAGTAGGGTTGTCATAGTCCTTAGAGGACACACTGCTTGGCTCTGGCAGACATCTGATAAACCTGAAATTAGTATTTTCTTTGCCTGGGATATCAAAGCTCAGTAGCAGATTTATTTTAATTAGTGGATATAATTTTTTTCCCTACCTGTTCAGTTCTGTATGCCCCTCCTGCTGCCTTTAACAATTTTACTTTTAAGATCATTGTGTGATTGAGTCAAACTAACACTTTTTTGCTGCACTTACTTGATTAAATATTTAGGACCAGTTTCGTGAACCCTTCATTCAAATTGTCACTCCCTAATCGACTGGAGGATAAACTGTTATGCTGTGAGAATGTGTAAGCTGCTCTGGTGGACGTGTGATGAACTTAAAGTTTATGTTTTCACCACCTGAAGTGTCGAGGTTGGTTAAACTGTCTTTGTATTTGTAAATGTACATTTTTCCCATGTTGTGAATTCTGTAGGTCGTTGCACTGATTTTAATAATTTTGTTTTATTCAATATGTTGTGGTTTTCTGCCCAGAAATTATATGCCACTGCTGATTTCTCTGATTATGTTTTATGTTTCTGAAATGTTCTTTTAACTGTGTGCCTACGTTTCTCTTTGTTTTACCAATGTAGATTTTTTTCACATTCCGCATAACAAATTTTATAAATACCTGCTTCTTTCTCTTGTGGAATACTGTCATTAACATTATCAATCAGGAGATTTTTAACATTAAATCTGTTTACAGGTGCTAACCCGATATTAAAACCTTAAGAATATTCTGACATTTTTTGTAGCACATGAATGATATGTGAATATTTTAAAAATTAGCTTATCTTTTTTTGATGAAAGTGATAAGGTTTCCTTAATAAGTTTTTGCCTCTTGAATTTCTGTACTTTTTTGTGTACTAGTTCTTTGTTATAACTATTTTTAACCACTGTTCTTTCTATTTGTTTGTATTCTTTAAGGTATTCTTCTTTGCTAAATTTCAGGTTCTAGCTGATGTGTTAAGCTATTGATAACTGCATGTTCGTGCATTGTGGGGTTAAAGCCATCAGCTTTGATGTGATTGTCTGCATGTGTATTCTTTCTGTATATTCCAAATTCCAGGTTTTCTTGATGTTTCATGAACTGAACTGAATTTATTTCTGCTTAATAATACAACACTCTTCTAAAGTGTTCTTTTGCAATCACTCAATCAGAAAATAAAATATAACCACAGTCACTCTAGGAAATCTTCCCGAGTTACTGTGTAACCAAGTGGCCCGAATAGTTTCAATTTTGGGGTTACTTAACAATCAGGCAACTTACATCTACAAAATTAGCTTAATCAAAAGCCAATTGAAATTATGTGTCTGCCTGATTCAGTTCCTCAATTCTTACTTATTTTTTCAACCATTTTCTTTTAATCTTACCTAAATAATTCCCAAACTCCAAGGTTTTCTGCCTTGTTTTCATATTCAGCAACTTGTTTCCCCTTAACTCTACTGGTACGTTATCCCACTTCTCAATCCTAAGTTTTGCTCTCATTTCATTAGTTTCTCCACATTCCACAGTTGCATACCAGTAACTATCTTTACATTTCAAGCATCTGACATTCCTCTATATTTAAAGCTGCTCTTATTCCTTTCAGATTTCCTACTCCTGTCTGGGCCCATGCAATTCCCTCCCTTGTCCACCTGGCACCTTCATCCACATAATTCTCTCTACCCCATATTTGCTTTGACCCCCTATAAACCCCCAGTGACTTTTTAGTACTAAAACTACCTAATATCACCTGTCTTTCCATATCATTAATTCTTTGTTTAGTTTCTTTCCAAAATTTTCTTTCTTTACTTTCTCTATCATGCCACACCATACCCAAGTCAATTTTTTCCATAATCCCCAAGAATTTTTTCCCTTCACTTTCTCTTGCGTCACTAGACAGTGTTTCAAAATACAATTCTCATTTAAATTCTTAATCCTAAACCAATATTTCAGAGTTCTTGTCATTATTTTTCCTTTACTCCCTACTCAGCCTAATTCAGGTAGTGCAACCTAGTTTGGTGAATTTTTTGGTAGGCCCATAATTTGTTTGCAGAAATTCCTGTGAATCAAGTCTACATTTACTCATCCCTCATCACTACCCCAAATTTCTACCCCAAACATTATTTTACCCTCTACTACTACCATATATATTTTCTCTAACTATTTTATATGCATTTCTGGTACTTTATACCTACAGGCAATAATAGCTTTCAAAGATACCCTACCTTTTGCTAAAATCTTTCCTTTTTGTTCCCTGCATCCTCCATTCTTGTTAAGCCTATTACCCAAATAGTCAAATGTATTAACCACCTCAATTTCTGCCCCTTCCCAATACCATTTCTCATTCTTGCATAACTTGTTTTCATTCTTCAATACTATGATTTTTGATTTTCAAACATATATTCTTGGTCCCCACTTCTTACAGAATTTAGCGATTACTTCCATTGATTTTGCTAGGCCAATATTAGTAAATGACCCATTCGCAAATAATAGTTCTGGAATCCCAATATTTTCTACATCTCAACATTTTCAATTGTAGGCATCTGGGTATTACCTTTCTAACTTATTCTAAAATATCATTAATAAATAAGTTAATCAGTATTGGACTTAACTTACATCCTTGTCTTAGACCTATTGCACGTTTCATTAATGTCCAAGAAAGGTAACATATTATCTGTTTCAGTTTCGTACGAGAATGTTATGTTTTTATTTTGTAAATTCAGAAGTTTTATGCCATCATTAATGAGATTTTTGCTAACTATGGCAAATACATTGTCGACATATCTGTACCATATTTTAAATATGTATGGAAAAGTCGAGTTAATTTTTATTTCAAATCTGCTCATGAAGAGGTTAGCTAGAAATGGAGACAAGGGCTGCCCATAGTAAGTCCTGATTGTTGTTTATAAAATTTGTCCTTGATAGAGAAGTAGGATTGGTTTATACAAATTTTTGTGAGATTCATGTATTCTTTTATGTGTGCATCATTAATTCCACTTGTTCTTAACCAATCTTGCAAATAAATTAGGAGTTTATTCTTTGGTATGTTTGGAAACAGTGATTCTCCTTTAAAAGGTTGCAATTTTATGTCCTTAATTTTTTCTATTAACTGAAAAGAATTATTTATGCTCCTGCTTTGAAATTTAGGTAGTGTCTTAAATCTATCAGCTAGCCACTTTGCTAAATAGTATGAAGGTGAATTGATATTGTTAATGTGTGGTTGCATACCATTTCCAGGCTTTTGAATATTTGGCAAACCATACATTTTTGCTATTGTATGGTTGTTCTGTTTTATATTATATTTTGTTCCCTTTGGGATAACAGTGCAATTTTTAGAGCCTCACTGACTGAATCAATACATGCCTTCAATGAATCTGAATGGATCTGAACATATTCCTTTTTATTTAGCAAATCTTGCATTCTATTATTAAAATCTTCTTTACTTAATATAACTATTCTGTTCCCTTTGTTGGCTTTTGAATAAACTAGATCTTTTCCATTTAATGATTTTATTGTTTTCCTATGTCTGGTTTAATGAAGTTTTCTTTTTATTTATTTCTTTTAGTACCTTTTCTGATCTGATTCTCATTCTTTTTCTTTGTTGTTTAATCCTTTAATTGCCACTTCTAAATCTACCAAATAATCTTCCATTTTATTGGAGTATTGGACACAACCTCAATCACATATTGATCTTAATATATGATTAGCTTGACTGTGCAATGTTCCAATTAACAATTTTAATTAATTGTATTTTTATTTTGATTTCATGATTTTCTGTCCAAAATTTAGCTGCCCCAGCAGATTTCTCTATTTGCTTAGACTCTTATGTTCTTGCTGTGCTCTTTTCATCAAGTACTTGTGATTCTTTTTGTTTTTCCAATATATATTTTACTACAGTCTGCACAATTGTATGATAGATTCCTGGCTTTTTTCTGCTGGTACACTAAAGTCTGATTAACTTGAGGTGGCAGCTCTATGTGCAGTAGAAGAGGCCCAAGTAAGAGTTTTAGGGAAACCAATGTCTTGTGAGGATATCTGCCCTCTTACCTTGAGGCTGGTTTCCAGCAATAACTGTCGGTCCTGGTGGTGCAGTGGTAACCATACTTGAATTCTAAACCCAAGGTCGCGGGTTTGAACCCAGCCGGGATCGATGGATTTTTTCGGGCATAAAAATCGTAAGTATGGCTTCCTTCGGAAGGGAAATAAAGCTGTGAGTCCCGTGTCGCACATTTACGGCATGATAAAGAACCTCAAGCCTGAAAGAAGAGGCCTCTGAGCAAAATTTGTCAGCCATTTCATGCCCTAAATAGAATGGAACGCTGATGACCTGAGATGTTAAAGAGTGTCCTTAAATAAGCAATTCAAAAAAAAAAAAAAAAAAAAAAAAAGGAATAACTGCTGCACTTGAACTTTCAGTTCCTTCTGCTCCACTTCTTCCTTGTTCATTTCCTCCCTTTCATCTTCATTTGAAAAGTCCACCACTGAGCCAGCACTATCATCTCCTAAATGAATTATTATTTCTTGCCCTGCATCCAGCAAACCGTCACTGTGCACAAACTCTTCAAGAAATTTCACATGCCTACATCTTTATGCCATCTTTCACAGAAATATAATCAAACAGTTCATCTGCTAATGTAATTATGTCATCCATTTTAAATGCAACATTTTTCTCTGCAACCCAATTTTTCACGGTAGCCCAAATGAGTTCTATTCAGTTCAACTTGGAATGGTAAGGCAGAAGTCATAAAATAGTATGGTTATGTGCATGAAGAATGCTGTTTATTTATACGTAGGGTGTTTACATTTTAGGAAAATTGCCATGTTGTAAATATTTGGATTATAAAGGCAAGTGCGATTGATGGCACTGAACTGTTCTATGGGCAGGTTTTCACAAAGTCAGGATATCATCATATTAATTTATACCGTTGAAGGAATCCACATAGTATAATGAAAATATAATTTCTTTGTTTATTAAAAAGTTAAAATAATCAACACTCATGAGCGTTTCACTCCTTTAATTATTAAAATAACAGGACATGTTTTGTGAACACATCGTTCACATTGTCAACTGAGTACAACTAACATTCATGCGGGGTTTGAATAATGGGCAACTGTAAGGCGCTCTGGTGGATTCTGAAAGAATTTAAACAAAATAATATTTGCTTCCGGAATTTCAAAATTCATAAGAATTTTTTCTTTTTCCTTAATAAAGATGTTCCCCCATATGTTAAGCTCCTTAGGAAATTGGACAGCCTTCAGTAATCTTATTTCTTCATCAATTTTGTGGTGTTCATTCCAGAAATGTGCCGCCACAGCTGATTTTTCTATCTGTTTATGCCTGATGTTTCTTCATTCTAATGCCTATGTTCCTTTTAGTCTTACCGATGTATACCTTTTCACAATCCTTGCTGTTAATTTGATATATCCCTGATTCTTCCTTTTTTGATCTACTGTCTACCTTGTTTAAATTCAATAATTTACCAACACTATATTTATTTTGAGGAACCAATCTGATATTGTACTGTTTAAACATTTTTTGAAATTCGTTATTCAGAAGTGGATGGAAAGTGAACTTTTATAGATCTTATCTTTAGATAAAGTGCTCAATGTTGTAATTTGTTTGATTTTTTCTGTCTCTGAAATCTTGTTATCTTTTGATCAATCATCTGTTTTTTGAAACCATTAGAGAGGGCTATGTTTATTATGTGTTGGTATTCCTTTTTGTATTCATGTCTGTTGAGTGGTACATTGACTAATCTATGTATCATGCTGTTGAAAGCTGCTTCTTTATGTGTCCTAGGGTTAAAACCGTTGGCCTTTATATAATTATCTGTGTGAGTTTCTTTTCTGTAGATGCCAAATTCCAGTTTGTTCTTACATTTTATTATCCTTAAATCCAAAAAAGGCAAAACTTTCTCCATCTCCATTTCTATAGTGAATTTTATTGTGGATTCCTGTAAATTTAACAGTTTGAATGCATCAACTACATGTCTTTCTTCAGCTATTGCAAATATGTCATCCATGTATCTATACCAGATCTTAAAAATGTAAGGAAAGGCCCTTGTAATATGTGTTTCAAAAGCACTCATAAATAAATCAGCCAAAAAAGGTGAAAGGGGGCTGCCCATGACCAATCCTGATTTCTGCTTGAATACTTCTCCTTCAAAGGTGAAAAAAGCTTGATTTAGACATAATTCTGTAAGATTAATGTATTCCTTAATGTGTTCTTCTGTTATATTAGATATTGTAAGCCACTTTTTTAACAAATTTAGAACCTTGTTTACTGGTATGCTAGGGAATAAATCCTTAACATCGAAAGAAACTAATGTGTCTTTGGGAGATACCCGATAATCTTTGATTTTCTTGATGAGATCCATCGAATTCATCAAACTTAAACTTTCGAATTTGGGAACTGCATTAAATTGTGAAATTAACCAATTTGCTAGGTTGTAACAAGGAGTATTAATATTGTTTATTATGGGTCTCATGTCCTTTCCCGGCTTGTGAATCTTTGGAAGGCCGAAAACTCTGTTGTTTATTTTAATTTTATACCGATCAATTTTTGAAAATAAAGTGGTCTTTTTCAAAACTTCTTCTATTGCTTTTTGGCATTTATTTAAAGGGTTGGAATTTATTTTGATGAATTTATCACTTTCCAAAAGAGCTTGCATTCTTGATCTATAATCATCTTTGTCCAAAACTACTATTTTATTTCCTTTATCAGCTTTAGTGTAAACTACATTCTTCTTTTTAAGTGATGCTATGTACTTTAATTGTGAACTTGGGCCTTGCTTCTTACTTAATTTATTATTTATTAAGTATATTATGATATTGGGCATTATCAATGACCAGGATGGAGTGTGATGGAAGGTTGAGGACCAGTCTTTCTTTTACCCACTTCTTGTAATTAGAGTAATTCATATCATGGTTGTCACTGGTCTTTTGATGAAATTTTAAACAAACATAAGCATTAGGAATAAATCCTTGCTCTCCTCCCACATAACTAGGCATTGACCTTTTGCAACTGGTGCTAGAATTCGTGAATGGTATCATCACTCCAAGCATAGGAATAATATATAACGTACGAATTTATGTCTCATCCAATATATTGCAGATGACCTTCACTTCTAAATTGTTGAATCATCATGAGATAGTGAAGGTGTCTGACTCTTATGTCATGGAGCTCCATTTAAAATTTTTCTGGTTCTTCTTCGTTCTTTTACAACCAAAGTCCAACCTCAGAAGTATTTTACTAAGTCTAGATATGTTGCCCTCAAAATTGGTATCTTTTAATTTTGTATGTACCTTTTTCAGTGCAGTTCTTTGTTTATGCAAAATATGAAACTTATTTATTTTTCATTGTAACTATTCAAACTTACTCAATAAGTTATTTATGTCTCTTTTTATGTGGCTTGAGAGATATAGTGGAAGCACCACTGTAACTATCTTTGGTTTCCTTCCTTATTCTTTTTACACTTTATTTCTGAAATACCTGTTGCTTCAGCTACACTTTTCCAATGCTTTTCACACTAATGTGTACTACACCACTCTCTGCATGCTTTTTCATATATTTATACACATTACGTACTACTTCACAAGTTTGCGAGTGCAGTACATCTCCTTCAGTTTTACTTTTCATGTTAAAAGTGGCAAAACTATCAACACAAAAGCAAGAAAACAATATTTGTTCAAATAAACATGTGCCTACACACATACAAATAATCACACAGATTAGGTGATATACTAGAATATATTAAAGTATTACAACTGGCTTATAGTTAAGCAAATTGTATAAAGTACATGAAATATGAACCTAAAAACAGTTATATTATGTGATGACAACATGCATTCATCACTTGTGTGTCTAATCACTCCTTTCCTACTGGAAGAGAAAATGGATTGGTCTGTCTATTGAGCATCTTCCTCGAACTGCCACCTCAACTTAATCCATCTTTACATAGCTATTTGTTGCCTATAAGATGTTTTATGCTGAATTTATTCTTTGATGCCAATGTAATGTTAACTTTCTAAAAGATCTTCTTAATTTATTTGTAGCCCAAGGATGATAGGTAATTTTTTAAGAATTTCCTTTTCGCTTACTGTCATGAGAGTTAACATTTCTTTTAGCTACTTAAGTTTCTTTAAAAGAGTGCCTTTTTTCAATGTAATTCCTTACAAAATCCATTATTCATTAATGTTATCCCCCCTTTCCTGTTGGTATTCTGTTTTTCCAACAGTAAATTCACAAGTATATGGGCTAAATATTGATCACTGTATCTTTATGTTGTTTTGGATTGAAGGTATTTTTTGTGTGCATATATGTATTCTGAACTCCTACTTTCTATTGTTATTTATTATTTTGAAGTTCAGATATGGTAGTCACATTATCTGTTTCCTTTTCATGTGTAAATACTAAACTTGCTTCTTGTAAATTCAGAAGTTTTATGGCATTATTAATATGCTTTAATTTATTATTGCAAAAATATCTTTAATGTACCTGCACTATGTTTGGAATATGTACAGAAAGGATTTTTAATGTGGGTTTCTAATTTGCTATTAAATAGATTAGCCAAGGAATTTAGGGGCTTCCCATAGTTATGCCTGGTTCTTGCTTGTAGAATTTTCCATTAAGCATGAAATAATCCTGATTCATGCATATTTCCACAAGTTTTATGTATTTGTAAATAAGAAACATTAGTACCCAACGCAAAGTGCACAGCAAATGAATGAGTAGTGTTTAACACCCGTTTTTGCTACAAAGGCACCACAGGCGGCAGTTACTGATAATACATGAGATGAAATGATATATTGGGAAAGGATTTATTTTAAAGGAAGCAATCCTTCCAGGCCTAAGTTTAAGGTACCTCCCTGGCATTTGCCATTTATGAGGACTGAGGAAAACCTGGAGAAAACCTCAGTCAGGGAGGACGGTCCTGGCGGGACTCGAGCCCCAGGCCTCCCGCTTACAAGTACGTGCCTTAACAACCTCGGCCACCGGTGGCGGTAAGTGCACAGCAAGAATATAAATATAAGCAAATAGAGATATCTACTGTAGCAGCTCATTTTTGGACAAAAATATCATTAAATGGAAGAAAAAGTACAAATGTTAAAAGACAGTAAAAGGGGCATATAGAACTGAACATGTAATAAAAAATTAATATCCACAAATTAAAAAATCTGCTAATGAGCTTCTATATCTCGGAGGAAAGAAAACAGTAATTCAGGTTTATCAGATGTATGCCAGAGTCAAACAGTATGTTCTCCAAGGATTACAACAACCTTTCCAACAGTCAAGTAGCTGATAATGAGAACAAAGATCTGCAAAACATTTTCCACTTAAATAATAAGCTAGTGGAGCTGCAAGGTATTTAGCTCATCACAACATATTAATAATAAGTAATGTATAACTCTGACCCTCTTTGCCATCATACATTTAAGCATAATTAAGAGTGTATAGTTCAACTAAATCATACAATTATATCAATTGTACATTAAAGCATTTATGTTCTCACATGTAAAATTGTGAAAATTGATAATGATGATGATGGTGGTGGTGGTGGTGGTGATTATTACAAACTGTCTATTAATAAATACTCAGCTAGATGCAAAATATGCCTGCACTGTGCTCAAAGAAGTGAAGTGACAAAATGTTCTCTTTTGACGTTCATTTGTTTAAGATGTTATTATCTTCCAATAAGCATTTTAATAAATTTCAAAAAATTTTCATAATGCTTGATTAAAGAATCTTACCTGTAGGAAACGTTCCAAACTTTGTTCTGGTCCAAACACAAACTGCAAAGGAACTACTTCTATTAAACAGCTTGGTCGACCTGGTGAGTTTGCCACATGCTCTGCAACCAAACTCAGTGTATCCTTTTCTAGTGGAAAGGTATCCAAAAAGAAAGCTGCAATTTCATCCCGCATCAGCCATTTTATCTGCAAAAATATACATTTTGTTTTTGATCAATCAAAACACTTATTACAAAACACAGCTCAAAAGTTCGAAAGTAGAGTTATAATATTTAAATCAGATATGAAATTTTAGGATTGGTGTTAAAGTAGAAGCCAAAAAAGTGTACACTTTGCAAAAGTCTATTTGTACACATTTACTACTTGCTGTCTTTCCAGGATCATCAATCACAATATTTGAAATAGATGATTTGACAAATGCCTTCTAACATATTCTCCTCATAGTGCACCAATGTTTGGTATTTGTATCTGAAATAAAACAAAGATGAAGCTATTGCTCCACAGGAAAGAAATTATGTACACTAGTGCTTAAAAGTTTTGATCACATCACAGTAACTAAGATTTAGGTGTTATTATAAAATGCAAGAACAATTCACATGATACTAATTCAAGAAAAATTGTTTGACCATTTTCTGCAAGCACAAGAACAACATTTCTAAATAAAACAAATTATTATTTAGGGAATCACTCAAATTTCACTAATTTTGTTCCACTTACTTGGACATGTTTCAAAGGCTATTGCCTTCATCTTCAACATGGTTCCTCTGTCTGCTTCCCAGCATGGTATTAAGATTTTGCTCTATGGATTTTATGAACTTAATGATGAGGTTACTATTTTTTGGGAGGTCAAAATTAACCAAATTTTCCTTGTTTTTGTTTATGAATATATTTTCCCATACAGTTAATCCTATGAGTTTTAAGAGTTTTGGTTCCTTTTGGAATTCATGGTTCTTTTGCCAGAAATGCTCTGCTGTTGCTGATTTTTCCATGTATTTATACATTTCTCATGGGTTCCTTAAATCACATGGTAATATTTCTTTTTATTTTGCCTATATATTTCACACTGAAGTCTTTGCAACATATTTCATAAACGCCCAATTGTTTTCCTGGCAGAATTTTGTCTTTTGTGTTGGTTTTTAGGAGTTTTTTAAAACTACGTTTGTTTACTGGAGCCAAAATGATATTTGCTAAAAATCTTCTGAAATTTTCTGAGTTCCCCTGGGTGGAATGTGAATGTGAAATTCTTATACATATATATGATTTCCTTTGTATAGTAAGAAATATTACCATACAATTTAAGGAACACACGAGAAATGTAAAATGTAAATACATGGAAAAATCATCAATAGCAGACCATTTCTGGCAAAAGAACCACAAATTCCAAAAGGAACCAAAACTTTTAACAGCGTTTCAAAAACCCATAGAATTAACAGTGTGGGAAAATATATTCATAAACAAAAATAAGGAAATTTTGTAATTTATATCATTGTATGATTCAGGAAATTAAGGAAAATTTGGTTAATTTTGATCTCCCAAACAATAGTAACCTCATCACTAAGTTCGTAAAATCCACAGAGCAACATCTTAACACCATGTTGGGAAGCAGACAGAGGAATCATGCTGAAGATGAAGGCAACAGTCTTTGAAATATGTCCAAGTAAGTGCAACAAAATTAGTGAAATGTGAGTGATTCCCTCAATAATAATTTGTTATATTATAGTACATTTCACTTTGAAAGTTCCACCTATTCAAAACTAACATTTCTAAAATTTGTATTACTTTGTTACTGAATAAAATTCTGAGCTGAAGTGAACTTAGGCATATTTAGGCTTCTATGAAGCTTATCTGCCATATTATCCAATTAGCTGAGTGGTTAATTGTGTTTATCATTTTGTCTTAAGGTGTAGGTTAAAGAAAGCTTCAATAATTTTCTAGCATCAATCAAATGTATTTATCATTGCTTTGCAAATTATATTATTTATTTTTTTTTTTGAGTAGTGTTTAACGCCCATTTTTAACACCGCATCACAGGCGGTGGACACTGATAATACATGAGATGAAATGACATATTGTTTTTTAAGGAAGGAAATGTTCCAGGCCTAAGTTTAAGGTGCCTCCCCGGCATTTGCAAGTTATGAGGACTGAGGAAAACCTGGAAAAAACCCCAGTCAGGGAGGAACGGTCCTGGTAGATGGTGGACTTTAAAAAATTTAAGTACAAAAAAAATAATCATTTTTTTTAAATAAATTTAATATAATTAACAGCTGCTAGTTGGCAATCTTCAATCTTGCAGGCCTGGGGATATGGTAATTGGTGGGATGAGGTCTGCTGCAATTATACCCTCTACTGATGATGTTATACATGGAGATAAAGAATGCAGCAATCATCAGGGTAGGTCAACAGCCCTCCTTGGGCTATGGCAAGCCTTAGATTTTGGAATTCATAGTAATACATTTTTTGACAGCATATATGACATTATGGACAGAAGAGAATTAGGGGTTGGGATTAGTTTAAGTGCCAGGTGCATCCACACTATTTAATTGCAGTCATCAAGAAAGAGATGCAAATATTTATTGACATTAAGTTTGCTAATGTAGTTAACTGATGTTAACTAACAGGCATTTGTAGGTAGTCATTCTTCACAGCTCAATTGGAAATTGTTTTGTTCTGGGTGCAAAACAGAATGCATTGTTTCTATATTGATTGTATTTTATTTGTTATCATTCCTTGTTATGCAATAATAAACAAACATTAAGAACAGCACTTTTGTGTGTTATGAAATTGATATTTTGGTGAATACAGTAGAGAAGTATAAGGATATAATACAAAATTAGAACAAATGGGGTTAGCCTAAAAAGAAAGCTTGAACATGACTGAATGTTGAAGAATTTAACTCAAGCCCATGTAGGTACATACTTCCAAAATGGGCTAAATTATGCACACCTATATATGTATGTCAACTTAGAATCATCTACACGATTTCAGAATTTTCCACTTTTATTTTAACAGCAACAACACAAATATCAGCAGACAAACTGAAAATGTCTTCCAAAAATACAAAAAGAAAAGTAAAATATGATTGAGCAGATAAACCAATGGCAGCAGTTTAATTGTAAATTAGGAGATACTTCCAGCATAATAATTGTTATATTTACACTGTCTGCAATGTCAATATGAATGCAATGGTGATGTAGTATGGAAGGATGACTCTGTTTTTGGTGAAAATATCCTACTGTTAGATGACAACTTGGCAGTAGTAAAGTTGACCATCAGGTGTAAGTAACAAAAAGTTATGAGTAGTCGGAAGCTTTCACGGCCAGAGTCAGACTTATAACTAGAAGTTTCTTTCGGGCTTGGGAGCCATGATCTGTTGGAACTAAGGAGTCCAATGTTTCATCCCTACCTGCGGAGGACATCTTCAGTGGCGCGGTCTGAGTCTTCTGGGCGAAGGTTCTAGCACGACTGAAATGCCAGCTGGAGGTGTTCTACTATATACGGACTGCTCGAAGGGGATTGGTTCAGCTGGAGCAGGGGGGTGTACTCGGAGGGCGGGGCATCTCCGCTCTGATCGGGGATTGGTTCGCGTGAATTTTGCGAGTGTGGGCTTGTTTTATATATCTAATATCGGATGCCAGGTTTTACTCACTTTGAGAGCCTTTCTCTTCCTTTTTGTTGAAATTATTAGGGTGCTTGTAGATTTCCATTGCTTCGCTTTATAATCTAGCGTGGTAGTATGGTACTGAAGAGAGAACAGATGTTTCATTATATTGGATAGTGTGTTCACCGTCTGCCCACATTGCATGTTCTGCGACCGCGGACTTGTCCGGATGGCCCAGATGGCAGCATCTCTTGTGTTCGGAGATCCATGTGTTAACGCTTCGTTGAGTGGTGCCTGTGTATACAGCACCGCAGGAACAAGGAATCCGGTAGACGCTGGCCGAAACGAGAGGGTCCCTGGGGTCTTTGGCCGAGCGTAGTAAAGTATTGATTTGTCTGGTAGGCTTGAAAGTGGTTTTGACGTTGTGGTGTTTGAGTTGGCGTCCAATTCTGTCAGTGACCTTGTTGAAGTACGGCAGGAAAGCAATACCATTGCTCCTGGGCGAATCATGTATGGCCGAATGGTATGTGGATGAGCGTATCGCTCTGCGTACTTCTTGTGCTGTGTAACCATTTGAAGATAGATCCCGTTCCAGATGCCGGAGTTCCTGTTGCAAAGAGTCAGGCTCGCAGATGTGAGCAGCGCGGTCAGTGAGGGTCTTTATCATCGCGCGTTTCTGCTTCGGGTGATGGTTGTAATTTTTGTTCAGATACCGGTTGGTGTGGGTGGGTTTGCGGTAAACTGTATGTCCCAGCTTCCCGTCTGGTTTTTTGGTAACCAGAACATCCAAGAAAGCTAGTTGGCCACCTTTCTCTTTCTCAATGGTGAATTGGATCCGTGGATTGATACTGTTGAGATGCTGAAGGAAACCATCAAGGGCTGAGTCTCCGTGACTCCATACGATGAAAGTGTCATCCACATAACGGTACCATATGGACGGTTTGAGAGCTGCAGAACTAAGAGCCTGGGACTCGAAGGACTCCATGAAGAAATTCGCAATAACTGGGCTGAGTGGGCTGCCCATAGTAAACCCGTCTATTTGTTCGAAGAAAATCTGATCCCACTGAAAGTAAGTAGTAGTGAGCACACGTGATGAAACAGTGCTAGTATGTCATCTGGAAAGAGATCTTTCAGCTGTGTGATGGCGTCACTTACAGGAACCATGGTAAAGAGAGAGACGACATCGAAGCTCACGAGGACATCTTGAGGTTGCAATGTGATCGTCTGTAGTTTCTGTATGAAGTGATGCGAGTCCTTGATGAAAGTGTCAGTGGAGCCGATATGAGGTTGCAATAAATTAGCTAAATACTTGGCGACCGTGTAGGTAGGGGACCCAATTCCGCTGACAGTGGGTCGTAATGGTACCTCTGCTTTATGCATCTTGGGCAGACCGTAGAGTCTAGGAGGTTGAGCTTCAGATCTAGTGATGCCGCGTTTGTCCTCAGGTGATATGGATGACGTTTTGACTAGACTGTTGGTTTTCCGTAAAATAAGAGATGTAGGATCACGTTGCAGTTTTCGGTAAGTGTCAGGCTGTAGTAGTTCTAAGATCTTGTTGTAATAGTCACGACGGTTCAGGAGGACAGTAGATTGTCCTTATCTGCAGAGCAGAAAATGATGTCCGTGTTGGCATTGAGTCTCTTGAGGGCTGTTCTTTCTTGGTGTGTCAGGTTGCTTTTTGGGCGTTTGGCACGTTTGAGAATTCTGGCGGATTCTTGTCGTATTTCTTCTGCAGCAGGAGCTGGAAGGGCGCATATCCCAGATTCAATGTTGGAAATAATCTCCTCCACCGGCTAGGAAGATGGGATCATCGCGTAATTGCCTCCTTTTGCAAGTAGTGAAGTTTCTGCAGGTGAAAGCTCATGATCGGATAAATTCACAACTGTGAGACTAGTGTCCATCGAAGCCTGGTGGCCAAAAGGCCGTCAAATTTCTTCTTATGTCTCGTCTTAGTACTTATATGTTGTGAAGCATGGAAATATATGTGATCCTATCTGCCCGGTCCCAGTCTTGTTTATTGAGAGAATTGCTCGGTCGGAGATGTAAGAAGAAAAGCTGAGTGTTGTTGGCAGCAAGTTCACGGCGAGTTTGATGTATGCATTCCCGGAGCATGAACGTTCCGCACGATTGTAGATACGGTGTGCGGCAGCGGTGTGGAAGCAGCGCTTTTGTTGTAGAAATCTGGGAATAATTCCCGTGTCCCGACAACGTAGAAGGAAGGTAAGAGAGCAGAGAAGAGATGATATTTGCTTGTGCAGTGTTTCCAGTTGACTAATTAGTCGGCCTCCGCAGGTGGGGATGAAACGTTTGGACTCCTTAGTTCCAACAGACCACGGCTCCTAAGCCCGGAAGAAACTTCTAGTTATAAGTCTAACAAAAAGTTGTTTTAATGCAACTAGAAAATTTATTTAATATAATTTTAATTAGCACAAGACACTTAATAACACATTTTAATTCCAGAACAGGGGAAAAAATAAACATAATTGTGGAGCATACATAAAAAGAAAAAGGAGCCATCTGAAAATTGCCACAGCTGGAGAAGACTGTATAAGTCTTTGTCTGCATCTTCATACACTACCGCCATGGGTGGCCTAGGTTGTTAAGGTGTGGACTTGTGAGCAAGAGGTCTGGGATTTGAATCCAGCCAGGACAGTCCTCTCTAACAGGTTTTTTTTTTTCAGGTTTTCCTCAGTCCTCACAAAATGGCAAATGTTGGGCAGATACACTAATCTTAGGCTTGGAACGTTTCCTTCCTTAAACAAAATCCTTTCCCTTTATATCATTTCATTTCATGTATCACCAGTGTCTGCTGCCTGTGGTGCCTCAGTAGTAAAAACTGGCATTAAACATCATTAAAAAAATAATCCCAAACTTCACTACAATAAGGGCTGCACATTGTCACAGGATGTAAGTACTGGAAGAATATTTGGAAGCAAGAAAAAAAGAGCATCTAAAACATATGGAAATAAAAGGAACCAAAGATACAAGTGCTAAGTCAAAAACAAAATTGTCTCATAAAAATTAATTTAAAACCGTTATGTTTAACTAATACACATTTTACGAAACATGTACTTCAGAATCTTCAAGTAGGTTAATTTTTCTCATAGATATAGCAATGTTATGAACAACAGTAGTGTTTTTACCTTATCATACAATGACACACTGTATGTTACAACATAAACAACTAGTAAATGAAAATGTCCTTTCCAGATCCCATGTTATCTTTCAACAACATGGTGTATTATAATCCTGCTCTGCTTGGATTTGTGGGCTGAAGACAGGAATGAGCAGGTAAGGTTGACATGGATAGCCTAAGTTTCCAAATAAATGCCCATTTGCTAATTCTCTACTGTGTAATTTAGCTCTTCAGATAGTATTTCTGAAAACTGTACTGCCATACTATTGGGCTACAATGTCATGTAGTAATAAAGTATGGTCATTTACAGTTTGGCAATACTGTTTTCTATTTCTTAATGCTTCTGAAAAATTTTTCACCTGGAGATATGATTCTTAAGTGCATACAGTCTATAGCTCCTATCACATATGAGAAACAATGCAACTGATAAAACCTTCCTTCATGGCTCTTTGTTGACCTGGATAGTCAGAAATGTTATGTACTGATGGCTCATGGAAGCAATTGCAATAGGGACTTTATGACTATTTTTAGTACTATTGTCCTATGTTGCAGCATAAAACATTAATGCTGTTTGAAAATGAGATTTATAACAGATATGGGAATATTTTGATTAGTAGGAATTTTTAACTCCTAACTTTGTTCTACAATATCCATCACTATGTTTTTATTTAGCTGGAAATTTTCTTGGAAAATAGTTTCACTGAGTGCGCTGAATGAAATCCCTCCTTTAATAAAAATCTGCAACAACACCTTTCCTGACCCAAATGATTAAACTACAACTTATCTTTCAAATGTTACAGAAGGCAGCCATTTTCTATCTATGCTTCATGCCAGTTAGCTATTTAATGCGCCAGCAAAGTGCTATTAACGTTTACACCTGTAAATTTATTTTAATGGTTGTTAACTTCTTGGTGCAACAAACTTACTTAATAGGTATTAGGTACAAATTTTACAGCCATTAATTCATAACCAGTATTGATGCACCTGGCCCTTAGACTTATTCAAAAGATTTTATTAGTGATCATAAAAGTTTGCTTAATAAATTAACTTATATGGTGTTAGGGGAGCTGCACATAACTGGTTTAAAACTTACTTTGAAAAAAATAAGTTTATTAAAATAGACTTATTGGATATTAACAAAAAGAGAATGTAAAAAGGAATTTTCAGGGGTCTCAAAAAGTTTTAGGCTCCTATTTATTCTTTGATTTTCCATTATATTTAAAATTTTTCTGAAGTTAAGATAGTTCTATTTCTGATAAAAATATGTTTTTGGCATATAAAGATTTCAACAAACTAAAAGAGAATATCTCATATGTAGTAGACAAAGTGTTATTTGTTGAAATCAAATAAATTAGTTATAAATGAAGATGAAATTGTAGTACTATATTTATATAATAAAAAGTATTGGAGATCCAATAAACTTAACATCAATTTTGTGCTTAAATTAGTATAGTGAGAGTCAAAAACAAAATGAGTTTGAATAAACTTTAAACTGAGACAATCACATTGAAAATTTAACAGTGACACTAAGTATGGCATGCTTTGTCCTGTACCACTTTGTTCTGTACCATCTTAATTCTCAAATAACACTTAAAGTGTTAAAAATCGGCTATTTTGCCATTTACTCTCCCTTATATAAGATACTTTTATGAGAAAAATATGTAGTAGTAATCTCAATTTCAATTTCAAAAGAAGTGGTACTGAATATACTGCAATCTTTTTCAAAATTGTTGACGGATTTAACCCATTGCCCAATGGCCATTTAAACCTTGCACTAACTATTCCTGGATACCAAATAAACAGGTACAGGCATTTAAATGGTCCACAATTTCAAATTCTACACTACAGAACAAACTTTATAATTTGCTTATTAAGTAATAATATATTTATTTGCAAAATGCTAAATGGAGCAGGAAAAAATCAATTTTGTACATTTTTTTGTCTGGAATGCTACCACCATTCAACACTCATTTTCATAAACATTGCAAGCTCTTTAGCTGAGCCAGCATAGAGCACCTAATAAATATTGAAGTGCTTGACTTAATGAGAAGCAGCCAAGTACACACTTCTTTGTCATTCTTACAGAGTAGCTTTTTATATACAATACATATGTAATTGTAGACAAAGTGCTTGAATCATATGATAGTGTTTGCATAAAACAATAAGCTTAGCTTTTATGTTCAGGTTAGCTATACAATTTTCAGCTGCTGAGATAAATAAATTAACAACTTGATACTGGAATCTGTTTTTGGCACCATATGTTTGGGCTTGTTTATCGGGAACATTTTCACTCTAGCTAAATACTAATGAGGCAAGGTTCACTTGACAAGGAATTACAAAGTTACAAACCTTTATTCCCAGTTTGAATCATGGTTTCAACTAGTGAGACATGGTTATGAATGGATTCCAAAAACCATTGCAACATAAAAAGAACGTTTTTCAGAGTATAGCGTGTGGTGTGCAGCCTCAAATGACAGTCAACCAATTGTTTTTTTTTTACCATTTTTTACAGTAGATTTATTAGTTCTCATAATTACTGAAACAAATGTATATGATCATATACTGCACAAAGATCTGACCTCAAAAGGCAAATACATTCAAAACATATTGGATTGCCAAAGTACAGGCTCTAAAGAGAGGGAAAGTGGAGGTGCGTCAGCTCCTGGCTTTGACTTACACCACTTAGCATAACAGAAGGGTAGTTCCTTCTTTATCTAATTGCAATTCCAAAATTTTGATGCACGATACAAGAAAGCTAGAGCCAAAAATAAAATGACAATTATCAAGCCTGATATTATACATAAATACATTATGCATATGGGTGGTGTTGATTTAGTGGATCATGTATTGCAGGCATATCCCTCTTCACGAAAAACTGTAAAATGATACAAAAAACTATTTTTTCACATGTTGGATATCACCATATACACATGCTCGGTAATTTGGAGAGCTCTAAACCCATAAAATATGACATATCTGGAATTTTTGTTTATCAATTGCTAGCAGCTCAATTGCAAGCTACCAAATCAGAGGCTGTACACAAAGGGGCAGAAATTCTAAAATCCCTGCCACCCTCAGATTGCCAGAAAAACATTTTCCCAAAAGGATATCACCTAAGGGGAAAAAGTTGCATCCATTTCAGAAATGTGCAGTATGCAGCAAATGAGACATATGCAAGGAAAGTAACATGATTTATGATGAATGCGGAGATGTGTCCTTATGTCACTACCCATGCTTCAAGGTGTATCATTCAAAACGCAACTTTTAAAGTCATGGTTGAACTAATTTAGAGAATTTATTTCGTTTTATTATTTAAAGAAATATTAAAATTTATTTCATTTCATTTTATTACTTAAAGAAATATTAAAGTAATTACAGGTTGAATATTATTTGATTTGCAGTGCTTGCTGGATGTGTATACATGTCCATATTGCTTGGGCCCATTTTACTCTGGACATCTCTACATGCTCATACTCCGGAAGAGTTTAATCAATTTGAGATAGTGAATCTGGTAAGGCTGCTCCAATTTCAAAATTATGGCAATAAGTTTCTAAAGAATCTGTATGTTACTGATTAATGAAGTGTCCATTTGAACTGATACTACAGAATAACATACAGAATCCGTGCAACATCTCTCTTTGGTGCAGTTCGTGTGCTACTGATGTCAAAGAAAAGATGACCATTGTTACTCAGTTTTCATTACTTTTTTTACTTTTACCTCTTTTGAATGAGCACACTTAATCATAAAATAAAAAATAAATAACTTAACCTGCAGAATTTGAAATAATGCTCTTCAAAACCACCTGATCCATTAGACCATACAGTCAGGTGACTAGCTATTTCTAGACAAATCTACACAACATGGTAAATCAATAAACCATTCTCAATCCCTATAAAATATGATCCATAGGAACTTTTATAAACAAATCTTGGGCTTGCCTAGAGCTTCACCCAAAGGTGTTGCACAAATAGAATTAGAAAAAATTGGTAGCAAGGGGAAAATTTTGGAGAGTTGAAATACTGGTTTAGAATTAGAAATTTAGATGAGCAAAAACAATTTAAATCAGTGTCTGAAACTCCAGATTAAGTTTAAAACGAGGATAAACTTGGCTCAACAGGATTGGGAAAATTTCGGAAAAATTTGGTTTTAGAGAAATTTGGAGAGCTAGAAATTCATTAGCAAGTGGTTTCTGGAAAGAAATTAAATTAAGAATTGAAGATATTGAAAAGGCAAGATATATACACCACTTTTAATTTCAAAACTGCATCGAACATATATAGATATCTGAAATCAGTGTGATAAAGCAGAAAGAGGTTTTGCAGTGGCTTGTGGGGTTATGAAATTGAAAGAGTTAAGAGTAAGGGGGAATTCAGAAAAATGCCCACTATGTTACCAAAAGGATAGCAATTGGCACATATTGTTAGAATGTGAAAAGATCAAAATTCTTAAGAGAGAAACTAGAAATAAGGAAGAGGTCCAATTTATCAACAGAAATTAGGGTGAAAATGATGAGCATAAAATCAAGATAAATATAAAGCAAATAGGAAATTATTTAGGTAAAGTAACAGCCAAAATGCCCAGGAAAATTAGTAAGCAAGATAATAGTGACAGTACGAAAGATTATTACATAGTAGATTTAAAAGGAAAATAAGGCCCAATAACTAGATACTACGGTATGAGAACTCAGCAACTTAGTGTAGTGATTGTGGATTGATTGATTAGGTTAAGTGTTAAAAAGAGATTTTAAGTATTTTGGTTAATATTACTTTTGTTAAAATTACATTTTTAGATATTTCGTTTGTTTGTCTAGGGGTAAATGGGCAATTTAGAAACACATGAATTACTGGTGTTGAAATTACAGTTACCATATTTACTTGGCTATAGTGCCCCCTTTTTTTCTCTATTTTTACTTCCAAAATTGGGGGATGGCCCTATAGGTGCGAATTTCATAAAATTATTGGTTTGTAGGAGGGGATTAAAAAATAAGCTACTTTATTTTAATGCTACATAATATGAGTTATTTAATTAAAATAAACCAAGTTTAATATATAATCAACAATTCATCACTCTCATATTAAGTCTGCTAACATCCAGTGCAGCTATAACTTCCGCAAAGATACTATTGTAATCATCTTCAGAGCCATCTAATGCACATGCTATTCCAGTCTTTTAAAACTCTTTTTAACAATTTCAGGAATGATCAGTCCGCAAGAACACACAATCCACTTGCAAATACATTGTAGCAGTGATCGCTTGATTTTTCCAGTTTTCAACGTATGGTGCACATTGTCCACCATCCAATTAGTTTAAAAACATCTCATGTGGCCATTAAAAGGCTTATTTATGGAAATGTCTAATGGCAGCAAAATGGACGTAAGTCCTCCTGGGATAATCACTGGATTGGTTTTGGCTAGTCCAATTGTTTTATAATGCTATCAATTAAGTGGCCGTGAAAGCATAAACTTTTTATTAATGAGAGCTCTGGATGTCATTCCCATACAGTTCTTAGTCAGTTTTTTACCAGATCTGCCTCCATCCACCCTCCTCCTCACCATGTTCTCCTGTACATGGATATGAATTCCCTTCAGGAAGTTTCTTTTGGTAGAGTTTTTTGTTTGAAAATACAGTATGGTGGGAGTTTCCTGCTGTCTGCAGTCACACATAGCATCACAGTACTGTATAACTTCTCAGCTTCTGAGTTTTTCATGCTCCTCCTGCATTTATCATTGTGCTTGTTGGCACGTCAAAGAAAACTGGTGTTTGGTGGCATTTCCAATTTGCATAGAAGAAAGTTATGCAATTGTCAGAGTCTTATCAAAATTCTACCACTTTCTTGTGCAGTCAGCTGGAAGCCATTCACATAGTGAAGTTCTTCTCCTCAAACTCAAATTGTTTTGATGCATAAGTCATTACAGCCCAACTTTAGCTTGCCTCAAATTCCAAACCTGAAGTTCCTCCGTTTTTCAAATCTCATGCATATTGAGTTGCAGCATTTCATGTGTCACAGCATTACCAATGTTTCTTGATTCATCTATCCACTCTAACAATTTTATTGACTTCTTTCTATTTTCCTTTGCAGATTCCATGAAGAGATTTACAGTCTTGCTTTACTAACAGTAACAGTTCCTTCTGATTACACCAATACCGAATCATTTTAGGTTGTACGTGAAATTCACAAGATGCAGTTCTTACGCTACTTTTAATTGCAAATTTGACAGCACTTAATTTCATCATTATGCAGGCTTGCCACTTCACTAAATACTTCACAAAAGTTATATATGTCACTATATACGCTAAAATTACACACTTAAAAATACTTACATAGGCTGGGGCATGTTAACATAGTATAAAGGATTTCAGGTTGTAATAATACTTTTTTTTTTTTTATTTTTAGGCTCAAAAAACTTCCTACTGTAGAAGAGATAGAAGCAGCTATCATTGGGGTACTGGAGGAGGAGGAAGAATTAACTAATTTCTCAGGCAAATCTGATAGAGAAGATATAGTAGTTAATCAACACGACAATGACACTGACTAAGAACAATCCAGAGAATGTGATTTTGAAAATGTTGAAAAACAAAATATAAATTATCGCTTTTTCCTAGGCAAGGATGATGAAACTATTTGGATTAATGTTCTTAGGGGAATTTCAAGTAAGACTAAGTCTAAAATATAATAAAAACCTTGCCAGGGCCTACAAGGATTGCCAGAAATTTGGCCACTCATTTAGAAGCCTTCTTAAGATTCATAACTCTTGATATGATTGATAAAATTGTACAATATACTAATTTGTATATTATGAAAAGAAGAAGAGATATCAACAACCAAAGGGAAATGGAGTGTAAAGCTATAAAGGCTGCAGAACTTATGGCTCTTTTTGGCCTACTTTTCCTCATATATGTCAAAAAAGGCAGGCATGCAAATGTTTTGGAATTATGGAATACAGATGGCACTGCATGGTTATCTCAAGAGCTGCTTTCAGCTACAAAATATTTCTATTTTCACTTTGGTGTATCAAATTTGATGATGTGATAAATAGAAATGACCAACTAAAAACTGATAATCTAGCAGCAAATCAGGGAATTTTACACTATAATCCCTTTTGAGGTCTGTATCATTTTATTCAGTATATGCTGAAAAAACCAGCGAAATATGACCTAAAATTGTACTCAATGTGTGTCAGCTGCAACTTCCATACCTACAATTTTGAGATCTATTTGGCAAGCAAAGAGAAGGCCCTTGCTTTATGTTGAACAAACCTTTTGATGTGGTGAAATGACAAATAAAACACATCCAACATTCACACAGCATCTTGACACAGATAACACACAAATATTGCACAAACAAATGATTACATGTTTTAAGATAGCATTTCTTTCCTATTCATTTTTCCTTTTGAAATGAATCATTAGTGAGTAAATACACACAGTATGCAATGCATGTGCATTCAGAACCTCTTTACAATCTGAAATTATCACAGTGTGGTTTATTATCATTGAGGATAAACATGAAAGATACATTATTTATGTACATAACTCTTTATATGTATAAAGAATCATTAGTTCATATAAGCAACAATACTAATAATTTATAACTGATGCTGAACTAATCTCTCACAGCAACTCTTAACAAGAACAAGATCCATATAAAGGCTCACAGAACTAAGCTTTTTGCACATTCCAAATGGTCCAAAATTACACAATCACTGAACTGAATATATAAAGAGTACAATACATATACAGTTAATTTTGAGTTTCTACTAGAGAACTGATTTTATTGCAATATTTATGAATTACATTGTAGTCAACATTTTATTGGTTCACCCTATACATTAACTACAGAATGATTATAACTCAACTTTTAATGGTTTCTAGCTAAAAAAGCATTTCTTACTTCTTCAACAGAAGATGTAACTGCTTTCCGCTGGTATTCTGGTAAGTGACCAAGCTGCTGGAGCTTGTACGTGTTCATGGCTTCTGCTTTGTTGTCTGGAACTCTATAAAAATATAACATTTAGTAGCACTATAACTTACAATTATGGATTAATTTATTATATTATCATATTTGTCACTCCATAATAGCCACTATTTTATCATCAAACTTAACCTTAAAATTACAGTGCTTCTTATTCAATGGAAACACAGATTGCTGTACTCTTTTCCAAAATAATGAGCACTCTGATCACAGCTGTGTGACCTTCATGCAACTTTTTTCATATTACTAGCAGCAGGGGAACCTCCATCAACATTTCAATCTCACACTTATGTAATCAATTTGCTTACACTAAAACTCCACTTACTTTTATAAACTAAGACTAGTTTCGGAAGAAGGTCTCTTCCATCTTCAGTTTTTGGCCGTACTGTTGTTTCTCGAACTGGTGGCTAGATATCCGGATATTCTTGTGGTGTCATCTGGTGATTGAAGGATGAACTCGCTCGGATGAATTCGTCAAATGGAGGAATTTCAAAATTCATTAAGTTTTCTTTGTTCTTTAATATGAAAATTCTTTCCCAAGTGGATAACTCTATTGGGTTGTGAAGATTTTTTAGCAATTTAATCTCTGGTTTTATTTCGTGATTCCTGGTCCAAAAGTGAGCTGCAACTGCTGATTTATCAACCTGTTTGTACCGAATATTTCTGAAGTGTTCTTTCTTTCGAATTTCCAAATTTCTCTTTGTTTTTCCTATGTACCTTTGTTCACAATCAGGACACTGTATTTCGTAAATTCCTGATTTCTGTTCTGTTGGTATGGATTCTTTTAATGTGCATCCTACTAAGTTCCTAATATTATATTTGTTCTTTGGGGTTAAGATTATCCCATGTTCTTTGAAAATCTTCTTGGATTTGTTGTGGTAAATCGGATAGTATGTAAAACTTTTAAATTTTTATTCCTCTTTGATGTTCTTCAATGTGGAAACTTCCCTTATCATTTTTTGTCTTTTGAATTTATTGATAATTTTTGTTACTGTGTCCTTGTTGAAACCATTGGTTGTAGCTGTCTTTATTATCTGTTGATATTCTCTCTTGTATTCTGTTTCAGTGAGTGGGATATTCATTACTCTATGTGCCAAACTATGAAAAACTGCATATTTATGTGGAATGGGGTTATAACTATCATTTTTTATGTAGTTTTCTATGTGTGTTTCTTTTCTGTGGATCCCAAACTTCAAACAATCTCCATTCCTTATGATTTTTAAATCTAGAAATGGGAGCCAACCATTTCTTTCTTCCTCTATGGTAAATTCTATTGAATTGTACTGTAGATTGAAAAGTTTCAAAGCATCTCTTGAGTGTTTCTTTGGTATTATTGCAAAAATATCATCTATATACATTGCCAATTCGAACCTAATTCTCAATCAGTTCCACTTCATTTTCAATTATGGATGTTTGATACATGATCAATGAGAGGATCGATATGGTTTACATTTATGGTGAAGCTCATTAGAACGCTAGAACAGCTTGCAACTTATATGGAGATCAATATCCTGAAAGGAGGCAGCCATCTGTTTAAATTTTCAATGGCTTGCAAACTTATTCTCCAAAATGGGAGGTATTGCATCAAGAAAACTCCATGGAATGATAAGTGCTATTGGGGAAAATTCAGAAGTCACTGTATTAGCTGCAATTACTGCTAATCCTCATGCAAGGACCCATCAACTGGAACATGATTCAGGAATCTCTCAAAGGAGTGTTCTTCGAATACTTCAGCATCCTAAATACCATCCATATCACATTAGCTTACACCAAGCCCTTCAAGGGGCTGATTTTGAAAAGCATGTTGAATTTTGCCAATGGGCTCTACTACAAATTTAAAACTGTAACTTTTCCAACATTTTATTTTTTGATGAGGCAACATTCGCCAATCATGCTCAAGTGAATCGACATAACATGCATTACTGGGCAGTGGAAAATCCAAGACGGCTACGGGAGGTAGAGCATCAGTAACAATGGAGCATGAAAGTTTGGTGTGGCATTTTGGGATTCTGTATAATTGGAACATTTAATTCTGTATAATTTTTTAGACCAAGAACTTCCAGTGTTATTTGAAGACGTGCCTCTTATGGACCGGGCTGCAATATGGTATCAACATGATGGTTGTCTATTTCATTACTCAACTGTAGCTTGAGAAATATTAAACAGAGAGTATCCTGGTCAACGGATAGAATGCAGAGGACCTGTCCATTCGCCTGCCATTTCCCCAGATCTCACTTCTCCAGACATTTTCTTATAGGGATACATTAAAAATAAAGTTTAAGAAGAAGTACCAACTACACCTGATAAGCTATGTGAACAAATTAGGAATGCCTGTGCAAGCAAAGAAATGTTGAGAAATGTTCATCAATCTTTTGAAGTAGATCTTCAAAAATGCATCGAAGTTGAAGGTCACACTTTCAAGCATTTACTGAATTGAAATTGTTTGTAATGTGAACATGACATTGTTTCAATTATGGTTATAATTGTACTATACTGCACATAAATTGATTTCAGTACAGTGAAAGTGAGCAAAAAATATATGCTGTCTTATTTGTCCAATATCTCACCATCTATCACCCCTAGCCGATAGATGTACTAGAACTTTTATACTGAAAATTGAATGCTCTTCCTATTCTTAGGGGGAAAATACATTGTTCCATTTGAATAAAACAAATTGACCTTGAAATGAACTTGAGAATGGCATTTCAAGGACAAGTTAAGGTCGCTATCTTATGTTCCCCTAAAAGCACTTCAAATTTTGTCTGAAGCTTTTTTCGGTTTTCCTCTTTATTTTGGAGTAAAATGGTCACAACACTATAAATGCCTCATTGTGTATATATATATAAAATGAAATGGAAATGTTCTAACTTTGAACAACACAAGTTGCTTGGAATATTGCGATATTTGCGTTACCTAGTTAAGTGTTTTATTAATTTTTGCTTCTCTAGTTCTTGTTATTTTAGCTACATTGTTCCAATAGTTACTCTATTTTTCATTTTTATTATTACACACACACACATTCAACAACTCTTTCATATGCAGAATTATATTGGCCAGTTAAAAAAATCTCAAAAAAATAATAAATTGTGTTTTAGCTTACTTGTTATGCAGAAATCAGCTACTAATTATTTTTTGAAATGGGTACAATTAAATTTTAGTTGCAAGATGGTTTTAAATGCACTATTGTTTGGACAATAAGCAGTAATCATTACAATGATGGCAGTCCTATATTCTCAGGTGCACATAATCTACAGGGTAAATAATGTATGAAGACAATGAGGAAGGTTTTAAAACCTTGTGATTTGTAGTAAACCAACTTTAATCCTATGAACAGGATATGGAAATTGATTTGCTTTTTCTTTGGCAACATACATTACATACATTATTTTACTTATGTACACATTATACTTTCATTTACCAAAGCAAGCATTCTAGCTAATTTTACTTTCAGTCGAATGAAGTGATTTGAAGTCTTCACTTCACTAATTATGAAGTGTTATTAAATTTCATTTTGATGTAAAATAGGCAATTATGTAAATGCTGGGCTCATTCAATATGCTTGATAATGCTTATTAGCTTCTCACTAGATGGAAAAATAATTTTTGCTAAAAGCTATTTGCAGTTTGGAAGCAAAATATCACTTTCCGAATAGTTATTTCTATTTAAGAAATATTACAAGAAATAGATAACAGGATTGGTATTATACCTTTGGGAAGATTTATACATCATAATAATGGGGACTGAACACTCCAGGAATTTTAGAAGGTAGAAGTTTATTGATAAGCTCAAGATACAGGGTATAACAGTAGACTGTATTGTATTAAAATAACTTCTCTTTGATTTTTTTATGTTGAACATTAGGCCAGGAGCTGGGAACAAATATTAAAAAATCTGTAGGTTCTGTAAGACATTAAACAAAAATAAAAATATAAATAGTTTCAATTATAACAATTAAAGCTTTAATCTATCATCACCCACTATTTCTAATGTTCGTACCTATAGCCTAGTAATAAAGAAAATTATACAAATTCTTTCAGAAACAAGAGTAGTTTAGTATAATGGCATATACTGAGTGTACCTACCGAGCATTTGGTGAACTCAATACTTCTGCAGAAAAATTACTACTAGGAGGAATAGATTCTGGTTCATCTGCTGACAATAACACTTCTTGTTCACATTCCTCTGATGCAACTGGCACCACTATTTCATTATTTTGGATCACTGCAGCATCAGGCTCTTCTACATCCATTGACAGAGTGAGACAAATAATGTCAAGTGTTACTTGCAAGTCATTGAGGTCGATTTCAGTTTCTTCAGCATTCCAAGACTTTATCAGTTCACCTATATAAATGCAACATAGCTCATTCAAATACCTCTCAGTAAGCCACGTGTAAAGATCCATTATAAAAACATCACAAATACAGCACAGATGTCAAAGAACTTACCCAAGCATGTGGGAAGGACACGAACAGAGTGACTGTTAATCTTTCCTTTAGAATGAACTGAACAGGTAAGGTGAAGAAAGAGTGGTGAAACTTCTTCTGTCATTTCTTCATCTGCAAGATCACTCAAACTATCTGAATCCATGTTCGAAAGTAAAGATGTACGAGCATCATCAGGTGTCTGGGTCTCCCAAGCAACTCCGGTACCTACTGAAACATTATAGACAAAACAATTGATCTCAGGTCCTTTACATTCATCCATAGCTTAACTACTTTCTGATTGTAATGACAGCAATCAATAGCTAAATTGTATGCTTCATGTATTCATTCCAGCAGTAGTTGCAGAACCTTTTTATCCAAGGCCAAACTTTAATTCCAAACATTTATAATAGTACCACTGGTAACTGTAAAGCCTATTATCAGCTTCTTGTCTTCCATATGATCAATTATAGCATTAATAAAATACCTACAGGTTTTCTCACAATTATCATATTTAACTTATATAATTTTTGAACTAATATTACAAACAGTAATGCACCAGTTAAATTAGAATTAGCTTAAATATTAATTTATATGAACCAGAAGATGGATTTAGGCACACCTGCTCTTTCCATTTATAATAAATTTGGTCCACCCTGTGGCTCAGTCTTACAACAAAGGCATATTCCTCTCACTGGCATTACTACCCTAGAGGAATGGGAGGACTAGCCTTCTACTCTGAACCCCTATTCCCAGTCAGGAAATTACATTCCTTATTCATCAAGCACGGTCAATCTTGAATTTACAGGACAAAGACTATCTGAAAATAATGTGAATTAATTAATTTATTAATAATATACACAGATTTTTTCTTTCATTAAAATAGCAAATTGCACAACAGTCCACTAATAAAGTTCATAAATTCTGCACTCTTCTGCTTTTTCTTATTACTGTTATTTTCCTTCTTTGCCATTTTCTTTATATTTTTCTCATAAACAACATTTCAGTTTTGAAATCTTATTTACAAATTGCTGAGCAATTGACTCCACTTCAATCTCCTTTAGGATAGCTGCCTTAAGGGAGGAAACTAGGTCATGTTCCATTACTGAATGTAGTTCTCTCTTCCCCCTCTGCACAACAAAGAAAACCCTCTTTATTCCGATAGGAATGCATTAATTTATCTATACCTTATATGCCCCTTTATCCTTATTAGTAATAATTATAAATATCAATTATAGTTTATTAACAAATAAATTTAAGTCAGAGTATAAATTATTTATGTTTAAACATTTCATTTTTAATTTCTTAAGAGATTAGTTTTGAGATACATTATTACAATGGTAAAAATTTCTTATGAGATTAGCTTTGAGATATATTTTTACAAAGGTAAACATTAGCACAGAATACGGTGTCAGAAATTATAAAGCTACATGAGAACACCTTGGCAAGTTGTAGTCCCTCATATACATGTTGAAAACATAGGCTTGTTATGTAATTTTGTATTAAAAACTGGTTCCATTTATATTTGTTTAAGTCAAAATGTTTTTAAAAACCCTCCCTTCAGATATTAATCTATTTAGTTTGATTTTGAGTTTAATTATTATCTGAAATTAAAAATAAAAATACTTCCCAACCATGCATTGTTCGAAGTGATAATTTTTTGCAAATTCTATATTACAAAAGCACTTCTCTGTATTCCCATTATGAGATCTATGGTGGCATACTGTACAAGGGCAATGAAAATTCATTACCTGAAGCCTACATTTCTTCTAGTGTATTAAATTATCTAGCGGGCTTCTAGCCACAAATTCTTGTAAGGCATTGCTCTGTATTGGCATTCTCTCTTTCTGTGCTCTTGGATTTTAAAGAGTCCAGACTATATTCTTCAGCAATTTATTAATTGTTCTTGAAACTTTCACAAAATTTCCTAATTGTTCTTTTAGTTTGCCAGTCTTACAGAGCCTCTAAAAATTGCTTCTACTTTGTGTATGTTGTTCACATTAATGCTCCTTGAAAAGGTATATAATCCAAAATCACCATCATAATTGTGGTAGCTTTGCAAGCAATATACCCAGTGGCCTACTTGTTAGGTTGCCTTTCTTCAAAGCAAATAGTAAAGACTCTCTCTCTGTATTCTTGAGTGCTCTATTCCATTTACTTGTTGAAATCAGTTCTGCCTATGCTCTTGTATATAAGCAATTATGAGTGTTATTAATTCACATGTTATTTCTTCATTCCTTTTATGATCAACAAGACTGCAGTTCTTCCAAAGAATTTCATTTTAGCATCTTAAGCAATGTTTATCAAGACTCCAAATAGTCCACGCTTCCATGCAATAACTAAGAACTGGTCTTTTATATAACCTAGTTCTTATAGCCTTTTCAACTTTGAAAGAAAAATTTCATTTATTTTTCTTAGGACTTTGAAGTTTTGAATTTTATCTATTATACTGCATTCTACTACATGTGTTAAAAGTACAGTTCATGGTAAGCCAACTTGGTCACACTCTGTGGGTTTGTGTCTGATTAACAGACTTCAATAGCAGTTAGTTAGCTGTCTTCTGTCTCCTGAATCATTTCAGGTAGAGCTTCAACAAAACCTTGGAAATTCTTGATGAGACAACAGCAGTATCTTCTTGCAGTGCTTAAGCTCCCCATTCCATTGATCTTGAGGCCAAGCATTTTTTGTGATTTAAGAAATCTTCTCTAAGCTTGCTGTAATGAATATACAGGATTATGATAAAAGAAAAGTTGCAGCTCTCTATGTATCTCTATGTTTGTGACAACACAATTCACTTTATGAGTCATAGAATTAACATATATATCTTGGGGGATACACTTGTATTTTAGCATGAAGCCCCACCATAAGACTGTGTTACCATCACTAAGCTGTAAATATTAATGCCTCTGAAGATATCTGTGAAAGTAGAAGTTTAGGCTTACAGCATCTGTTGACTTCAGAGCAGTTCAAACAATTAATGAATATTTCCAGAGCTGAAGATTCTCCAAATATCACACAAAACAGATATTTATTTCTCTGTGGAACATTAACAATCAATGACAATGATTAAAAACTAACCATATTTGCTAATTTTTTGCTTTTTTCCTTCAGCATATTTAACAATTATAATTGCAGTTCATTTAGTTCATTTTGCATGTTTCGACTGGTGTAATCAAATTTTTTGTTCAAGCATTTTTGAAACAAAGGATCATATTGGCACAATGATCACCAACTTAAAAAATAAGAAGACGACGACCTCTATTTTCTTCTTTTACACACTTAAACCTTGGAAGGGCAGCCCTTTCCAACTCAAATGTAAACAATACTTCATAAGAATTTATACTCTTGAAGCTATTAGCAGTGAAGTAGTAAAATTATGTTGATGTAGAGTTGGTTTGGTGACATACTTATAATTTACATACTTTGTTTTTAATTGGACATGTTTCGCAAACATTTGCTCCCATCATCTGCAGAAGACCAATTGGTAAAAGCAATGGATGAAAAAATATATTTAGTCTAACCAAACCATAACTCTTTCATTGTATTATGTTTTATTATATGGTAGTTTATATAACTGTATTCTTCCATATAGCTACTATTGATATAATAATAGTATAGCATTACATAATGCATGATTATACAATTTTGAAAACTTTAAGTATTTTAATTTATTACAAACAATGATATGTCCCATATCATGTATATGATCCTTCAGATGCAATAAAGGAATAAAATAAAATTAATATTCTAGCAGGAGGATGGGGAAATTTATCACATATATCCAACAATGGTATCTCAAAGTTCATGATGTTTTTATTTTTTATGAAATTTTTTTCCCCATATTATTAGTTTCAAATTGTGTTTCAAGCATGTTTAATAAATAAAAAAATAATAAAATTTAAAAAAATAATAATTTTGGCCCCTCAAAGTCTCCATAGTATTAAAAATTTATCACAGCCTTCCTGAAAAAATCCTATACCATCTAACAGGAAATCCAGTATCTACCAAGTCAATTGCAAAGGCTGTGATAAAGTATACATTGGAAAAACAAAAAGAAATTTTGAAAGAACATTTCAGAAATATCCATTACAAACAGATAGAGGAATTTACCATGACAGCCCCCTTTAGTTCAGAAAATCATGAAATTGATGAAAAAGCAAAATTACTGAAACACATTTGCAACCCTTGGAACTACACCATCAAAAATAAAAACTTAATCATGACCTTCAGGACATCATTGTTGGATATGTTTGATGAATTTCTGCAACTGCCTACAGAGTAAGCTTCTACCAGTTAGTCTTCAGCTGATGATGGGAGCCAATGTTCTCAAAATGTGTGCAATTAAAAAACCAAGTAAAGTATGTCACCAAACCAAAGTTATATCAAAAATGCTTCATAACATATTCATATGTTCTTTTGCTACCTCTTCTAATTTGTTCCCTAATTATGATTTGAACAGCAACAGAGTTTGTCATGAGCATACGAGCAAAATACTTTTCAAAGCATATGTGCATATTAATAATCATAAGACTTTAATGTTTCAGTATCTTTCATCTAAAGTGAAGTTATTTGAGCTATGAGCTGGTCGAGCATGACTGTCCTGGAATAAGCCAATCCAGGCCATATAATGCATGTGCAGGAAACAGTTTATAGTTGATTTGAGGTTTGTTTCGTCAGCAAGTGGTTATGCATTCATGTGTTACTTGATGCTCTCATTGTGTGATAAATGTGTTATAATTGTTCTTTGTTGGTTATGCCATCACATAAATACAGTCTTGAAAAATGGATTTCAATACACAATATATGTGAAAATGGATTCTTGCAGAGAAGTGATAAGGCAATTTGCAAGAAAATATATTGCAATCTTTTCCAGATGCAGAAACTGTTCAACTTATTAAAAAGTTATGAGAGAGGATCACTCAATGACATTAAATATGTTTCAAACTACTGTGTTCTTATGGAAGAAAGGTTAGATGCAATACATAGTTTTCTATTCAGATGGCTGCAATGTATTCCTGCTAAAGAGTATCATTTTCAACATCTCTTATAACATAGGTTAGTACTTATAATTACCAGTTTTAAATACAGTATCATTTTATGATTTTGGTAAAAATATTATTAATAAAATAAATGTTTGTGCCTTATTATTGAGCATTATATCCATTACCTAATATAAAATACATATAAAATTAACTTATTAAATTAATAAAATTAAAATTATATTATCAATGTATGTTTTAAGTTTAAAATCAAATATTATAGCCTTTATCTTACGTAATAACATACGTAAATGGATTTCTTAAATTAACATAGCTAAATAGCTATTACTATTAAATGTTTGTGGCTTTTTATTGAGCATTATAGCATACAAACATGTGAAAATGAACTTATGAAAATAATATAATTAATCAACCGCTATTAATGAGCATTAGGTCTTTAAGCATATTTCTTTTTCCATAGAAATAAAAATATTATGATGTACATCTTGCAGTTTTCTTTTTTTTTTTTTAACATCATTTTTACCTTAAGGAAACACTTAGTACTTTGGTTAATCTATATACATTATGTTTATAAATTTCACTTTTTGTGTTGATATTCAAACTTACCTCTCTATCTCTCCCTCTCCCTCTTCCTCTCTCTCAATTTTAATCTTCACTTAACTTTTCACAACTTCATTTTAAAGCACTTTTCACTCCACTTTCATTTCTACCTAACTTTTTTCATAACTTAGTTTCTTGCACTCTTATTTATGCGTACCATTCAAAACTTTTCCTCAATGTAAACTATACTTATTACCAAATAAATCTTATATTTGAATTACTGATTTTGAATAATATTAATTCTTATGATATTGATATCATTTAACCATTTTTTCTAAGAGATTTGAAAGGTCTCATATTTTGTTTATGAAATTTCCCAACTATCTTATTGTCTTTGAAATTCTGCACCTAGAAGGTGTTATTGCCAAATTGCATCATAAGGTGCTTTATAAATTAATTTTAAATGACTAGAGTGGCCTTTTAATAAACTTGATAATTTCCTGTCCTTCATTAATATTAAGTCACCCTTTAACCATTCTCCAATGCCTTTTGTGTCTCTTTGTTTTCATCATAAGTTTTTCAGCCTTTGTTTTAATGGAAGCATAGATTCTTTTAAAGAGTTCTTTGTCCTCTTCTTTCTTATTTGAATAGGAGATGGCTTCAGGAAGATTAGGTGTAAGAGAATTAGGTTGTTGGTTCATTAATACTTTATTGAATGATTTATAATTTTTTTCTACCATCTGGTAATATTCTACCCAACTTCAGGTTTTTGGCGGCATAGAATGTGTAAATATATGTCAATTTCTTTTACCACTCTCTCAGTAGGATTCACTTCTGGGTGATAAAATGAGGAATTTAATTATTTAAATCCCATATTCTCCAATGTCCATTTAAAAATTTTGCTCTTAAATATGGTGGCATTGTCTGATAGTAATGCCTCTATGATCCCATGCATCTTTACACACATAAAATATATATAATTGCTTACAATTTTATTTAAATATGCCTTGCTTGTTATTGTCCTAAGAGGATAAATTTTGTAAAAATATAATCCATGAGTAAAACATATCTAAAGCCAAATTTTCCTTATGGCATTTCATCATATGTATACAGTGCAATTAATGCATTCGGACAGTCTCTTATTATGGTCTTGGGTTTGATATCAAATTTCTTGTTAAAAGGTTCTGGTTTTTGGCATAATTCACAGGCTGATATAATTTTCCTTGTTCTCTGAGCCAGTTGTTAAACATAAAAATTTTCATAGATATTTAGGCAAACTCTTTCTGTTTCAGAATAGATCGTAGAGATGTGAAACATTTGTATTAATTTACCTATAATTTCCTTCAGTATAACTGGTGTCCATTTCTGGTATTCCCATCCATGTAGTTTGTATAAAACTACCTCATGAATTGCTATTGTTCCAGATACATCCTGACTTAGTTTTGAGGTATTTTTAATTAATTTGGTGAGTACTTTATCATTGGCCTATAATTGTGCTAAATTTTTTAAGTCCCTTCTCAAGCATTTCTCCACATTATTAGTCAATTACATTACAGTAATTTCGTAATTTGGATGGCTGACTGTCTCTGGTGTATTTTCCCTGTGATTTAGCCTGGACAACTTTAACACCTAAAATATTTTTCCTACCCAATACATGTTCAATATTGTCATAAGACATTATTTCATAAATGTAGCATGAAATACATGAATTAGTTAATTTACAATTCTGAATGATTGATAAACTAATGTGGTTTGTTCTCAAATTGATTTTCTGATTAAAAATATAATTACGGAAAAATGGTGGAAATTTCTAATTCTATTATGCATGAGTTACTTTCAGTATTGGTACATCCAAGAGATGCTGTAGCAATAATGTGTTCTGTAGAATTTTCATGTTTTTGCTTCAAAACTGTACCAAAACATGATCTAGATGCATCAGTATAAATTACATAAGGTAGCCCTTGTCTTGGTCATTCTAATAAAATATTTTTTCTGAATAGTTAGTTGTTTATGTTCTCAAAAGCTATTTATTCTTCATCTGAACAACAACACTATTTTGTATTTGCCTTAGTAATTCTCTCAATGGTGCAGATTACTTTGCATAATTTATTAGAAGTCTATTTTGATATTGCAATATGCCAAAGAAATGTCACAATTTTTACGTTTTGTGGTTTATTTAAGTTTAAGATTCCTTCTACCTTTTCTGGATTTGGTCTTATATCTTGTTCCGAAACAATAAAACCAAGGAATTCTTTTCCCTCTTGAAAAATGAAGTTTTTTCTAATTTTATTGTCATTCCTGCCCTTCAATTTGTCAGTATAATATCAATATGTTTTATGTGCTCTTTGATGTCATCTCCGAATATAAGAAAATCATTGATATATTGTGCAGGATACTCCTTTGTTGTGTCTTTATAAATTTAATACATTGCTCTTAGTAATGCTGCATTACTAGTAGATAAACCAAAAGCACATCTTTAAATTGATAACATCTTCCCTTATGCAAAAAAGCTGTATATGGGCAAATTGTTTTATCTAATGGAATTTGCCAAAAGGATGAAGTTAGATCTAAATTTGCAAAGCCACTCGTAAGTTTTGTCAATAAATGATCAATTCCTTTAGGGCAAAAATGGTCTGGGAAGGTATGTCTGTTTAATTTTCTTGTGACAATTATCATATGCAATTGTCCACTGTTCTTCCTTACCCAATACAAAGGGTTAATATTTCATGATTCTGAAATTTCAATAATTTCTTTGCACATCATTGAATCAATAATCTCTTCAGCTTGATCATGGATAGAATAGGGAATAGGCCTTCGTTTATGACTATATGGGCTTAGGTTTCTTACTTCAAAATAATGAATATATTTAATACATTTGCCTGGAGCGTATGAAAATACTTCAAAATTTTTAAGAAGTACTTGTTCTAATTTATTCCTTTGTTCATTCTCAAGACCACATGCAGACTTAATCTTTTCTTCCAATTTACCCAATAATTCCTTTTTAATATCTAATTTTGATTCTGAAGTTCTTTTGATACATACTGTGTCTCTGTTAATTTGAAGTCCGATTATTGTTTCATTAAATTGTTCCTGGTAATCTTCACATAATGCTATATGGTTGCATAACATTGGCTTACCTTCCACAGATTCCATATTTATCTTATTTTTTTACTCCTATTATTACTTCCGCTATACCTATATTTATTTTCTCTATGAAAAAAATCTCATCACAGATATCTTGTTCTTCACACGATATTTTTACTTCATTATAGCTATCTTCATCATCGAATGGCTCATATGCGATCATCGCTAATTCATTACTTATCTTAATCATTTTACTTTCAAAATTAATTACAGCCTTTCCAGCATAAAATGAGTCACAACCAATAATGATATCTTACGTGAGTTATGGAATTGCCAAAAACATTAATTCTGACAATTTTCCATCAATTTGTGCCTTCAATAAGGTCTGATATTTACCACTCTCTTTCTTTTTCCCAACAGCCACAGAGCAATAAACACCAAAAATTGGTAAATACATCATATTTATCTTGTCGTTAATAACTTCTGAAAAAAATTCATGCTGCATATATTATGTGATGCACCAGTATCTAAAAGTGCACATAACTGTAAGTATTCTATTTTAATTTTGATTTTTGCAGTGTCATAAATTTCCTTTGGCTTATCCTTGTCTTTTGATTTAATTTCTTTCTTTATCAAATTTAATGGGCACACTCGATGTTCTCTCTGAGGTTAATCGGTTACGTCTGATTCAATTATCCATCCTATTTGACCCTGGTAGAGGCGGGACTCCCATTTATCTGTGATCTGTTCGATGTGGGACAATTCTGTATTAAATATCTTGAAGCGTTTTGGTTAGATCTTGGCTCTCAGTTATCACTATCTTAGGAATTCTGATTCCTTTCCTGTGGATCCCTCCTACAGCTTGTATGTTCTGACAATGTTCTTGCATACCTCTCTGGTCGTTGCCATGTTCTTGCATTTCTCCATCATTCTTCCTGGAACTCTTCTTGTCCACAGTAAAATTTGTGTGGACATGGCCTTTGAACGTACCTCTGATTGTCATTATTTTGTCATTCTTCATATCCTCGATGAGATCGATATGGCCCTGACCTCTGGACATACTTCTGGTTGTCGTTTCTCCATCTGAATATCTTCACGAAGTTAACTAGTGGTCTACTGGGCTCATTATTTTGTCTGTTTTCTCCATTCCATCTAGATGCTGTCCCTATCTTGCAATAATTTGTATTTCCTCCTTGTAACGAATGCTTCTCATCCTTACTCTGGTATGTAACTTCTCGTCGTTGGTAATCTTTGCATTAATTTCTTTGTAAGTCAAAGGTTGCTAGTAATTCTATCGTGTCCAAGAAATTATAAGGCATTGCAATTATCAAACGGTCGTGGATGTTCTCAGGAAAGTGATTTGTGACAAGTATGGTCAAACAAAGGTGGTTCAAGTTACTTCTTTCTTTCCTACAGTCAAGAAATAATCAACCATGGTTATCCCAAACCTGGGATCATATTTATTATTAGAGAGGTCCATTCTAATAAAATTTTGTTGTGATGCACTCCAATAATGAACTAAGAAAAGAATCTCAAAATGATTGTAAGAGATACAATCAAATAAACTTAACCTATACCAGTTTGCAGCTTGTTCTTTCAAATTTCTACAAACAAATATTTTCATGTCATCTGGCATGTGTTTTATTCTGAAATAATATTCAATTTCCTGTATAAACATTTTTGGATTACTAATTTGCATTCTTTGCAAAAATCAGGTGTATCAATCTTGCTTACAAGTTGATCCTGCAGTGACACACATTGGTACCCATATGGAAGAAAATATGGCATAATTTTATCAAAATCATGTCTATCATTTACATTCAACATCGGTGTAGACATATTAGCATTAAAAATGTTATTTGGCATATATGCTCTGTCAGTGGCACTCAACAAAGATTCTTCAGCCTCCACTATGTTACCTGGACAGTTTGTCTCAATATTTTCCTTATTATTAACATTTATATTAGTTACTTAAATGTAAATTGGAACTTGCACAGTGAGGCCAATCATATTAATTGATATCATTGTATGATTCAGTTGAACTACACACTCTTAAAGCTTCACTTACTTTTCATATATGTATGGAACTGGTTTCGAGAACATTTAGTTCCCATCTTCAGCCAGGCTAAAGTTCAACTCAAATTAAAAGTAAGTGAAGCTTTAAGAGTGTGTAGTTCAACTGAATCATAAATAATTTCAATTAATTTATATTAGTGTTAGAATTTAATGTGTTATTTCTAACCGCTTTCTATTTTAAGATTTTCTTAACTGCTCCTGATTTTTATCTAATGCTTGTACTATCAACATAACAGATCTTATTTCCTGATTGATATGTTCTTCCATATCAGAGCATTTAGATGTAACACTTAAATGTGCTTTGACCTGTTCAAAATCTTTCTTAATTTCCATTATATTTTGCCTTATTTGGCTTACTCCACCTTCTCATTGGTTATGATCCTCCATTATTTTCTAGAAAGATCTGATTGTATCCTGTTTATTCCTCCTAACTTCTGATCTATTACTTGAAGATTTTTTCCTCTGTGCTAATCTACTGTCTAATTTTTCATTTAGCTTCTTACTTAATTCCTCATTTGATTTGTCCAATTTCAAATGTAATTCAATACTAGATCAATCAAAGTTCTGATGCAATTCCACATTTGATTTATTGAATTCTGCACTAGATTATTCTATGTTCTGATTTAATTCCTTACTTGGTTTAATTATATACCAGAGTTTTTTAATTTCTGACATAATTCCTCATTTGATTTCATTAATTCTACAGTAGAATTTCCTAAGTTCAAATGTAATTCCTAATTTGATTTGTCTAATTTCAAATGTAATTAAACACATTAAGTTCTGACACAATTCCTCATTTGATTTATCTATCTGTAACTGCATCATTTCTAGCACCTTTATTAATTTATCTTGATATTTTGATTTCTCAATTCCTTTTTTTTTTCGTCTATAGTCTTAGTTACCTCCATCTCCCTGTTCATTGATTCCTCTATATCTGATATCCTAGAAGCTATTCCCTGTTCTATCATCCCTATTTTTCTTTTGTTTCTCAATATCAT
This sequence comes from Metallyticus violacea, assembly GCA_030762175.1. Classification (NCBI taxonomy): domain Eukaryota; kingdom Metazoa; phylum Arthropoda; class Insecta; order Mantodea; family Metallyticidae; genus Metallyticus; species Metallyticus violacea. Next base: position 66,643,059 of record CM060846.1, read on the forward strand.
GAATTGTACCTCCTGTTTTAAATTAACCCTATTGCAATAAACAAAGTAATCTTATTAATTGATATCATTGTATTATTCAGTTAAATTACACAATCTTAAAACTTCACTTACTTTTCATAAATGTATGGAACCGGTTTCCAGAACATTTAGTTCCCATCTTCAGCCAGGTTAAAGTTCAATTGTCAGATCATTCGTTGAGCTGTGGGAATATGTATTCTGCTCTGGTGGTGGTGTGATAAACTTGTAGTTTATGTTTTCATCTCTGGCAATGTCGAAGTTCATTAGACTGTCTTTGTATTTATAGAAGTAGATTTTTTCCCATGTTGCTAGTTCCATAGGTCCTTGTACTGATTTGAATAATTTTGCTTTATTTATTATGTTGTGATTTTAATTCCAAAAATGATATGCTACTGCTGATCTCTCTATTTGTTTGTACTTTATGTTCCTGAAATGTTCCTTTAACCATGTGCCTACATTTCTCTTTGTTTTTTCACATTCAGCACAATTTATTTTGTTTATACCTGCTTTTTCCTCTTGTGGAATACTGTCATTAACATTATCTATCATAATTTTTTAACATTAAATCTATTAATTGGTGCCAATCTGATATTAAAATCTTTAAGAATATTATGAAATTTTTTAAAGCCCATGGATGATATGTGAACTTTTTAAAAATTAGCTTATCTTTTCCTGCTGAAAGTGTTGTGGTTTCTTTGATTTGAATTTTAAAGTAATCTTAATTTGTCTATACATTCTACAGCTTTTGTTGTCTTCCTTCCAACATGTGTTCCTCTTGTCGATGTTGTCTGTGGCGTCTTCTTCTTCAGTGATGCTTTGTTGTACCTAATCCCAGCTTTTATCCTCTCCCCTTCTACAGTGTCTGCCTCATAGATGGTCCAACTCTGTGTGTCATGTTCTCTCCAGTCTCCTTCCTCCAGCTTTGATCTGCCAATAAGCTGTGCGCCAAATTTATAGCAAAATTAAGGGACACTGACGTCGAATGTTGGGTACCAAATTTATGTTCGTAGTAAATGTTGAAGTCATTGTAGCAAAATTAAGGGATGCTGACGTCGAATGTTGGGTACCAAATTTATGTTTGTAGTAAATGTTGAAGTCATTCCTAACTGCTCAGATAGTTCATTGTTCAGTATTATAGCTCCATTTTTCAGATTTAACTTCTGGGGTGAAAGGGGTGTGACTTTAAATATAACAAAGTCACAATGGATAGAAATCTACGGATTTTATTAATGTTTTGTTATTACCACACAACTTTATAGTTTTCAGATTAAAATATGCTCTGAGAATATTATTAGATACAGACTGAACATCAGACACACATAATAGAATTTATATTTTTCTCCCAAAAACTGTCCTTTTGTCCTGTTGCAACTCATATACTATTTTCCTATATGGATATTAATTCAAACTTGTAATTCCTATCATTCACCACAAGTAATAATTTTGTAATTTCTTCAATAAAATATTAATCACCACCTATCTTTACGTAATGTTAAAATGTAGCTTCACTTTACAGAGTAAAAACCATGATTTTTGCCAATTAAAATTAAAACACAACTTCTCTCTATGGAATCCAACACATAACTAACACATTTTGAGATATAAACCGTCACTTATTACAATAGGATTGTGATAATATAATTCATTAAAATGCATTATATTTTCAACATACATATATTAAGGGAACGAAATTTATTAGTTTCTATTTAGTCACAATAAAACTGTCTGTTTCATGTTTCATTCTTGGTACACATTATTAATGCTGTTACGCTTGCCATTGGTTGTTTCACTTAATATTACAAATACAGTTTTCTTATATGTAGTTTAATCTTTTCATATGCTTGACTATGTATGTGTTTCTTTGAACATTTACATTTATATTATTAGGTATTGTCATAGAGGCCAGCAAACATTAAGACATACATTGTTAATAGCCCTTATCTGATACATGAATTCTACGCAAATGGGCTTACTTAGATTTAATTTAAAACATATTACCGATGAATAATTGTTATTTCAGTTAAAAATTAAAGCCCTTATCTAACATAAAAACATGTACAACTGACTAATCAAATTTATATGATTAAAAATACATTATCAATGAATGTTTGTAGGTTTAAATTGAATGTTATAGTCTGTCTTACATAATAACATACTCAAATGAACTTCTTAAATTAACATAACTAAACAGTTATTACCATTAAATGTTTTGTGTCTTTATATTGAGCTACCTACAATAAAAAATGTGAAAATGAACTTATTAAAATAATATAGTTAAAGAACTGCTATCAATAACTGTTTAGGGCTTTAACTCGGATATTTTCCATTTCAAGCATACTTTTGGAATTTGGGAACATTAATTTAAAACAAATGGACAAATCAGTAATAGCAGCACAATTATGGACACATAATCATGAAATTAAACAATTGCTAATCTGGTGAAAAAAACTTTACAGCCTAGGGAAAAAAAAATCCTGTTACACAGAGGAAGTTTAATTAATTTTGGTGTTCCACCTGTATATGAACTTAGCAAATTCCTTTTGAACCATCAGAGGTTTCGACAGAAACACCTTGGGATCCAACCACCACATCGAATAGTCAAGTAACTGATGATATTTATTGCTCTTGGAATACATTCTAACGTTATACAGAGACTTCATTTGAATGCGTGGCTGGCTAAACTGGGATATACCTGCACTGTTTCTAACCAGAGCTGCTTCTCCCTCCATTTTCCTGGCTCTCTGTGTGCTGAAGTGGTTTTTTTTTTTTTTTTTTTTTTGCTGTACAGGAGTTGAACATTGTGAAAAAATGTGTTTCAGTGATATAGTGTGTTAGTGTTGTTAAAGAGTAAAAAGTCTGTATACTTTACCACACAGAATCTTCAGGTATGATTCCTATGTGACAAACTCATGTAGAGAAATCAGATAGCGATTTATAGACAGATTCCCTTCTGTTCTTGCACCTCACAGAGAAACAGCTCATAATCTTGTGAATAGATTTAGGGAAACAGGATCTGTTATTGATAAGAAACTGAAAGTAAAATGTCATGTTCTTACAGAGGAAAACCTTGATCACAGTGGAGAAAAGTGAGAATGAAGTCCAAAGAAATCTTTGAGAAAGCTTACACAGGAATCACCAATTTAGCAAACCATAACTTGGAATGCCACTAAACTTTTAAAATTACAACCCTATAAAATAACTGTAGTTCAGGAATCGCAACTATGCAATAATGATAGTAGAGTTAATTTTTGGAATTGGGTGTTGGATAATGGTAAAGTCGGCTCTATTGACCTGCATTTATTTATTTTTTTTTTCCCAGATAGAGCATGGTTTTATTTACATGGCCATGTTAGCAACACAAATAAATAGCAAGTGCAGTGCAGAAAAACCCGATCTATACATGAAATACCATTGTATTGACCAAAAAATTTGTGTTTGGTGTGTTGTAAAAATCTATGCACTTGAATTTAAGGGGCTATGAATATCCAAGTCCACTGGCAAACAGCATGCTTCCCAGTGCCAAGAAAATACCTGTTAAGTCAACCAAGCATCCAAACAAGGGTTCTGTGTATACAATTGGAATTAATATTAATATGTTTTAATAAATTTTAACAGAATTATATAATGACTCCACTGTCTATAGCCGCGAAGTACATTTTGAATATTCATACCATTACTAGAACATAAGTCGGTCCTGGTGGTGTAGTGGTTACCATACTTGCCTCCTAAACCCAAGATCGCGGGTACGAACCCGGCCAGGACCGATGGATTTTTCCGGGCGTAAAAATCCTAAGTATGGCTTCCTTCGGAAGGGAAGTAAAGCCGTGGGTCCCGTGTCGTACATTTACGGCAAGTAAAAGAACCTCAAGCCTGAAGGAGAGGCCTCTGAGCAAAATTTGTCGGCCGTTTCACGCCCTGAGTTCAATGGGACGCTGATGACCTGAGCTGTTAAAGAGCGTCCATAAATAAATCAATCAAAAAAAAAAAAAACTAGAACATAACAGCTTATTTCACTAGAATTTAAATGCTAAGAAAAATGTTTCATTAATGAAATATAAAATGCTTACCTATACCACTGCCATGTTCTGAACGAAATTCAATTTCAGAATGGAACGTCATGTTATCCAGTTCATCATCTAGTTCTGGTCCCTTTCCCACATCAGGTACAATCAAATCAGCAGGATGTTCAGGCTGTAACATAACCATGGGATTGTAGAATTACTACTCATTATTTGAATCTGCCCATGTCAATGAAGGGCTACTAATTTTAATGAACAGGCATGAGAGGCTAGCTGTAAAGGCAAATTAGGTGTGGGGGGAACCCATTAAGTCACTGTTGGAATTAAAACCATATTTCTTCAGCTTGGCATACTAATGCTCTAGCTATGAGCTTTCCAATTATTTTCATCCTTTCATACACCCTTCCCAACCCTTAGCTACATATGTACAATATCCAAGAGAGGATTTTCTTTTAAAATCTATCTAAATCCTGTGTATACTATAAATAGTTGTACCTGGAGCAAAATTAATTCCTCAATGGAAGTCACTTTTGGAATTTCATGTACATAGAAAAGAGAGTGAATTTTATATTTTTTATATTAGTTTTACCATTTTACTATTACAGTTAATAAAACTACTTATATTCACAATGGAAAATGATAAACCATGTTATTCATAATTAGTATACACCTTACTATTATCCTTCCTATTTAAATGATGGCACCTTTTAATAAGCACCAGCAAAATATTTCTCTTTCTGAAGCACAATGCCATTTTACACAAATTCTGATATACTCTACTAATTAACTGTTCTAAGCCACTACATCTGTACCATCAATTTTCCATTAATAACGTTTATTCACTCTTGAGCACTAATGTAAAAAAATATTAAATAATTTCAACTAAAAAGCTTTTTTGTGAACGGTATGAATATAGCAAAGAATTTAGGAAATAATAATAAGAATAATAATAATAATAATAATAACAACAACAACAATAAATATGTTTTGCGAATGCAACTTATTTTGATAAAAGGAACACTGATCATTTATCAGCAAGTTTCTACACAAGCCACTTACTGCCTGTGGTGCCTCAGTAGTAAAAATGGGCATTAAACAACATTAAAAAAAAAAAAAAAAGCCACTTAAAGTTCTGTCATTGATACAAAACACCAACAAAATAATGGTGCACATAAAACATTAGCTTACAACATTATTACTCATAAAATAATGGCCAACAAACTCTTTAAGACTTTTAAATAAATTGTTATATGTTGTGTGATTTATATAATAATAGTATTTTTTACTGTCAATAAACTCATGCATGAGTATCTGATATCATTTTTTATTTCTACAATCAAAGTTATTTACAAATACATGAGGAGACAATAGATTACTTTCACAAGTTTCAAGCTTTGTCCACAATTCCAAGCACAAACTATGAATTTAAAATGTACAACTTATTCACATTTCATCTATTCTGTAACAAATTTTAATATAAAACTGAACCAAATTTTAAACATATTTAAAGATTAACTAAAACTGCTAATTGGAATCCTGCACAGTAAAGCTAATCATATATTAAGATCATTGTGTGTTTAAGTTGAACTAACACTCATTTGCTCCACTTTCTTGTTTAAATATGTAGAACTGGTTTCACAAACACATCATTCACATTGTCAGCCACATTGTAGACTGGAGGATAAACCATTATACTGTGGGGATGTATAATCTGCTTTGGTGGAGTTGTGATGAACTTGAAGTTTATGTTTTCATCATCTGAAATATCAAAGCTCATTAAACTGTCTTTGTACTGTAAATGTAGATTTTCTCCTATGTTGCTAATTCTGTAGGTCCTTGCACTGATTTTAATAATTTTGGTTTTTTAATTATGTCATGGTTTTCTGTCCAGAAATGCAATGTCACTGCTGATTTCTCCAACTGCTTGTAATTTATGTTTTTGAAATGTTCCTTTAAATGTGTGTCTATGTTTCTCTTTGTTTTTCCAATGTAGATTTCATATGAAAAACCATCAATTATAACCATCACAGTTGTGAGCAATCAGCCACAGAGAAAAAGTATTTTAATTAGAAAAGGAAAAGCATTACACAAGTTTAGCAAATATAAATCTAAATTTAATATTAGTTCAATTTGGAATCAAACACAGTGAAACACACACTAATAATCTCTGTGAGTCGGAATATTAAAACACTCTTTTTGGTTTCACTTAAATAAGATTTTACTCAGGACATGTTTTGTGAAAATGTTTTCCACATCATCAACTATTCATGACTAATGGATCATTCGTAGAAGTTGGGTAGGTAGGAATCCGGGTTGACTGTTGTGGTCTTGTGATGAACTTAAATAAAGTGAAACAGACAACACTTTATTTAAGTTTATATTACATATGTTTATATTTACATATGTCCTGAGTAAAAGCTCATTTAAGTGAAACCAAAAAGAGTGTTTTAAAATTCCAACTCACAGAGATTAATAGGTCTAAAACTTTATGAAAAATACTTAAAGATTTCAAAGAGGCTAGGAAACATAGCATGGGATAACTTAATCAGAACAGCTTTAGAATATATACAATATCAGGTAAACAAAAACATCAACAATCAAAAAAGAAAGCTTAAAAATCTAAATAAAAAACTTAAGAAATCTAAAACTCCAGAACCTAAACAGAATTTTGTGGAAAATCTATTAAAAGAAACTTTCAATAAAGAAGAATTAGCATTTTTAAATAAAGGCCTAAAAATTTGGTCCAATATTACAATAAAATAAAAGATTATTTGGTAGATTTAGAAGTAGCCATAGAAGGGCTAAACAACAAATAAAAAGAATCAGAATCAAATCAGAAAAGGTGTTAAAAGAAATAAAAAAGACAACTTCAGTAAACAAGACTTAGCAACACCATAAAATTGTTAAATGAAATGATGTAGTTTATACAAAAGCCAACAAAGGGAACAGAATAGTAATATTAGATAAAGAAGAGTATCAAAATAGAATGCAAGATTTGCTAAATAAAAACGAATATGTTCAGATCCATTGAAGTCATGCATTAACTCAGTCAGTGATGCTTTAAAAATTGCACTGTTATCCCAAAAGGAACAAATTTAAAAAAAAAAACAGAACAACCCTACAATAGTGAATATATATGGTTTGCCAAAAATTCATAATACTGGAAATGGTATGTGACCCATTGTAAGCAACATTAACACCTTCATATTATTTAGCAAAATGGCTAGCTGATAGATTTAAGACACTACCTAAATCTCAAAGGAGGAGCATAAATAATTCTTTTCAGTTAATAGAAAAAATTAAGGACATAAAATTACAATCTTCTGACATATTATTATCTTTCAACATAGAATTGCTGTTTACAAGCATACTGAAAAATAAACTTCTAATTTACCTGCAAGATTAGCTAAGAACAAGTGGAATTAATAATGTACACATAAAATAATATATTAATTCTGCAGAAATTTGCATAAACCAACCCTATTTTTCTTTCAAGGGCAAATTTTATTAACAAACAATCAGGACTTACTATGTGCAGTCCCTTGTCTTCATTTTTAGATAACCTCTTCATGAGTAAATATGAAACACACATCAACTCAGCTTTCCCATATATATTTAAAATATGGTACATATACGTCAATGATATATTTGCCATAGTCAACAAAAAACACATCTATGATGCCATAAATCTTCTGAATTTACAAGATAAAAACATTTGATTCACATACAAAACTGAAAAGGATAACATGTTACCTTCCTTGGACATAAAAATACTGAAACATCAAGAAAAACTGGAATTTGGAATATATAGAAAGAATACACATGCAAACAATCACATCAAAGCTGATGGTTTTAACCCCACCATGTAGAAACATGCAATTATCCACAACTTAACAATTCGGCTAGTTAACCTTAAAATTAGCAAAGAAAAACACCTTAAAGAATACAAACAAATAGAAAGAACAGCGGTTAAAAATGGTTATAACAAAGAACTAGTATACACTAATATACAAAGAAGTTAAGCTATTCAAGAGGAAAAAACTTATTTAAGAAACTACAACTCTTCCAACAAAAAAAGATAATTTATTTAAGAACTTTCAAAAAATTATAAGAATTTATTAAAAAATTCTGTTGCAACTCACACAGTGAAGCTTGTTAATGTAAATTCTCTCTAATCTGTCTTCTAACACTCTCTTATGCTTCACTACTTTTAAATACGGTGGGACCGGTTTTGAATAGCCATCTTCAACCAACTTGATGACTCATCTTATTTGAAATCCCACCATATTTAAAAGTAGCAAAGCATAAGAGCGTGTTAGACAACAGATTAAATAAAAAAAATTTAAAAAAAAAAAATAAACTAATTTTCAAAAAATTCACATATTCAAGGGGCTAAAAAAATTTCCAGAACATTCTCAAAGAGTTTAATATCAGGTTAACACCTGTAAACATGTTTAATGCTAATAATCTCCTGAATGATAATGCTAATGACATTATTCCACAAGAGAAAAAGCAGGTATTTATAAAATAAGTTGCGCAAAGTATGAAAAAATCTACATTGGAAAATCAAAGAGAAATAGGCACACATTTAAAAGAACATTTCAAAAACATAAATTACAAGCAGTTGGAGAAATCAGCAGTGACATTGCATTTCTGGACAGAAAACCACGACATAATTAAAAAACCAAAATTATTAAAATCAGTGCAAGAATTAGCAACATAGGAGAAAATCTACATTTACAAGTACAAAGGCAGTTTAATGTTCTTCGACATTTCCGGTGATGAAAATATAAACTTCAAGCTCATCACACCTCCCCCAGAGCAGATTACACATCCTCACAGCATAATGGTTTATCCTCCAATCGACAATGTGGCTGACGATGCATATGAAGTGCTTGTGAATCTGGTTCTACATATTTAAACAAGTAAGTGGAGCAAAAGAATGTTAGTTCGACTCAATCACACAATTATCTTTAAATATTTAAAGATATTTACATAGCATCCATTATGTTAAAACATTTTTAATTAACTAGCTCTTCTGAAGATTTTTAAACTCATAAACATTTGCTGATTTATGTGCTGAGGAAATTTGTTAAAAAACCTTGTTTCTCTTCAGTAAGGACCTTTATATTACATAGCTTTGTTCATGCACACTTTATGATACACATTACCTTCTCTATGTCATATGAACATAATTTTTTTTCTGTAAAATTTTATTTCTTTCTCAATTTAGTATTATTACTTTATACACAGTGTGCATATAAGTTCATTTACAAATATGTCTCTACATGACTCATGACAGTTTAAATTGAACATAAACTTTACAATAAAAGTATTCAATAAATATTTTTGAAACTTTTTGGCCCTCAGATATCTAGTCTATATTCTGAATGTGGATAGAAAATTTCATAATATGCAATTTTTACTATTTCACTGTTCAGATAGTTTGAAAATTGCTCAAGGAAGTAAATACGTGAAAAAATCTTATTACAAATTTTTTCTCCAAATATTATCAAAAAATAATTACAGTCTACATAGATACCTAAAAATGTTATATTCATAAGCCTTTTGCATTTTTATTACTCAATGTAATGCTTATAGTTTCATTTGGCTGATTACACTGATTAACACATGTTTTACCCCTGAAATGAAAATATGAAATATTTAATAAATTTGAGATGCTAAATACAAAAATGAAAATAGTACCTATAGGCTGGCTCTAGATTAGCCAACACATATACTCCTGATATTCAATATCTCAGTCCGCATTGCATACTTAGGTATCATTTATCGAAGTTTTATTTTAATTTTATGTTGGCAACAAATGTGTGATTATGCCATATTACATCACTCCACAACTCATGTTACCTTCATGAAGTAATGTTAGCATTGATACAATGTGATGCAATAGTTTATACTTAGTAATCTCTTGTAGTGTCAGCCATTCTTTAGTATAATTAGTATTCAGTGATCTCTTGTAGTATTATTTTTTTAATAGTGTTTTACGCATGTTTTTACTACTGAGGCACTACAGGCGGCCTCTTGTAGTATGAGTAAGACCTTGGTGTAATTACAAAGACCTTACTGGCTATGTTGCCTTCTACTTCTTTGTTCTTACAAGTGAACATTGCGCTGGAAAGCTAGCAGCATTGATGCCTTGTAACTGTCTCAAGGAACTTCATAAGACCATTTAACAGAGGTGACTAAAGGCATGTTGCTCTTGCATGACAATGCACATCTTCATGCTGCCAAAAAGATAAAAAATGGGGTGCTACAAAATTTTCAAGTGGGAAGTCCTCAAGCACCAACCTTGCTCCAAGCAATTTACATTTGTTTGGCCCTATTAAACTTCATCTTTCAGGTTAATATCTTTTGGGCAATGAAGCTATAGAAAGGGATTAAACACCTGGTTTCGGCAGCAACCCAAAGAATTTTATGCTGCTGGATTTCAGGGGCTTATGAAATGATGGGACAAATGCCTCAATGTACAGGGAGTTTAAGTTGAGAAATAAAAGTATTTTTAAGTCAGTACTCTTATTTATTTAAATTCTATATCCATTTGTAACTTACTTAATGACTTACCCTCATATGTTTCGCCCTTTCTAAATAGTATTTTCTTCTTGGTTTGTAAAGGAGTAGCCGTTTCGTTAAACTGTCATCCTGCATTTGCAATATATGATGGGACCAATTTTGTTTGAAAGCTGATAATCTACAATTTAGTTTTAATATATGAAGTTTGTCTCTTATTGTTCCAATGCATAAATAATCTTTAAGGAAATATTCAGCTACATATTTCCAAAAAACTCATCTCTGCTGATTTTATAATCTTTTATCCATTCTATTCATTGCCCAGTTTTGAGCTCTGTATATTAGGATAGGTACTGTGATGTCCTTGTAGAATTTCAAAATTGTTTCTTTCCTCATCTTATATTTATTTGAAAGCTCATTTTATAGTGCTGAACATTGTTGAAACCTTTATTTTATTATTAAGTCTTTACAATTAACTTAGCTAATATCAGATCCAAGGTACTTAACAGGTTGTACCTGTTCTATTGCAGTATTATTAATTATCATCTTGGACTTTGTTTGATCTTTGCAAAAATAAAATATAAAAATTTTTTCATCATTTTTTACAAATAAGATTTACTTGGTTTTTTCCAGAGATATAATCGGATTGTCCTTTAGCAATACATTTAGAAGCTGAAAAGTTGCTAGTTGGAGCATATCTTCGCTTTCTGTGAAAATTACCTAATCATCAAAAAATAAAATTTTATACAAATACCTGACATAATTTTAAATTATTTATTTGTATCTGCCACTCAGCAACAGCCATGTGAAAATAGATATAAAAAGTGTGGGTGGTATTGGACACATTTATCAGACTCCTAGAATAATATTTTGTCTTTGGACTTTTAAAATTTCCTTGTTCTAGGCTGATGCTCTTTCCTTCATTTACATTTTGAATCATGGAGATTAATACATGTGTTGCAAAAACCCTTTAATTCGCATTATGTCCCAAAATTTATCATGAATTATTTATTAATTGCCTTTACATTTCCTAAGAAATGCAAGTTCATTTGCGGGTTATATTCTCATATTCTGCATAATCTACTGTATTTTAAACACACAATCAGCACAAGATATGTCGTGTTTAAACCCATGTTGCCCACTACTTAACAACTTCATTTTCATATTGGGTCATCTAGTTAGAATGTTGGCAAAAATTGGGAATTATGGTATGTAATCAATTGCATTAATTTTATCAATGATTATATGTAGTTTACATTGATGGGGAAACATATGCAAATAATTTAATATGATCTATTTTCACATATTTTTCCTTTTAATATTTTGATTGTATACCATACCTATGAGTTGTTCTACTAATACAACCCTGATTTTATAATAATAGCTGATAACAGGTGTAAAATCCATGTATGAGATCCTGCATTGCACTAAATGTACATGTTTAAAAAAAGTGTAACAGGATAGCAACTGCAGTTTAAGCAAATAAAATCTGAAACTTCATGGTCTAGATCTATTTGCTATTTGCACAGTAATTATTATGCTTACAATATTGAACCTGTGAAAGAAGAACAGGAGATGGGCTAGCAAATTCAAATGATTAGTAATTCTATTATAATAAAGCTAAATATCAGTGATTTTGTTGATTTGGTTTATTTACGGATGCTGTTTAACATCTCAGGTCATCAACTTCCCATTCAATTCAGGGCATGAAACAGCCAATAAATTTTACTTAGACGCCACTTTTTTCAGGCTTGATTTTTACATGCTGTAAATCTATTACCCACAGCTTTACTTCCCTTCTCAAGTAAGTCATATATAGGATTTTTATGCCCAAAAAAATACATCTATCCTGGATGGAATTGAACCTGCGATCTTGGGTTCAGGAGACAAGTATGTTTTTACCACTACACCATCCAGACCCACTAATATCAGTGAAAATACTTATATTTCTTAGTCCCTCAAACTATATTCCACAAAAATTGGTATAACTTATTTATTTATTAATTTATCAAATATTACAGTATTTGCAATATCAGCACAATTTTATATTTATACAGCACAAGATTATGCTCACCACAGAACTTTTTTCCCAGTTTGGAGTGCAGAAATAGAACTCTGGATGTGACGGTACAGGCCTGAAGGCAACTGTGAGAATCTGCATAAATTTAGCCTTGATATGCTTATGAAGGCGATCCAACTCCTGGCAAGGTGCATGTGTGAGAAGTAGTGAAAGAGGAAATCTGGGCTCCAGTTCAAGGGATTGTTCTACTGGAGCTGTAGTCTCTGTGTCCATAGATTCTAAATTTTCAGTTAATACTTCATTTGAAATATCAACTGCTGAAAATGTACCATCCTGCTCCTGATTGTGTGGACTGCTATCATTACTTCTTAATTTCATTTCATCAACTCTAGCTTTCATCCTAAAATCTTTCAGATGGCCACATACAGTCTGTAAAAGATAAAGAATAATCTTTAAATATGTGCGTGAAAAACCTTCCTCCCTAACAAATTAAAATAAATAATTTGTTGATGCGGTTAGAATTTAACCCTTTGAATTATCTCAGATGTTAAAGAAATATATTTTTATCAACATACACTTTTACATTTTAAACTTATAATTTCATCTATATTTTGACACTACTGGCATTTATACAAGGATCATACGAAAGTCATGAGCAACCCATTGTTAAAATTCAAATTCCTACAATGTAACAAAGGACTGCAGGATTGTAATCTACAGACTTTACACCACATGTTGCCATATTGTAACATCATTAGCTTCTATCATGTAACCATAGGCAGTATTTCCAGAATGGTAGACATAATGTTTCATTTCAACAGCATATTGTCATTGATTTCCTTGTTAAAGAGAGAAAATTTGCTTCTGAAATTCACCTGAGACTTCAACGTGCCTATGGAGACAACTGCATATGTGCTAGCAATGTTAGGATGGGTGAAACATGTCAAAGATAGGAAAACGAGTATCCAAGATGAGACTGATAGCTGTTGCCTGCGAACTATCTCCACAGAACGCAACAAGGAAAAGCTGATGAGCTCATTAGAGAAGATAGGCATATAACTGAGGATGAAATTGCTGCAAAATTTGCAGTAGGACATAGTGCAGTGCAAGAAATGATGAAAGCTTAGGTTATTGAAAAGTTTGTGCCGGTTGGGTCCCAGGTTTATTGACCGAAGACCACAAACTTCAGAGAACAACCATCAGCCAAAATCATATTCAGAGATTTCAAAATGAAGGTGATGATTTTTTGACGAGTATTGCGACAGATGATGAAAGCTGGTTACATCATTACATGACTAAAACAAAATGCCATAGTATGGAATTTGGATTTGCCATCAAAGAAGAAAACAAAGACAGTGCAATCTGCTGGGTAGGTGATGGGTAACATCTTATGGGATGCACAGGGTTGCATTATGATTGGTTTTCTTGAACCTGGACAAACTATAAATAATGCCTGCATATCCAGACACTTTGGAAGCTCTGATGTGCATTGAGCAATAAACGCCCTGGAATGAAGATCATTCTGCAACAGGATAATGCATGTCCTCATACTGCCTGTGACACAATGGAGAAGATCAGAACATTTGGGTGGGAAACTCTCCCACATCCTCCCTACAGTCCCAACTTGGCACCTCCAACTACCATCTTTTTGATTCTGTTAAGGAACAGATGTGAGGTCAACACTACGAGACAGTGGAGGATATTCGGAAAGCAGTTTATCGGTGTCTTCTTGCAGCTGTAATGAACTCCTACCATAAGGGTATTTTCAAACTTGCAGAAGGATGGCAAAAATGTGTTCAAAGAAATGGAGACTATGTTGAAAAGTGAGAGAAAAGCTTGTAGATTACGATAATGTACTTGGTTTATCTAAAAAATAAATATTCAGAGGTTTAAAAATTGTTGCTCACTACTTTCAGTATGACCCTCATATTTATGTTTTTTTTAATAGTGTTTAATATCCATTTTTACTGCTAAGGCATCACAGGTAGTGGACACTGATGATACATGAAATGACATAAATTAAGAAAAGATTTTTTTTAAAAGGAAGGAAACATTACAGCCCCAAGTTTAGGGTATCTCCCCAGCATTTGTCATTTATGAGGACTGAGGAAAATCTGGAAAAAATCTCAGTCAAGGAGGATCATAGTGGAAATCAGAAGCCCAGCCCTACTGCTCATGAGTGCATGCCTTAACAAAGCCACATGTGGCAATGTTTGGTGTGTGTGTGTGTGTGTGTGTGTGTGTGTGTGTGTGTGTGTGTGTGTGTGTGTGTGTGTGTGTGTGTGTGTGTGTGTGTGTGTGTGTGTGTGTGTGTGTGTGTGTGTGTGGTGTGGTGAGGTGTAGTGTATGTTTGTTTAAAATGGCAATATTTCAAAACCAGTTTCTTGCAACATAGAATGTTTTTTTGCTTGTGTTCTGCATATGTATTGACCAGAATTCTGTTCTCTAAATACTCTTTACCTAAATGGGGGTATACTTAGCTTAAGCTTCATGCATGTAATAGTACAATAATTTTGCTACTCTCTCATAAGGCTATCTGAATTGTGATTTAACAGTTATAGTAAGCAAAACCATCATAGATTATATATGCTTCCCTAAATATGCTTGGCAATCCTTGAGGGGATGACAGGAAGGCATCATACAATTAAATTATGGCACTAGATAGCAGTGGTGTGGCCAGCATTATGCTACTGTTGCCTCTGAACTCCAGATTAGGCTTATACAGTACAAATTCCCCAGATGTTCAGTTGGATGGCTCATTGAGTGAATCTGGACTGGTCTGGATGTGACAGTATGGAAAAAAATCATTGGCTGTTGCAAGGGACCAAATACAGGACCAACCAATTTGTACTCAGATGCCTTACCACCTGATCTACCCTAGTGACAAGATCTAAGAAAAAAGAATTATGGACAAAACTAAAGATGCTGATCACTTGATACTCGTGAGGAATTGCTCATGAGGTGACATTTAGTCCTGAAATAAAAGTTGACTTACCTTTTGATGTTTTGAAAAAGATCAAAATATAACCAACTTTTGTACTTACGAAGCTGTTGACAATAGAGTGGTAAAATTATTATTTTTTTTTTCGAGTAACGACGGTTAGGTGAGCAACTGAAGATGGGAGAGATTCTCCCAAAGCACATCATACTTTTATGTAAGTAAATGGAGTTTAGTGTAAAAAAATGAATACCTAAGTTTAGGATAACCAACTTTTTCTTATTTATATACTAGAATAAAGAAAAATTGGTAAATTTTTTATCTTCTAAGCATAATGGCCATCTCTAAATATATAAAACATACAGAGAAATATCTGCAGACCATGGAGAAAGGTTGTCAATGAATCCATGCTGAGAATGAGGGCAACCACCTCCAAACATGTCCCAGTAAAGATATCACTAGGGGTATCTTCCAGGCTGTTATGCTGTGGTCTGCTGGAGCTAAGAGTTCCAGAGTGATACTGAAGGCCAACAAATCAGATGCAGTGATACCTTCTCCAAGGAGACTTCATCCATGTCACTGAAGATGTCTGCTGCAGATGTGGACAAAACATCTGGAACTCCTAGCTCCAGCAGACCACAGCATAACAGCCCAGAAGATACCTCTAGTGATATGTGCAACTCTGATGGCAAAAGCCTACATTCCCTCATGTCCATGTAAGTTTCTGAAAATTAGTGAATTTGAATGATATCTAGTCAAAATTACAATTTAATATCCTATTTCAACGTGAAAATTACCATAAATTAAAAAACAACTTTCACATAGTTCTCAAGCAAGCACTATTTATGCTACAAAGGTATCAAGAAGATTATAGGAGAATTCTAGTACCTTTATGAAGTTGGTGATATCTATTTCTATTAGGGCTTCTTCACATTCATCCACTGCTGCCTGAACGTCCTGAGCTTCAACTGAGTAGTTGAGATGGAGCGACTTGAACACTGTATACACAAATACTTTGCAATATGCTAGGCTCACCTGTGCACAATGATGGCTCAAACAAGGCACTTCTGTGGACAAAAGTGAGTATATGTGAAAAATCAAATTGAGCATCTAAGGAATAAATGACTAAACAAAAAAATCCACAAAAAAGATAATGCTATGTGAAAATATTTTACCACATCAAAACCAAAAACAATTAATATTTAAACCAGTCAAACCATTATATTAAAACCATGTGCTACTTTTATTCCTCATAAGATATTTTATGTTGACTTACTACCATGTTCATTCAAAGATGCAAGAAATTACAACAAAATCACAAGTTAGAAATGCATAACAGATCTTTAGCAGATCCACAATGGATTTCTTTACTTTTACAATGTCATCAAATAGCAGACATACTTTTGAAAAATTTTTGTTAATGTCTTTGTTAACCATAACATTAAATGAAGCCTTGACCCTCAGGATTCACAGGCAAGAATGTTAATCAGCAGACTAAACATAACATGCAAATTCCTACGAAAGTTAATCTCTCATTTATATGAAAGACAAGAATAAACATTTCTTACATGTGAAAATATTAAAACAAAATTGTCGTTCTGGTTTCTTATCATATTTAAGTTTCTTGTTATTTATTATTATTTTATGAAACAAATTGTATACCCTTTAAGAAATAGTATAATTTTCTTATATAAAATTTTAATGACATCAAAGCATATTTAAAATTCTGAGAAAAACTCCCACTTCTTCCAAGCAATTTTTCCCCTTAATTTATTTCAATTTTATGTTGCTTCTATTCTATAAAATTACTGCTTTGAGCAGATTTTAGTTAGTTACCAAGACTCTTCCTTTGTGAAATCTTAATTTTACAGTTCCAGTTCACACAAATTTGCACCAACTAAGCATCTGCATTCTGGATCATTTATGTCCACTGAATAGCTAATTAACACCTAATTTTTGTCAACAGTTTTTTTAGAAAATGATTACACTTTACAGTTTTCCAAAGAAGTTAAAAAAAAAAGTGCCACATTATCATCAAACTGCATTGACATACATACCCGACATATCTTCAGAATCTTCTGATTTAGGTTCAGGACTAGCATGTTTAGGTGGTACATGAACTTCAATGGTGTCTATTAGTGCCTGATCAGATTCTTCATCCCTGTCAGCTTCAACATGCTCTTTTGTGGTTGTCTTTGAGCTCACAATACCATCACGTAAAGAGGATTGTATACTATCTCCAACACCTTCTGTTTTATATGTGTTATCCAGATAAATGTCCTTAATCCCTTTACTGCCACATTCAAAGTGTATGTTGTGACACACTATCAAATCCATAAGTGTGTTTAGTGGACAATCATAGATGTAAATGGGCAAAGTTATTGAGCCAAATTTTGGTACATGTGTCGGATGTTCTTGGTTAGTGCTTGGGGATGTATTCTGAAGTGGAGATACTTCTATTTGATATCTGTCTCCTGCTTTCTTAATTTCCTCTATGTCTGTTACCACATCTCTTAATTTCAATGATGGACCAACAAACAAGTGTTTCAATTTTATTTTGGAATCCATTGAACCAGTGCGAACCCGATCTAGTCCCAAACTGGCCTCTTTAGGGGCCATAATGTGTTTTGTAACAGTGTCCCAAGAGCTTGCCCTCATGCGGAAAGGTACATCATTTAGAAACTCAAACTGATCAAAAGAAAGGGGAGAGCATGAATCAGATTGCAAATGGCTGGCTACAGGAAGTTTATTGAATATACATGAAGTATCACAAGATGAGCTACGAGAAAGTGTAATATTATTTTGTTCTGGTTGAATATCTGCCCTTATATCTTCCACTGGAGATTCTTCCTGCTTTGTCAACTTTACTGCTCCAGGATGCACATTTTCTAAGGACTGATTTTGAAGCATCAACATTTTAAGATCAGCATAACTAGCAGGCAAAAATGAAAGTGCTACATGTGTTTGACTAATGCCTTTAAGAAAACAGCACCATTTTGGGATTGCCAGTGGACCATGAGGAATTTTGTCACACATAGTATTTTCTGATGTGATGCTGTTTCCATGAGAACTTGCTTGGATGCGAACCAGATCTGGAAAAGAATAATATTTATGTAACAGAGCAAAAATCTTTCCAGAGTATTTCAAGAAGTAGGAACCAGCATGTAGCTACAAAAAGTTCACAATTATACAAATGAATTTATTAATTTCATTTCACAGCATACAATATGTACTATTATGGAGTTTTATTTTCTTAGAGAGCAAACATTGTTAATTTTTATCATGTTTCTTTAACTCTATAATATAAAGTTATGCTCAAAACAGCAGATATCTCGCCTGCTGTTACCACAAGTTTAAGTCAGCTTTCTAAGTAAGGTAAAAGCAATGTACATCTACCATAATCGCTAACACTTACCTGATGCCTTATGCAGCTGTGGAAACTTTGGAATAGGTAGTGAATATGAACAATCACCACGTTTTCTTTCATACAACAGCTGCAGGAATGCTAGTGAGTCTTCCAGAGTGAGTTGTATCTCCCTATCACTGCCTTGTTTCAGCTGCTCAAACATGAGTTCTGTCAGCAGTTTGTTAGGAGCATCCACAGCCACTGACTGGACATCAACTTGCTCATGCAAATTCAAGTCTGTCAAAAAAAATAAGGTTTAAAATGTGAGTTAGCCTGCTTTTTACTTAAACCAACAATATTTCAATGTAACAATTATATGTACTAGAATCTGTTAACTGTAGAACATGTCATGCTCTGCAGAGAAAGTGGCCTAGATTAAAATCTGCAGACCCCTTCTGTATTTGGCTTAACATACTTCATTAAGTTCAGTGAGCTACTGAAGATGGGAGAGATTCTCCCGAAATGTGTTTTACTTTTGTGTAAGTGAATGGAGTATAGTGTAAAAAAGTGAATACATAGGTTGATGTTATATTGCTGCTCCATTGTCAACAGCTTCGTAAGTACAATATTTATACTTCAATAAATTTAATTCATTCTTAATGCTATCTGTCCCAAGTAAATCCCTAACTACATAACTATGACTAAATTACAGAAGCATTAGTGCCTCAGAATTCTTAGATTTATAATTTCAGCAAAAATTTTGGAAGAACCAAATATAGATATATATATAGTCATAAAGGGAATAAACTCAGCAGAGATGAGAAATGGTGGTTGGAGGGGAGTTAAATTGAATTGGTAAAGAAATTTGATTATTTGGGAGTAAGGCTGAAAAGTAATGGAAAATGGACAGAACAATATACTAGAGAAGGGAAAATTAGCTACAACAATATAAGAACATTGAAGAAAATATCAATTATGAATATAAATTGGCTAGAGAAGAGTATATACTGCTACAGTTTAATTGAAAATTATGCATGGGACAGAAATTTAGGGGACTGAAAAAAGGTGAGAATGTACAGATCAGATCCACAGAATAGCCTGGAAAATTATATTGGGATTACCTAGGGCAGCATTCAATGGAGTACCCCTGATGGAATTAGGAAGAGCTGGCAAGAAAGGTCTAGTAATGAAATGCATTATGAAATATTGGCAGAGGATACAATCACTAGAGGATGGAAATATTGTCAAAGACTGCTTGGGGGCACAAGAAAGAGTTAAATAGGAAGGAAGCTTGGTTATGTCTATTAAAAGAAATTATAAGAAATTGAATTGGGAGAGAGAGAAAATTTACAGTCATCAAATGGGCAAAGCATATGAAATAAAGTGAAAGCACGGATTCATAATATAGAGAAACAGGAAATATTTGGTAGCTTAAGAGATAACATTAGTCAGATATATTATAAGAGTTTTAACAAAGAGTGGGGCGGGAAAAAATATATTGATGTTTGTGACAAAATGGGAAGGGAAGGTATGGCATGGGCAAGAACAAGAAGAATGATGTAAATTATAATTAATCTGTCATCTAACACACTCTTATGCTTCACTTACTTTTGAATATGGTGGGACCAGTTTCGAAGAGACATGCCTCCATGTTCAACCAACCTGACGACTGGTACGAGAAACTAACATCTATGAGGACCTGTGGCTCCATCCTGGTGGTGTTTTTTTGTTTATAAACTGGAAATTGGTATTACATTCTCCTATAATGTCGAAATTCATAAGATGATCCCTATGTTTATGAATGTAAATCTTCTCCCATGTGTCCAATTCTGTACATCCGTGTGCTTCTTTAAGTAACTTTATTTCTCTTTTTATGTCGTGATTATCTTTCCAAAAATGCTGTGCCACTGCTGACCTATCTATCTATTTGTACTTAACGTTCCTGAGATGTTCCTTTAACCGTGTTCCCATGTTTCTTTTAGTTTTTCCAATGTATATCTTATCACATTCATTACATGTTATTTTGCAGATGCCTGACTTTTTCTCCTGTAGAATGTTATTAAAACTGTTGTCCACTAAAGAATTTTTCAGAGTGTATCTGTTAACAGGTGCCAATTTAACGTTAATATGTTTAATGTTAAATTGGCACCTGTTAACAGATACACTCTGAAAAATTCTTTAGTGGACAACAGTTTTAATAACATTCTACAGGAGAAAAAGTCAGGCATCCACAAAATAACATGTAAAGGATATGATAAGATATACATTGGAAAAACTAAAAGAAACATGGGAACACGGTTAAAGGAACATCTCAGGAACGTTAAGTACAAATAGATAGATAGATCAGCAGTGGCACAGCATTTTTGGAAAGACAATCACGACATAAAAAGAGAAATAAAGTTACTTAAAGAAGCACACGGATGTACAGAATTGGACACATGGGAGAAGATTTACATTCATAAACATAGGGATCATCTTATGAATTTCGACATTATAGGAGAATGTAATACCAATTTCCAGTTTATAAACAAAAAAAAAAAAAAACACCACCAGGTTGGAGCCACAGGTCCTCATAGATGTTAGTTTCTCGTACCAGTCATCAAGTTGGTTGAACATGGAGAGCATGTCTCTTCGAAACTGGTCCCACCATATTTAAAAGTAAGTGAAGCATAAGAGTGTGTTAGATGTCAGATTAATTATAATTTATATTTAACAAGCTTCACTGTGTGAGTTCCAACAGAATTTTGAAAAAATGTCTTATTTTTCAAGAGTTCTTAAATGAAGAACAATGATGTTGGGGGGGGGGCAAAATTTGATAAAGAATTGTGCCCATTGTGTGGCAATGTAGATAAGAAATTGCACTGCATATTAAAATGTATAGAAACCTAAGGGTGGAGAGAGGAAATATCGAACAAGAAGTGCAATAGAAATTGTCATTAAAATTTCTTGAATCAGTTTGGAAATGTAGAGAAAGTAAGAGAAAAGTGATGGAAAAAAAAGTGATCAAGGCAAAGGAAGAAGGTAATAAACAAAGTAAAGAAACAATGATGGAAGATGATCCCTTTTAGGGAAGTATGCGTAAAGTTCACTTTATAATAGGTATAGTTAAGGGTTGAAAACATTTTTATGATCCAGTCAAACTCGAATTGGAGATTTGAACTGATGATGAAAACAACCTGTTCTCGAAACCGGTCAACAATAAAGACTTGTAAGTGAAGCATAAGAGTGTGTAGTTCGACTGTATCATAAAATGTTTTCAATTATATGATTGGCTTCACTGTGAATGTTCCAATTAACATTTTGGTTAATAGTTAAGGGTGTTGTATGATCCATGTACACAACAGCTGGGGTGTTTAGTTGTACAGGATCCTCAGCTAACAAGCACTCCAGAATCAAGGAAATATAGTAAAATTGTAATTGTAAATAGGCAGAAACAACAATATGTTTTCATTCATATATATAGGCATAAAGAAACTGACATTCAAATGTAATAAGAAAAAACCATAAGATGGCTTGTAATATATGTAATATTTTGGATATTGCATATCCTCTTTTGCTGGCAAGTAAAGGAGATTCAGATTCAGATTCAGATTCAGATTCAGATTTATTCACCATAAGAATTTGTACAAATTTTTGGTTTCGTCAATATAGTAGGAATATATACATGTATTAAATAGTGATAATACAACAAAATACTATATACTAGCACATTCTGATTAGTGCAGAGTGGCGGTTGCATTCTTGAATGAAGATCATCTTTCCATTTTGGCATCTTAGCTCCTGTGGACAGAAAACAGAGCAGCACAGTATCTCCACCAGAGTAGTATGTACATTAAATAATATTCTATTAAGCATTTGGCACTTACATTTTTATATCTGGGCTACTATATCTTCTTTAGGGCGTTTATTCATGTCATTACAGTATCTGCTAAATTCATCAATTGTATAGAACTGTTTTGTAAGTAAGACTTTATTAATTTCAGTTTTAAATGATTTAATTGTTGCTAAGTCCCTTAGATAAGGAGGTAAGACATTATACAATTTTAAACAATTATATTTGAAGGATCTCTCGTATAGTTTCGTGTTATGCTTATGTTGGTGGAGTTTAGTTTTATTTCGAGTATTATGTGAATGAATCTCAGTATTGATTACAAAATCATCTAAGTTAGTCCGGACATAGTTTAGAATTTCTTTTATATAAACACAGGGGACTGCTAATATTTTTAGATCCTTAAAATGTTTCCTGCAGCTTTCTTTTCTTGGGATACCAATCATGGTTCTTATCGCTCTCTTTTGAAGCTTGAAGATGAGATGACTATTTACAGAGTTTCCCCATAATATTACTCCATATAAAATATGCGAGTGGAAGTACGCAAAGTAACAACTTTTGAGTACATCTAATGTTACTCTTGTCCTCAGTTGGCTGAGAACATAGCAAGCCTTGCTTAGTTTTGTAGCTAGTTTTTCAACATGGTTATCCCATGAGAGGTTTAAGTCAATCCATAACCCCAAAAATTTTGTTTCTGACTCATACTTTATAGTTTTTGACCCAAGCATGATTCCCGGAGTAGTTATGCTTTTGTTGTTTTTGTGCTGGAAATTAATTGCTACTGTTTTTGCTTCATTTATCAGAAGTTTGTTAGTTTTGAACCAGGTTAACATGGCTTTTATTACTGCTGTTATTTTTGCTTCCAGGTCAGTACTTTCTTTTCCGCTTATAAATATGCTTGTATCGTCTGCAAAAAGTGTTAGCTTTACTTCAGAAATATCTTTTAAGCAATGCGGTAAGTCATTTATGTACAATAAAAATAGAAGAGGACCTAAGATTGATCCCTGTGGTACTCCCGATGTTACATTTCTTTTGCTCGAGTGTGCTTTCCCAATTTTTTGGTTTCTCACATCATTGAATTCGATCTCAACCAGTTGTTCTCTACCTTCCAGATAGGTTTTAAACCAATTGTATGGAATACCCCTTACTCCATAGTTCCACAGTTTGTCCAACAGCAACTTGTGGTCCACCATGTCAAATGCTTTAGATAAATCTAGAAACACTCCCACCCCGATTTCACTTTTATCTAGCATGTCGTATATACTATCTACAAAGTTTATTATTGCCATATTAGTGGACTTGTTTGTTTGAAAGCCAAATTGGCATTTGGTGATAATATTAAATTTGTTCAGGAATTTGGTTAGTTGTCTGTACATTACTTTTTCAAGTATCTTTGAAAAAACTGAAATGAGAGCTATAGGTCTATAATTGTTTACTTCGTCAGTCTTTCCCTTCTTATAGATTGGTATAATTTTAGATATCTTTAGTTGTTTTGGAAATTCTCCGCTTCTCAGAGATTCATTAACAATATAACATAGTGGCTTGATGATGAACCTGCCACATTTTTTAATAATAAAATTTGAGCTCTCATCTAAAGCGCATGATTTTTTGTTTTTTAGCTGTTTTATTATGTCTAACAATTCGCTTTCAGTAACAGGACTGAGGTATAGAGATTTTTCATTAATTATTTTAAAACTTGTACTGTGTGATATTGACAAATTATTAGGGTGTTGTACATTTTTAGTAATATTTGTGAAGTATTCGTTGAATGAATTTGCCACTTGCTTGGGCTGTGTTACATTTTTCCCTCCTTGCTTGAGACTGATGTTCTTTAGGGTGAGATTCTTTTTGTTTGTTTCTCTTTTTATCACTTCCCATATTGCTTTTGGTTTGTTTTCAGAGTTTATAATCTTTCTGTTATTAAACATTTTTTTTTGCTGCTATAATTACTTGTCTATATATTTTTTTATATTTCTTATAATATAATTGCAATTCCTCTGATGCCTTTCTACTTTTTAGTAGATTACCCAGCAGTCTTAGTTTACTTTGCGAGGTTCTTATTCCCTTAGTTATCCATTTTGGGGTTTTATCATTTACTTTTACTTTAACAATCGGGAATGCAGCATCATAATAGTATCTAAATGTATTTATAAAGGAAGTATACGCTGCATTTAGTGTTGATTCCTGATAGGTTCCCTCCCATTCTTCATTTTCAAGCATATGGCAAAAGTATTTTACATTTTCCTGTTTTTGTAAACGGGTTTCTTTAAATACACTGCACTTGTTTTCTTTTGCATCTTGGTAGTGCCAGTTAATTGCAATTGTCTGTGCATAATGGTCAGAGAGATGGGTTTCTAATATATTTACTTTATTATAGGTGATATCTTTAGTGATTGCAATTTGATCTAGGGCACTTTTTGTTGCTTTGGTGACTCTGGTTGGTACATCTATCAATGGTTTCAGTCCATAGCAATTCAGTGTAGTTATGAGTTTTAGTTTTTCACTGTTATTTTTCAGAAAGTCTATATTTAAGTCCCCGAGTAGGATCACGTTTTTGTTTAATTTATGAAAGTGGTGTAAGATGACCTCAAGCCTATCCAGAAGAATGCTTAGTTCACTTTTAGGGTTCCTATAAATGCAAATAATAATAAGTTTGTTTTCCACCTCTATTATGCTAGCTTCGAAATGTTCTTCTATGTTTTGGGGTTCAAAGATTATGACTGGTTTTGCTTTGATTCCATTTCTTATCATGATTAGGGATCCTCCATTTTTTCTTTTGTTTCTGCAATAACCATGTGTAACGCTAAATTTTTCAAATTTAAATTCAGACAGTTCATTGCTGTTCAGCCAGTGCTCAGTTAAACATAGGACATCTACGTATTTTAAATCACTCTCAAGCAGCAGTTCTATATCAAGCAGCTTGTTTCTAACGCTCTGGATATTCTGGTGAAATATGTTTAATAAGTTATTGTTTTGGCTTTGGAAATAGCTATTATTACAATTATCTTTATTCATTGAAGAGGAGATTTCAGTAATAATTGAGGTTACTGCTATACATCTATTTATGGTAAGGCTAGGTACCTCATTGATTGAAGAATTTTTACTTTTACCTGAACCGCTGGTTACTGCTCTGCGTTTTTTCGGTCTAGATGGTTGATGACTCTGCCCAGAAGACTGCTGAACTTTGCTGAACCTGTTCGATTGAAGTGGAGTCCATCTCTTCCCAGGTCCTCTTCTCCAAGCCAGGCATTACCGTCGATGAAGATGCATCCATTTTGTTGACAAATCCAGTCCAGCGTAGTGTTCACTGCGTCAATATATCTTAAATCTTCATCCCTTCGTCGTAGTATACCACTCACGCATAATGTAGCTTGAGGGTACAGCTCTTTTGCAGTGTGAACGAGGTGCTTCATATCCTTCATTATGTCATCTGGAGAGGTAGATCCATGCAGATTGTTGGTCCCGGCGTGAAATATTATTATGTCGGGGTCATCCTTGTTGTCGTACAATCTTCTTTCTATATGCTCTATTCTAGCACCCGGGTAACAGTAAACAGAAACCTCATTCCTGTCCAAACTTTTCCCAGCATGGCGCACCATTGAATCTCCAACAATTATGGCTGTTTTCCGCTCATACATAGCCTTTTCCGTTATACTGCTTGTTTCGTCATCTGTTATATCATCGCAGTTGTTTGTGGTTACCTCGGTGTCATCAATCGGATTGTCTTCACTTAGAATTTCGAATCTATTCCTTGTGGTCACTTCCTGTTTCTTCGTTTGGTCGCGGTGTTTTTGCTGACCAAGTTTCGGCCATTTTTGTTCGTTTTCAGTACGCCGTGAACTTTGGCGACGTTGTTCCCTTGTTACAGTTGACCAGCCATTATCGTATTTAAATTCCTCGGTGTCTGATATTTCTTTACCTTTTAATTTGTTGATTACATCGTGGGCATTCTTTAGTTCATTTTGAAGAGTCATCACTGTTATCTGCAACGACGCGACCTGTTCCCGCCATTTGGTGCAACATGGTGACGCCATGGTTGATCTGGGCAGTCTTTTCGTCTCTTCTTTACAATTTACTTTTTAGTCCTAAATGATACCTTCACTTGCACAGTTACAACGGGCTTTTGTGTGTTAAATACTATTAGTTTCACCTAGTTATATGCTCTATTTCTCGAGTTTTCTAAAACAAACTATGGAGCCACGTTACCGCTGAAACTCAAGCATCCGCCATCTTTGGCATTCCTTGGAGCAGATAAATGAAAGGAGCTCAGTTTAAATAAACATCTGATCATGTAATGTGCTAAAGTAATGGGTGCAAGTCATGATAGGAGAAGGAGAGGAGAACTTAATCAGTGTTCTGTATCAGTACATAATCCTTACGTAACAATATTTCAGCCATCACTCTCTTTCTCACTCCAAGGTAATGTTTTGGGGCATGGGAGTGCCAACAGATGTTAAATGAATGGTTTCATCAAATATTTTACAGTGAGACACAGCATATTTCACAAAATGTAAGCCAGATTTAAGTCATTCTTAATTAGATAGTGAGTATTAAGTGTTAAAGATAATATGTGCTTATTCAATGAGAGTAAAATTACTTTAGATATTAAATTAATTTAAAGTGGTACCACAAATAGTGATATGCAAAGATAAAACTTTGATGGTGCCAGGATTAATCAAATGAAAACAAGAAATCAACTGCCAAAATCAGGTAATGCGCCACCAAAGGAGAAAGTTTTGGAGTTGATACTACTATTTGAAAGCTGTATTGTTTGAGGTTGGCAAACCTGCATACACAGCAGAAGAGCAAAATGTTGTTCACAGTAATGGGAGCATCCAAGTACTCGTAGCTAGCCTAGCATTGTGTGGTGTAGTTTCTAGCCATCAAATGTGCTTCACCAATTGAGATTCATAGCCATATGGAAAAGGTGTGCATGGACAATTGCATGTCAGGAGAGTTTTTTTATAGTGTTTACTGCCCATTTTAACTGGTGGGCACTTATAATAGATAAGATGAAATGATAAACTGAAAAGGAAGGATATTAAGGAAGGATTTAAGGAAGGAATCATTCCAGGCCTAAGTTTAGGGTACCTTCCTGGCACATGCTATTTATGAGGACTGAGAAAAACCTGGAAAAAACTCAGCCAGGAAGGACAGTGCTATGGTAATCGCACCCCAGGTTCCCACTCACGAGTTCATGATTTAACGATCTCAGCCACTCATGTTGGTATGTCATGAGTGGATAAAGTGAAAGAGCGAACATCACTGGAGGACGGCATGTGCCCTGGCACCACATGGGACTGAGTTTTCTACATTTGATGCATTATGAATAGAAGGGAGAAGGCCACCAGCAGTCAAAACACTTTTGTGAACAAACTATAAACAATCTGGTGAACAGGATAAGTGCTTAAACACTGGTGAAGATTATTTTGAAAAAAAAAATTGCTCTAAGGAGAACAAAATTATTTCCAGTTTTCATTTGACTGAACATCATAACATCTAGTTAATCCTTGCATTAGAAATGTACCGCAATCAGCCTAATCATTCTAATGTTACACAGTTTAATATTTACTAGGTTAACTATCATTGTTCTATTTGAATTGAATTCATTTCCGATTAGTAATACAACAAACTTGTACAGTACTATTTTAAACTCGCTCAATCATACAAGAAAATAGAACCACAATCACTATAATGAATCTTCCAGAGTTACTGTGTACAATTTCAACCTTGCAGTTACACAACTAACAGGCAATTTGCATCTAAAAATTAACTCAATCAAAAACCAACTTAAATTATGTTTTATATCCAAATGGATTCCTCACTTTTTTTTACTTATTTTCTTCAACCATTTTCTTTTAGCCTTACATAAGTAATTCTCAAACTCCAAGATTTTCTGCCTTGTTTTCACATTCACCAACTTGTTTCCCCTTATCTCAATTGGTAGGTTAGCCCACTTCTCGATTCCAAGTTTTGCTTTTAATTTCATTGGTTTCTCTACATTCCAAAATTGCATACCAATAACTATCTTGCATTCCACACTTTAGACATTCCTCTATTTAAAGCTCCTCTTATTCCTTTCAGATTCACTACCCCCATCCAGACCCATGCAATTTCCTCCTCCATCCACCTATCAGCTTCATCTACATAATTCTCTCTGCCCAATATTTCTTTTAACCTCCTATAAACCCTCAGTGACTTTTTACTACTAAAACTACCTAATATCTCCTGGCTTTCCATATCATCAATTCTTTGTTTAATTTCTTTCCAAAAACCTCTTTCTTTACTTTCTCTATCATGCCACACCATACCCAAGGCTACTTTTCTCATAATTTCATTGATTCTACTGACCCAAGTATTTCCTTCCCTAACCTTCTCTTGTGTCACTAGACAATGGTTCAAAATACAATTCTCTTTTAGATTCTTAATCCTAAACCAATATTTCAAAATTCTTGTCACTATTTTTCCTTTACTCCCTATGCTGTCTAATTCAGCTTGTGCAACCCCATTTGGTGAGCTTTTTGGTAGGCCCATAATTTGTTTGCAGAAATTCCTGTGAATCAAATCTACATTTAGCCATTCCTCATCACTACACCAGATTTCTATCCATCATTTTAGCCTCAACCAGTACCATATATATTCTCTCCAACTGCTTTATGAGCATTTCTGGTACTTAATGCCTAGAGACAGTAATAGTTTTCAAAGATAGCCTACCTTTTGCTAGAACCTTTCTTTTTTGTTCCCTCCACCCTCCATTCTTGCTAAGCCTGATACCCAAATAGTCAAACTTGTTGACCACCTTTATTTCTGCCCCTTCCTAATACCATTTTTCATTATTGCATAACTTATTTCCATCCTTAAAATACCATGATTTTTTGTTTTATTCAATAAAAAGCACAACTGGCTGATAAAGCAGTTTCTCATAAATCCCCAAAATATACACCATATTTTTGAGCCCCTCTCTACTTTTCAGGTTTGAGAAACAGATTATTTAAAAGCTGAGCTAATTTAAGAGATGTCCACTACTCTCTGGATAAATACATAAAAGATAAGAAATTTTTTAAATTTTGGGGAATAGAATTTTTCCTAATTTCTCACAAACTAATCCAATAAATGAGATCCATTACTCCAATGTAGGTACTACAGCAAACTCTCAATATGTATGTATTTATTTTTCATATATCACATACATTTTTTTTAAATACAATATAAACACAATTAAAAAAAAAACATTACTTTTAAATATAACAATTAGGAACAGTGCCTTAGGCAATTCCATAAGGCACTGAATCCAATCAAAATTTATTCCAATTTGATTGGCTCAGTCCCCCAGTCCCCAGTTCTTGAGCAGCTACCTACTGGAATATCCAGGGGACTGGGCTTTGATCCATCCAAAAACAAAACACAACATTAAAGGTAATTTATACATTCAATATACTATTAAGTTATATTTCCTGCAATACTAAACTTTCCTTCTTTTTTTTAATTAAACCTTTTTGGCCAAATTTCTATCCTTGAGAGTTGCTTATTCCTTAGGGCCTTATACATGCTAACACCCTGGTTATTGGCGTATAAGGATCCTGTTTAACTAATATTAGATATCAAGCCCCATACCCTCCCCTACTCATTTCAACCTCCTTTTATTATCTGACAATTTTATTCTCAAGCACATTTCCCAAGTATTTTACACCCATAACCATTTTTGTCTTACCTTGCCTATGTATTTTCCTAGTTCCTGAATGTTTTCATCTGATTTTAAATTAAAAATTCTTCTACCTCTTATTTCATCTGGTAGGTTTTCCATTTTTGTAATAGGAACTGTTCCCTCCAAAACTTAGTTTGCTTACATTCTAGTACACAATGCCAAGTACTAACACTCTATAATTTGTGGTAATTAATGGACAAACGTCCATAAATTATTGAAATTTGAGAATTATCCACAAAAGTTTCATTCACCTAAAGTTTGGTAAAAGATATGGTAAAAAGTACTTTGACAGAGTAAAATGTGCATCTCAAAAGCAATATATTTGAAATATTACAATACATTTTAAGATATATACCTGCAACAATTCAAATTTTAAAAATAATATATATATCATGTTTCACTTTAATGGAAAAAAATCTGTCAGCTTTGTTTGTGTACTTGACTTTAATTTTTCCTGATTTTAGGATGCAAATTTTGTAGAAAAACAATGTCCATAAGTGAAAAGTCATTTATTGCATTGGATAGAAGCAATATTGGCTGTAAGATCAGCACCACCAATTACACTACTCAGGAGGAAGTGTGGTAGCTTGTCTTCAATTCATAATGCGCAAAAATTTAAGGAGAGAGAGGATGGCTTCAGTGGAAGGCAGAAAGATGTATTATGTACTAAAATTTGGAGAAAGGAACTGGCTGAAGGAATACAGATTAAACATTACAAGCAAAACAAATTATTGGAAGTCGACTACATATCAAAAGTTAGAAAAAAGATGTAAACTTAAAAGAAATACAAGAACAAGGATTTAAAAGACCAAGAATTTTGAAAACCACTGCATAGCTAAAACAAAATTTGAATTATCAGCCCATATCGAACAAATAAGCATAAAGAAAGAAGGAAATAGATAAATACCAAAAAGCATTCTTAATTATCTAGTGAGTAGATGCAGAAAGGATGTGCAAACTGAAAATTACATAAAGGCAAGTGGCTTCAATCCCAAAGCACACAAACATGCAGTTCCCAACAGCTGAGCACATAGACTCATTAACATACCCATGAATGAGTTTGAATACAGCAAAGAGTACTATCATAAAATTCAAATGGCAAAAGCCTATGGGTATGGCCAAGAAATTGTAGACAAGAAAATCAAGAAACTCAAACAAGACAAGAGATTAAAACAGATTACACCAATGACAGCAAAAAAATAAACTGCCATTCACAAGAAATTTACTTATCATTCTTTGGCCACCAAAAAATTCCAGAAAATACTTGAGAGTGTTTGAGATTACTTCGTCCCCAGTGAACAAATTCAGCATAAATAAGACACTGATTACCTGAGCTGTTAAAGAGCGTCCATAAATAAATCAAAAGCATAAATAATCTGCTTGACTCCAGTAATAAAGATAGAATACCTGATGAAAAGAAGTCAGGAATATTTCAAATCAACTGTTCAGAATACAATAAAGTGTATATTGGCAAAATAAAAAGAATCATTGGAATTTGGCTAAAGGAACACTGGAGAAACATCAGGTACAATAAGATAAATAAACCAGCCATTGCACATCACTTTTGGGGAGATAAACATGATATAGAAATGGAAATTAATTTATTGAAATTCTAGATAGACCTTTGGAGCTGGGAATATGGGAAAAAATTTTATAAAACAATATGAAGATAAGATAAAGTTATGAACTTTGAAATCCCAACCTAAGACAAATTAACCCAAAAGTTCATAAAATGTCCACAAGAGCTATAACAAGTTCATCCAACCAACAATGAATCCAGCAGTCGACTCACAGCTGATGGGGGCAACAGCCTATGAAATATATTCTGTATAACTGAATGGTAAGTGGGGCATAGGAGTACTAAATTCACTTATTAGCTAATTAAGAATATATTAGTTGCTTCATTGTATTAGTTCTGACACAAAATTAATTTTAAATTTAATTTCAAAAGCAGTTTAAATTCATAGTTCAGTAAACCATTTTAACCACACAAATGCCAAACAGTCTGATAAGAAAAACATGCCACCACCAAGACCAGGGATAACTAACAAGTAATCACCATTTACCAGTTGATCACATCATTTTCAGTCCATCAAGGTTAGCTGCTACATTCTTAACATTAAGGTCAGTGTGGTCTTTCTCCCCTCCTCTCCCCTCTCTTCCCCCTCACAAACTATTCTGGAACTATGTCACTCTTCACTAAAAGTTCTTGAGTATCCATTCATAGGGTAGCTTTGAACCAGCAAATTTCTTTTGAGTCAGCCTTGAATGATTCATTTTGTTTTCAAACTGGAAACTTTGAACTGTGTTTGTCAGTTAACCAATTTTGTACGAATCCAACAAAAACACCAAAATGTTACAATTTTTATCAGAAAAGGGGACTAAAGACTACTTTTTGGTTATATTTGGAGTGGTATCAAAGAATGTGAATTTGGTGTAGATCTTGATGCTCTACATGGTAAATATATCAATTTTCCCATCAACACTGCAGTAAGAAATGAAAAATAACAGGAAATGAAATGTGGACTGGCTATGCAGCAAAATATGTTCTCAAAACCAAAGCATTAATCAAAGGGTGCAACCACCATCACCTTTCAAATATGTGATAAAACAGCAAGAAAATGTGAACCACCATTTTCTGATAGTAGATAACTATTAAATTTCCAGAAGGATGTAATGAAACACATCTTACAACTATCTTACCATATAGTTACGGGACATAACAAAAGCACGAGTCAAAATATAAATGAGTAACTTTTAAATAATGTTGACTGGTAAGTTTCATTCTCTCTGTAACTGAATGAATCAACAGATGTTAGCAACATTGCTCAATTATTGGTATTTATTCACATAATTTTTTAAGATTTTTCTGGTAGAGAAGTAGTTTGGAAAGACATTTTTGAAAGGAAGAGCTTTAGGTTTCAATATTTCCAAGAGATTCAAGGTGCATATTGACATGATCAAGATTTGTTATGGAAAATCATGTTAGTTATCTCAGAGCACTGGAAATGGCTTTCAACATATACATTGTTTTATGTCAAAAAATATAACCTTTTAAATTTATAAGGCATTATGTATTATTTATCAGCAAGTTTTAGCCAGCAAGAGACTTAATACAACAGATGTCAAAGATGTTGCTTTTAAATCATCAAGAGATAAATCATAAGAGATAGAGAGATAAATAGATAATTCAAAGGTGACATTGTAAAATGAAACTGGATGAGAAAAAACCAGTTTGGGTTCCACACATGAATGCCAGATTGCAAAGGCAAAGCAACTTTTTCAAAAGCTTTATAATTTGTTAAATTATATTAGTTTTCTTGATAAAAGGAATATAATTATCACTTCTGAAATCAGGACTGGCAATCTAATCTAGCATTTTTTACATATTTTACACAGTGCTTAGTTCATTACAAGGGAAAATTAAATGAGTAACAATATGATCACCAATGTTTTCAATTTCTAAAACAAATACTATCTATGATTAAGGATCTGAAAAATTATGTTTCAGATTGATTTTTGAGTATCAGGAATTGTGGCATTTTCCTATTTAAAACTATGAAAACTATATACTGCTCCAATTTAGCTGGGGTCTTTCTAAAATTGGGTCCACCTTTAGACCACATTTTTTTGCATTGGTAAATGACCTGGAATTTAAAGCTTCACAGCAATTTAAGTAATTTAACAAAAATAAAAATCTTTCTAATGCTTAAAGGTTAACCTTTATATTCATACATAACCTTTGTTAAAGGTTATGTATGAATATTCAATTAATCTATTAGCATAATTCAATTTCTATTATTTGCCCACAAAACAAGCATATAATCCTCAGATTGTTCCTGCAGTAATGACTAAGTGTGAAAAATTTAGAGGAAAATAGTATCACAAGGAGTCAAAAAAAAAATTAATTATATCTCCTTTTTTTATACTCTTATGCTCCACTTACCATTGAATTATACAGAACATGTTTCATAGGCTTTTGCCCACACCATCAGCTCTGAGTTGATTGCTGCATCCATTGTCGGTTGGATGTTAATTCAAAAGTTCATTGTCCACAAGAGCTACACCAAGTGCATCCAACCAACAACAAATCCAGCAGACTACTCGCAGCTGATGATGCAGGAAAAATCTGTGAAACATGTTCTGTATAATTCAATGGTAATTGCAGCATAAGAGTATTAAATTGATTAAAGTTTTAATAAAGAATAATTAATTGCTTCGCTGTATTAGTTCCAACAAGAAAATTTTAAAAATAAGTATATCTCAGTATAAATCAGATTGATCTTCCTGACCTAAAAAGTTGAAAAGGTAAAAAAACTTCCTCTAACACTCTTCACAGGTCTCTGAATTACGTACCTTGAATGAACAAAGAAAACAGCAGTTCTGCTTGTTGACACTTTGGTAGAATATTCATTACGTTGAAGGCAAATGGAATGTAGTGTATTCTCTGGTCTGCCAAAGTTACTACGTGGGGACTATATCTGTTCAAACATAACATTAACAGCATATTATACAAATGAATGTATATAGTAATGCATTTTCATATAATATTTCAATGTTCCACAAAATTGTATCTGATATTGATAAAAAGAAATTACATTCCTTCTGATCTTTGACGTATGACTTAATTAAAGGCACAACAAGTTTACAGACCTTGTGTTAAATAAATTTAAGATCCCTTCTGTTGGCATTCAAAACATTAAAGAATCATGCACTAAGTTTGTATATTTTGTACTTATTCACTTATTATGTTATGTACTGGAAGAAACCAGATTAACCAAAGCAAATCAAAATTGTTTGTAGAAAGAGAATTAATCCTATAGCTAAAGGATGATTAATTGTAATTAATTTGTAATTATAGTACTTAGTCATTAAATAATAATGTGGATCATCATAAGAAAATATATTATATAATAGACAGACATTTCTTTATCAAACAAAGCCTGCTATTATTAAAAATAACTTTACAAAATGGAACACAAATGCCAATTTACATCAATAACACAAAATAATGATATACACAGTAAATTATACATGGTAAAATAGATAGTTCAAAATATTCCACCAAACAAATATTCAAAGCTTTCAAATGACTATACATATATGAACGGTGTTCTAGATGTCATAAAGATGGCCAAACTACTATGATAGTTGTTAAGTGTCATGCTTTAGATGCTGGTGCACTGTAAAGTTTCAGATGCATAAGTGTAGTCGCTTGTTTCTGATGATCATGTAACCAAACTAATGTACCATTTTCTACAAAATGATTAAAATTGAAATACCAATTGTGATAAATTACTTCCTTTTGAAAGGTTTAACCCCAACAGAAATATAAAAGGAGTTAGATTTCACATTAAAGGATTCTTCCCATTTGTTTCTGACAGTTAAAAAGCATTGCTGAATTTAAGTGTGGTCATGTACGCCTTCAAGATGATGACACTCAGGGCATCCCAAAACTGCTCCGATCAATGAGATTTTGACAAAAATTCACAACAATTCCCGACTGAAAGTACACGAGTTGGCCGACATTGCAAAGACCTTGATAGGGTGTGTCCACTATATTTTATGCAAAGTTTTGGGTATGAGAACGTTTTCCACTTGATGGGTGCCTCGTTTGTTAACAATGGATCAAACAAAAACTCGTTCGAATGAAAATTTTGCAAGTGTTTAAACGTAATTCCAGTGAGTTTCTCTGACTTTTCATAACAGTAGATGAAACGTGGATTCAACACCACACACTTGAAACAAAGATCAATGCAAACAGTGAGTGGCATCAGGTGAAAGTGCACCAAAGAAATCAAAAACTTCGCTCTGCAGGAAAATCACAGGTATGGTTTTCTGGGATTCCCATGGTGTGGTGCTCTTATATTACTTCCAGAAGGACAGAACCATCACTGGGGAAAATTACACTTAACTACTGGACAAACTGAAGGATATTACTCAGGCAAAAAGACCACACTTTGCAAAAAAAAAAAAAGTTCTCTTTCATCACGATAGTGCGCCTTCACACACGTCTGTGATTGTTGCTGCAAATCTGCATGACATCCGCTTTCAAGTGCTAGTAAATCCCCTATATTTGCCAGAATTGGCTTCCAGCAATTATTTTGTTATCCCAAACCTGAAGAAATGGCTGGGTGGACAAAGATTCACATCAAAAGATGAGGATGAATCTGAGACAGACATTTATTTCACAGTTGGACAAACCTTATTTTACTGAGGTTATTAAAAAGTTTGAAAATTGAACTAAATGTATTGATTTACATGAAGACTATGTTGAAATATTAAAAAAAAAAGAAAGAAAGAAAGAAAAAAGAAACACATTTCTCTTAAATCTGGCGTTTTCTTGCTCAGACCAAGAATTTTTAGAACACTAAGTAAATCAATATTACTGCCTTAAAATGTTATTTAAAAGTTTTCTTAGTATCAAATTACATGAATTATAAATGTTGGTTCCATGCTACATTTCTAGTCATTCATGTGTGTGTGTGTATATGTATATATATATATATATATAACTTTTGTACCTATAAATGCTTTTTAAATTTATTTTCTATTTCCAATTTATAAAAAAAATTTGAGCCATCTGGACTATATGTCTATGTTTTAATGGAACATAATTTATTTTCCATTAGATGTTTGTAAATTATAGCTGGAAACAAACTCCATTTTCAACAGCAGCCATGCATAAAATGGGCCAACTAACTTGAACATATGGCCACATTAAGAATTGCCAGTTTAATGCTTCTCAAAAACCGTTAAGCTTTTCTATAACAAGCCAGCTCTACAGCTGAAAACTTCAGATATGGGCATGATGCACTTGCTTATCCAAAATCTCATTTAAGAATAACTAATGGAAGCTGCAATCTTGCAAGCAATTTCAGTGACAACTAAAAGTCTAATCTTTTTAATTTAATTATAACACTTTACAGCTATTTAGTTTTTGTTAATGACTTGAATGAGTGTTGCAATGGACATACTAATGAAAATTAAGTTTAGAAGCTTTGAAGTTGACATATAGCAGGTTGTATCTATTTGGGTCTTCCTAATAATATTAACAAGAGTATTTCCTGGAATATGAGAAAATATGTAAAAAGTTATATGTAAATTAAATGTGTAGAGTCAGTAGTTCTACAAGAATGCATTATAGGGGACATGTATCATTAAGAAGTGTGTTGGAGGGAACAAATTCTTGAAAAGTGAAAAATAGTTGCCAGGAAACTTGCTGAAAGCTGTTGATGTGAGAAAACTCAAGTAAATACAATAATTAAAAAAAAACTGCCTAGCTCAACATCTCCATCATTTTGGCCTATTAATTGATTCAAAGTATAACGTGTGTAATTTCCAGGATGAAATGAACAGAGACCACCTCCATCATTGTCCATTATTATCCAAAGAGAATGAGTGTGATCACTACTGGGAGGTGAGGAGTTTGATCAAACAATATTTCAATTTCTATTTCAATTTATTGCAGTTCAGTATATTGTGATGCACAATTGAACCATGTCAGTATGAAGCTACAGCTAAAAGTAATTATACACAGCAAAAATAAGACCCTAATAGATGCTCATTAGTAAATATGTACAATAATCAAATATATATTACACAAGGTTTTCAGGATAAAAAATACAAATATACATTACAATTTTTGAGACATATATAAAATGGATAAAAACAGTACAATATACATTGTAAGGATAACCTCTAGGTTAGAGTGAGTATTCATTTATAACATGTGTGCAATAAAATTAAGTTATAAATAACAAAAAATATTCATAAATTCTATAGCAAGCTTTATCTATTTAACAATGTTCTAAGACTTTTTTTAGTTTAATGTGATTGTTAAAGAATTTGAGTTCTTTAGGAACAGCATTGCACAATTTTATTGCCATAAAGTTAGACATCTTTTCATAAAGGCAGAGTCCATGGTTTGGGATGGAGAAGTCATTTTTTATTCTTTGTGTTGCATTCATGTATATCAGATTTTGTTTGCATAGGAAAGTTATTAAGTAAAGAATGGGTTTTGTACATGTATAAACATGGCAGCATTAGAATCTTTCATTGTTTGAAAGTATTCCTACAAGAATCGTTGCATGTAATGTAAGGTAAAGATTTTATTAATTATTTTGGAAGTACTATCCCATAGTTCTATGGCATAAATTATGTGTGCCTGAATAAGGGAAAAATGTACTTTCTTGCCACATTATCAGGTATAAATTTTCTTAAATATCCAAAATCAAATAAGTATTTAGAGGCTTTGTTTATGATGAGTCCTAACAGATTTGCAGAATTTCCATTTCCTACTGCATTGTGATTGATAGTGACTTGCACTAAAGTGTCAAGAGTTTTAGAATGTAAATTTTATTATTTCACACTTGGCTGGGTTTACATATAGGTTCAGATCTCCAAAATATTCTACCACTGAATTTATTATGATATTAAACTCAATGTATATAAGTCACTATCATTCACTCCAATTGTAATGTCAGCAAAATGGATAATGATAGCAATTTCCAGGTATTGTTTCAGTTATATCATGAATGTAAAAAATATATAATAATGTTCCCAATATAGAATCTGGGATGCACCATAAGTTAGATTTTGTGTCTTGGAGCTACATTTCTCATTGCTTGATTTGACAACAAATTGTTTTCTATCCATCATAAAGGATTTTATTAGTTTGTGCTCTGAACCCCTAATGCCCAACATTTATAATTTATACATAAAATTATTGCAGTCAAAAGCTTTTATGAGGTGTAACATAATACCTAGTGTAATTGCAGTGTAGTTCCCAATATTAGCAATTATTGTTCTAATAAAATTTGATAGGGCACTTACAGTGAATCCATTTTTGACAAAGCCATTCTGCTGCTTTTGGATTAGATCAAATTTATTGCTGTAGTTGATAAATAGGCTATACAGTAATCGTTTAGTTTCAGATTGGTGACAAAATGGATATGTCTATAATTATGTACATCATTCTTATTGCCTTTTTTGTAAACTGGCATGACCTTAGCAATTTTTAGTTTGTCCAGAAATATACTTAATTCAAGACAAGAATTTACTATGTTTACAAGTGGTTGGCTAATTCACTAGAGCACTTTTTAATTAGTGACGTCTAAGTCTAGACTGCTTTTGTAGTTTTTGGCAATTTAATTATATTGCAGATTTCATTAACATCAGTAGGATAAGAAAAGATACTGCCATTTTTCTTGAAATATTTGACAGCCTCCTGTTTTTACTTGTAATCAGTGTAGAGTGTTGTGAGTTTAGCTTACTACCCATAGATGCAAAGTGATTATTAAAGATATGTGATACTTCTGATGTGTTATTTATAATACTGTTCCCAAATTTGGTTTTAAATTTGGATGTGACTGAGGAAGGTATATGCCGAAGATTATTGATCACCTGCTAACTGGTTGTGCTTATATTACAGGCAGATAAAATTATATTACTAATACTATTTTACTTAGCTTCTAAAACAGTTTGATTATATATATAGCTTTTAATTCTTTCAAATCTATGGCTCTAAAATTTGGATTATTGCTATTCTTCATAACAGCTGAGATTTATCCCATGATTTAATTGCTAAGTCAGTACCTGTTTTAACTTCATTTATTTGTTCTTGTTTACAATTTATTTTGTTATGCTCATTCATGGTGTAGTTTGGTTTAGGTCAAAGATGTAAATGTTCCTGTCACTGGAAATACATTTTAAAAATTAAATTTTAAAAGAATGGGAGGCTATTACAATATAGAAGCAAAACAAAAACATGAATGTAAGTGTATTGAAATGAAGAAAGAAAGGTTCAAACTAGCAGTGACAAGAAATTGGTGGTTGATGAATGAGGTGTAGGAAATTGCCAATGAACTGATAGTGATCAAATATATAGCAGACCATGAACAGATGGAGCATTTGAGGAAATTTCATAACTTTTCAAAGCAATTTGTGAACAAGATGGCTGACATGTTCGTTATTGAAATAAAAGATTAGAAAGAGCAAAAGCTTAAAGATATACATGGTTATGAGAAAAGTGATTTGTTTTTTAAGTTATTCCAAAGAAATAGTTACTCTTGCCAAAGGATGTATACATGGTAAAATTCCAAAAGAATCACTGCCCTCCTTGCTGTAGCATGGCTGCTCAAATGAAGTAAATACTACAGTGTTTTGAAAATGAACATATAAGCTAATTAATTTTTTTTTCCAGTAGTGTTTAACGCCCATTTTTACTACTGAGGCACCACAGGTGGTGGACAATGATGAAACATGAGATGAAATGATAAATTGGGAAAGGATATTTTTTTTAAGGAGGAAAGCGTTCCAGGCCTAAGTTTAGGGTAAGGAGTATATGCCATTTATGAGGACTGAGGAAAATCTGGAAAAACCCCCCAGTCAGGGAGGAGGCTCTGGGGGGGATTCGAACCCCAGACCTCCCACTCATGAGTCCGAGCCTAAATGACTTTGGCCACCTGTGGCGGTTTATTAAGGGTGAAATGATATGTAAATAATGCATGAATGACATGAAATATATGCTTGCGATCACATGCTTCAATTAAAAACTGAAAGTACAAAGCCCCAATGTAATTTTAATTTTGATAAAGTAAACTGTCTTCTTCAGACACTGATCATGAACATAAATCACATTTAAAAACACTTTCTCATTAAGTTCTAATGATTCCTTGTGGTAACAAGGATAATGCTGAATGCTTAGTGGTTTGTTTTCATGGGTGAAAATAAAATACCAAATTTTTCTCCAAAATATTGCATAATTTAATATTTTGTGATCTATTTTAGGTGCCCAAAACATAATTTTTCCATGCCTGAAATTCTCAGGTCCAGTGATAACACAGTGGAAGTGTTTAATGAGCTCTATAGTTTGTTTGAATTCATGCCACTGAAAATAAATGTGTTATGCTAAAACAGCTACAATGAAAGACCACATACAAATATAATGAAATGTCCTAATGCATAAAAAATGTAGCATGTTTAAGCAGTGTTAATGTTTCACCTTTGTTTCCAAAGAATAAAATTCATAATATTATACATTTAAATTAATCACTATGTATATTTATAACTGCTTTACACATTATTTTAAGTTACCTTCTATTAGTAATGAACAAGTCAGATGCTTAACAGACTTCTAGTTTGCATATTAAAACCCCCTAGCAGTATGCACAACTGCATAGGAAAGTTTTTACTCTGGATTGAACACTCCCTTTGATGTGATGTGCAGAAAAGGTATAATCTTAACTTGATGCCTTGTAAACAGTGAATTGTGGCTGTATAAACCATACAATAAATTGCAGTGACATATTAACAAAATAAGTATAAACTGAATGGGAAAACAGAACATAAAAGTTATGCGTAGACTTGATTTTATGTAGTATTAACAGAAAATGGTAAGAACAAAGGCTATGTTCAGTGCAAGATTGAGGGATGCATTTTAAAGCCTCCATGATGTGCCATAAATTGCAAAAGTATACAAAAATTAAGGCATGGAGAGGCATGAAGTAGGTTTGTCTACTTGCAATCTATTGCTTCTGAATAACAGGAATAGTTAAGAATAAAGAATGTTATTTATAGACAAAGAATATACATAGAGTATTCCAATTTTGTTTGATAAAAGAAAATTATAACAATAAATAAAAAGTATAATTAATGAG
The DNA here is from genome assembly GCA_030762175.1 of Metallyticus violacea. Taxonomy (NCBI): domain Eukaryota; kingdom Metazoa; phylum Arthropoda; class Insecta; order Mantodea; family Metallyticidae; genus Metallyticus; species Metallyticus violacea. The sequence goes on from CM060846.1 coordinate 66,685,122, forward strand.
CATTTTTTCAAAAGATCAGTAACTACAAAATCACAATTTTTCAAAAAATGCATTTTTCTTTTTTGGCAGGATAGGTTTATTTTAAGAGAGTTGTATTGTAATTAATATAATTACTAAACAAACAAAATACTACAGTTAATATTGATAAAATCATTTGTTTACTACCTGAAATAACCGGTTAATTTTGGGAGATTTCTTCCAAAAGTCAAAAAATGAAGCTTTAGTGGAGGATGTTCTCATAAATTTATTTATTTTTTGCTATAGTTTATTTTTATAAGTTTTTAATTTGTTTTTGTATGTTTTTATATTCATATAGAATATTTTTTCATCATTTATTAAATTTTAATATACATTCTTACATTATTTACTTATACATACTTATCAATGGGTATATCAAAGTAAACAAAATTTAACTGTGAACTAGTAAACATTCTAATCTAAATGTTGAACATTTTTGACTTTCAGTTGCCTTCTAGGACATCTGAATAATAGTCTTTCACATCTTCAGGCATTCAAAAGTACTTGAATAAGCTTAAATACCCTTTTTCTTCTATTGCTCACCATATTTTTCGTCTCTGAAATAGTTTAACATGTGGAAATAGCAAAACCTCTCTGTCTCTCTCTTTTTTAACTTAAACTTGAGCTGAATCTCCAAAATAAGAACTTTTACCTGATATTCAACCATATTCAGGACCTTTTTGTAGCTACATGATTATATATTGGCTGTTCATCAAAAGGCTGTTTTGATCATCTTTGAGCTTTCATCGAGGTTTCTAATTTTCTAGTCTGTATTCAGAACCTTTGGTGTCCCATGTTTCCCTAATAGGTCATAATATTTCTATGACTGATGAGATGGTTTCCTGTCATTTGTAACTTTTAATTTTTGTTTTTTTACATCAATGTTATAATCCCTTGATTTATAGTTATCTTCAGTAAAATGGGTACACTCAGAATAATATAACACCATTCATTCTGCAAATTTCTCAGGAAGTAAAATTGAAACTGTGTTAACAATGAAGTGAAATCATTAATAGTGACTTGCCGCCAGTTTATTACTTGGTTCAAAACAATGAGTAAAAAGTTTAAATAATTTTAGTATGCTGTAACATTGAAATATAATGATTGTAATGGAAAATAATTACTGGTATATATACATTTATTAACTTTTGTTTTCTCTGTTTGGGATTATTTATCATGGTTTGAAAAATCCAGGGCATTTTCTCTACTTCTAAGTATAGGAAATATCCATTTTAGAATGAACTGATTATATGGGATGATGTGCTACTTCAAGGTCATATGGCTGCTGTGACTAACTCAATTTTTACAATTTTGAATTTATACAGTTTTGAAAAAATGCTTCTCAATTGCACTTTTGCACTATTTATAAAAACCAAAATTGATTTATTTAAAACCAATGTTAAATTAAATTTTATATATGGATGTAGTGTAAAAGTCAAATTATATTTTCATATTCATTTATATTTATTTTCACTTTATATACAGTGCAAAAGTAATTATATTTTTTTGTAAATTTATTTTCAACTAACTGTCATTTAATGAACAATACTACTATAATGCCCTAATAATATTTTATATTCCCTTTTTATAATACCATTCTACATTCTTCTCTCTAACTATACCTGATTTATTTAAATTGTACTTAGGAAGCTATGTAGACAATGGAGTGGTAATATATCCTGTCAGTCAACAGCTGATGATGGGAGTGATTGCCCCTGAGACGTATCCTTATGTTGTACAAATAGTACAAATAGAGTTAACGTGAACATATTAAATAAATTCTAATAGAATATACCGGTGTTATTTAGAAGCAAGAAACTGCAAGTAAACCTTTACTGTAATAACTTGGGTGCTGATGTCATTAAGGATGGACTCGTGAGTAAGCAGTCTGGGTTTGATTCCTGCCCTCTTTGACTGGGGTCTTTTCCATGTATTCTTCAGTCCTCTTGAATGACAAATGCTAGGAAGGTACCCTAAACATAGTTCTGGAATGATTCCTTCCTTTAAAAAAATTCCTTTCCCCATCTATCATTTCATCTTCTTATGTATCATCAGTGTCCACCACCATCTGTGGTGCCTCAGTAGCAGGAGCTAAACACCATGCAAAAAAAACCTTAATGCCTCACAGTGGAGTAGAGAGTGGGTAGGTTGAAAGAGTGAAACTTGTGTGCAAGGAGTTGGTGCTGCAAAGCTGCTCTACCCAAAGACTGAGCGGTTAAACTGGACACTACAGCCTATAATAGCCCAATGTTATTACAATACAGATTTTAATTAGTGTTATTTTATAAAGTTATGTTTTGAAAATTTGCAGCAAGTTTCCAAATTCATTTCATAATAATAACTAAATCTAGTGCTGCAATATTAATTCCAAATTTATTTCATATCTAACTAGACTAGCCCAATAATATGACCTTATTCATTCATTTATTTATTTATTTATTTATTTAACAATTCATTCATCTTGAAAGAAATATGGAACTAGTAGTGTTTTATAAACAGACTTCCACTTAGTATGAGAGACACAAAGGTTCATCGTCATCATGTTTATAAATACAACTGATTGCTTATGAACTAAAAATATGTATAAGCACTGGCTAATGATCTCTTACATTGTAGGATGCAGCTTAAGTGACTTGGCATAATGAGCAGTATAAATAAAAGCAAGAAGTTGCTCAAATCTCTTCAAATTCAAGCATTAGCTCGATTTATATGAATAAATATTTTTCTCCTCAACATCCCCTTGAGCAACTACTTTTTATCTTCATTGCTGAGCAGCTGCTAGCTATTTGGTATAAATAAAATGAGCCTTTGCTTGCTTTTAATAAGCAATTGCTTGCTTTTTGTGAAGTACCTCTGTAGATAACTCAGCTTGTTCAACTGCAGTTTAGTACAATGGCAGAGTTCCTGAGAGGAGGAGAAAAATTTATACAAGGTGCAGGGACTCAGATGTGAGCAGATATAAACAATTATACCATTTTAAAAGAGCAAATGTAAACTGTCTTGCTCAAAACTTTCTTCTAGAGGTAAATGAAACACGGGGTAGAGCTCTTAAGAATGCAGATTTTTTTAAAGATATGTAGAAGATCCTGTGTTTCAAGCTGATTTTGTGAGGATCTTGGCATTACACAGTTTATGGTCTCAAATACATTCTGGGAAATTGTTAACCCAATCAAGAATAAAGCAAGGGATTGGGTACAGTTTCCAACAACTGCTGCTGCTCTTCAGAATGCCAATGCAGATTGGTCAGAACGATATGATTTTCCTAATGCAATTGCTGCAGTGGATTGTACTCATATTTTAATAAAGAATCCAAGTATACATGGCAATGAGTACATCAATAGCAAAGGAGTTTCCAGCATCAATATATAGGCTATATGTAGCTCAAGTGAAAGATTTATGAGTGTTGTGCTAGATGGCCCGGGTCTGTGCATGATTTTGGAATAAGGAAAAAATCAGATGCTTACACAGCGATGGCAAGCAATGCTGCCAATGCACTGCTGCTAGGTGATTCAGGTTATGGTATTGCTCCATGGTTGATGACTCCTTATCAAAATCCTGCTACTTCAAAACAGAGAGCATACAACAGGTGCATTATAAAGGAATGGGTAAATATTGAACAATATTTTGGTTAAGTTAAATAGCAGTTCCCGATTTTATAAAATAGGATAAGATTACTTACCCAGATAATACCTTCAGTAATAATATGTGGCATGACTCTGCATAATGTGGCTAAACATCTAAAAGAGGAGGCTTTGATGTACCTGAACTACAGATGGTGATGAAGAGGTGTACCAGTAGCAGCTGTTGCAGAACCAGAAGCAATGTGCATTAGCGAGAGAGGACAGCAGAGAATGGATGACATCGCAATAATAATTCTTTTGGTGTGTAACTTTTCACATCACTCTATTTATAACTCAAATTTCACAAAGGTATGTTCAAGTTTATAAATCTCATCACTGTAGTGTGAACAAGTATTCCTTTGTCACTGATCTTTAGGAATAAAGATATCTACATAGATATAGAAAAGAGCAAATAACTGAGACAGAAAAGGGGTGCATAGACAAACAATTAATAAAAAAAGTTTGAGCTTACAAAAACTAATTATTTAATTAGAAACCTAAAATGTAAGTTTACAAGAATCATAAATAACTAATTACCTAAAACTAACACAATTTATTAAATAGTCCTAAAGATTCACAATAACTGAAAGCAAATGTCCACTTTCTCATTCTCTCTTTTCTTTATCCAACAGTAGTGCTCCTTTTGCAAGCTTTAGCACTTCAACTTTCAGTTATTCCTTTTCTTCTTTAGTTTTGTTACTTTCTTCTTTCTACTTAAACACTTTTTTTTTTGATTAGTGTTTAACGTCCGTTAGCACTTCAACTTTCAGTTATTCCTTTTCTTCTTTAGTTTTGTTACTTTCTTCTTTCTACTTAAACACTTTTTTTTTATTAGTGTTTAATGTCCGTTTTTACTACTGAGGCACCACAGGCGGTGAACACTGATGATACACGAGATGAAATGATAAATTGGGAAACGATTTTTTTTAAGGAAGGAAACGTTCCAGACCTAAGTTTAGGGTACCTCCCCAGCATTTGCCATTTATGAGGACTGAGGAAAACCTCAGTCAGGGAGGACGGTCCTGACGGGATTCGAACCCTAGACCTCCCGCTCACGAATCCGCGCCTTAATGACCTTGCCAACCAGTGGCGGTGCTACTTAAACACTGTTAGTCATTTGAGTAGAACTAACCTCTGCAGCTCATTATTGCTTAATCATGCTGTTTCAACATCAAATCATTTAATTTCTGCTTTTCTGCAAATCTGCGCGGTGCCCTATCGACAGCCGAGTACTGTGGTCTAGTGGTAACCACACTGCCTCGTAAACCTAATATCGCGGGTTCAATCTCGGCCAGGGTCAATGGGTTTTTTTCGGACTTAAAAATCCTAAATATGGCTTCCTTCGGAAGGGAAGTAAAGCCGTGGGTCCCGTGTTGTGAATTTACGGCACGAAAAAAGCCTCTCAAGCCTGAAAAACGAGGCCTCTGAAAAAAATTATTCGGCCGTTTCGCGCTCTGGATTGAATGGGACGCTGATGACCTGAGATGTTAAAGAGCGTTCGTAAATAAACCAAATCAACAACGACCGCCGAGTCCGCATGATCAGCACCTTCAACACTTGAATAGGCTCATGGAATTAGGTTGCTGACGAGGTTGAAGCCATTGGTTCAAACCCGACCTGTAGCCCTTATGGAAAGATTAAGAGTGTATAAATTACTTATTACAGCAGAATGTAACAGAATAATGTTAATTAATTGAGAAAATAACGCTTTTCTCTGATTCTTACCTGTCAATGTTGTTAAAGATGGATTTGGTTCCACCTTCAGGATATCTAGGTTCTCCTATTCCCATTCCTTTAAAACAACTTATTGCTAGTTCGTTTCAGATCACTTTTGGACTTTATTCTGGTTTTGATGATGTTTATTTTTTTTAAATATTTGACCTTCAGTAATAGGAGTTTTGAACTCCATCAATTGTTGCTTTACTGCAGCTACTAATTTTTTTCATTATTTACTTTCCGGTAGTTGGGCTTTAATTAAAATATTTTTATTGTCCTTTAACAGGTTAACAAAGCACGTCATTAATGTACTGTTTTTTTCAACCATGGTGAATGAAATGTAAATGCAATACTAAACATTCCTATTGCGGAAGCATTTGTAGCCAGCTAATTTTATCTGTTCTTATATGCAAGCACATTCCGGAGTGATTTCATCCTACCTGGCACAACACTAAACAAAACGAAAGTGGGGTCATAATGGTCCATTCTCGTTACCGGAAGACTGATACATAAACAAAGCAATATACAAATGATGGACACATAAGTAAAGTAGTACTGCTCACACAAATCAAAACAGGATTATAACTAAAGAATTTCCTATAAAACCGACCCTACATTAACTTTCAATGAAACAAACCTCTTACTTCCTTAGAGCTTTAATTCACGATTAACACATACAAAATTTTGGAATAACTTATTTTTATAGATTTTAATTGCCTAATTGCAGAGGATGTGAATAAATAATGAAAAAATGCAAGCATTTTCCATATATCATTTGTCAAATGACAAAGTGCTTAATACCATCATATTTAAGATATCAGGGCTTGAATTTAGGAGGGGGAAGTTTTGAAAGTTCCGCAAATTTGGATTTCTATTTAATAATTTGCCAAACCTTTAATTTTGTTTCTGTTATTTAAAATCTGTATCTCCATTTAGTTTATAAAATGTGAGTATACTTACATGAACAGTATATGAAAATTTAAGTACAGTAAAGATTAAAATCACCTCCTGACCAAAGACCAAGCATGTTTGTTCACTCAGCTAATGTGCCGTGGTGAAGGTCACCAAGCATTTACTTGGTCAGCTGATGGCAATTGCCAGCAAAGGGGGGAAATTTATACCAAACCACGAGATGATGCTTGATTCTCAACTTGCTTGCAACAATTTCTCAGAAGCAATGTCTTGTTTTTATTTACATCATCCAAAGAGCTACAATTACTTTTCCTTTATACTAGAAATTATAGTTATTTGCTTGGAGTTATTATATCCTCAATTGAGACAAAGACAACAAAGAAATACAAATGTATTGTATAATTTCAATTTGTGATTTCAATTTTTTTATGGTGTTTTAACACTAATTTTTGTTATTCTGGTAGCTCACAGGCAGTGGACACTGATATATATGAGATGGAATGATAAATCAAGAAAGAATTTTTGGGGGGAGGAGGAAAGGAAGTATCTCAAGCCCAATTTTAAGGTAATCCTTCAGCATTTGCCACTGATTAGGACTAAGGAAAATATGAAAAACACCTCAATCTGATGGGAGAGTTCTGATAGAATTCAAAATGTAGACCTCTCATTCCAAATTCATGCCTTATCAACTTTGGCTACCTGTGTTAGTATTGATTTGAATGGAAATATAAGATTATCACCAGTGGACTATCTTGGCTGTAAAGCAATAGCAAGTTAACCAGTTATTAAATTCGGTTAATGTCTTTGATCCTATTTTTCTACTTTTCAACTATGATTTAGATAGAAAACTCAAAATTTAAATAAAAGATGTGAAAAAATTGGGTTAGAGACAGATATATTCCATACTGTTTTCCAAAATAAGTTGCAAGTGAAAAAAATTTCACTAAATTAATTCCATTTACTTGGACATGTTTTGAAGACTGCTGCCCTCATCATCAGCATGGAGAACATGGTAGTGGAAGAAAATTAGTGAAATTTGAGTGTTTCCTCAATAAAAAATTGCAAAATTATATTTCACGGTGAAAGCTCCCACTATTTAAAACTAATTAATTTTATTTGTTTAAGTCTCATAACCCCATATATAGTTTTGGAGACAAAACTGGATGCACCTGTGGTGACTTATGGGTATAGGCTTGTTCTGCTTGGTGTCCTATTCAGTCCAGGAAACTATAACCTGTATCAATGACTTGCAGATGTAAGGTGTGAGATTTACAAATATTGAAGAGTCCCTTTTCCCTGAACATTTGCCTAATATTAGACAAAATTATATTGTAATATAATTCATGCATTGACATTAGCCTATTCTAAAATAAGTATAATAACATTTTCAGTGAATGGGTCAGCATGCATAACAAAACTGAATAGTCTATTAGGTCTCTGACCTGTGTACACAGAGCTTTCATTCTATGGAAAGATGGAAAGATTTATTTTTCTTTCTTTCCCGAAAAATATTATTGCAGCTTTAAAAAACAGATACTGAGGATGAAATAAAAAATGCATACCCTAAATAACTTTGTGATAAGATTTGTGAAATTGTTTTGTTTCAAATTAAATGCATTTTACAAGATTCAAAGCATGTGACACATTCTGATCCACAGAAAGCTTAGCAGAAAATCCTTTGTCTCAAAATTTTAAGGTAAAATTTAATGTTCATACAACAAATATTTTTATTTAATTTGATAAAAATATGAATGCTGTGGCAGAGAATGACACTCAAGAGTCGTCAAGTTGGTTGAATATGGAGAGGATGTCTCTTCGAAAGTGGTCCCAGTGTATTTAAAAGTAAGTGAAGCATAAGAGTATGCTAGACGACAGATTAATTATAATTTACAAAAAGCTTTAATGCCTGAACATAAATTTGAACAAGCTCTGTAATTAATGAATAATTAATATCTCATTTTTTCATAATGCAAACTTACCTATGAAGATCTAAAGGAGAACCTTTCAGAACACCACACATGGATGTTACTGCTGCTGGAGACTTTATTCCAACTTTTCGACACATGAGACTTAGATGCTGGAATGTTAGCAGTGAAGAAATACATTCAGCATCCACTCCACATATCTGTAACACATAAAGCAGATAATTTCTTAATATATGTTCTACCATAAGAACTATAAATTAAAGGATTATAAATGGAAAAACACCATTTAAAATAAGCTGACAAAAGACCAAAAAATATATCTTATTTTTATACATATGACAAAATGTTATATCAATTTTAACCAAATGGCTGACTAACAAATTTAACTCAAAACACAAAATTGAATTTGAGAAATGAATATGTAGTACACTTTCTTCAAAGCTATAATGTGCAAAGGTATTATTCATATTTCACAAGAAAATATAGCATTATCACTAAATATAAAAGACTTAACTTATGTGTGGATTTCTGTATGTGAAAGTGCACAAAACAAATTAAACATAGCATTTATTTTATACAGCTATCATTACAAAGAAATGTGCATTGCACTGAGGAGAAAAACAAAGACAAGTACAGATCTATATTACATTATATTGTACTAAATAACATTAAAACAAAGTCATATTAATACAAGGTGAAACAAGTTTTAATATATATTATGGAAAATACACATTATGAAAATTCAGATTGGTAATTTTTAAAAAACAGGGTAAATAAAGTTAACATAAAGTTAAACCCTTTAGAAGCTACAGTCAGGTATTCACAAAGGATAGGTTTAGAATATGTTTAGAATATTAATTTCCTGTTTGTCACCAGCATAAATTAAGCAAAAGTTACTTATGTAGTTCCAGTGAAAATTTATATTGGCACCAAAAGATGAGGCAAGCTTAACCTTTAATATCTTTATGATATTAATATCGACATTTAGAATAATTGGATATTAATAGATAATATCTGGTGATAAGCAACCAACATACTGAATAAGGAAGAGGCTATAATAAGTCACTCCTCTTAAAGTCCTTCGTAAAATCTATTAGTACATGCTTTTACTATTTTACTAGTCTGTCATACTGGACAGAAGTGCAAGGAAATTGAAACCAAAACCTTTGCCTCAAGTACCCACAGGATCCGAGTCTCTACCTCATGACAACTTATCTGAATTGATTTTTGATTGAGTAGTGTTTAACACCTGTTTTTACTACTGAGGTTCCACAGGTGGTAGACACTGATGACACATACAATGAAATGGTAAATTGGGAAAGAACTTTTTTTAAGGAAGCATTTCAGGTCTAAATTTAGGGTACCTCCCCTGCATTTGCCATTTATGAGGACTGAGGAAAACCTGTAAAAAAAACCTCAATCAGGGAGACGATCTGGGATTTGAATCCCAGACCTCCCGCTCACAAGTCCGCACCTTAACGACCTCGGCCACCCATGACAGTGGCTTATCTGAAAGTAGCTATGTTCCAATACTGAAAATTTGCATCTTTTCTTTATGTACCACTGTTCATACTATTCTAAACATGTCATCCTATCATGCTTGTATTAATAGAATGATTACTTCAACAAGTTTCAAGTGAGTCTGTAATGGAGACTCTCTCCTCCAAACTACACCCCTCCTCTTGTCCATGCCAATTAACACATATAAGCCAGTCTCATTTCAAGTGTTACATTATTGAAATTTTATAATGTCATTTCCCATAATATATTTCACTTAAGAATATGATTTGGCTTCATTCCATAATAATATTTTGTAAATGTTTTCTTCTTTTTAAGGTAAATAAAGTCCCATTGTTTGATATTTAATTCAATAATGACTCTATATTGAGGCATGAGCCTTTATTTATGCCAATTTACAATGATTGCACTGATCTTTAAGCAAGTGGGAGAACAATAAAAGTCTCCAGGTTTTATTTGTGCACATTTCATACTTTCCTTTGGTACCCTTCCAAAGCTTACAAGTAAACTTGCACTCTAAAATATTACAAAATTGTTAGGAAAATGTACTGCCCCTTCAAGAGTTCCAATTACAGGTAACATCAGTGGTACTCAGTAAAGCACAACTCAAAATAAAGCAGATTTGTTTTTATTCACTACATTTCCAGTGAATGCCATGCATCACATATTCCTTACCTGATCCTATTTATAATACATTGCAATCTATTTGAGAAAAAAGCCTAAAAAACACATAAGCTCAACTATGACTAGCTGGGTCAGGTATTGTATTACATGTAGATGAAAAAGTAAAATCTACCAAGCTTGGAAGTAAAACTGCTACATAGAAATAATTCACATATTTGTAAAAGCAAAGAGACCATACAGGGATCAAACTTATGACCTCTTGAATTCCTGGTCTGCATGATACCACTAAGTTAACTACATGCATGCAAAATGCTGATGGAAATACATAATGCAACTCTAGGTTACTGGACATAGTAGCAAAATGGTTAATAGTTTTCATATTTGAACAATATTCTATGCAACATTCCAAGCTTCAAGAGTTGCAACACTGGTTTTTGTTTTAAGGTATATATCCATAGATGTGTGAAAAAGAGATAATTATGATATTATACTGAATTGTGTAACTGGAGTACATTAGATTCAAAGCATTAAGTTCCTTCTTTTTTGGCGTAAATTAAAAAATTCAAATCAAGCAAGAGCATACACAAAAACAAATAATTTGTTTTGATCATTTCACAAAACAAATTCTTATAAAACTTATTTATATGGTAGTATAACATGCATAAGTTTAAAATGACAAATTTTAATTTTAAAATATATGCTTTACATATTGATCCAAAGCAATACATAATAAATATTGATATACTGATTCAGTTATATTAATTTGATTGATATATCGGTAATTAAGAACATATTTATATATCTTGAGTTTGTGACTATTGCAGCCTAAAAGACAAACAAATTGGCGGTATAAAAGGGCATATGGGTTTGAAAGGTTTATGTTCATAGAATATATTGCAAAACACAGAGATACTATAGTTACATAAATCCTGATAAGTGACTACATTTTCTATAAATCAAAATGTATATTACAAATGGGAGAAAAAATAAAAAAAAACAATGAAAAATACACTGAAGGAAATAATACAAAGTTTACAGGCATCTAACTTTAAGACTTTGATGCACAATTGCATTAAAGACAGGATGCAATATTAATTAAAAAAAAAAAAAAAAAAATTATATATATATATATATAATAATAATAATAATAATAATAATAATAATAATAATAATAATAATAATAATAATAATAATAAGAGAGTGCATAAAAATACTTGTAGACATTTTATATTACTTTTATATATATATAGGTGTACTTATTAATGAAGATAAACACAACAATTTGGCATGTCTTGTGCCTTAGCTTTTCACAACATTCAAAAGATTAAAATAACAACATTGAAGCTGATTTTGTAAAAATTGTAAGTAGAATTATCGGTTATGCTTTTTGATTTGTGTCAGTCCTGGTGGTGTAGTGGTTACCATACTTGCCTTCTAAACCCAAGATCATGGGTTCAAAAACCCGGCCAGAATCAATGGATTTTTTTGGGTGTAAAAATCCTAAGTATGGCTTCCTTTGGAAGGGAAGTAAAGCCGTGGATCTCATGTCATACATTTACGGCATGAAAAAGAACCTCAACCATGAAAAAAGAGGCCTTTGAGCAAAATTTGTCAGTCATATCACGCCCTGAATAGAATGGGACGTTGATGACCTGAGATGTTAAAGAGCATCCGTAAAGAAACACAATCAACTTTTTGATTTGTATGTATTTTAGTAAACTTTCTGAAAATGAAATAGTCCTATTCATTATACCTTCTTGCATATTCAGCCATGTCATGTTGGTTGCCCAAGAAATCATAATCAATAACCAATGACATGAAACACTCAATTTTTATAGACATTCTTTCGATTCTTTCTAAATTAATAGAACAAAGCATGTATTTATTGTTAGGTATCTCTGGACTTCAATTTGTAAACAGAAGATTCCAACTCAGTGTAAAGCATCCTGCTTGCTCACTTTTAAGTTGTATTTAAACATTACCTGCTTAAATATTGTAAAATTTCTTATGTCTGTCTGAATTTGTTTGTGTATAAATCTGTGAACTCTGTTTTTTCCTTCTTTTTTATTTTCTACCTTTAAAACTCTTTTCCATATAGTTACCAGTGTTTAAGAAAACTATAGCAAATTTTTACCAGCATGGCTAGAAAGGGAGAAAATGTTTCAAATTTTATGTGCATTTAGGCATTCTAACAAATAAAAATCTATACATTATGTATGCTGCATATAGTATCTAAAAATGTATTAATTTAAGAAGATAAACCAGAAAAAAAAACTATTTCCTCTTATGCATAAGAAATGTTAAGCTCATAAAGCTGCAAGAGACCAGTATAGGTAAAATTGCAACAAATAATGGTGTTATATAATAGATAAGTTCTTTACATTTTCTGGGATATTTTATGCTGCTTCAACATGAAAAATATATAGCTAGGAGTCTTCAAATAGCATGACTTATTCCTAAATCTTTAGTGTCATTACACATTCAGAAAGAAAGAAAGAAAGAAAGAAAGAAAGAAAGGATGGATGGATGGATGGATGGATGGAAGGAAGGAAGGAAAGAAAGAAGGAAGGAAAGAAAGAAGGAAAGGGAGGGAGGGAGGAACGAAGGGAGGGAGGGAGGAACGAAGGGAGGGAGGGAGGGAGAAAGAAAGAAAGAAAGAAAGAAAGAAAGAAAGAAAGAAAGAAAGAAAAAGAAAGCAAGCAGAAACTCATAACACTGAAAAGTATTACAGATTAAAAGCTCTCTCAGCATTAGAAATGAATAAAGGTTTCACGGGATATCAGTTCAGCATTTTCTACTAAATTGTCCACGAAGCTTTCAGCCATCTTGATTCCATGGCCTTTCTCAGGGCACTGAATATGCTAATTGAACTTAATTTATACATAAATTTCTGTAAACATGTTAATCTAGTCAGAACAGGTGGGTTAGCAATCAGGTTACCCGATATATGCTCCTGTAGTAATGATTTGGTTTGGGATCTTATAAATGGTCCATGGATGGGTCAATCAAGTGTCTTATCAGGATATGTTTCCTGTGTGGTCCGTGGCTGCTTACACTGCATGGTAAAATTGTGTCCATATTCTGGAAATCTGCAGCTCAGCTGTTGGTCTTCTGATGGTGGTGGTTGATTCCTTTCGTCTTTGGTTAAACAAGGATACAGCCAGTTTCCTAGTCTCACTTAGATATAGGCCCTGGTCTCTGTTGTATTTAAGCAAAGCTGGAAAATGGCTATCTCCTTGCTTAAACAGAGGAAGGGAATCAACCAAAATCAAATCACTATCAGGTGAGGAGGCAGCAGCCACAGATTCCCAGACCATGTACTGCACAGGAAACAGTTTCAGACTTGACATCTCAATCACAGGATCCAAGACCAAATCATGATGACCAGAGTATATGAAGCCTGAGTAGTTCACTCACCTACTCTGACCAGACAAATAAGTTTATAGGAATTTGCATATAAATAAAGCTTTGATTAGCATATTGATTCAATAATCTGAGGAAGGCCATGGAGTCAAAATGGCCAAAAGTTTTGTGGACAATCCAGAAAATGTTTGACTGATATCTCATGAAACCTTCATTAGCTCTGAAAATGCTAACTTAATAACAGGATGGATTACTTTGGCAACTTCAAATAAGGCTAAGAAAGACCAAATGTTTAAATCATTACATTTATTAGGAGAGATTCAAAGCTACAGGATAACAGCCTAGAACATAGTCTCAGCTAATTCACAAATACTCTATAAACATATGCTAATAATGAAATAAACTGAAAATGAGCAGGTGATGTAACATACTTGGGCCAGAACTGATGGACATACCAGCTAACAACATGGGATCCAAACAGGAAGTAGAAATTTGGGAATATAGAGAGTGAGGTGGGTGCAAGAATCAATCAGTAATTAGTGGTCAAGAAGTGCTATAAAGCTTGTGCTACACTTCTCGACTTGGCTACCCAGGAATTGCTCTTTCAAGCCATCTTGGTTAGCAAGAGGCCCTTGTGTTCAGATCCTCATGGGCTAATGGTAATAGCAACAGAAGTATATATTAGGATTATAAAATTATTAGATACCTTAAATATCAACAAAGTGTTGCACAAAATTCAAATACAGAGAAACAGATCTATATAACACAAAATAACAGAAAGAACTAACTACACCTCCACAGTCCAGTTGGTTACAGAGTTGGTGCAGTTTTGAATTCTGCTTGGGTCAAGTTGTTTTGGTGAGAATTATCCATAGTGCTCCCTCACCCTGAAAAGGTAAATACCAGGTAACTTCAGGTGTCAATGTCTCCAGGTTCATTTGCAGCATTATTTATTCACTGCATTTCTCACATTCATTTAATAGTTCAAGGAACATACATACCACATGCTCATTCCAAACTTTAATACAAAAAATTTTCTGCAGAGAAACAATAACCAAAAAGATCCAGACACTTATACTGGAACATTGTGTTGAGTCTAAACTGTTGTTGCTGCTACTGTTGTCATTTTCCTTATGTTCATTTTTTAAAGCTGAATTTTTTAAATATTTTGCTTCTGTAGCTTGTATAAAGTTTAGTGATTGTTTCTATATGGTCTCAATTTAGAGTGTCTTGCATATTGCACAGTTGAAGAAAGATTAGTAATCACATATAACTTTGCATTAAAAATATGTTTATTAATTTCTCTCTTTTATCAACACATATGATCCAATTATATTTATCATGGCAGAATTAGTTGAGTATTATATTGCTTTTCATTCCTTCCTCTTATGTTTTTCAGAGAATAACAACATGAGTCAATCTTTATGCTCCCAATTCATTTATTTATGAAAAATTAATGCAGTTTTCAATTAGCTTATCATAAACCACTGAGGATGAGCAGTATAAAAAAAATGTAGCCCAAGGCCAATACTCTCTGCCTCACTCAGTATTATAACTAAATTAAAGTTATGACAACCAATTTTAAGGAAGTTGTAAGTTACAAATTAAAAATTTGTATCAAGATACATTTATTTTAATTATCACATTTTACATACAAGCAGTTTAGTTATTTGATAGCAACATTTAGCCATCACTACCAGTGAAATTAAAAGATGTCCCTTTATCTAAACAGTGTGGTAAATGATACTTCACACAGGTAATGGATGTTTATATAATATTCAAATTACAATAATTTTTCACTCACTTTCACATACAGGCATTCATTATTTATTGGAAATTTCACACAAAATGCATAAACATGGCATGATAAAATATATCTGTATGACATAGTTCTGAATAGGGTACATCAGATCTACATTAGTCAATATAAATGCTAAGTGTGCAGCAGTTATCTTTAATAAGTTGCCCTAATCAATCAGCAGACATACAGCTCACACAGAAATCACTTTGTACACTTCAAAACTGATGCTTCACTTCATTGACACTATAAAAAGTATATGTTATGCACCATTCAATAATTATAAGTATATTTTTACAAATATGATGATGATGCAATAGGAGATGAAAGCAGTGGCAGAAATAAGTTGGAGGAGTTGAATCTCACTTAGTATCAAAGTGAAGAGACCACTTCTCCACTTAGTTCAGTGACCACTTGAATATGCCAAATTGCATTTTCAGCATCACCAGATTGAAGCAACAACATTCCTCTTAAAAGTTTCATAACCTGAACCATACAGGCATGCAAGTTGATCTATAAAAAATATTATTTACAGAAACATGTTTCATGCATCCTCAACCAGCTTGCAATCAAACTCAAAATATAATGTGAATGCAGTGCACTTTAGTACTATTATAATTTCAGTTAAAATAAACTCCTTCTTTGAGTGAGTGAATGAGTGAATGAGTGAATAAGTGAGTAAGCAAATGAGCAAACTTGCTAGCCAACTGCATGAGTATTATTTCCCTATTTAAATAAAAGAACTTCCGTGCACAGTAAGATCAGAAATGTTAATTCAAAATACAATTTGTCCAATTATTATGCTTGCACTCCAACCCAAGTATATAAAACCATATTATTAATCCTGGCAAGTACTTAACAGATGCAGATTTGAATGTCTGAAAGGTGTGCTAACTGTAATTAACAGATGCAGATTTGAATGTTTGAAAGGTGTGCTCAATAGTCAGATAAATGAAAAAGTTATATATTCAGAATAATTTACAACAGTACTAATTGATATAGTTTAGTAAAACACCAGCGGATCATTTATGTGCATTAATTTCTACATTCTATCAGAGTTTCCAAACATTTAAAACTGCTTATAATTAAATTATGGTATTTAGTTGCATCTATTACACTGGAACCTTTCTAACCTTTTTTCATTTTTAGGGCATGTTTCAATTGCAATTGCATTAATCATTACATTATACTAGTACCTTAACAACTACTGTGCCCTCATTCTACTATGCAATAAGAGTTTATATACACTAGTGGAAATTTGTTGTCCTTCAGGTGCACGATTCAAGATTGGAGTTAAGTTCTACTGATGCAATTGAGCTTAGTCAATTGTGTTTACTATGTCCACTGTTTCAGTTGCATTTTTGTAGAAAGCGCATGTTAAACTTTCTACAGTGTATTTATTATTGCAGAATATGCTGAGAGTGAGATATATGCTAGAACAAAGAATATTTATTTATTTACTGCTGTTATGTACAAAAGAATCAGGCAAGCACTGTAGAAGAGAATTTCATGTTAAATTTCCTTGAGTAACATTTCCATCAGGAAGTGCAACAAAGGTCAAAACCAAACCCAAGGCATTTTCATTCACAAAAAGCCAGATCTAAAGAACTAGGTTTTAACTGAGGAAAAAATTTATGAAATAGGTTGTTGATTACAAACTTCTCCTCAAAAGTCTAACACAATAAGCCCAGTTGATGTATCTGTTTTGGAGTGTATATACAGTTAATCAGCTGCTAAATCATAGAAATGCTAAAACAAAATATCTGGGAGGCAGTTTACAACATTCTGAAGGATGAATTGGGACAAAAATCTCAAAATAGTTTCAAAAAGGATTCAAGCATATCTCACAGCAAAAGGCAGGCACTTAGAGCATTTACTATGATGGTGTGTACAATATTAATCATTTACTACTAAATGAACAAGAAAACAAAAAAAGCATGCTATGAGTTTTAACCACATGACATAATTTCCCTCAGCAGGTGGTGAGAACCATTATGTAGCAACTTCCCATTGGCAAAATATATTTCCAACTGCATAGCAGAATGAGAACCCTTCACCTTACACACATCAGAGTAATTTTTCCTCTGATATTGGCTATAGGTTCTCATTATATGTCACTTTGAATGTATTTTCTCACAAGTGAAAGATGTCAAATTGAATGATGTGAAAGTATTATTGATAATATTGAAGCAAGTATGGGACTGCATGACTACTGTTACACCCTTTTCATGCAGCAAGGGAGGCAGATTCTGTTAACATGTTAAAAATTGCAAGTGCTGATCATCCCATTCCTAAAAGGTAAATAACAATTAATGCCCATCAAATAATAATCTTTGTATATCACAAGATGATAAAAGTTTAACGTTTAGCTGCCCAATTTAAGAGCTGTGCTGAGAAAATCAACAAACGATATTACCAAACAAATGTTACTAATAGTATTACTCTGTCTATAAATTTATACATTTCTGATTTCTATAAATCAGAAATTAATTAAAATGGCTTTGACTACCTATAAATGTATTAATCTCCTGTTCAATGCTGACAGATAAGTAAAATAAATTACATGAAATGTTTGTGAATTAGCTTACTTACAAAATGAGTGCAACTCAAAGTATAAAAAGAAAATCAAGACATTGTTGCCAATGAACATTCAATGTAAAAGAAGTAAAGTATTGCTAATTTCCATCAGATGTGAAGAAACTTCAAAGAAGCCATGAGATGGAAGAGTTAGATCTGGCATGTGTTTATAAAAATTCACGACTGTGCCGAGATCCCCACTTCCAACTCCCAGCTTCCTGATTCTCAGCATTTTACATAAAATCCCATTTTTCTTCCACTGAAGTTTCAGAAAATGTCTCTGTAGTCTCTTGCAATGCTAGCACTTTCATCCACAGTTAAAACCTTCTTCTCCTGGAAGTGCCTGAGTATTATAATTAGCAAAATTTGGAGATTAACAAAGCAGAATAATTCATACAAAAGCATAAACTGCAAAAAGTAAGAATTACACATTCAGAGGCCAAGTTATTTGTCTTTAAAGAAGCATTTAAAGGAGTATTTTGTCTAAGAACTCTACCACTAGAAGGTTGAACACACTTTTAACACATGATTTAAATGGATCATAGGAAAAAGCACACAACCTTGCAATCATAGGCTCTCAATTACTGTAAGAAAAATTATAAAATTAGCCATGAAGAAACTGATATGGGTAAAAGTTAAAACTTGATCAAAATTTACAAAATATCAGCTTTGCCATCATTTCTATTTTTAATTTTTCCATTCAGCAACATGTTTTACAGGAAAAATCTAAAGCTCACTTGCAGACTCTCAAAAATAGGTTTAAAACTGCTGAAGGCATGCAAGAATGATCATAATTTTTTGTACAATATCTGAATTCGTTTTATCATGCTATGTTGCATGTTAATTACTACAAGAACAAAATATGATGAGCAAAATTAATTTCTTTCAATGTAAGTGGGTCTAGTTTCTACTCAGGTATGATACTATCTGTAATGATCTTCTAAGGCTAAAGAAAATTTTCCAACAACTGCCTCAAATGGGGCTAAAAATTTCAAGTTCACTAGATACAAAATTATATCCCCTGACATGCAAACACTCTAAAAAAGGTACTAGAGTTGTTAAGCCTTGTGCAAGGTTGTAATCTATGCATATAAAAAGCTGTTCTCTTACAGGATTACTAACAGAATATGAATTCACAGATACAATTTTTTTAAAGACTAACAATTGATGCCAAGTTCTTTCAGACATGAAATGAATTGATGACGCAAATGGGCTCAGATTCTGTCTGCACCTGTTATGAAACATTTACCTATTCAGAATGGAGGAAAACTCCAGTGGAAAACCCACAATTTGACCCGAGCAGGACTCAGACCTGTTAGATTTGCACTAATAACTGAGCCATGGAGAAGGCTACATAATGATGATACCCATTTAATTATTGTTCTTATGTGATCGTTCATTGTTGGCCCCACTCCTCCTTTCAAGCACTAGGATTGTGAGCCAATTTTGGTTCTTGAAAAACAGAATATTAATGGCAATATAGTTAACACAAAGTATGTCCATTCATCTATGAGACAAGGCACAATAAATGAATATGTAGAATAGCAACCTTAGTAACCCATGGTCTAGGTAACATTCAAAGACACAGTAACTATAGTTACTAGACATTTTCATTATGAACACTTATCATGAATACTAGTTTTAGGTTAGAGCTGCAATTAGAGATGTGTAAAGTATGCTCCTGCACAAAGCTTTATATTTTCAGTAATAAACATAAAGGAAGTAAATCCAAGAAGAATAAATCAACATGTTTACAGTATTTTCAATTGTTTTTAAAAATTGTTAGAAGAATGTATACTAAATATACTGTATATACTAAATAATGTGTTATTTTTTCCCTAATTTTGCATACTCACAACTGCATGATATAGGATAAATGTAAATGGTTGTGCTGCGTACATAATGATTTAAACTTTATTTTCAGCAATGCAATTGTCAAATGATACCTTTGTTCTCACACTGAGCTATTAGGTTAATGCCAGTTAGAACTTTTCATCCAATTATAGCCAGCATAAATATCTTATCTTCCGTCCACATTTTTCAAGTGCCAGTGCTTAAAATGACAAAGGCTTTATTAGATGCTATGCACAGGGCCTACTAACAGCAGTTATGATCAAGTTTAATGAAACCTTTCTGTATACTGTTAGCATCCTGAAAAAGTATACTTTGATTTTAAGTCAATAAACTCCTTAAATGTGATTATGTAATAAGAAATACTAAAAATCTATAAATAAAAAAGATGATCATATCTTCAGACACTATAAATAGACAAATATATGCCCAATTAGCAATTTTATGAATGTGTTTATACATTTATGCATAGGTAAAATCTACAAACTGCACTCAAAAATAAACTCGACCGATTATTTGCAAAGAAAGAACTTGCTCAACATTTAAGTTCATTTGTACTGAAAACAGTTAATGCTGTAAAGTAAAATAAAAATTAACATTCTCCATAATTATAAATAACTATAAGAATCAACATGCAATGCTTGCTCATCTGTCTGCATAGAGGGCACTGTTAGTTCATTAACTACTAATCAAACTGACCTGTTGCTTCAACAAATCAGTAGAAAATTTTACCTCTAATAATACAAATAAGTTATTCCAATTACATGAAGAGAAACAAAGAAACGTATATCTATTCCTGGGCATTCACCAGGTGTAAATCAATTGCCCTCCAATGCTTTCATTTGCACATGGCTTGCTCCCAAGAACAGTATTAATATATGCTACTATAAAATTTATATATTATGTATGCTCTCAGGATTTGTTTCATTATTTTATGTTCTTTTCAGTAGTTTTGTTGATATTATATTTTCAGTAATTTTGTGCTCCTATTGTATACATCATGCTTTCTTAAAAACTTGTATTATGTACTTAAATGCTTATATTTGTATACCATATCCACAAGCACGGGAAAAAGAAAAAAAAACATTAACAGATTCTGCGATTAAGTTGAATGTATGCACATTTAAGTATTTAACACTTTCTAAATATTTGAATGAGAGCACTGAACCATTAATGACAAATGTTCGATTGCTTAAAAATTTGTTATTTTCAATAGTATAAACTATAAAGCATATATTGAAGTTAAAATAGTGGCTTGGTACAGACTTTCTGTTGTTGCTTGATGTAAACTATTGATTCATTACCATTTATGGTTATCAAGCTTTAGAGTTGTGTCATTATTATTACCATCATCATCTATATATATGACGCATTATTTTCCATTGCCTCAGCATTGGTTATCATATTATAATGTTGTATTACATAAAATGGAGATTGAAAACTGTTAATTGCCTGTTTATGATATCAGTGATGGCTACAGAAGAAACATGCATTAGACATGGAACTACTGCAATGTACCAACACTCTATTTGTTTTTATAAGTACTATTAATTTAAACTAAAATAATATTGGTGATGGATTTCTCAGAGTTTAGCTTTAAAATATCTTCGTCTCAAACAAATGTTATGAAACAATTTATAATACTGTATAATTATTTAGGTATTCACAATATCTAATGAGAGTTTACATTTACATCCTTTGTTCTGCTACTTCTTTCTGTAACCAATTCAATTTTATGAATATTAAAAAAAAACTATACTTGCAATTTTAGCTTCAAAAAGATAGCAGATACAAACATTCAATTAATTGTTCCATTGTTTTTCAAGATCTTAAAACTTTCCTGTGAAAATATAATAAAAAACTGCCTTGGAGATTTAAGACAAGATAAGAGGAAGAATGACAAAAAGGAAGAAGGTATAGACATATTGTGCTTAAATTTCCTGAATATTACCTTCTACCCAGAAGTTTCCCCAAATTTTTTATATTCTTCAAATGTTTTAATGTATTTAATTATGTTGAAAAAATCCTAAATTTATATTTTTTTAAACTTGCCATATCAAAACTTCTTTTATTGTACAGTTCTGCAAATGATCTTTGATTGAAACTGTCTTTTGTTGTTTATGCATTTAAGTAGTCAATGATTTCCCCTAGGTACCTCAGATTACAACACACTGCCACAGCCACCGAGGTCGTTAAATCGCGGACTCATGAGCAGGAGGCCTAGGGTTCAAACCCCATCAGGGCCGTCCACCCTGACTGAGGTATTTTCCAGGTTTTCCTCAGTCCTCATAAATGGCAAATGCCGGGGAGGTGCCCTAAACTTAGCCTGGAACGTTTCCTTATTTTTTTAAAAAAAAATCATTTCCCAGTATGTATATCATTTCATCTCATGTATCATCAGTGTTGCCGCCTGCGGTGCCTCAGTAGTAAAAACGGGCGTTAAACACTATATCAAAAAAAAAAAATTATACAAGGAAAGTGGTATAAATGCACATTTTCCATGTATATTTAGCTTTTAAAGAAAATTTTTAAGATTTATAAATTTTCAGATTTCATACATTACAAAGTATATTTTTAAATTGTTGGCAACTAAATATATGGATTTAAAGCTGGTTAAAATATGCTTAATTAATGCAATTCTGATACAATGCAAAAGTTTTTTTTACATTAACAGTATATATTTTTATTCCTCCATTCCTATTTTTATCATAAGTACTGAACTGTTACAAAGCTGATTTTTATGCTCTGTAGACATTGGTGATTTGTCTTTCTGTCTCATAATGAAATCCAATATATACCACACTAACTCAAAGGGTATTCATTTTCTAAAAATGAATTAGCCCCCATAATGCATGGTATTTAACATTTTTAGCTTAACAGAATCTGACTTATGCATGTTCCCAGTTTAGAAATGGAATCCTTCATCTCTGCCATGCAGAGGCCAGAGAGTCTCAGTAACTAAATCTGGAAGCAGCACTATAGGTCATTGTTTGCAGTTGATGTAATAACATATTTGTTAACAGTCTGATTTTCCTTTCAGAGAAATTCCCAGCTTACGTTATTTTAATGACTCAGAGATATACAATTTTGCAATTTTGTTATGAAGAACAGAAAGGACACATTCACTAATCTAACGCAGAATAAAAAATCAATTCCAGTAAAAAACTTACTCTCCTGAACCAAATTCTTGTTTGTCAACATTGCGTATTACAATCTTGAACTGTAACCATGTTTTTGTGTTCTCCTAAAGCAAGTGTTATTATTTATTCTGCATATAGGTTCAAATCAGTCACATGCACGTTATATATCGACCATCGACCACTGCACTCTCCCATTTATATTATTCTTAGCAAAATATGCACACGTTGGTCCTGGTGGGGTAGTGGTTACCATACTTGCCTCCTATGCCCAAGATCGCGAGTTCGAAACCGGCCAGGATCGATGGATTTTTTTTCGGGCGTAAAAATCGTAAGTATGGCTTCCTTCGGAAGGGAAGTAAAGCCGTGGGTCCCGTGTCGTACATTTACGGCACGAAAAAGAACCTCAAGCCTGAAAGAGAGGCCTCTGAGCAAAATTTGTCGGTCGTTTCACCCCTGAGTTGAATGGGACGCTGATAACCTGAGATGTTAAAGAGCGTCCATAAATAAATCAATCAAAAAAAAATATGCACATATCCTTTGAGAGAGCATTAATAGAAGATAAGTTATCAGTTAATTTAATATTTCTTTCTGTTCTTTGACAACATCTTTTAAGAGTGGCTACTAAATATTCCTCTCTCAGATGGAATAAGCTCCATATTAATTGCTAGATATGCCTGGATTTTTTATTATATATCTAAGAAAATTTTGCAATTAAGACTTAGTTTTAAAGACGCCTGAAGTACAATTACAATATGTACATCAATTCATATAGTTAAATGAACTATCTGAGAGCAAACTCCCGAGGTGAACGAGTTTTCATAGATCAGTGTGCATATTTTCCGTGATTAGATAACACAATTCATTTTCTGATTCTCAGAATTCATGGCGATAAACTGAGCACATTTATAAGAAATCGATTATACTGATAACTGCGCTAACACCTTTTAACTTTGAACATTGTCATCAGCGGTTCAATGTCATCACGCAAATATAGTAGTATGTGTAAACAATACTTTAATGTACATACCCAAGGGTGGCAAGAGCCCGGCTTTTCGTGGCGTCCTGAGCACGCTGTTACTGGCACCTGATAGCCGCAGCAGGTGAATTTATATCTTACTGGACGGAACAAAGTTCACCTTATCAGGATAACGCCCCGATAAGCTGTGCGATTCTCCCCTTTCGGAACTTTGGTCTCGCTTGCTGCTGGAAAGATGTACGTATTTACACCATCTCAAAATGCTCCGTTAGCTATGGCCGCTGCATGATTTTTCTATAGTGAAAATGAAACGCTAACTCAAAATAACATAAACATTGCTAGTTCATATATAACCTAAGTTAAGACCTTTCAATTTCACTCTACCTATCAACCATGTCTGAACTAGGTACTGCCCCCAGATAGCAATCTCAATGAGCTGTCTGCACAAGTTAATGACATTTCTCTGGTTTAATTTTTGGGTTAGTGGTTGGAAGCTGCAGAATCAATTTATAAATGGTTTTGCCTTCTTCGAAGCATAAATATCGTTCTGTATTTAAGCAGTCGAAAAAATATTCTATAGATTCCTACCGATATGCTCGCTGTTGTAAGCTCAATGCAACATCCTTTCAAGGACAAGGATTTGAAGTAGCAGGCAGGCATCGACTTATTCAAACCCGGCCAGGATCGATGGATTTTTTGGGGCGTAAAAATCCTAAGTACGGCTTCCTTCGGAAGGGAAGTAAAGCCGTGGGTCCCGTGACGTATATTTACGGCACAAAAAAAACCCTGAAGCCTGAAAGAAGAGGCCTCTGAGCAAAATTTATCGGCCGTTTCACGCCCTGAATTGAATGAGACGCTGATGACCTGAGATGTTAAAGAGCGTCCGTAAATAAACAAAAAAAAAGGCATTGACTTTCCCAAAAATGCACTGCGTTGTTTTTGTTTTCTCGCAAACTCTACAAACTGTTTTCTCTCTCTCTCTCACTTTCTCTCTCTCTCACTTTCTCTCTCTCTCTCTCTCTCTCTTTCCACTTTAAAGCAATGTATGTTAGCTTTTGTTTATTAAAATATTGGCGTATTCTCAATTTTTACAAAGTGGATACCAATATCTTAATACCTGTTCCAGGCTCTTCAAGACCAATAAAATGATACTTGCTAATGACAATGAGCTCCAACCTACAGTTGGATGTACCACAACAATGAAAGAAAGGAAAAATTATACGCTCGAGAAATTGAGAATTGATAGCTGCATATGATAAGTTGAGGTAATAAAATTTAGATTAAAATAAACGTGTATCCTTCTATAACGGTGTTCCAGTGAGAACACGTACCAGGGTAAGAAGAGAAGGGGGTTGAAACCGGCAAGTCTTCTGTCTACTCCAGAAAATAGACCGGAGCGTACAAAAGTGATTTCGAATGTTTTTGACAAGAATGGGATATGGTGCTACAGAGACGAATTTTATTTAGTGAGAAAGGAAGTTCCCTACATGTCAAAAATGTTTATATCATATTCGAAAAAGAAAAGATTGCATATCTTTAAGGGTTCACTCTCTAAAGAAATGAACTACAAATGGAAAAAGTGTCAAAATTAAAGAAAAATATTAATTGAAAAGTCAAACATAGATGAAATGTATATACATATATATACACACACACACACACCAATAAGACGTGGGTGAACAATAATTTAACAATTAGGAAATCCTGGCAAAATAAAAGTCAATTAGGCGTATTAACCACGCAAAATTTCGATAACCGTCTAATTGTCCTTCATGCACTATCCAAAATGCTGTTTATAATTCATTATTAAATTTTAAAGTAGGCAAAGGCTTGGGAGATTAACATGGTCAAGTGAATTTCAGAAACGTTGAGCTTTGAATAACAATCAACTTATTTCCAACCTCCCAGAGAGGAGTGTTGTGGTTATGGATAATGCTCCACAATATTTAAGAAACAAACCCTTTTCGAAATATGCCGTAAAAGAGGTGAAATTATGACTGCAAAATAGCATTCCTCGTTCGTCAAGAAACATGAGAAAATCTAAACTCTACATATTGATAGAGATCCACAAATGTCAAGAAAAAGTGTTCCGCATTGACGAAATATTAAAAATACGCGACCATGAAGCATTATGTTTGCGCAAATACATGAGTGAACTGAGCCCCGTTGAGCTTGCGTGGTTCAAGCCAAAACTTTTGCTGAGAGAGAAAAACTATTAGTAGAGAAATTAATATGCAAGCGTAACTGAAACATACACTTATGGGTTTTTCTTCTTTTCACTCCTGAACATAGCCGCCGACTTCTGTTATATATTGGGGGAGGGGAAAATTCCCTTTGTGATATTTGTAAATACGCTCGTCATGGATATTAACCATGGCACAAAGTTTGTAAATGTTCACCGCGCTGTAAATAAAAATTAAAACTCATTTAATGGTATGCATTAATAAGCAGACGAATTAATATAAAGTAACAAGTTTATTACATGCAGTGACCTGAAATAGAGTCTATGAATTTGTTCAATTATATTTAATTAATTTGTTATTAAGTTAGGAAATGTTAAACATATTAACTTTAACTTGCATGTGGTCAATGTTTTCTAAACGCAACATAGCACAAGCACAGGCTCTGTTTACTATGAGTGCGCTATTCATAAACAATGCATTCCTCTGGCCAGTCATCTCTCCAGCTCCCAACAGTAGTTTAGTTAGCGTTATACCCAACAGCCGCCCAGAAAATGGACGAACACATTCAAATCAAACCTTAACCGAGGCAGGACTCGAATGCTGCCTATGGTTATCAATTAATTATCTTAACATGCGTAGCAATGGGTGAGCTAAACTATTACTATAGTTTCACTATTTGCATTTCAAGACATAGGTCAAGTGGTAACCATATTTACCTCATAGGCCCAAGATAGCGAGTTCAATCCGATGCATTTTTTCGGGGGTAAAAATCGTAAGCATGGCTTCCTTAGGAATGGAAATAAAGCTGTGGGTTCCGCGTCGTAGATTTACGGCACATAAAAGAACCTCATGCCTCAAAGAAGAGGGATCAAAGCAACATTTATCGGCCATGAATTGAATCAAACGCTGAGGATGTAATAAGTTAAAGATTGTTCGTAAATAAACCAAATCAACAATATTTCAAGAAGCCACTTATCGATGGGACCTATTACTTGGAGCATGGCACCTGATTTTTTCCCCTGGCAATGAAAGGTTTTAAATAAATTATCCATTCTCTCTGAACCGTCCAAATTAGCGCGGCTGACAATAATAAAATGAAATTGTCCGATGTGGTACAACTGGTAGCCTCAAGCCCAAGAATATCTTGAAATAAATATTAGCAGCGTCATTTGGGGAGATTACCCCTCCCCAAATAAAAAAATTAAATTAGTACTTCTAAAGAAAAATGGGGATAAGCTGGTATTAAAAGATTTCACTTATAAACGCTTAAGAATTTAAGAAGGGTTAGTTGGATCAAATTGTAATGTTACACAATTGCTTGAAGCTTAAGGTAAGGACACATGCAGCAAAGCCTTGCCCCATTAAGAAAGGCGATGGCAATCAATTTGGAGCATGGTATTTTCCCGCCAATGGCTAACAAGTTCATAAGTTTATTGTTACAACATTTTCTCAATCATAAGTTATCCTCTCCAATTTGATAATTAATTTTTCTCTCACTTGTCCTACCATCTTAGTGACACTTCGTCCTACATTCAAAATGTTATTCGTTAACATTTCTAATATTACATTACCCCACTGCTTTGGCTAAAATTGCTTCCTCTGTATGCTTGTTTATAGGTCTTGGTAGTGTACTGGCCTACTTGCCTTCTAAACCCAAGATCGCGGGCCAGGATCGATGGATTTTTCGGGCGTAAAAACCTTAGGCTTCCTTCGGAAGGAAAGTAAAGCCGTGGGTCCCGTGTCGTGCATTTACGGTAGGAAAAAGAACCTCAAGCCTGAAAGAAGAGGCCTCTGAGCAAAATTTGTCGGCCGTTTCACGCCCTGAATAGAGTGGGACGCTGATGACCTAGATGTTAAAGAGCGTCCGTAAATAAATCAACAAAATGCTTGTTTCATTGCATTATGACATAAAATGTATATCATTTCCACCTCCACCTATTGTATTTCTTCTCTTTACCACCTACATCGCACCTGATCCAGCCCATGTAA
Source organism: Metallyticus violacea (assembly GCA_030762175.1). Classification (NCBI taxonomy): domain Eukaryota; kingdom Metazoa; phylum Arthropoda; class Insecta; order Mantodea; family Metallyticidae; genus Metallyticus; species Metallyticus violacea. The sequence goes on from CM060846.1 coordinate 66,713,332, forward strand.
CACTTTCCCTGCCCGATTTTGTTATAAAAGTTTCGATATTCACTATTATTTCTCTGTATATTATCGAATGTTCCTGTTTAGATATTTTATAGTGAATCCGGTCTTTCTCTTCAGAAACGCCTAACTAAATGTTCTCTTCTACCCAAAAACTCATTTATTTAAATTATATCTAGAATTTTTATATACTTGATCCAAGTCACTTCACCTAATTTTCTCTGGCATAATTCAACATTCTCTTAATAATGCTCTTTAATCTAAAGCATTTCCTAGCTTTACAACTTTCTCTTCCTTGTTCCTCTAATGTTAAATCTTAGATGATGCTACTAGCAAAGACAAAAATGATCAACAAAACGCCCTATGTATTATACACACATTTACTTACTTCCCTTCTATTTCTAAAAGCTTAACGCCGTATAGATTTTTTGTTTTTATTGTTGCAATATAAACTTGCTCCAGTCAATTAATACACATATTCATTTTTTTCGCAGCAACTTTCCCGTTAGCTACTGCTTCCTCCTGAATACTGCTCAGCCTCATCCCCAAGTCATCAAATTTTCTTACTCATGCAGTCATCAACCACCACCATTCTTCAATTTACTCTCCCTTTTATAGATGTTTACCTCAGTAAGTTACTGTCTTTTTTTTAAATCTCTATGTTCACAATATCCACATATTTCATAACCCATTACTAAACCAACAAGAGAGAGTAGGATTAGAACTTCTCTGTGGCTGACGAGTTAGATGCTTTCCTTCTAAACATTTCGATAGGGCATTCCCCCTTCTTCTTGAAATTGATAGAATGTCCGTCTTTTTTTCTTATATCACCCAGCCTGTTAAGAGCCAGTTGATAACTAACACGCACTCTAATCAGTCATTATATCTTCTCACTGCTCATTCATCATAAGTTTCACTTCATGGTATAGGTCCTTTGACCCATACCAACTAACTCCAGTTTCTAATTACTCTTTCCTACGTTTCCTGAGTGTGCCAACTGAACTTAAACCTCCGTGCTTGCAGTAGTACTTTAGTACTCTACATACGTTTTAGCTCTTACTCCTTCGTTTATTATTCTGTATTTTCTAGTTAACTTCTTTCACGGATCTTAAAAGCCTCCAACGTCTGAATACGGCTCATATATTTCTTATTTAAAGTGCATGTTTTGCTCCCGTACATTACAGGTATTGCCATATTTTTATAAATGTTAATGTAATGCCTTTTCTAGTTTTATTTTCAAATTTCTCTTTATCGTTCCACAGATTATTATCTCTATCTTCTTTACGAAATGAAAAGTACCAACATAAATAGTCATAGTTTATTTGTTCAATTACTTTTTCTTTTAAAAGCTATGCATTTTGCTTTCTCTGATGTTATAGAAAAAGTTGGAAATGGTGCCTTGTGCCCCACCACTCACCCCTCACGTCTTTTAAGAAAGTTTGCATTCATACGCAAAGTTCTCGTTAAATTGGTGGCATTTCTCTACTTATATTTTTTTATAGTTCTTCCAACGTATGCGGGTTATTCAGATACACTATAACTTTCAAGTTCCACCATTAATAAAAATCGCAGGATCGCGTTTGCCGTTAATACCTTACTAATGAACCTATTCTCAATTGAAATTAACGAGAGAACAGCTCTATGCGCTGCAGCGGAGTCCTGTTCAAAAAAAATGCATGTTTACGTTCAATGTCCGATAATTCTCTAATGAATAATGTGATTATATCAGCGCATTCACGGTATTTTCATAAAATATAGTCACTATAATTCCCCAAGCCTCCTTCAATTTATGGGCAGTTTCACGCCCTGAATTGCCGCCACGGGTGGACGAGGTCGTTAAGGCCCACCAGGACCGTATTCCATGACAGAGGTTTTTTCCAGGTTTTCCTCGGTCCTCATAAATGGCAAATGCCGGGGAGGTACCCTAAACTTAGGCCTGGAACGATTCCTTCCTTAAAAATAAATCCTTTCCCAATATATCATTTCATTTCATGTATCATCAGTGTCCATTGCCTGTGGTGCCTCTGTAGCAAAAACGGGCGTTAAACACTATTCATTCATTACGCCCTGAATAGAATGGGATGCTGATGACCGGAGATGTTAAAGAGTGTCCGTAAATAAAACAAATCAATCAACAGACTACTTTCCAGATGAAATGAAAATAGCATGGGTGAAATCTGTATATAGAAAAGGATTAGAAACACAGGTAACAGATTATAGATCAGTTTCCCTTCTTCCTGTATTTTCAAAAGTGCTATGAAAAGTAATGTCCCAAAGGCTAATTTCCTAATCAAAAATATCATTGCCCAGGATCAACATGGCTTTCGTAAGGGAAGATCAACAAACACAGCAATTGCTGACTTCATTAAAAATGTATACAAAGCTATGCATAAGAACAATTCAATGTTGACCTACTTTTAGACATATTAAAAGCATTGATTTAGTGGATCATCACAAAATGTTATTAGAAAAACAAACATCAATAGGAGTAAGAGAAGAGCATTTAGTTAGTTTGAATCCTATCTTTAAAAAACAAATAATAATAATCAAATACAGAACAAATAGTAGATATTACTCATAAACAATAATTAATAATTATTTATTGGAGAAAAGGTATATTAAATATGGTGTTTCACAAGGACGAGTTCTCAGGCCAATATTGTTCTTCATTTATATCAATGTTGTGCACTTGCACATTTGTCATGAAACCAACACTCTGTAGACAAGATGCAAGTTTACTAATCACTGGTTATAAATACTTCTAATAGTAAGTTATGCAGAAATAATTTAGTTGCTCATTACTAAAATGGTTTACAAAAAAATGTACTAGCGATGAAAGATAAAACAATAGCAATGACATTTCACCATTCACAATACAAAAATTCTACATATCCAGCTATAAAAATTGAAGACAAAACAATTATCAATTCAGATACTATAAAGTTCTTGGGAATATGGCTTGATGAGAATTTGAAGTGGTCTACACATATTCAAGCATTAATACCTAAATTATGCAGCTTGTGTTTTGTTATAAGACTAGTAAAAAGTACATCCTTAGAAACAACACGCTTTATTATGCACACTTTCATTCTCTGTTAACTTACGCGGTTATGTTCTGGGGAAATGCACCTATTAAATTTATTTTTAAACAGCAAAAAGGCAGTTAAAATGTTCACAAAGATAAACATATTAGCTTCAGGTCACTTTTTAAACCCATGTATATACACATACATGAAACAATGGCTTTTGTAAAAAGCAATTATAAAGAATTTCAACTAATTCTGTTAGCCACTCCTATGATATAAGAAGAAATAATGGCACATTTGTTATAACATTTAATACTTATATGTACAAAAACACTTTCATGTATACTGGCCTCAAATGAATAACAGATTGCTCCAGTTTTTGAAAGAAATATTTGTAAGTCAGAAATTCAAGAATGACTGCCTAAAAATTTACACAAAAAATATTTGTATAGCATTAATGAATTTATGGACAATATTAAATTGATATTTTTGCACTGCATTTTACTATGTTTATAGAAATTCATCTTATTATAATATTGATATAAAATGCATAACTGTGTATTGCACTAGATTGGGATTTTGTATATTTTATTTAGTGATGTAATTACTAACAATTACATATTATATATGTAATCTGCTGGATGTAATAAATGAAATTAAAAAATGAAAGGACAAAAGAAAAGTCATATAATCTCTCTGGCACTATAGCCATCTATATTTTAAGATCCAAGTGCATACTTTATTTTCTTAAAAATGAAAATGAGAGCATTTTATACCATAAGTAAAATTATTTGCTATTTTCTTTTATTTTTAAAAATGTAAACACAACTATAAAAATGTATTAAAAAAAATCTTCCCCTCTTGTATTTATTTTAGGTCAAGCACCAGTGGTAGCTTGTGAAGTTCATAAACTAGTGTACTATAAGGGCTGAAGTTGGTGACCTACCAATTAAAGACAGAAGTTGAAGGGCTTTCTTCAGTTATTCTGGCAAGCAAACTCTCAATAAATTCAGTGTTGAAGTCTCCCATACTTTTATTTATTTATTTTTTTTTTTTTGTTGATTTATTTACGGACGCTCTTTAACATCTCAGGTCTTCAGCGTCCCATTCAACTCAGGGCGTGAAACGGCCGACAAATTTTGCTCAGAGGGCTCTCTTTCAGGCTTGAGGTTCTTTTTCGTGCCATAAGTGTATAATACAGGACCCACGGCTTTACTTCCCTTCCGAAGGAAGCCATACTTAGGATTTTTATGCCCGAAAAAATCCATCGGTCCTGGCCTCCCATACTGTCAATAAGCTGTTCCTCTATTGATAGCATACCAAGGGCAGTTAATCATTCTTTTTTGGGGTTCCCGATGAAATTTTAATTGTTTTTAGACATGAAAAAATCGGCTGTTATAGGTATTGTTATTTTATTGTTATTTTAACAAGTGTCATTACTTAACTGAATATATCATGAAGATTGCTAACACAAATAAAATGAAGGAGAGGGATTTTGCCGTCAACATTTCCAAAGTTTGGTTTGCACATAGAGTTCGATTTGAAGTCTTTGCAAGTTTATGATCGGGTAGTCTTCAACCGCCAGTTCAAGGATATCTTCTAGAAATTTCTAAGAAAATCCTTCAAAAATTTGCACATGCCAGAAATTTTGAGGCATTAAGATGACTCGTTTTCTCAAAACGGCCAGGTGCTTCTGCAGTTATAAAATCACATACTTCAAATCCACTAACCTGCTTGATTCAATTCGTCGGCGCTTGCTTACACTTTCTGTTTCCCCTGTTGTAATCTCACTTCATTCTGAATTTGTTTCATTGCATTGATAAAATCCGTAGTTTTTTCTTTATTTTATGGTGTCAATTGCCAACATTGAATTAGGTTGTAGAGCATATCGATATGGGGGATAATTTTGTAGAATATCTGTAATCACAACAGATATGCATTATCTCCTAAATTATGATGTACGAGGGTAGGTCCATAAATTTCCGGCCTAACCATTTTCTAGCTATGACAAAGACAAAACTATATTTCACTTTTCAATATAGTTACCCTTTATTGCAATGCACTTCTCACATCTTTGAATTAACATTTCAATCCCCCTCCCCCCAAAAATAGCCAGAAAATTTGTCTGCAAAATGGGCATAAACAGCATTCATCACTTCTTCGGCACACTTAAATTTCCTTCCTCGAAGGCCTTTTGAGAAGGGGAAATAGTCACTGGGAGCTAGATCTGGGCTGTAGGGTCAATCTCCTTGAAGTCAAATTTCTTCACAGCTTCATTTGCAACAAGAACTGTGTGTACAGGCGCGTCATCGTGAGGAAGGTGCACACCACCACTCAGCTTTCTTCGCCTTTTCTCTTTGATGGAACCACATAGTCTGTGCAGTAGGCCAGTATAGTACTTCCCATTTACTGTCGTGTTCTTTCCCTGAAGTCAATGAAGAGTATTCCGTCACAGACCCAAAAGATTGTGGCCATGATCTCTTTGGTTGACTGAGTGATCTTGGCCTTTAAAGGCGGTGCTTCGCCAGGTTTACGCACTCCATTGATTCTCTTTTGGACAAGGGATCATAGTAGAGCACCTAATTTCATCTCCTGTAATAATGGTTTGTAGAACTTCTCTCCTGTTGCCACGGCAAAGCTCCAAAAATACCTGACAACAGATGACTCGTTGCTGCTTTTGGACAGGAAAAAAGTCTAGGCACCCGTCTTGTACTAACCTTAATCATATTTAAATGTTCATGATTAACTCGAAGGACTGTTGTTTTAGAAAGTCCCAACCTTGCTGCCATTTTAGTAACTTTGAGCCTCCGGTCTTCCATAATGTCTGCGAAAATTTTAAGGAGTGAGCACATCCAAGGGCCGACCTGCACGCTCTTCGTCTTCAATACTTTCTCGACCCATTCGAAAAAGTTTGGCCCATTCTTTTACGGTAGAATATGAGGGGGATGCTTCCCCATATACACCGTCCAATCATTGTTTAATTTCAATTGGAGTAAGCCCTTCTTTTGTGAAGAATTTAATGACAATCCGATACTCCAATTTCAGCATGTCTTAATCTTCTACACATAGCCTTCTTTATGCAGCTATATCTGAACTTAACACCGCGGAGCGGAAGTTACAGTTGCAATTATTTACATAACAGATAAGACATAACACCAGATAAGGCTTTTGTGAAGGCGATAATCCTTATTGGCGAGGCCGAAAACTTATGAACCTACGCTCGTGAAGCTGGAGCTTCATGAACAGTGTTCTTGGAATACGATTTCTCTTGCTCACAAAAACATTATTTCGATGGTTCCAAATTCTCATATGTATAATTGACAGATCTCGATTGAAAATTCCACCTAATGGCCGAACTCCCTCAAGTGTGTCGCAATGTCCCATTTTCTAATGCAGCTACACGTCGTGCAAGCACGAGAAAAAGTATGAAAATTGCAAATTGCAATTAATTCCAAATTTGTTTGTAACGCAGCTCTTTCCATTATTAAGTTTAATTGGCGGGAGTTACAATGAACATTATATGCAAACCGAATAATAATTTTTTGTTGAGCTGTACTCCATTAATTACACTCAGCATGATTGGTACACCATTTTGTTTGTTTGTTTGTTTTTAATACGTGAAAAATCTTTTAAAGCCTTCAGAATGGATTTGGAAATCTCTGTAGCTGCCTGGCCATTTAGTTCATATCTGAACACTTAAGACCATTTGTATATGCTCAGAAATGTCTGCATTATCATCTGGAGCTATAAAGTCTTATTGATGCAGTTCTTCCTTTATTTTGTCATGACATACTTCAAAAGTGCATTCCAACAATTCATTCAGTGTATTCTGAAGCCCCTTTAAATATGGCACTGCACTCCAGGAGTCCCTTCACAGCACTATTAAAGCTACCTACACAGTCAACCACACTACGAAATACGCCGGTATTTTCGGAACACTTGTTTCATTATGGCCACGCAACGCTAGTTAAAAACACAGCAGAATTTTGTCCGCACTTTTAACATTTCAGGTAATCGGCGTTCCATTCAATTCAGGGCGTGAAACGGCTGATAAATTTTGCTCAGAGCTCTCTTCTTTCAGATATAAAATTCTTTCACATGCCGTAAATGTACGGCACGGGATCCACGGCTTTATTTCCCTTCCGAAGGAAGCCATACTCTAGGTATGACTCTAAATAGAACCTTGGCTGGGATTGAGCACGCGATCTTGAGTCTATGGGGCAAGTATGGTTACCACTAGAGCAACAGAACCAATCGCATATTTGTGATTAGTCTTTAATTCTAGAAAAATTTGCCTTCCCCCTACCTGTTCATTATCCTTCTCTATAGAGTCCTGATATGCTTAAGACTGACTGCGACGTCACTCTACCTAGGGCAATTTTTTTTATTAGTGTTTAACGCCCTTTTTTACTACTGGGGCACGCAGGCGGTGGACACTGATGATACATGAGATGAAATTATATATTAGGAAAGGATTTTTTTAAGGAAGGAATCGTTCCAGACCTGAGTTTTAGGGTACCTCCCAGGCATTTGTCATTTATGAGGACTGAGGAAAACCTGGAAAAAACCTCAGCCAGGAAGGACGGTCCTGGAGGGATACGAACCCCAAACTTCCCGCTCACGAGTCCGCGCCTTAACGACATCGGCCACCTAGGTGGTGGTACCTAGGGCAATGAAATGGATGGCATGTTTAATATGCTTCTACTTAGTGAATGTGACCAAGATGCCCTTGACCAGGAATCCGTATTTCCAAAAATTAAGCAAAATAAAAATTTCACAACCATGCATTCATTAATACCGCTCATAAACTTCCCGTTTGACTGTATGTTATAGAAGAACGTGATTTACTACCCCATAGCATGTTGAATAATTAGCATAGATCTAGCTAAATTCTTAATCTTAAAGCTTTCCTCGTATGTCATAAATGAAAATAGTCTATTCGATAAATAATCTACAGAATTAATTTCAAATTAACTGCTTTTACTAACGCACTTAAGTTTTTGCATATTACATTGTTCTCACTAATTTATTTATACGGATTTATTATTTCACTACTCTAGGATGTTTGCCGGATTTTCCCTTATTAGGCAATAAACATTCGCTACCGCCTATCGCGAAACCTAAACATGCTTATAATTAGACAGCAAGGCCTCCATATCGCCATGGGTGGCCGTGGTCGTTAAGGCGCGGACTCGTGAGCGGGAGGTCTGGGATTCGAATCGCGCCAGGACCGTCCTCCCTGACTGGGGTTTTTCCAGATTTTCCTGTCTTCATAACTGGCAAATGCCGGGGAGGTACCCTAAACTTAGGCCTGGAAGGTTTCCGTCCTTAAAAAAAATATCCTTTCCCAATTTATCATTTCATCTCATATATCATCAGTGTTCATCGCCTGTGGTGCCTCAGTAGTAAAAACGGGCGTTAAACCGTACTCAAAAAAAAAAAAAAAAAAAAAGATCTCCATGTGGCAGCAATGAACTGTCGCAAGAGGCTGAAGATACAAGGGGGGAATGCATTGCTGCAATGGTAATCAACAGTATGGTTACCAGTTAAACATAAACTGTGAAGGCGCTGATTAATGAAGTTCTCAGTCACAATGGCTACTGTAAGGTTAGCTCCGTATGAGGTACATTTACATTGCAGTAGAGTTTTCTAATATAATACGAACGTAACTTTATTATTGAATTATTAACAGAGTTTAGAAGCGGGGCAACATTTTGCCCACTTGGCAGTGGACTATTAAACTTTCCTAAGATCAAGGGTATAAGATTGTACAGTTTATCAGTGGATATAATTATTCATATGCTGTATATTGTCTCCTATGTCGGAGTTTATCTTCAAAATCTACAAGAAGCTTTGGTGAAACATATGGCTACCGCATATTTATCGATTTAAGAAATGGGGGAGGGGATTTAATGGAAAAGGCGAAAGGTATACAATGCCAATGATTACATCGGCTGCGCTTAAAGCTGAAGTTAAATCTGTAAGCAATCTCTGTAAGGTTAGCTTGTTAAAGAATATCCAAAATCGAAGGCATGCGAAGAAGCTCCTGAAAGGGGAGAATTATCTGGACATTCAACGCTTAACATTCAGACTCCACGAGTCGCAGGACTCTATGCATAAAAAATATCTACAAATCTAGAAACATACAGTGAACACAATTCCAAATTCAAAGAGAGAATGCGTCGTCAAGGGAGTCCGACTTCTACTAAATTAAGGCTGACGAAACCAAGGCGGGACAGTTGGGTATTCTACTTAGATACACTAGTGTGAGGTTAGGAAAGTGTGTGCGACAGGGAGAGAGAGCAATAGGTTTGCACCATCTAAATTTGAGAACATTGCAAATGAAGTATTTCCCCCGCTATCCGCCCCACTCTCCCGCTCCTTCCTTCACAGAGAGGATTAGACATTAAATATAGTATTGAACAGATGGTGCCAAGGTGATGGAATGTTGTCAGGATGAAAGAACAGTTATACCGTGCTCCGTACTTTCAATGTCATGCCCACAGTTCAACCTAGTGTAGTTCATTCGCCGCGTGTTAATGAGCTAAACTTTTCTACCCTCAACTCCTAACGATCTACTTCATATCAAACAGCTCTCCACATGAGCTATATTTGGAAACTAAAAGAAAACTGAAGCTAACCATTTTGAGTTTAGAACATTTCATTCCTAAACCGTGGTGCTACTAGATCAATATATCGAAATCGAGTAAATGTTTAGCATTTTCCAAGTGATTTTAGTCGTTCTCGATGGTAGAAGAAAAAAAGAACAGAGCTAAAAGTATCAACATCAGAGTTCCATGCTGATGAAAATGCCACAGCTGAGCTAGACGGGATAAAAAGCGACGAGAAATGTGAAGAATGAGTGAAAATCAAAGTCGCTGGTCAACAAAAGCAGCATAAAATGAGCTGTGACAAAAAGACAAGGGACTGTGACGTCACATCTAGCGAATACTGTTGTCCTAGCTGCGGAAAGCCTTACTTAATAATAATAATAATAATAATAATAATAATAATAATAATAATAATAATAATAATAATAATGTCCAGAGATACAATCAACAATAAGTATGATCGCTGATTCTCGATGAGTAAGAATATTACCGTAGCAATGTGCGTTATCAAAGAGAAAAGTCCTTTCCTTGGTGAATAAGCTAAAATTATCAGACCCTTCTAAACGTTGGTTGACCTGTTGGAAAAGAGGTTCCTCTAGCAAGGTATCAGTGACTCAATCTTCTATTGAATACTTTTAGAAGCTTCCAGTTACATACTCTTGATTTTTTCCCTCTTTTCCAAATAAGACGAACTACCTCCAGTTAACAATTTCTTATGAATTACTCGTTTATTTAATTATTTTTGCCGTGAAGGGTCGCACTACTGAAAAATGAGGAAAAGGTTCATCATCGCTTTAGTTTTTTGTGCCTTTACCACCGCGCACTTCATGAAAGTCGAAACATGCTCATATATAGATAATATCCATAAACCCATTTCCATACCAGTCTTTATTAACATAATTCCTGGGTATCGGAGCTTCAACCGGTTTTTTACAAAGATTTTTAGAAGGTAGGATTTGGAATTCTCACTACTGCCTCCATAAAATGCAGGGAAAAAATGCACCAAAGAAATATTTGCATGAAAGAAAAGGATAGAGTTGGCTGTAGCTGAAGTAGTTTATTAATTCAGAGTAGGAAGCAGCGAAACACAGTCAATTAAATGTTGAAATGCGTGGTGTCACCGGGATCAGAAAGAAAAAAAAATTGGTAAAATTGTGACAAGAGGCGAATTGCTAACTCTATTTCTAGTGCAAAAAATACAAGAGTGAAACTGGCAAAATTGAGAGAGGAAACCAACAGACTACAGAAGAAAGAATGCAGCTATGCAAATGGGAATTTCAGGATCATTACAGCAAGGTACAGAACTCTACTGCAAATCATTACGTAAATTTTGTTTCAATTATCCGTTAATCTATGTTAAACATTTTCAGATAATGAAATATTTTCTCTCGACATAGTTCAATAAACAGTTTAAACTGCTTTAGAGTCTACAGGATGATGAAAATATGCATTGGTTTTGTTCTATTAAAAAAAAAAAAAAAAAAAAAAAAAGTAGAAAATTTGTGACTGCAGATTTAGAACAAACAGTTATTAAATTTTCATTATAGCTTATTTTTTATTTTCTTGTGAACCATTAAAAGCTTCACCAAAACCAATTCACATTTTCACAGAATGGAATTTTAGCTGCAAATTAATCTTGAATAATGTCCATTAACCTTCTGAGCAAGTAATATAATTTTTCATTGATTTATGGTTTTTAATTAAAATCTTTTTTCAAGATAGGTTTAATAAACTACCTTAAAGAAAACTGACGCACATATATTACAACTCAGAAATGTTGTACAACACGGGTGTTTAACGCCCGTTTTTGCTACAGAGGTACCACGGGCGATGGACATTGATGATGCATGAAATGAAATAATATATTGAGAAAGGATTTATTTTTTAAGGAAGGAATCGTTCTAGGCCTAAGTATAGGGTACCTCCCCAGCATTTGCCATTTATGAGGACTGAGGGAAACCTGGAATAAACCAGAACGGTCCTGGCGGGTTTCGAACCGCAGATCTCCCGCTTACGAGTCCGCGCCTTAACGACCTCGGCCACCCGTGGCGGTTACACTTACAACACAGAGACTATAAATGTGGCAAAAATTATTCAGATCTGATTATAAATTTTGGAGTTAGGGAACTCGGTAGCACATTAAAAAATTCAACATTGTGTATTCTGTAGAGAGAAGAGTTTAAAAAAAAAAAAAAAAAAAAAAAAAAAAAAAAAAAAAAATCTTTCGACAAGCTTCTTAAAGCGTTTGCTATAAAGTAAAGCGCTATTTTCGGTTTGCGGCTGCTATAAATAAAATCCTTTTATAATTTAAATGTATTTTATATCAAAAATCAATGTTTTTATTTGTTTGATCGGTCGTATTAACTGCGAGCAAGAGAACTTAAACTAATTACCGAGTTATTTTTGGCCTGCACGACGTCAGTGGCCTGTCATAAAAACAAATAGTTGCAGTGCGTAGACAGTTGCAGTCTGCTGTTACGAGCATATATGACTTATGTCTTTGTGTTATAGCTCAGTATACGGCTGAGAGATGAACATACAAAGCTCGGTAATTGCAGGCTATTGGTGTTCCAGTTTAATAATTACAGTGTTAGTTAAGTAAATTTTACTGTAGAATTTGTACAGTTTGAAAAGTGATGCTTTCCTCGTGGCGCGGGAATTTCCTATGAGCGAGCCCCCATTCGTTTGCCGCACCGTGGAGAGGGTAGCAAGCCTGCTTACTTCACTGTTACTCTTTCAGACTATCGGGGTTTCCGGGTATATATTGTGTTGTTCGCTTAATTCGACAGTGTGCGTGCGTGTGCGTGTGCGTGTGCGTGTGTGTACCTTGTGTGTGTACCTAGTGTGTTTACAACGGCACAGCATGTCTTTATGCAAGATTCGTGTGTTAACTCAGTGTTGAAAGAATCATAGGACTAATTATTTTCTTAGGATTAGGTTGATTCTGTTATTTGTGTAAATATCATACAAACCCCCTTTTCAGAGAATTAACCGTCAGAGAGCGTGATCATGATTTTTTTTTTACTAAAACTATGCCACTGCTCACACTGCGTACAATTCCATGAGAGCAATTCACAATGTGATTTCACAAACAGAGCTATTAGTAGGAATTTGTGGCCCCCTAGGTCCCCCGATTTGGGTACTTCAAAAATACGTGTACAAGTATGCCATACAAGAACTCAAAGATAGCATTCGTAGGGAAATTGTCCGAATTTCTCAAATTGAATTACAGCGAGTGATGAATAATTTCCTAAAGAGATACCAAAAATGTGTGGGGAACGAAGGCGGGTAGTTTCAACACCTCGTTTGATAATTTGGTGAGTAACGAGCCTCTAAAATTGGTTTGTTTTGTATTACCCTCCCGCTAATCATCGAGACCCGGCTAACGAGCGGTGCTATCGCCCATAGACATAGTACTCCGGGGGAAAACGAAATTGGTCGCATGGTATATTGTATTGTTACCACTAGAACAAAGAAATAATGCAGCCTAAGGAATAATTCTATACTATAGAGGAATTTAAACAAAATATTTCCGCAAAAATCGCCAAAGCAAATCTGTTACGAGTAAATGCAAATTTCATTAAAAGAGTCAGAAATGTGGCTGACTATGACAGCACTTTAAACATCTCCTGTAACACACAGGAGATGTTTCACAATTGCTAATTATGAAATAATTGTGTGAGCAAGTTATCAATGATCAAACTCGTGCGAATAGAAATGCGAAGGGTGCTTGTCAATCGGTAGAGTCGGCGACTGGCACTACCTTGGCCCTTTGCATATTTTTGTAAACACAGGGCTAAAAACGCTTTATATGGTTAGGGAAGGAAGTGAAATGGGAATTTATTGAAAATATTATAGTTCATTTTTTTTTAATTTCAGAGGAATGGGACAAGGTACGCCAAGCGATACATCTTATAAGGGCTTCTCTATTAAATCCATGCGTGAAATGGCCGATAAATTTTGCTCAGAGGCCTCCTCTTTCAAGCTTGAGGTTTTTTACATACGTTAATGTACGACATGGGACCCACGGCTTTACTTCCCTTCCTAAGGATGCTATATTTAAGATTTTTACGCCCGAAAAAAAATCCATCGCTCCTGACCGGGATTGAACCCCCGATCTTGGGTTTAGCAGGTAAGTATGGTCACCATTACACCACCAGGACCAACAACTTGGTTGTGGTAGTTTTATGAACACGATTACGTGTTTTAGCTTTTACAAGCTCCATCAGTTATATAAAATACAGAATGAGAAACAACAGAATCTGCTGAAAGGATTTGTGCCGGTATAAGAGTCAAGCTGAAGGGCGTGAAATAATAACATCCCTATATATGAAGCCTTCTTGACACAAATCCCCGGGTATGTGCATAATGAAGCTCCTCCCTTCTTATATTTTCCTCATTAACACTATTTTTCATCGTAATCTCGTTCTCTCCTCCTTAACCATTCTGATACATTACTTCTTTTATTTTCCTAAATATTCCCGCATCAGTTTATTTCTCTTTATTCCGCGCCATTCAACATCCTTTATGCTATACTTTCCTTCTGTAATTTGTCCCATACGCTTTCCCTCCAATCTCTTTACCCTTTCACACTCTACTAAACAATGAAATGTTCCTTTAATCTCTCCACACATAACACACCCTTCCCCTCTCTAAATCCTTTTTCAGAGCAGTTACTAAGAGAAGTACCTTTTTATTGCCTTATTCCTCTCTGTCCATAACACAAGCATTATACCGAGTGTTAATCATGGGCGTTGGCAGGGGAGAGCAAGCCCTTGGAAATGCAAAGTACTAATGTAGTAGGTCATTATCAGGTGCGCAGCTGTGTATTTTCTCTATTACTCTCATCATCACCATCGTAGTCATCATTGCCATATTTAGACTATTTTACAATTTGCAATTTCAAATGTAACTTTATTTTTTAACACAAAACTTCGATATCCTTTGTTTTAGTTCTGTAATTCCTAATTGTAATATTTTCATGATTAGCTTCCAAACTATTGCTTTTGGGTTGATTACACCACCTTGCCTAGTGCTTGGACGAACGTAATCTGTTAATATAACAATGCATCAACAATGAGTCACAGCGTTTGTGACATTACACAATAATTCTCTCAGCAATTAGTTTTGGTTAACATTAAACATTTTCTTTCCTTTTTAAAATCAGTAATGGGCATCCCAAGTTTCAGACAATCAAATATATAAATGAGTATATAGGCGCCGAATTCTACGGAACGGAGGGGCCTGGGCCTCTTGCAAAGTTTTCCGCAGAAGGCGCTGAATCCCACAATATTTCCCGTAGATTATGATGTTAATAATAATAATAATAATAATAATAATAATAATAATAATAATAAAGTTTTATTTGAATGTAAAATATCATAAAAGATCTATATTTACTGTTGAGGAAGTCGTCTAAAAGACGTTCATTCTTCAGGAAGTTGCCATTTTATTTCCCGCTTATCGGTGGAATATTTAAAGTAGAAAGAGGGTATGATCAAGCCTAAAGCAACAGGCAGTGAAGATCGTGAAAATATTATAATTAGAAATCTATGATCTAAGACAAGAAATATCGAGCTGTTGTGTTAAAAAATTAACATACATTTAAAATTATAAAATAGTTACATAAGGTGATTATGATGATAGCAACAATGAAAATACAAGCTGCGCCCGTAATGCCGGACTGCAAGGGGAGGGGGGTCCTTGTTCACCCTTACAGACGGCCATGCAATAAATGTTTGGCTTACAGAATAGCCTTGAAATTAAAGAAACTGTGCAGAGCTTGTCAGACGTTAGTTATGCTACATGAGCTATTGTTAACAGTATGATTGCATCTTTACACTACCTATTGTAGACATCGTGAAGCGGAAAGTGGAGTGTAGGTTTGAATTCGTTTATGCGCAGCCATAAAGTTTTAGCATTAGAATACTGAAAATATGTATGGAGTATTTTCGCTTATATTACGAGCAAAATTGAAGGTGTGATAAGTGCATCGAAAAGCAAGAGTAGATCTTTTGAAAATATACACGGAAATAACTTGAATGCCACGGTAATATAGATTTGCAACACATATACGTATATCTTCCAAACCGTTCTCTGATGCTGTAACGAATTCAATGTACAAAGCGGGGAAAAAAAGGAAAAAGAAAGAAAAAGAAGAAAAAATACTGTTAGACAATATATATATATAAAAAAACAGTGTCAATCCAATAAATTTAAGGAAAAAAGATGCAGGTCCAGTAGGGATAACGAAAAATGTGATGTTTTCTACGTTCAGGGAGCACAAACACGGGATTAACTGCCCATTTTAGATGTGGACACAAAAAAAGTCCTTCCTTGCATTGCAAAACTTCAAGGCATGCAATGATTTTATTGAATCTTTAAAATACATTTTAAGATAGCATTTAACACAGCTGCATATTTCGCTTTCAAAAATGAAGTTGTTGAGGACATGGTTTGTCATAAACAAGTTTAGGAAGTCCATAATGACTGTGAAGTGCACTCCATATGCACAAAGATCAGAGCCGTTTGAATACTTCAATAATCGTGCTTTTTTTTTTTTTTTTTTTTTTTTTTGGTGACCGCAAAAGAACTGCAGAAGAAACCGTATAATCCATTGTATCAATTGCACATTCATACAGAACACGACTGCGGAAGATATTTACAATCCTGTCACCCGGGTATGCGAAACATATCGATTGATATAAGTCACGGCAGAAAAAAGCAAAGCACCTAAATAAGAGTTTGGAAAACAAAGGAATACGTTTAAAATGTTAGTTGGTGCGAAAAGGGTGGTAATTTCTCATATCAGACTTAACATTATATTAAAGAGAATTTGCAAATTCATAACGTAAGGGGTAAAATATAGTCATAACACACGTAACAGGAATATAGTGGATATGCCATACCACAAGTTGCTGAAAACCTCTGGATAGTGCAAAATAACAGGAATGAAACTTTTCAATTTACTTCCTTTAGAAATAAGTGCTGTAAATATTCAGCTATTCAATGACAGAGTATATAAATGGTTTATTAAACATCCTTTGTACAGCATGCAAGAATTTGAAGTAGAAAATAACAGCAATATGAAATAAATAAAATATGAAAGGAAAAAACAAAGTTATAAAGAATATAATGTATATAAACTGTTACCCTTCATCCATAGACTTTAAGCCTCTTTCTCCTTTTCATTCTGACAAAGCCTATTACTGTAATTACCAAATAGTGAATCCCCTAGTTTTAGGTCAACAAGTTGCATTAGCAGACTTAATGGCACTTTTATTTGCCGGTAACATTACTGGGTACCAAACCCGCTATCCTGGCAGGTAAATGAGTGTACATATGTAAAATCACATTTTGCGCATAGGCTTAAGTTAAGCCCTGACACTGAAAGGTCTTCATTTCTTACTAACATCATTGGAGTTATTATTGAGGGCATCAGATATTCAATTATTTTTTATAATCATAAGGTATGGACTGTAATTGCAAAGTTTAGTGTCTAGTTATTTGTGACCAGAACAACAAAATTAGGAATTGCTTACATGCCTTTGATAAGTTTTACACATATTTAGAAAATGTGCACAAGATATTCTTAGCTGAAACACACTGCAAAAAATTTACTTTTTATTATAGCGGCAGTGAACAAATATAAATAATTTTATAATAGCCAGCAAAATGTCATTAAACCAAGGTTGCAAAGAGCATCCCTAAATCCTTTTGACATGTGGTCCAATCAAACTGATGCCACATTACTATCAAACATGTTGAATCTATATCTCAAAGTAATGTCAAAACAACTACATATTTTTATGAATTTTTTGTATGTATAGTTAATTTGCAAGACAACTTAATTTGTTATATATGAAGAGCAGGCTCTAAATTTGAATAACAACCTAAAATAATCCTACTGAGCTCTTACTGTTATCCCATATTATGTTATGTATAGAAAGCATCAGTTAATTGTCACAAGAGAATGAGATCTCTTTCGAAAATGTGCTTTAACTCAACTTCAATGATATAAGGGAGAAGAAACCACTAAAAATAATCTTTATTCACCACTAAATTATAATAGGAATTACCTGCTGGGTTATGTTGCCTTGCTTAGGTTATGTATAACAAAATAAATTGTTATATTCATAAAAATTATTTAAATGTCTAATTATAAAGAAGATATTTATCAAGTATTTAGTTATAAAGGAATTGGAATGGTGGTTTTGGCATGAACTCAAAATTAATGACATATCCATGTTCCAATTCTTAAAATTACCTAGATGTCATGTTTCATTGAAATATGAAAACTAGATTTACTGACTCTTTCAGTTCCTTCCCACTTCCCTGGGAGATAAAGCCAAGGATATGCCATACTGTCAAAATATTTCTATGGTTCTTAACAGCAATTTTGAAATTGGACACTTACACCAGAATCAAATTTTCATGGATGAACTTATGGGAAGGAGTTATTAGTTCAAATTTTGAGATATCCTATATTTTTTCTTGGATCTAAAAAGTGTCCATGCATAATATTGTTCAAGTTGGTGAAAGAATGTAGGACTACAGAAAAAATCACCAAGGGTGGCCGAGGTCGTTAAGGTGCAACTCTTGAATGGGAGGTCTGGGGTTTGATTCCCACCAGGACCATCCTCCCTGACTAAGGTTTTAAGTGGCAAATGCCAGGGAGGTACGCCAAACATAGGCCTGGAATGCTTCCTTACTTTAAAAAAAATATCCTTTCCCAATTTATCATTTCATTTCATGTATCACCAGCGTCCACCACCTGTGGTGCCTCAGTAGTAAAAACTATTTAAAAAAAAATAAATACAGAATTATAAGTACCCATCTGTCAGTCTCTGTCTTAATATTCTTGGAAAGATTTTGCTCCAAGCCACTCTTGTAAAGAGATGATATTTCTTCTACAATAAAATTAATACAAAATTAAATTCTGGGTGTAGAACATGCTGGCCCAAGGTCACATTGGTCATTTGCCATAAAACCTAACTGGGATGAATTACCCCAGAACTTGAAACCATATGAAAGAATGAAGTAAAAATATGAAATATGGAAGGTTTTTCTCTAATAAAAAGATTTTTATAATACTTAAAAGCACAGAGTTATTCCATACATTTAGAATAACCCTCAATATTGGTTTTAGCTGAATTTAATACAAGACAATTACTTCAATTTTCCAGTTTATGTAGCTCCAATATTATTTTCGTCTTTTTGCTGAAATTAGTGAGCCACTTTTCTTTATAAGAAATTCATTTTCTATAATATACCATACAGCATATATACCAAGAGTTATTTTTCACCTGATCAGCAGCTGTGCACAGCACATGCTGGACTAAGGTCATTATACTAATTGCTTGTCATAATAACAAACAGTTCTATTACTCCTGGCTGCACATTTGATGTCAGTCATTCTTTGCTGCTATAAGGGCAAGCATTATTTCTGACTGTGTTACTATATGTCATGCACCACTGTTATTAATGGCAGTGTGTTTAGTGAAGTAAACTTTCCTTTTGCACTATAACACAGAAAAAACAAAGTCTACAGGAACAACCCCACACTTAGAGGAACTTGAGGAAAATATCAGGGCAGCACTTTGAAAATTCATAGAAATTCAGAAGGAAATTGTTCATTGACGTCAGCAACAATTATGGCCATCACTCTGTATGGCTTGCATTCAGCTGTGGATGCAAGTCAAAAATAACTCTATATATTACAATATTACACAATAACAAAACTGGAATTAAAATATATTACTAGAAGTTTAATAATTATTATACAGTCAGGGAAGTTTAAACCACAACTTAGAATACTAGCAGCAGGTCAAACTACTGACTAGTTGAACATGTACTGGAACTTTTAAAACTGCTGTCTCTGTATTTATGAAAATATTAGTGGTACATGTATATGCTGCTCATTTCAATCTTGCATACTTTAAACCCTCAATAACTAAAATGTATAATACAATACTGCAAAGCTAAAATAACCTAAATCATGATCCATACAAAAAGCCTTCATTGCTGTAATATGCGCATATACTTTCATCATATGGTTTTCTGTTTTAGAGTTAACCACTAGCAGAGTCATATGATTCAAAATGTATTTTATGTTGATTGGGTTAATGGTATCAAAGAATTCAAACTGCATCTTACACCTGATTCTAAAAAACACACTGTTGATTTAAAATATTTATCACGACCACCACAGTTAATAATAATTATGATGATGATGATGATGATAAAATAATAATAATAATAATAATAATAATAATAATAATAATAATAAATTGCTATTTGTTTACTGAACTGGATATAATACAATATACTGGGTCATCCAATTATCTGATGAAGAGGTAAAGGTGAACAAGGGCATCTGCAAGGGGGGGTCACAGAGGGGCAGTTGCCCCTCCCTCAAGGTTTTTTAAAATTAATAAATTTCCATTTAATAGCCAAAACACTGATATTTTAAAATACAGCATTTATGGTGAACATAACTGATTAACTTATATTTTCTTTGTTACATCAATTTTAAAAATTAGACTGTTTAATTGATTTTTTAAATCTGGTAAATTTTAGTCATCATCTAAAGCTGAAAAGTCATTGCTCAAAATCACCAGTTTACACAGTTGGGATTAGCGAGTGGCATTTACCAAACAGCTAAATTAATCTTGAATCTCATGCTACTCAGTGATTGTGTTTGAGCAGTGAAAGAAACAATGCATCTTATCCTAGAGTAAAGTTTGCTAAGAATAATAAATGACAAATAATATGCCTAATTATTCTATTCTACAATGAGTGTTTATTTATGATTCATATGTTTTTACGGAGTCCACATGTTTCATCAGGAGATTATTTGAAGAGAAAAAGCTAATAAATTCCCAACTTAATGAAATTCATAAATTATTAAGTTTAATTTTTGAAAAAGCATTAAGAAGAATGGTGGATAATTTCATAACTTGATGCCAGAAATGTGTGAAAAATGAAGCCAGAGAACCTCCTTATATGACATGGGTGAGTACATAATTTTTAAGTGCATTAGAATTTTTATCAGTCTCTCACTTTAGTGTTTTTAACATCAACTCTTGCATTACCTTACCTTCTCCCTTCTATTGTAGCCCGGCTGGCTATGAGTGATGGCTTATTGGCTGATGCAATCCCCACCAGTGCTTCAATCATCAGATAAGTGGATGGCCATTATGTTTACAGTTAGTATCTCGTGTATATTGTTACTAAACACCATACACCTCACTTTTGTGTTTTCCTTTTCCATTCAAGCCTTCCTAGTTCTAAAATGAAGCTATTGTAAACATAAGATTTGTGCTTAATGGATGACACATGTAGCATCATTTCCAAATTAATATTAATAAATTTGTTTTAAGCACTTAGAAAATGTAAGCTGTGAATGCTTGTTTCCTATTACTCATCAGGTTATGTGAAAGCTTTATGAAGTATTGAAACAGGAATGTTACAGGGTTCCCTCATTAGTTCCTGAACATTACAGTGGGCAAGAAAACTCTGTGAATAAATCTCATTTAAGCAACTTATTCAGAAACATGAGTCTGCGGAGTCTAAAATGATCTAGGTATACATTCTCAATGTTACTGAGTAAATAATAGTTATTACAAGTAACTCTATTCCATCATAGTGAAAAAACAGATTATCTGCCTGCTGCTAAATAGCTATAAGAGAACATCTTAACAAACATATGGCAAATCCTATCCACAATGCAATGCATAGACAGAGTACATAGTAGCCATAAATATCTTATGGCATATGATATTGCAGTGGCAATAATTATATTGATAAGCAAGTTCTGTTAAGAAAACTTGAAGTCATGCCACTAGGACTTAAGATATGATAAGGAACGTGTCACAATCAATAGTAAATATTCCAAAATATTTACCAAGAATCAAGTGATATGCCACTCTTTCTGCAGTATCTTATCAACCATTTGCTAAGAGTTATTCAAGCAAATAGTGATAGTTTGTAAAGTCCACTTAAATTAGTTTTTCCAATATTTTATTTTGCTTAAGAAAAGGTTTACATTGCACTGGAAGATAAAGCAGTAAAGTGAACAAAAATTTCAACATCACATAGTTATCATGAGTTAATTTGGTTTTATTTAAAAAAAAAAAAAAAAAAAACTTCCTGTGATGAAGGCAACATAATTTATAACACAAGCACACTGTTTAAAATAGGGTATAACCATTTATATTGTTCCAAATTTGACTATCAATAAACCCAGTTTCCTTCAATTATTTGAGTTACAGAAGTGCAAGGAAATAAAGGGGACCAAAACTGGAGGAAAGGATGAAAAAAATGAATGATATGAATCAGCCAAGTTTATTGACATCTCAATTTACCTGTTATTAACTTTACCAGGGTTAAAAATATCTTTACCCAGGCAACAGTTCCAACCCAGATTCAAACCCATAGCCACCAATTAACAAGCAGATAATCTAGTCATGCCATAATGGTGATTTGCATTAACTGGATGAGATGGTGCATTGTGTAATATGTGCTTTTACAAAAACATCACACAAAAAATGCAAATAAAGTAAAAATGATATGGTAAATGTCAGCTTAAACTAAATGCCATTCAACTTTGTTATTAATTAACATTTAAGTTCTTACTTCATAGATATAATTCACAATATCCTTTCTGAAAAGAGCCATCAATCTTGTGATGACCACTGCATGTATTGAAATGTTGCACTCTATTTTTAAACAGTAACTTCCTATACCCATTCTTAAATATTTCATCCCATAAAATGAATGAAAAATCCATTCTAGTCTAAAGAGCTAGAAGTTCAGCTTGGAGGGTAAAATTATACTAAAGGGAAAATGGGCAAAAGGAGCATCTTACTGATTTACTTTTATCTACATTTAAAATGTAGTTGAAAACCTTTTATTCGCATGCCACAGTGTTTATCATAAACAGCAGCAACCATGTTAACATTCATGAAAATATAATATCCCTGGTTATTTTGGTATAGGTTTCTCCTCTGATGACAAAATATTACAGATGGCAAATGAATAGAAAGGCTATGTAATCTCTAAGTAAGCAAAGGCTAGAAGTCTCCTATTTAATTCTTACTGATTCAATCAATTCTAGCATGGCATTTTTCTTTAAGAAATCAGGACTCTCTAGAAAATTTATTGCTACTGGTTTAGACAAAGCAAGAAAAGAACAAAAATCAGGATGCAAAAAATGGAGGTCTCCATGTTGCCAAATATTTGGGTGTGGAAAGGGGAAAAAGATTTTCAAGAAATATGAACTTAAACTAATATAATGCTCCATACTTTGTATAGTTGTGAATATTAATTATGATACTTATCATTTTTAAAAATGTTTTCCATAGTGTTAATATTAAAAAACAATTTAATTTTTTTTTAATTTTTAATTAATTTTTTATTTTTTATTTTGAGAATATATTTACGTATTATAATTTCCCTTTGTGAATAATATTTAATGAAGCTCTAATTCCATTTAAGAATTTGATAGGAGTTTTGCAAAATTTTAATATGTGCACATAAGTTAAATATTTTATTACAGAAAAAATTGGAAAATATTCATGTTAAACAATCTGACATCTAAGTCCCCATAAAAAGGGCAGTCAGCATTAACTCATCAATATTCACCACTCTATTCAAAATATTCATAATTGTTATGCTAAGCACTGGGTTCCCAAATGTCTCAAGAAATTCATCATTACACTTTAACTTGTATACAAACTTTTTAAAGCTAATATGCTGATCAAAGCATTCATTTTACTGTCTGAAATCGTCAATCTTCTATTACATCAATGTTTCTTGCTCAAATGCAGTTGTGATCTTGTATATCAGCAATAGCTCTGCACTTAATGACAGAATGAACAGCATAGAAATTATATGACAATAATTAGGCTGCCTGGTTTCAATATAAAAGATGTAAACATTCAGTACATCCATATCTCATTTCCATGTCTCTGTCTTATCAAATTCAAATGACATGGAACACATGAAAGGCTGCAAAATAATTTATGGAAAATACATGGTAATGTGAAAACAACATTAGATCAATATATTTGCAGCAATCTTTCTGAAAATCATCTTGTAGAATTAAACTTGTGCAATCTCTTCCTTGTGCGTTTCCATTATTCACTTACAAATATTGAAAGATACTCCACATATCAAGGAGTGTCTGTTTGTTTTATGATATGAGATAAGACAGTGGGCAAACGAGAAAGCAGCAAATACTTTTTACTTGACAAATACTGAAATCATCCTCCAGGTCAGATATGAACAATTTCGTATCATTTCCTCATTACTGAATTATTTTTGCATGCAATACCTTTAAATCTATATTTTTCACCAGAACTAGAAATTACATCACAGAAGTTTAATCTTCTGCAATCTCAAAAATGATAAACAACAGACATTTTAGAAAAATTGCAGATTCATAAAACTGTTTTATTTACTGCAAACAAGAATATGCACTTCATACAGATTTTTAGGTTGAGACAGATTGCAGTAAATACTATTTTCTTAGACTGAAATATTTTAATTAAGCATAGGTCCCTTTCAGGACACCTGATTGAGTGCATGGTCCTCTCTATCCAAATCAACCACAAAATCAAATTTCATCTATATAAATGCACAAATTTTACACCTTGACATGCAGTACTCTGAAGAAGGCCTCAAAGCTATGATAGCTAAAATCTTGTTTTACAACAATATTACTCAACTGATTTTCCATGAAATCTTCATCATTAGCCATGCCAAGAAAGCTTTAAATCTTTACATCAACTAACAAGTTGAAAAGGTAGGTGAAAAAAATTAAATGAGATCAAATTTTAGAAATAAAAAACCAACACTGATTCAGATTATGCTTGCTGTTTGCAGAATATATCTTGTTTCTTAAGAACACATCATAAACTTACTAATTCTCAATAAGAATTAATGTGATCGAGTCCACATCCCTACACAGTTACCATTGCATATGCAAAACCTCTATTATCAAAATGGTGGAAGAACTAACACATCCAGGTTGTTTGAACCTTTCAATTCCAGTTTATTACACAAGATTAATTCATGTAAATTATATCTAATCTGTCGCCTAACACACTCTTATACTTAAATTACTTTTAAATACGGTGGGACCGGTTTCGAAGAGACATTCTTTCCATCTTCAACCAACTTTACGACTGGTACAAGAAACTAACATCTATGAGGACCTGTGGCTCCATCCTGGTGTTGTTTTTTTCTTTATAAACTGGAAATTTGTATTACATTCTTCTGTAATGTCGATATCCATAAGATAATGCCTAGTTTATCAATGTAAATCTTCTCCCATGTGTCTGATTCTGTACATCCATGTGCTTCTTAAGTTACTTAAAGAAGCACATGGAGGCACAGAATTGGACAGATGGGAGAAGATTTATATTCACAAACATAGGGATTATCTTACTTAAAGAAACACACAGATGTACAGACTTGGACACATGAGAGAAGAATTGCATTCATAAACATAGGGATCATCTTATGAATTTCAACATTACAGGAGAATGTAATACAAATTTCCAGTTTATAAAGAAAAAAACACCACCAGGTAGTAGGAGCCACAGGCCCTCATAGATGTTAGTTTCTTGTGCCAGTCGTCAAGTTGGTTGAAGATGGAGAGGATGTCTCTTGGAAACTGGTCCCACAGTATTTAAAAGTAAGTGAAGCATAACAGTGTGTTAGGCAACAGATTAGATATAATATACATTTAACAAGCTTCACTGTGCGAGTTTGAACAAAATTTTTTATAAATGTCTTATTTTTCTAAAGTTCTTAAATGAAGATTAATTCAGTTTTATTTTTTGGTAATAGCCTGCTTAACCAAGTAGGAACTTTCTACCTTCACCATCTACAAACATGAAAAGCAATAACAGCTTCTTTCTCTTCATCAAGAGTTCTTGTTCGTCTGCAATTTTGTCTGTATTAAATAACTGTTAAAAAAATAATGATTGTCAAAGAATTATAACAATGTCATAATTGATGCAATAAATTTTACAATTTGAATGTTAATACTTAACCCATTATCTAGAAGCATGTCCATAAGGACAAGGTGGTGGCAAACTTTTAAATAACTTTTTTAAAGAGTTAGCATGTTTTAATTGGCTAATGTTGGTATTATCTGTAAGAACAACGTTTGGTTTCTGCTACCAACAATGAGGAAGTGATTACATATGTTTAATTGTTGATTGGGTGACTTCAATATTTCCAATACAGATAACACGGACACAGCTGCATTTTAAGTGCATTATTTTCTCTCGTGTTGAATTGTTCCAGGTAATGAGTATTTATTTTATTAGCAAATATAACAGAGATTTTACTAATGTAATAAATATCTTGAAGAGCACTATGATAGGCCTAATCCAGACTATATAATGTTAGTGTGACATGCTAGGAATTAATCATATTACTTTAGAAATAGGTAATGTCATATTTTATTTCATTTTCATGCAGACAGACCAAAACTCTAATAGCTGAACATTATCTCAGGATATCAGTGCAAACCAGAGATATCACTGTAAACAAAGCTTTAGACA
Source organism: Metallyticus violacea (assembly GCA_030762175.1). NCBI lineage: Eukaryota > Metazoa > Arthropoda > Insecta > Mantodea > Metallyticidae > Metallyticus > Metallyticus violacea. The sequence continues at coordinate 66,739,540 of CM060846.1, forward strand.
TACTATTTGGAAATGGAGAAATGCTAATAAAAGTGGAATGTTTACACGGCTCTTATGGTTCCTGAAATACATACACATAAAGTCTCTGGAGATAAGGATGAAAAGGGTTTTTAACAACATATAAATTTTTGGCAGCTCCAGCTCCCACCCTTGCTGAGGTTGGGTACATAAATGAAAAATCAAAGAAATGACATTTGGTAGATTGGATTTTTTTTTCTTCATTTTCTTATGCCTTTCTCTCAACAATAGGTTTTTCAAATTATAAGAATTATTTTTTCATCAAAATGTCTGAAAAAAAAATGGTACTAGATGCCATAAAGTAGGCAGTTTTTATTTTCTTCCTAATATTTTGGAAATTTTTAAATCAATACAAAAAATAGGCAACTATTGCTATGCAATGAATAGTAAAAACTACACTCTTTGGCTAGAGAAACAACTCATTGCAAATTTACTGCAAAGTTTAGTTCTGGTGATAGACGCTGCATCTTATCATAAAATATATATATATATATATATGAGTAAATGGTTATAATAATTCTCCAGTAATATATATGGCAGATGCTAATGCACAGTCCCAATGGTGGAACAGCAACTACAAGGACAAAAGGGGAGAACTACTGGAGGAGGTGATAGCGGAGCTACAGCTAAATGTAGAGAACAAACCATGTAACCCACCCACTTACAGTAATAGAGCAGGAGCTGCATCCAACATAGACATCCCATTGACAAATAAAAGAGCAAGCAAAAGTGTTACAAATTGGAAAGTAGGTCAATCACTGATGACAAGTGATCACAATATAATTTATTTCGAATTACAAATTAACACAAACCAAGAACAAAGATGGAATGAGAATAAAAGACCGTACAATATAAAGAAAGCAAACTGGGATAAACTAAAAACGGAATTTAAATTGCCTACAATGCCTAAACCTCAAGAGGACTGTAACAATAAAGCATTAGAACCAACCAAAGCCATCCAAAAAGCTATGAAGTGCAGCATACCCAGAATTAATAAAAAAACATAACACTTCACCAACATTTTGGAACAATAATCTGTTGAAATTAAGATCAGTTAGAAAAGCTAGAAGAATTTACCAGAAATCTATTATTGCCTCAGAAAGAGAAAATAACTTAAATAAATATAGAGAAATTAGAAAAAAATATAAGGAAAATATAGAAGAATATCGCCAAGCTGCATGGAAAAATTTCGTAGAGATAAACCTTTCCAACAACATATGGAGTACACCTTACAAGCTAATAATGGAGAAAGTAAAAACCCCAGAAATAATATCCACTCTGGATAAAGGGGAGGATAAAATGACTGTCAACTGGATAGACTCTATAAATCTCTTACTTCTAAAACTACTACCTAATGATATTAAAGAAAATGATAACTCAGAACACAGAAAACTAAGAAAAGAACTCATTATTGTAAAAATAGATGAAGGTGTCATTTTCCCCTACCATGAAGTTGAAATAAGAAAAACTATAAAGGAATTAAAGAAGAACAAATCACCAGGACCAGATGAAATAAAGTCGGAAGTGCTACAATAGTTGGAAGATCAGATTACCCCGTACCTGTGTCAATTGTTTAATAATTGTCTATGGCAGGGAAGAGTGCCTTACTGCTGGAAGGAAGCGAATGTGATCATTTTAAACAAAGGGGCTGACAAAGATCCCACGCAACCGAAATCCTATAGGCCTATTTGCTTATTAAATGTTTTGGGCAAAATCCAAGAAAAACTTTTGAGCAAAAGAATAGATGAATATAGATCAATGATTGGTATGACCAGTAAACAGTTTGGATTTAGAAAAGGCAAGTCTACAGAGGATGCCATAATCGAGGCAATAGAAACTTCAAAAATAACCAATAAAAAATACGTAATAGCAATATTTTTCGATATTGCGGGGCATTTGATAATTTATGGTGGCCAGTACTGTTTCAAATTTTAAGGAAAAAGAAATATCCAAAATGCATCTATAATTCGTTAATAGATTATTGTAAAAATAGAAGTGTGTATATTAAGGGTGCAAACCAGATTATTACAAAGGAAATTACCAAAGGATGTCCGCAGGGATCAATTTTAGGGCCGATATTATGGGACATATTTTTGGAATCTCCAATAGAAAAAATAGAACGATTAAACTGTATAAAAGATATTATCGCATATGCAGATGACTTACTAATAATAATAGAAGGAAATAATAGAAAGGAAATTGAAAAGAGATCAAATATAATAACTGATCATGTAAACAATTGGTGCATAAAAGCAAAATTGGAAATTGCTCCTCACAAATCATCATATATGTTTTTAAAAGGAAACTTAAACAGAAATCCGAGTATTAAAATTAACAATAAAAATATTAAGAGACAAGCAGTAAATAAATATCTAGGTATCTATTTGGATGAAAAACTAAATTTTAAGAAACATGTAGAAAACACAAGAACTAGAGCAGAAAAAGTTATGTTCAAGTTAGCCAATATTGGAAAAGATATTTTAATATACATGCTAACAGAATAAAAATCTATCATAATAGCATCTTTGCAGCCATACTAAACTATGGAGGAGGAGTTTGGGGGGAAAAGGCATGCGAGGTACATTTTATACGTACTTTAAGAAGCTCCCAAAGCAAAATTTTATTGAGATGTACAGGGGCATTTTCCACTTCTCCAACAATGGGACTACTAGTAATATTGGGTATATGGCCAATTGATTATTTAGTTCGATTAAGATCAGCCTTTTATTGGCTTAAATAACAAAATAACTCAAAAATAATGGACATTGTTGGTAAAAAGTGTAGGAATATAAAAGAAATCAAAGATTCTTTATTACAAATATGGCAACGAGAATGGGATGAAATAAAAGAAGGTAGAAGAGTGCATGAAATATTTCCATCCATAAAGGAAAGATTACTATTTAAGCACATTCATCCCAATAAGGGTTTAGTGCATTATGTAACAGGCCATGGTCCATATTGCTCATATTTGCAAAGATTTAAATTACAAGTAAATAATACATGTACGAACTGTAACGTGATTGATACATCAGAACATGTCTCATTTGAATGCCCTAAATACCAGTCATTTGTAGCAGAGGAAAGACGACTACTTGCTGGGAAACGCATCTGGAACATCATGAGAGACGAAGATGATTTTAGGGCAATGAACAAGCTAACAAATAAAATATCATGCAAAATGGCAGAAGAGTATAAAAATGGCAAAAAACAAACAAGAAAAAAAAATCCAAAGGCCAGAAATGGTATATTCCCCTAGAAGATCCGAGAGAATCAGGAAAAGGCAAGAATGATATTTACAACTAAAATTAGTTGAAGAAAAAGATGATAAAGAATATAACACCCAATATGAATAAGAAGAAGAGAGCAGAACTGACAGAAGAAAGGAATAATGGCAGTTTTCGGGCGGAAACGAAGCAGTTGAGAGAAAAAGTAGACAGAGATCAAGAGAAGGAGAGAAGAGAAGGAAACTACACTATCAACATACCATGGTCCAGTATAGGTGTTGCTTGAGACCGGCAGCAACTCCATTGATGTCCAGGTTCTTATGCCAGGAATTCCAGTGGGGAGCAGCCCGGATACCGAGCGTTAGCAGAAATGAAGATGCATAGAGTAAATTGGATAATAATTGTAAATTAATAAAGTTTAAATGTAATCATTGCTACTGGGTACCAGTTGCAATTGTAGATGTTATTATAAGTCATAGTAAATAGCCGTAGTGCTGGATTCCAGTACCGGTTTTGTTTTTTGAAGTTTTAATTTTGTTTAGTCATAGTATTAGTAGTGTAGATTTTAAAATCTGTAAAATTTAATTGTAATTTAAATTGTATTGAAAGATATAAGAGGAATAAATAAATGAAATCTGGAGTATTACATCCTGATGTAGAACCAAGATATCAGGATGTAAGTATTGCAGAATTAAAATAAAATAAAAAAAATATATATGAGTAAATCATCAAATTCAATTTCTGGTAATGAAAAAAGACTGCTTGGCTCACTCTCAATGGGAAATTCTTGGAATCTTTAAAAATTGAAAGAAAAGTAAAACTGTATGAAGTTGAGAGAGCCAAAATGTATAAAAAATTAATGAGATGCCAAGGAAGCATGATCACACCATGTTAAGGCTCCCTCTGTACCATTCAGACCTCAACTTCAAAGAATTTAAATGGTCCGTCATGAAACAGTTGGTTGCAGTGAGATATACAACTTTTAGAATTAAAGACTTGGAGCATTTATACAGCGGAACATTTATACAGAGAAGCTTTTATCCCACTAACACCAGAAAATACAGTCTATTACAAGCAAGAAGCAAGAGTTGGGTGAAACAGTCAACAGGTTTATCACCACGAATGACAACAGCGACATTGAAGAAGTTTGACAGCATAGAAAGTGGCAGAGTTACCAGGAATCAAAGTGTTGGTTAACCTGACTACTGCTCATAGTTGTAGTGTGTCCACCATGTGCTTCATTCTTCATCTGAAATGACTGTACCTGTGCTCCAAGTAGAAAGCAGATAAGACACCATGGAGGAGTGATGTGTGTTAATGCTCAGCAAGTAACTCAAACTTTGGCTTACATTCTTTTTCTTTCTTCTTCATTCAGGGGCCAATTTGTTTTGCAACATTCATGTACAATTATCCCATCCCTTTATTTATGCAGGGCCATCTGAAGCCAAGCATGACAGTCAGTTTGTATAACGCACATTCAGAATTTGACCCCACAAAATACTTAAGCTGTCCCTGCTTTATACACTGTGCTCTAGTTTAGGAATTTACAGTTAGTTAATTATGCTGATACTATGAAAGTTTATTTTCTTTCTGCTCATCTAAGGCCTTAGCTCAAAATTAAACATTAGAAATAGAAGCATCAGTAAAAAAAGAATATTAAATAAAAATAGATGAATAAATAAACAATATTAATAAAAGTAAGTGCATTAATTTATCTTTTACTGTTAATTAAGATTTAATAGAAAAAATTTTGTAAATAGTTCTGAAATATAATTTTAGAATTATTACAAACGACATTTAACTTAGCACTAAGCTATCAAATTCTATTTCTTGCCCATTTTTATCCTAATAATTATTTAAATTTTATTTACCATTCCATGTTCTGTGCCCATCATTCTTGGAAAAGTTGTTCAGAACCCTTTCAGTCCTATGAAAACACAATTTTTTGTCATCAAACAAATCACTTCAAAAGTAGTAATTCCCATTTAGAAATCACAAATAAATTGTGAACGAAGCCTCAACACATGGCTCTCAGAACATAAGAGATGCTACCATCTGGGCCAACCGGACAAGTTCGCAGTCACAAAACATGCAATGTGGGCAAATGGAGAACACATTATCCAGTAGAATGAAACTTCTGTTCTCTTTTCGATACCATACTACCACGCTAGATTACAACATGAAACAATAGAAATTAATAAACACCCTAACAATTTCAACAGAAAGGGAGAGGCTCCCAAACTGAGCAAAACTTGGCATCCAATACTGGAGCATATAAAACAACCAACACTCCAATAATCATGCGAACCAATCACGTATCAGAGTGGAGATGCCCTGCCCTCCGAGTACTCAACCCCTGCTCCAGCCAAACCAATCCCCTTCGAGCAGCCTATATATAAATATAACACCTCCAGCTGGCATTTCAGTCGTGCCAGAACCTTCTCCTAGAAGACTCAGACCACGCCACTGAAGATGTCCTCTGCAGGTGGGGACGAAACATTTGGACACCTTAGCTCCAACAGACCACAGCTTTCAAGCCCGGAAGAAACTTTCAGATTTAAATCTGACTCTGGCCGTGAAAGCTTCCGACTACTCATGATAACATGATATTGTGCTTCAACTTCCAGGAAAAGTAGTGTAAGTTTCATACATGCAAGTAGTGGATATTTCATAGTTTTGTGCAAGTTTAATGGCAGCTGGTGAGTGGGCAGTCAGAACAATAACTTCTGGCAAAGTGAGTAATATCCATGCAACTGATTCAAGTTACCACAATTACAATAAAAATAAACATGTACCTTATTACGAGAGATATTGGAAATGATGACCTGCTACTTCCTCACATTTCTGGCATCTTTATAGAAACTTCTCATTCACACACATCAGTTCATTTTCCAAAATAGAGTGAATGTCTTGCCTGATATTTTTCTTTAGTAGTTCTAATGTTGTAGGGATTAGTTTCATTCATTTTATTTTTCAACTTCCCCCATAAATAAAATAAATGCTTATCTGCATTTATTGTATTCTTAAAAAAGATATGCACTTACTCTACATGCATTTACTGAGGACCACACTAATTTGCATATCATGCAAAGGATTTGGTGTATAAAATTCAGTATATCTCTAGTCCAATAGCTGTTGTTTTGTGTTAAAACATGACCATGCAAATGCAACCAAGTTTCATCAGTAAAGAATATACCGCCAAAAGTGGCCGAGGTCGTTAAGGTGTGGACTTGTGAGCTGGAGGACTGGAGTTCAAATCCTGCCAGGACCATCATTCCTGACAGGTATTTTCCAGGTTTTCCTCAGTCCACATAAATGGCAAATGCCGGTGAGGTACCCTAATCTTAGGCCTGGAATGTTTCCTTCCTTAAAATAAATCCTTTCGCATTATATATTTCAACTCGTTTATCATCTGTGTCTTTTGCCTGTGGTGCCTCAGTAGTAAAAAAGGGCGTTAAATACTACGAAAAAAAAAAGTAAAGAATATTAAGCATAAACCAAATACTGTATCATTAGCATTCCATAACATCCAATTACATAAATTTACTGAAATATCAGAATCACCAGCTGACAATTCATGGAAAACAATGACCTAGTGTGCTTTCAAATTTAAACTGACTCAATTTCAGAAGATGAACTAATATATTTGAATAATAATTTTCTAAAAAGATGCCAGAAATGTGTGGATGTAGCAGGCCAACATTTCCAACATCTTCTATTATATGATCCATGCTTATTTCACTGTAATTATAGTTGTAATTGTAAGAACATTAATCATTTATGCAAATACAACATCCACTTTATTGGGGGTTACCATTTTGACTGCCAGCTGCCATGAAACAAACAAATCCATGAAAGACCCACTGCATTCACTTTAAATGCACCTGCTTCATCATTGTTTACAAAAGGAAAAGTTGCTATTTTCTTAGGTAAAAAAACATAAAAATCAAGATCTGTAATACAGATATGAATGAATTTATTTCTTCCAATTTCTAATTTACATGCAGATATTTCACAAACACGTAAACTTATTAAAATCAAAGAAACAATTTACATTTCCATATTCTGAATACATGTAAACTTACTACTATTAAAACATTTAAATTTCCCATTTAATCACCCTGACTTTATGAAGTTGCATTCCTTCCATACCCCATTACAATTAACACCAACTTGTATATGTAATGTGGATATATGCTCATTCCTAGATATTGTAATTGTCAACATTGTATTTTCCATCAGTCTTGCCCATCTTCCATAATCATTTTTGTCTGATCTTGCCTGTGTATTTTCTAAGTTTCTTAATATTGATACAGATATAGACAAAATACAATTCCTTTAAATAAGCATTTTAGTTTCAAAGTGGGCCAGGTTTAATTATATTTTTTTTCTTAAAAAATATAAAATTAACATACAAATTTTATTTTCTGCTTTGAGGAAAAATTCATTCTTGTTTGGTGGTTATGTCATTTTATTGAATACCGAGTGTATTTCAGTATGATTTTGAATATTATTGTTAGGCTTGGCTATATTTGAAACTTAGATAATGGAGTCTTGGCCACTTTTGCCACAAAATTCTGGAAAATGTGAGATATTCTTGTATTTTAATAGTTTTTAACACGCAATACTACATGAACATAATGAATACACTTTATATATGTATTAAGGTACAAACTGCATTTTAAGCTTCATGTAAATGGTCTATCTTCATGAAAACTTTCACTTCAGACTCGGAAATTGGACTTTTTATCCCAATATATTTGATCAACTATAATTTTAAACACAACCAAAAAGTTCATTCATAAGCTTACTCAAATCTTTTACTTTATCTTGTTTCAGATCTACTCCTGAACAAAATAATTTTGGATTAACATTTAAAAATATTTCTCTTGGTTACACCTTAATTTACATGGTAAAACTGGTCTTCTCTTGCCAAAATACTATCAGTTTTAAACCTCTACCATGGCAAAAGCTCTTACACTGTGATTATTTGAAAGAATTGGGCTTAATGAAATTACTAGCTTCTTCTTTCCAATCTTAAATCATCTATGATTACCCAAGCACCTTAACTGCTATATGATTCTTAAAGATAACATGATAGTCTATAATATTCAATATAATATCTTGCTTCTTTAAGGTCTTTATGACTCATACAAATAGCTTCTCTGGAGGTAAAACTGAGTGTCGAATCATTGGAAATAACATTTTGCTTCAGTTTAAATTGTGATGTTTCATAGGGCTGTTTACAACACATTATCAACATGGTAGTGGCCTTGTTTTTTTTCCTGCAAATTCAATTTCAATTAAGCACATATATTCCATACCACCAAATTTGCCGACTTAAGCACATAAACAGTGGTGACTCTTTTGTTTGGAAAGTTTGGTCTTATTGTTTTTTCAACATGTGTTGACAGACACATTTTTACTTTGAGGAAGCTTTTACCACTGTGAAGTTATTAACAGTATAACAGTCTGCCCATAATAAGCCACTTGGTCTCACATTTCAGGCAAAACAAGATACTCCTAACAACGGAATAACGCTGTTAAATGTACTTTTTTATCTCCTTGTAAGAAATGACATTGAGGCATAAGCAGGTGGACTTTGTTTTCTATCATTAATTAAGTTCCAATTTTAATGGCCATGTCTTGCTTTAATTTTGCTCTTGGTTCTTGCAACTTTTAGCTAAGGTATTTCAAAGATGATATTGTAATCGTGTGTAAAATAAAATGTATATATCCTGGAACTTCCTTATTGCACATGCTCCACATTTTCATAATATTGAGGCTACTAGCAAGATATGTATGACACAGGACCCATGTCTTTACTACCCTTCCGAAGGAAGTCATACTTAGGATTTTTATTTTAGGAGGCAAGTATGGTTACCACTACACCACCAGGACCAGCCCTGCCTTGATTTTCTTAGCCTTCAGTCTCTTTATCACTTCCCAAGTTTCTACAGGAATATTCCATCCATTCCACTGAGTCCTTTGTAATATACAAATAATATTAATAATAAGTTTAGTTAATCCAAATGCTGACAAACATTTCCTCAAAAAACTGTAAGATGAACTCCAAAAGGACTTACAATGTTGTACTTCATGGCAATCCAACTATCTGAATGATGAATATATAAAATTTGGTTCTGCTGTAGTACCCACATAGGCACTGAATATGAAAAATACTTAAAATGAATGCATATTGAGCACATTTTTTTGGACCAAGCATAAGTTCTCAACTTAAATGCCTCATTCTTCAAGAATCCAGACTTCTTTCTCCCTCTATGATTGCAGATTGTGTATACAGTTAATCATGCAGAATATCTGAAACCATGAAATTCATATTTAGTTAATGGTCTATCTCCTTTTATAGTTTATTGATTTCTGATAATTTTGTACAGTTTTTAGCAGTTTAGTTTAGCAATGTCAATTGAGTTATCAAATTGTAAGCATTTTTTGTGTGTTTTAAGAGTGAGATTATTTAAAGTTAAAATTAAAACATACAAACAAATCATGACTTAAAATGTAAATGGTCCATTATTGTCATGATACATTATTTAGAGTTTAAAGTCTGTTTTTACTGCTGTAGCATCACAGGTGGCATTCATTAATGATAGCAGGCTTTCACATAAAAACTATCCCATATGCATGGTGTCCTTAATCCTGTCAGCAACAAGTGGGGCGACATGCCCAGCCACCAAGAATCAAACACCCCATATGCCGAATAGTTTTTACATGAAAGACCTGCACACAAGATGAAATGATAAATTGGGAAAGGAATTCTTTGGAAAAGAAGCATTCCAGACCTAATTTCAAGGTATCTTCCCAGCATTTGCTGGGACTGAAAAAACCTGAAAAAATCTCAGTAAGGATGGAAGTCCTTGCAGGATTTGATCTGCAAACCTCTCATGCAGAAGGAATTGAGCCACCCATGTTGGTTATTGCGATTTAAGAGCTATGTGATTTTGACAATTTAATTAAAGTTTGTATACATCATAAACTTCGTGCTGGACTGTAACCTCATAATACTTTAAGAACATTATACATGAAAATAAAAATAGAAGTAAACTTCTTTATATCATGATTGAAAATTCATTAATTGAAACTTTTACTGTATCTATCAATAATAAAATCCTTAAAGCCATTTATAAAATAGTAAGTAATATAATAAACAGTACTTACCTTATCTCACCTCACCGCCTAGTCACTTGTATTAACTTTGATGACAAAATGAAGCTGGAAGTTTATGATCAAACATTTTTTTTTCAGTATCATCCATCATAATTGATATTGAAACCCAAAATAATTATAAATTAAGATTAATTTCAGAAACTACTAAAATATATATTAAAACATAATTTTCTTCTGTCAGTTTATCAGACAAGTTAAAAATTATGCATTTGATCCTTCATGATATTCAGAGTATGTTCACATTGGCTAAAAAGTAGTACTCCTATAACACACATTGTACGGACTTGGCTATTTAGGAATATAAGCACAAATTTAATCCTGGTTTTAACCTAAAAATGGTAGACTCTGAAAACTATTTTCCTCAAGAAGATGTTAAGCATAATTATATAATCATCATACAACTTTGAATCTAAAACGGCAGTAGAAAAAGAAGGAACTTGGTTATCTTTGAAATTACATGTTTAATTTATTTCACGATTTATTTATATTCAGATGTACAGAGCTGCCCAAAACTTTACTGCTCTTTCCATACTGATTATGCACTTCATCACCCAACAATGGAAACAAGCAATCAAGCATATGTCTGCAGTACTCTATTCTAGAAGTTCAAGAAACATAATGACTTCTTCATACAAAAAAAAAAGTAATAATTACATTTTCTCATGTATTTTACATTTATATTACTCTAAGATGTTCCATATTTTCTGCTTATTTAAAACACTGTATCCCTGATTTGATATCTCCAATTGGAATTTAAAATACTTGTGCACCACAACTGCAATCAAGTGCACTTTACTATTTCAAATGTTGCTCAAAAACCCCATAGTATTACAAGTACAAAAAGTTCACAAAAGTTGAGGTTTCTGAACTGCTATATGCATTTTAAATGTGAGATCTGACAAACTGACAGTACAATCAATTACACTATTTGTAGAAAACAAGCCAAAGACAGGAGATACACAGCAGAGATATTCTTAAATAAATCAATTTACAAGACATTTCACAGTTAAGTGTGTTTCATTCCACCTTGTAATGAATATAATTTAGCACCAATACTTTATATTGATTACTTAACCTATACAAGTGCAGTTTTTTACATAACAAAATGAATAATCAGATGCTTGTTAACATAATGTATGCAGTGAAGTCATTTTTTCTTACTTCCCAGTAGATAGTAAATTATGTTATGTCTTTTTGCCTGGATCTATTTTGCTGCATTGAAATAGATGATCCTTGTTCATGATGACGCTTGGGTCCTTGCAGATGGTGTATGCAGGTGAATTTTTGTTATTAATTTTGTATAGGTGGCCAGCCAAACAGTCTTGGTGCTATCAAGTCTGAACATTGCTATTGCATCTGTTCTTGCTGCTTGTGAATATTTATTCCAAATTTTCTTTATGTTCCCTTGATGTATCAATTGATTTGGTTTTTGCTTTTGTTGTTGTTAATTTGATTTATGGACGCTCTTTAACAACTCAGGTCATTAGCATCCTATTCAATTCACGGTGTGGTGAACCGCCACGGGAGGCCGAGGTCGTTAAGGCACGGACTCGTGAGCGGGAGGTCTGCGGTTCGAATCCCGCCAGGACCGTCCTCCCTGACTGGGGTTTTTTCCAGGTTTTCCTCAGTCTTCATAACTGGCAAATGCCGGGGAGGTACCTAAACTTAGGCCTGGAACGCTTCCTTCCTTAAAAAAAAAAATATCCTTTCCCAATTTATCATTTCATCTCATGTATCATCAGTGTGCACCGCCTGTGGTGCCTCAGTAGTGAAAACGGGCGTTAAACACTACTCAAAAAAAAAAAAAAAAAAAAAAAATTCACGGTGTGAAATGGCTTAAAAATTTTGCTCTTTCAGGTTTGAGTTCATTTACATGCCGTAAATCTATGACACTGGACCCATCACTTTACTTCCCTTCCAAAGGAAGTCATACTTAGTAATTTTACACCCAAAAATTCATTGACTCTGGCCAGGATTAGACCCGCAATCTTGGGTCTAAGAGGAGAGTAAGGCTACCACTAGACCACAGGACCATCAGTTTATTTGCTTTTATTCAATATTATATTTTGTAAGAGCAATTTGAAGCTATGGATGGGTACTTTAGTTCCTTTATCTCAATAGTTATTCCTTTCTTTGCCATTTCATCTGTTATTTCATTTTCTATTAGATTTATGTGGTATGCTATCCAGTGAAGAGCTGTTGTCTTACTTGTATTTATGATCTGTTTGATTGATTTGGATATTTCCAATATTTTGTTATTTTTAGTATTTTATTTGATGCTATTGCTGCAATAGCAGATTTTGAATCTATCAAAAGAACTACTTTTTAAAAGTATTTGTTCTGAACATTAGTTTTTTCATTGTATACACTCTAGCTTCTAATTCAGCATCAAAATAGTAGCATTTTGGCCGATCGGTAGATAGTGGATAAAACATTTACAGTATATCCAGCTCTGGCACCTTCTAATTAGTTTCTTTTTAGAGCCATAGATAAAAATATGTAGTAAGAATAATTCTGAAAATCTGCTATGTATTCTCTCTAAGTTCAATATTTTAAATATTTCTGAATTTCTCTAGCAGATGAAAGTATGAGTCATATTCTAAAAATGAGAAATGATCATTAGGTTTAATTGCAGTTCCTGCTTCTAATGTTACATATATTTCATTTAAGGTCATTCAATTTTCTGTATCAGAGGTGTTTGTATTTTCAGTCTAGTATTACATAAGGTACACTAAGGAACATATGAGTAATGTAAAATGTAAACATATTGAGAAATCAACAATAGCATACTATTTCTGGAAAAACATGACTTTCAAAATGAACCAAAAACCCTGCAAAGCTCTTTAGAAATGCACAGAATTAACAGTATGAGAGAAAATATTCATACACAAAAACAAAGAAAATTTAGTCAATTTGGATATTACAAACAATAACCTCATCACCAAATTCATCAATCCTGGTGGTGTAGTGGTAACCATACTTGCCTCCTAAACCCAAGATCGCAGGTTCGATCCCAGCTAGGACCAATGGATTTTTTCAAGCGTAAAAAAATTAAGTATGGGTTCCTTTGTAAGGGAAATAAAGCTGTGGGTCCCATGTTCATACATTTACGGTACGACAAAGAACCTCAAGCCTGAAAAAGAGGCCTCTGAACAAAATTTACCGGCCATTTCACGCCTTGAACTGAACAGGACACTGATGACCTGATATATTAAAGAGCATCCATAAATAAATCGAATCAAAATAAATCTACAGAACGACATTTGAATACCAGACTGAGAAGCTAAAAGTGGAACCATGCTATTGATGAAGTCAACAGCCTTCGAAACACGTCCAAGAGTGAACAGAATTATGAAATTTGACTGATTCTTAGAAAAAATTGCATAATTATTATTACATTGTATGGTTCATCATTTAATATGTTTAGTTTTATAGTATTTTGATGCATTATGTATTATTTCCTCTGTTATAGGTTTATTTATTACGTATAATTATTGTAATTCAGTTTCTGTTTGTTTTTACTGCTCCAGTCACAATTTTTAGTGCATTGTTTTGTAGTATAAATAATCCTCTTATTTGATGGTTTGGAGCTGCAATTAGTACTTCAATTCCATCAGTTATGGCAGGTTTTGTATTTTTTATATGTTTGCTTTGATAGGTTTTATGTATGTTTTGTATGTTTGCTTTTAATGTAACCCTACAAAAGAAGTTGCAAGTAATCTGAACTGGTGCCTGCATATAGTTTTCTGTCAGATCCATGTCTAATCTCTAGCATCATGGCAGTTTCCTATTCAGACAATAAATAATGAATGGTGTTTAATGCCCATTTTTGCTACAGAGGCACCACAGGTGATGGACACTGATGATACATGAGATGAAATTATATATTGGGAAAGGATTTAATTTTTAAGGAAGGAATCGTTCCAGGCCTAAGTTTAGGGTACCTCCCCGGCATTTGCCATTTATGAGGACTGAGGAAAACCTGGAAAAAACCTCAGTCAGGAAGGACGGTCCTGGCAGTATTCGAACCCAGACCTCCAGCTTACAAGTCTGTGCCTTAACAGCCTCGGCCACTAATGGCAGTGGCCTATTCAGACAGCTGCAAATCTCACAATGAAAGCACTTCAACTAGCTGAAATATGGGAGGTCCTAAGGTGGAGATATCAACTATATATGTAGAAATGTCCAGATATTACATCCCAGTGACAGAATAGTTTACAAAGAACAACCCATATAACACATTGCATGAAATGGCACAAAATACATTGATTTTAGAAGAATTCTCTCAAATGTTGCATGTACATGTGATGGTTTTCACTTTCACGCACTAACAATTGGGTGATTCACCCTGTCATTTAGGTGGAGGATGAATTCATCACTAAAAATATAGAGACATTCTGGAAGTGATTACAAAATGTGTTGCAAATATCATCATTTTCAACTGTCAGAGCTTGAAGAATTTGCTGTAAACACTTTGAAAAATTCTTTAGTTTTTGTGGCATCACAAGTTGTTTGTCTGCTGCCACCATTGGATTTATGGAGGCTTCATTGACAACATTACTACACAAACTCTACATCGGCTAGATGCTGATGTGGATGGGCTGAATGTCTACTTTCTCTTGCAAAGGCAAACAGTCTTTAAATTACCTCTACTATGTGGAAAAACATCCCTTAATCATTTTGAATGAGGATCCATTATCAGTGGATGCATTTTATACTCATAAGTAATGTTGAAAAGAGTTTACAGATTGACTCACTGAGAATTCAAAGACACAAAATGCCTTCTCCCATGCTGTGCATACATTTTCAGTAAATACCATTTCATGATTAAAATACTGTGGTATTTTACTGCTGAAAGTATTAAAATTATATTTCTAGAGCCTCTTCGTCTCACTGTAAAATTTATGTGAAAATGAGGTAAATAGCTCATGTGTATTGATTTTTTAAAATCCTGGAGATATTTTTGATTAACCCTGTATTTTTATTACTATTACCATGCAAATTTTGTGCTTATCAAAAGTATTATATAATTTAAATTTTTGTCTGTACTTACAACATCAGCCAACTTGTGATAGGGAAGATTCTCCAGATAACCGCGTTCTGGAGGACAGTTCACAACCACTCCATGTTGGGGCTCAATCCAGCACTCTGTTATGATCTGAAGTTCTCCATCCCCATCACTATCCTGTATTTCTGCATCATCAGTTCCTTCATCCTCAGAGCCACTGTAATAATAGCTAATGTAAGCTCAAGCACATTTAAATACAGCTGACAACAGAAGTTTAGGCAAATACATGTCAAGTTTTCTATTCTCTTGAGTTTGTTGATATAAAAATAACTGAACTTATATGTAGCTGCCAATACTAATAGCAATACTTTAAATATGAAACCTGAAATTCTATGTAAAATGCTTTACAGTTTAACTGTTCTTTATCTCAAATAAAATGCTAAATATACAGCTGATTAGCTGGCGATCTAAATTTGAATGGATCCTTTATCAATGAAAACATGGCAAGAACTGCACTCTCTGCTGCTACTAGGAGCACCAGGCTTGGAAACACACTTACATCTCATCATGGAAAAAGTCACAAATCATATGCTGCTACTAGGAGCACCAGGCTTCAAAACATCATCTCATCATCAAAAATGTCACAAATCATAATGGATTTTTATGATAATGTAAGAGTTGCTACTTTTACTACTCACATATGGGACTGACAGCCAAATGCCTTTATTTAATTTGTATTTTTTTTCCCAACAAATTGGGTTACAATACAAGCAATATCCCAAGTGCTACTGGAGTAACCTCTTGGAAGTCCACAGAATGCTTAGTCAGGTTTTGAATATATTGCACAAAATTATTGAACAGGCCAAATATTGGTAAAACATAAAAGAAAAAAAATTCTACATAGATGACCAGAAACAAATTATAATACATACAGGATGGAAGGAATTTAGTGTCATAAATAAAGCTGATAATAGGGCTTAATAATGAGAGGAAACAGGTCTAAATTCTTATTTGAAAGGTAACAGAACTTTTACCTGCTGATGAAAGCTGCTTACTTATTAGGTCTTGGGTTAAAACAATGGGTCTTGATACAATTGTCAGTAAATTCTGTAAATGCCAAATTCTAGATTGTTCTTACTTTTTGTTATCTTCAAATCCAGAAATGGTAATATGTTTTTGGTTTCAATTTCTATATTGAATTTAATTGTGGGCTCCTGCAGGTTTAATAGTTTCAGTGCATCTTAATGCTTAACAAAATGAATATAAAAAAGAATACCTGCATATAATAGAAACAGCCATTTCTAATGGGTTTAAAAAACAGATGATTGATCACAAAATTAAAAGATTCCTAAAACAAAAGAAAATTGACTACTACACTGACTTCATTATTAAAAGAAAAAACTTTCAAAAAAGTTCACTTACCACCCACAAACTAATAATTAATTTTAAAAAATTATCAAACAATATAACAACACATTAGCATCCCAGAACAGATACAGTGCTGACAAATTATTGAAGTTAAATAAAGCGTATTCCAGATCCAAAGAGGAAAAATCAGGTATATGCCAGAACAGTTTTAAAGACTGTGAAATAATATACTTAGACAAGACAAAGAGAAATATAGGCATCAGATTGAAGGAACACTGGAGAAATATTCATTATATACAGAGAGAAAAATTGGCCATAGCAACACATTTTTGGAATGAACTTCACAAAATAGCAAACGGCATCACTTTATTAAAAGCTGTTCAACATCCCAAGGAACTTCACATTTGGGAAAACCAAAAACATTCAAGTCAAGAAGTATTCATAGCATAAAAATTACTGGAGCTCACAATTTATCCAGAGAAGTGACTAAACAAGATCGTAGGCCAGGAACCAAATATTATCCTAATGATAATGCAGGCCACATATTAATTAGGAAATAACATGGAAGAAAATGATGTATATAGATCAACCAAAATTGGACAGATAAATGCCTAAAGGAGAAACATGTGATGTCGGAGATAAAGAAGACTGTAGAAGAATTGAAACTAAAGTTATTATGTATTTAGGAGCCATATATACACATGGGAAAAATTACACACATTCCTGCAAGAGCAAGGATCATATGTTATGGGGAGAACCCCATGGCATTCATAATAATATACAATCTAAATTTGAAAAATGTAAACATAACCCAATCCCAATTAGGAGATTTGCACATGGACTGTATAGAAGTCTCACACAATAATGGTAAATTTATACTGGCAAATCATTACAACATTAGCCAAAATAAAAGATTTTAACAACATATTTAAAAACTCCGAACAAATCTTCACTTGTGATGCCAATGCTGAATCCACATGGTGCAATAATAATATCAAAGATGAAAAAGGGGAGAAAGTGGAAGAAATCATATCTGATTAAATTTATTTATCAAAAATGAAACCAATAACCCTCCTACTTTCAAAAACAGAGCAGGAACTACATCTAATATTGACTTAACACTATGCAATCTCAAGTTAAGCAATAAAATAGTAAAATGAAAGTAGGACAATATATGACTACCAGCGATCATAGATTAATTTACTTTGAATAGGGCACAGGGAGATCTAAATTTAATGATGAAAGAAGAGAAAAAATATACAATTATAAACTAATAGACTGGGACTGCCTACGACAAGAATTTGAATACACATGACTGGAATACAAAGAAGAATCCATTGATATGAATGCATTCAAATTGGTTCAAGCAATACAGAAAGAGATAGAGAAATCAGTTACTAAAATTAGACCCCAAAAATTATTTGATAATATTTGGACGGATATAATACAAAAAGCAAGAAGTAAAATCAGAAAACTCGGGAAAATTTTTAAAAAATCAATAGTTACTGAAAAAAGAAAGAGAAACTTAAGAAATTATAGGGAAGCCAAAAACAATTAAACAGCTGTATTAGAAGAAATGAGGAAAAACTTAATGAAAAATTTTGTACAACAACAATTAAACACCAATATATGAGAAATGTATACAAAATAATTATGGAAAAAATTAAAAAACCAGAAATATTGAATACTCTGAAAAGGGATAATGGAAAATTAATGACTACTTGGAAAAGTTCAGTAAACAAACTTTTACATAAGTTACTCCCTGTAGGGTGATAAAAGTTCAGATGATATATACTTACAAAAAAAAAAATTGCAATGAACATTCTATATACAAACAACAGAAACTAATCAATTCAACATCGCAGAAACTAATCTAAGTATAAGGAAATTATAAAAGAAGAAATCAGCAGGTCCAGGCAGCATTGTAAGCAAAGTTTTAACAAACCCAGAAGATCAAATCGCACCATTCTTAGTTCAGTTCTTTAATGACTGCATTTGGAAGGAGCATTTTCCTTACTGCTGGAAAGAAGCAAAGATCATTATTGAATACTCTTGGGAAAATTCTACAAGATTTAGCATGAAAAAGATTAAAATAATTCAAAATAATGGTCGGTATGAATGACAACCAATTTGGCTTCAGGAAAAGTAAATCCATAGACGATGTCATGAATTGGAATTGGTGTAATCAGCCAAGTCAAAATACCTAATAGGAATTCTAATTGATATTTCTGGTGCATTCAACAACCTATGTTGACCAGTACTATTTGAAATATTATGATAAAAAGATCTTCCAATCATCTCTATGCTGCGTTAAAGGTTTACTGTAATTATAGAAGGGTCTACATAAAAGGATTGGAACAAAGAATTTATAGAGACGTAACAAAGGACTGTATGCAGGCTGTATTAGTTCAATTTAACTTTAAAATTCCATTAAAGGCCATTACAATCTATTATACCAGTATTTGCAAATCAATAATAACATATGGAGCAGGAGTCTGGGCAATGAGAATGAATAACATCCAAATATACTTTTTAAGAGGATGACACAGAGAAAAGTCTTGTTAAGATTCACCATAAATATCTCACCCATCATAGCCCTGTTAGTTTCTACAGGGATATGTCCAATTGACCTATCAATTAAGCTAAGAGGTGCAGTTTTCTGGCTCAAAAAAGGTAATTTGGAGAAAATAATAACATAATTGGCAGATGGTGCAACAATTTATGCAACATAAAAGATAGTTTGGAAACATGAGGTATGAATGGGAAAATATAGAAGCAGGCAGAAAAACTTAAGTTTTTTCAACAACATTTCTGAAAGATTAAAACTAAAGCATAAACTAATTAAAAGGCATGGGCTATTATCTTACAGGTTATGAACCCTATAAAATGCACTTTCAAGAAATAGATTAGCATCCCCATTTGGTGACCTGTATATTGTGACCACTTTAATATTGTAAATGTTAAGTAATATTGCCATCACTTCAAAAACTTTTTCTATGCAGAATTGTTTTAATTTCAGCTTTTTTGTTTCTAAAGTACAATGAATATAGATTGCCACACCCCCATTTTTACATATAATTCGACAGAAGTGGCTATCCAATTTGAAATGCTAAATTTTTACATAATCTATTTCTTTTTCCTCAAGCCAATGTTCACTTAAACATAGTACATTACATTTAATATCCCTAAGATACACAGACAGTTCATTAACTTTTATACTTATGCACTGTATGTTCATGTAAAGATTTTTTCTGAATGTTGATGGTTGGCTTTATTATTTTGAAAAACTCTATCCCCATTTGAACTATGCAATGATCTTTTACTTTTTCTCTGTAAACACCCACTGGTTCAGGGACTAGTTTCCCTGATTTACTTTTATTATTTGCATTACATTATCTAACACTTTTCCCAATGTGTAGGACCCCTTTCGATTTAAGCGTAGACCATCTTTACCAATATATGCGCAGTCCACATATTAGTCTACATCTACATACAGTGCCTGTAATATTACAAGCCCACCTTATACTGTCATTAACTAATCTAATGAACTTTGGATGTACATCACATCTTTTAACAACACTATTTACTGCCACTACTGCATTTGGGAACATTTCTTTGGTAGTTTTTGTCAGTTCAGACATTTCTACTAACACTTCTTCTGGATTCTTTGCTTTCTTTAAATTGTTTGTTCCAACATGGAGGATAACTACATCTGGGTTTTTCTGATAATTTTTACATCCACATGGATTTTTTATTTTTTCGCACAATTGATCTTTTTAAATGCTTCGCTATACTTTGTGTTATGCACCTTTCACATTCACATGGGAGATCACTAACACTTTTTCTTCTGTTGCTGCATCACAAATAGGTTCGTTGAGATTAGACATTCCTACGCTAGTCAAGCTTTGTTCTTCTTCTTCTTGCACATTTGTGAATAACACATCATATTTGTTGGATAACTTAACTTTTGGCAGTTCAGATATTGCTTCTTTGAGTTTTATCCCATGGCTCTCTTTTGTAATTCTTAACCATTTTGTGTAATGACCATTGTTGCTCCACGTGGTCGGCTGATGAAAATTTTCTTTGTGCTTTTCTGGTCGCTACTTTTTAGTCTGAATAGTTGATTTTCCTCTGTGAATATCTGCTTTTCTCTTTCTAATTCTTTTATTTTTGTTGATAAGTCTTGAACACCTCTTCTTAAACATTCAATTTTGTTCTTATCTTGCGCATCATTTCCGAATATCATTACTTTGGTGCAAGATTTCTCTTCTCCCATATGCAACAATTTTGCTGCTAACTCTCCATTTTCATTCTTTAGGTATTTTACATCTTTGTTTGCGCATTGCAAATCCCTTATTAATATCTCTATAACCATTTGCAATGATGCTGCACATCTACACTTCGTGTTTCTCAGCATACAGCTTCAATGCTCATATCTTCTTCTCTTTTACATTCTTCTTATTCACTATTGCCTGAATTTCATTTACATTGATTTTTCCACTTTCTTTGTTCATGCTCTCATTTTTTTCCTACTTTTTTCATAGTAATACCACTAAAATTGGTAATTTTTGGTACCTTGCTTCTCATTATCACCCTACTTGCCACCATCTTGAAGATATAAATACACATACTTGATATTATTTTCTTAGCAGTCTGCTTCTTCTTGAAAAAGGGGTCTGGCCCAAAATATAGAATTTTTAGTGTGTTTTATGTATGTTTGAGCTTTTTAAAAGTGTTGAATAATCTGTGTTTATATATATAATTAATATGTATACTATTGATGTCAATGAAAATAAAAATTGATACCTTTCTTTGCTGTTACTTGCAGTCATATGAGGAGGAAACATTACATACTGGATTACACATGGGTGTAGATTTTCTTCCCATTCATTTTCTTCTTTACCACTTTTTGTGTCTACCTCACCCTCACCCTGAAACAAATAACACAATGTTCTAAAGGACAAGAAAAGGGATAAGCACACAATTTTTTAAGAATGCCAAAATGTAAACACATGAAGTATTTACAATATAAGATTAATCATGATGGTATTTTTTTCTTCTCCTTTTTCAAACACTTCCATTATAACTGAATACCTACTGCTTTCTTTAGCTAAACCTTACTTAAGTTGGTGCAATAGATTACCTGGTCTAATTTTTTTCTATAGCATTTGAAAAAATACCTCTAATTTTTAGTGGAAGCACATTCCATGACCAGCTTTTCTTTTCTGATATTAATAAATGAATTCTTAATGTTTTTATTAAAGCAAAATGTTAAGATTATTGATGATAATTTTATCAGAAAACCAGTCAAGTGTTGTACTGAGCTAAAGTCCTTGAGGATTAAATTGGCACTTTTTATATTGTCCTTGTCTACCAGCAGCTATCTCTGTCCTCCACTTCTTACTGTTACACTCCCTATGAAATCTTCTGTGTATTGCTTTTCTTATTTTTGCAAGTGTGAACCATATGCTGTCTGCATGGTCAGTATTTCTTTTTATTACTAAAAGAAAAATGCCAACTAAAACCTCAAAGATTATACCAAACTTTTGGAAATCAGGACTTTGAACCTACTCAGGATATTAAATAGTGAATTTTGGATAATGCTACTGCGGAAGACTATGATTCCAGGTACATGTTCTCAAGTATGCATGTTTACTCAAATGTGTAACATCATATCAATATTTTACATGAGTAGCTTTTTGTATTAAGCAATGATGGGAAGGGCGGTACAAATAACAACTGCTGTATAAAACTGTGCTTAAGTTTGTAAACACCAGCTCCATCTGCATTATTTTTAAACCACTCTAAACAGAAACTAAAAACTAAACAGAACATAAAAGGTGATCAAGCATCTGCTCCATCATTATACAGTAGTGGTGCAGGGTTCTCATGCATTTTAACAAAATTAAAATATCAGCCATGATCAAGTAACTGCCGCACCATCATACAGTACCGGTGCTCTAAAGGTTCTCATCCATATTAAAATTAATATCACCTATTACCCTGACAAATAATTTCATAAAGGCATTTTATATGTACTTACACCAGCTAAGCTATTAAATGCTTTCTTTCCAAGTAATTTTGCCTTTCCTATGATAAAATTAAATATTACTTGTTATAGTTCCTTTGGAAAATAGATTTTCTAATAATAATGGAACATTTTTTATTCTTCTTGGATGTAAAAATTTGTTCCATGCACATTGCCTTTTAAGGTGCCACAAAATAATTAGTAAAATTGAGGGATGAATGGAGAAAAGCACATAACTCTGTCCTAAAACACTACATTTCTAACAAAATATACCCTATGCATGAACTCCAATGTAAATGATAAACTACATTCCTGCTTGGTTAGTGTTTTTTTTTTTTTCCTGGGGCACCACAGGCTGTGACTGTGGATACATGAGATGAAATGATATATTGGGAAACAATTTTTTTAAGGAAGGAACTGTTTCAGGCCAAGTTTAGGGTACCTTGCCAGCATTTGCCATTTATGAGTACTGAGCAAAACCTGGAAAAAACCTCAGTCGGGGAGGATGATCCTGGTGGGATTCGAACCCTAAACCTTCCCTCACAAGTCTGTACCTTAACAACCTCAGCCACCTGTGTTGGTAATAAAGGTGTGTAAACACCACATTAATCATTTACTTGATATAAAAAAAGGAATACATCATATCTGGAGAAGCACTTCATGAAACAAAAGTTTTTCTGAACTATGGCATCATATTTGCTAAATTTACACATTCCTAAAGATGGAATAAAGTTTTGCTTGATAAAAGACTAATTAAGGGATACCACTGAACCTCCTGATATCAATCACAAAACTTTCTGTGGTGGACAAGCATGAGAACAAAGAAACAGGTGTGAAGGCATATTTTGCAGTCTCCCATAATCCTTTATACACAGCTTATAAATGTGAGGCATGCTGCCCTAATATTTATACCCCTAAAGTGTTGAACAATATTTATCTGTGAGATGAATCATTTAACTGTTAATAAAGAAGTGCTAAGTAGTGTGAAAGGGCAATGCTGCAAGTAAAGTTGAATCTTCCACCATAAGCAGGCAATGATAACACTGGAACCACAATACTCAGGAGCACTGCATGTATCACACACAGCAAAAATTATATTCAACACTTAACAGAATGGAAGAGGCATGTCCTTTACAAGTATTCATATGTCTACCATGCATAGCTATGCATAAGTTAGTACTGTGGTGCACTGGTGGGCTATATATAAAAGAATAGAGCTGGAAGATGCTGTTATGCAGGTTGACAGAATGCTCCTATTACAACATATTTACTCTTCCAGGCAGTACATAAACAGTTTGTATTAGAAAATTAAATACATGACTTTAGATAGTAAGATCTTTTTTAAGCATAATTACAACACTCTTGCCAAAGGCTGGCAAACAGACACATGTCCTGTTGGTTCAGATTCCAGTACCTTATGCTACTAGGACAATATGAGAGCTGTGCACTTTTCACCATTGGTACCACAGTTAAATTTTATTATGTGGAGTTTGCGTACATTTTACTCTTTTTGGAAACACATTTGCCAACCTGTCACCCATTTCCTAAAAACAGATGTGCAGTTTTTGCAAGACATCCTTATATGGACAAAAGCATCTGAATGGTATAGGAGTAGGTAGTAAATGTGATAGATAGCAAAATGGCTTTGGTTATCTTCTCTCCAGTATTACCATCAATATAGTATCATGTTGATATGTGATCATATTCAAGTTGACTTTGGACTGTACTGAACACTATGTCAGCAACAAATACATTGACAATAATGTAGTCTGTGACCTCTCATACAAACTGATGAACAAGAATATTTTAATGAATTTTAATGAACACAAACAAATAGATGAAACGGTGTGGTTTTAAAAAAGAACTAGTACGCAAAAAAGGTACAGAAATTTAAGAAACAAAAATGTATCAAAGAAATCACAACACTTTCAGCAAGAAAAAATAAGCTAATTTTTAAAAAATTCATATATCATCCATGGGCTACAAAAATATTTCAGAATATTCTTAAAAATGTTAATATCAGGTTGGCATCAGTTAACGATTTAATGTTAAAAACCTACTAATAGACAATGTTAATGACAGTATTCTACAAGAGAAAAAAGCAGGTATTTACAAAATAAATTGTGCAGAATGTGAAAAATTCCACATTAGAAAAATAAAGAGAAACATAGGCACACGGTTAAAGGAACATTTCAGGAAAGTAAAGTACAAGCAAATAGAGAAATTAGTATAGCACATCATTTTTGGACAGAAAATCATGAAACAATGAACAAGGCAAAATTATTAAAATCAGTACAAGGATTTACAGAACTGGCAACTTGGGAGAAAATCTACATCTACAAATATAAAGACAATCTAATGAACTTTGACACTGCTGTGGATGAAAACATAAACTACAAGTTTATCACACCACCACCAGAGCTGAATACACATTCCCAAAGCTTAACGAATTATCCACCAGTTGAATTTTTAGCCAAGCTGATGATCAGAATGAAATGTTCTGGAAAACGGTTCTATATATTACGACTAGTAAGTGAACCATTAAGAATGTTTAGTTTGACTAAATCATACAATAATATCAAAATGGTTATTATATATATTTAATCTGTAAACAACTAGCAGAAGCATAGGAAAAATTTAAGATAATGAACTCTACAAATCTAGCTTGCTAGTACAAAAATCATTGCTCTTAATATCAGAGTTTAAAATATCAGCTTTTTATAACCATAAGAGTTTAATATTGATAATTTTATGCTAATTTTTTCTAAGGGGTTTAAGTTATCATCCCTAAACTGATTAATTATGGAGCATATACATACAAGTATATTTGTGCCAACTATTATCAGGAAAGAATTATGAAAAATTCTATCATAAAATCTGAAAACACAAATGTTCTTATCATCAAACAACTTCAATATAAATGTTACTAGTTATCAAAAATAAAATTATAAAATCTGTTACCTTCATTTGAACCTCCAGCACCATATTAATGATACCTGATGTAGAATGAGCAAAGCTGAAGCCTTCTTGTAATCTCATCCTAAAAACAATAAGATGAAGCACTGTATTCCAAAATATTGATGAATATAAAATTCCATAATATCCTAGTACATATGTTGATGAATATTGAATTACATAATATCCTAACACATATGTTTAATAATAACTAATTTTTTTTTCCAACTACCACAACCAGCAGGCCATTATCATAAAATCATTTTTCCTATCTTTACCCTTATATATTTCTATTTCTCTTTAAGCTTTATGTAGACCACGCAATACTAACTATAGTTCTATAGAACTATTCATGTCTTGGAATTCATAACAAAGCCAGCAAATAGCCTGGAAAGATAAGGATTCTGTCACTGTGGATGATCCTTTGTATTGCATTCACACCTTTCCACAAAAATGCCAAATGGAATAGGTGGTTTATCGTCTTTAATCCTTTGGTGCACAGTGGCAATGTTTCTGTCACTGGTTCCTGTAGCAGGTCAATTTTTTTTTTTTTAAATCTTTGCTGATGTAAGAGTGAGTGAATTTTGTAATAGGTTTTTAAACTGATTTTGGAATTGCCTAGAGCTTCTCTAAATGATGTCACATTATTTGAAATGAGAGAATGGGGAGTAAAGGGATGGTGATTGAGAGGGTTCAGAACAAAATTGTTGGAGGGAGGTAATGTTGTTAAAAAGGTTCAATAGCATAGTTTTCCAAGACTTGAAGAATGGGGGAGCTTTGAAACCTATCATTAGTAGCAGCAGGATTTCACAATTTATGCTCATGAGCCCCTTTGTAGTGTCATATATAATGTTAAAAAAGTTGTAACCAACATTTCCTTGATCAACCAACCCATTGGTTTGTAATCTAAAATTATTTTCTATATTTAGCTTTTTTTCGTTTCACCACCATGCTTCTTTCAATTATTTCTATACAATTCTTTTTCACCTATTAATTTAAAAAATATTTAATTCTTTACCAATTTCTTAATTTAGTCTTATACAAAAGAGTATCCTGCCATATACCTTAAGAATTTAATTTTGGCCATTTAATAAAATGTATGATGCATTTTACTGATATCTTCATTTTTAAAATATAAAATATAATTTTGGCCCTTATATTATTAGGTCCTCTAAAGGAAGCTTAGGCTACAAAGTCCCCTGAGCTCATACAGTCAAATTATCATCTATCATCCCCCTCACAGCTATTCTTGGGATTATGTAGTTTATTTATTGTAGATATTAAACTCCTCAATCAAAATTAAATCTACATTTTCATCTGTTAATTTTAATAATTTTAAATTGTCCTTTTTTTCTTCCCCCCCCCCCCCAATCCATAAATCTTGAAAATAAGCCATCCATTCCTCTTCCGGCATTGCATTTAATTTTGATTTGTCTTTGTCTTCCTTATTAAGATGTTTGAACACTTAATAGTCCTTTTCTTGCCTACCAACTTGTTCAATATCAATTATATATTTTTTCTTCATATCTCTCTTAATTTTAAGTACTTTTTTTTGGACAATAGTTTTTATTTGTTTACATCTGGTTAAATGTTCATATACTCTGGAATTGGAATTGGAATGGAATGGAATGGAATATTTTAAATATGCCTCTTTCTTTTCTCCAAGTTCCTCTATACCATCATTCCATATTTTTATTCTTCTTCTTTAATTTTTGTTCCTTATTCCAAGTAATCCCAAAGCAGTCTGTTCATCATTGTTCATTAATATTTTTACTTAGGTTTATGTTTTAAATATAAATTGAATATAGGCTGATGAAAGTTTTTAATAAATTCTTCTTATAAGTGTACTTTAAAAGCTTTTGTATTGATATTCTTTGTATTTATGTTTACTTTTTTTCCATTTCATTTTTGTGACTAGGGCATAATGATCAACACCAACATCACAACCTCTATATTCTCTACGTATCATGGATCAAGTTTGACCCTTGTAACTAAATGGGAGTTATTTTCTGCTACATTTGCTGGCCAACATGGAGCATCTGAACAATATATACTTAAACATGATTAAAAATACCAGAGAAAAATGCGTGATTATTAAAAAGAAAAATTTATTTAAACCCAAAATTAAAACAATATTTGTTATTTTGGTGAGAATGCCTTTAATTTAATTTTATTCTATTGCACTTAGTATAAAAGGCAAATATTTAAAAAGCGGAAAATATAAATATATGCACATGGATACCACAAGTAAGTATTTTTATGTTCTCTCTTTTCTAGACAGCTCCTTTAATTTCTTTGATTAAAATGTAATATGTAGACAAAAGAGAGGATAAGATAGCAGGGTACTAACATTTTGCATATTATCTTATTATGAAATCGCCAAATCCCTTTATTAAAAGTTTAAGTGATGGCAGCTCTTCCCTCACTGCACTGCAATCCAAATGCCTGTTATTAATTTTCAGAGATCATATACATGCATAAATAATAGTCACTATTGCCACACCAGCAATATTCAAATATTCTAATGCAGTAAAAAGGCAATCAGATTATAATTGTTATCTTAAGTATAAGCTCACTTACTTTGTAATGGTAGCAAGTACACGAGCAACTGCCTCTTCCTCTGCATCTGGTCCATTCTGTGCTGCCCAAATCCATCGAGTATGATGCAGATAACGGGATAAAGTTGTGAGAAGACCACTTCCTGAGGTTCGGGGTTTTGTTTGACTCCCAGGTGCCAATGGTGTTGTACCATCAGGAAACACCACAGTAGAAAAATCTGATGGTACTCTTTCATACCTGAAAAATTTTAAACCTTAGTTACAATGGATGATATGACTGATGTCTAACTACTTGGTTAAGGACCAACAATCAGAAATACATAATACAGCACACTAATTTTGCAAAATGGATTTTAATTACTTTCAACAACTGCATTCAGAGAAATTTACAGCCAGTTCTTGGATAAACTTTGGGAATTTATAATGTTAATACATAGGCCATTGTTTGTAAAATGCACAATTGCAGATTACTTCCAAAGCTGAAGTACAATATAAGGAACTACACTTGTACTTTATGCTTTTACATATGGAGTCTATAGGATGAGGAATTTTCTGGCTTAAAGAGAGGGATCTAATGGGGAATCTCCTCTTTCAAGACTTTTCATTCATATTTGTGACAAGCATCTTTGTTGATAGGACTAAAATAGTCTCTTGGAGATCTCAGTGACAATTGATATAGAGTTTGTCAATGTTGCAGCCATTATATTACCTGGTATGGAAGGAACTCACTCCTGTTGATTGACTTGCCATTGATTTGGTTAGAGGCCAAGTGGGCTTGGGCTGGACTGGACTGAATGGTACATATAATGACTATAAGTATCAGAGAATTGTACAAACCCACCACTGAAGATGATAGTTGCAGTTATGAATGAAACATAGAAAAAGAATAAACCACAGTCTTCAAGTTCAGATATTCTTTATCCTGCTGACTGCAGTTGTGAGAGCCTTATGATGCTTGATAACTCACTTTCAAGGGAAGATGTTCAGATCTGATTCAGCATTATGTAAAAGAAGAAAGCACAGCTTCTTTGTTCTCTAGCTTTCCTGCTCTAGTGCCAAGAAAATGGAATCACTTCACATTTCCTGCACCTGGAACACCATTTTAGTAGTGCCTTGTATCATTGCCAATAACACAGAATGAGCTCTGCTATGTGAGCAGATCCATCAAACCCATTGAGGCTGGCTCTGAACAAGCCAATTCTGCCTCTACCTCTACCTACAATCCAGCAGCAGATCCCAGAGATGTGGTTGGGGAACTGATTGGATAAATTTCACCTCCATGGTCTCATGCGTGAACCATTCCACTGTTTTTTTTAGTAGTGTTTAATGCCCGTTTTTACTACTGAGGCACCACAGGCGGTAAACGCTGGTGATATATGAAATGAAATTATATATTGGGAAAGGATTTTTTAAGGAAGGAAACATTCCAAGCCTAATTTTAGGGTACCTCCCTGGCATTTGCCAGTTATGAGGACTGAGGAAAATCTGGAAAAAACCTCAGTCAGGGAGGTCAGTCCTGGCAGGATTTGAACCCCAGACCTCCTGCTCACACACGCCTTAATGACCTCGGCCACCCGTGGCAGTCCCCATTCCACTGTGAGACTCAAGAAAAGGTATATGTACAACAAATGGATGACCACCTCCATTGACACCAGCTGCATCAATTCAACCTTAATGATCAGCTTTCATCCACCAAGATTTCAGTCATTCCTACCACGATATCAATTGAAGAATTTATATTCAACCTAGAATCTGGAATCCAGATTTTACCACCTACATTACAGAAGAGATATGCCAAGAATCTTCCAGGATCCTGCAGAGAGTGAAACCATCCAATAGTAACCTAACCTACAAAAGAGGAACACCATCAAAAACAAAATCTAACAATAATAGAGATATCATTTTACTCGGCCCAGCAAAGGGTAATACGTCATCTTATATCAACATGGTTATGAGCAGAAAAATCTACAATATTCTAGATCCAGTAATGTGAAGAAAGTAGTTGTGTGATCGTAGTGCAAGCATTCTGCATAAGACTAGCCCACCTAATGCAGCCTCTTTAATTTGAAGCTCACCCTCTGACACTTCATGGACTCCAAAAATCCCCTTTGACCCAAGATAAGTGCCATTGCATTTTGACCTACAACTTGGCCAGATACTTTGCCAACCTCTTACAACCTGAAGTTGGCAACACTTAACCACATATTCAGAATTTATCTCATTTTATGAATAAACTGAAGACCTTGACAGAATAGCCTCATGACTAATTTATCAGCTTTGATGTCACTTCATTCTGCACACTGATTCCCATCCAAGAGATTATTTTACACACCTCAGACAGTTATTCCTGAACAATGTAACTCCCTTCTTCCAATACTCTTAACCACTATGCATTTCCAATGGAACCAAGATTTCTATGAACTGATCCAGTTTGTATGCAGAGTTTTTTGAGTCATGACATTAAGCACAACTACATACAAAATTTCATGCTGGCTTCATTACATCAATGACATTCTTATAATCTGGAGCCATGGTAATCCAGGCCTTAAGTTTCTTCACAACATTAACAGCATAAACTCTCAGATTCAGCTCACTGTGGAAATGTCAACAGATGGAACTCTCAGTCATACAGTATGCTGAAGTCTATACACACAGACTACTCCTTGAACAAGAATTTTAACCAACATATGGCTCAAAAATGCATTATGTTGAAAACTCTTCTGGAACATGCTGGCTGCAACTGTGAATCACAACAACTCTGTTCAGAACTGACACACAGATCATACACTACAAGCAAATGGATATTCGGCAAAAGAAGTGAAGAGAGTCTTGTATCCGAAGAAAAAATCATTGTACACCTCCAACCACAGTTTACCAAAGAAGGGCACTGCCTTTCTGTCCTCCATCAAAAACTGTCATGGATTGAATCTTCTTCTCAATTCCAAAAAATCAACATCATCTCTAAACCTGAACAATTTCATAATGTGTTACACTCACACAAACACCCCAAGAATCCACTCTCCTCACCAGGAGCTTACAGAATTCCATGTTTCTGTGTGCAGTATATATATATATATATATATATATACATATATATATATATATACATATATATACACACACACATATATTAGTATGATTCAATGCAGCGTCAACACCCAGACACAAGACATAATGGTGCCTAAAGCCAATTAGAAAGCTATGTTATTATGAAACATGCTCTGTTGGCTTAAGATCTATACATGATAAAATATACAGACAGGACATTTTATCTTCCACATCACATTACCATCCCAAATTAACTATGAAGCCATAGAAATGTTCAAATACCCTAACAATTTCAAAAAAAAAAAAAAGAAAAGAAACATGGAAACTAAACAAGGCACCCTGCTCTACAGAAGTACAAATAAAACAAACCCATAATGCATCACAGACAGAAAAAAAAGACAATTCTCTGACACCTACATTCAATATATGCATTGCTCATCCCAATCTAACCCACTCAGCCTCTTGTTCAATCATCAGCAAATGGAAAACCACATCAATCAAACAGATGCAAGATCTTTCCAGATCAGAGTATACAAATCGCACAACACTGACAGGATCCATAACAGTCATTGCTAAGATCTTCAGTATAGTACCTGCCATTGAAAATGTTTGTTGCGTTCCTGGAAATCCTTCATTCTAATTACATTTCTATATATCTCATGGATTTCATAATGTTGTCTTAATATCCTGCATTTACAACCTGCAATCTGAGAAGCACAAAATATTTGAATTTCTGATATTTACAACTGATGATAAATAGCCAGCAATTAAATATGGACACTACAGGATTATGCCTACAGTTCTGTGCAGTTGAATATTTGCCTTAGACTATTCAAAGATGATGAGCCATACTTGAGAAAAAAACTTATCAATGCTACCATACCAAAGAACTAATGACAGGATTATAAAGAGAAATAATTCTAATTAAAATGTAAATTGGACTTGCATGGTGGTGGTGTGATAAACTTGTAGTTTATGTTTTCATCTCCAGTAGTGTTGAAACTCATTAGACTATCTTTGTATTAGTAGATGTAGATTTTTTCCCTGGTTGCTAGTTCCGTAGGTCCTTGTACTGATTTTAATAATTTTGCTTTATTCGTTATGTCTTGATTTTGTGTCCAAAAATGATATGCTACTGTTGATTTCTCTATCTGCTTGTACTTTATGTTCTTGAAATGTTCCTTTAACCGTGTGCCTATGTTTCTCTTTGTTTTTCCAATGTAGATTTTTTCACATTCTGCACAATTTATTTTGTAAATACCTGATTTTTCCTCTTGTGGAGTGCTGTCATTAACATTGTCAATCAGTAAGTTTTTAACATTAAGTCTATTAATCGGTGCCCTGATAGTAAAACCTTTAAGAATATTTTGAATTTTTTTTTTTTGCAGCCCATAGATGATATGTGAAATTTTAAAAATTAGCTTATTTTTTCTTGCTGAAAGTGTTGTGGTTTCTTTGATATGTTTTTGTCTCTTGAATTTCTGCACCTTTTTGTGTACTAGTTCCCTTTTAAAACCATTTTTAACTGCTGTTCGTTTTATTTGTTTGTATTCATCTAATAATCTTCTTTGCTAATTTGTAGTTTAACTAGCAGGCGTGTTAAACTGTTGATAACTGCATGTTTGTGTGCTGTGGGGTTCCATACATTATGACAAGTAAGTGAAGCATTAAGAGTGTGTAGTTCAACTGAATCATACAATGATATCAATTATAGAAATAATTCTGTTTATTGAACCAGATTTTTTTTTCTTCCCCCTTCTGAAATTTATCATAGAAATCCTACCCATAACACAGTGGGTCAAGTCTAATTGCCATTGGGTATAAATAAGTTGCATGGTTAAGCATTTTTATGGCTCTCATTTTCGAAAGATCAAGGCCAAGTACTCATTAATTAATTTTATTATCATATTAATTACCTATATGGAACTTTCAAAATGTAATAAAAGCAAAGATTTCATCATTATTGTCAAAAATATCTTGTACTAAAGTTCAGTTACAGGAAAGTTAAATGTAGAAGAATACTGCTCAGCCTGTTCCCAATGAAATATAAGATAGGAAAAAGTTAATAAGCTCATGGTACCTGAAAATAGAGTGCTTGCTAAAGCAGTACAGAAAACAGAATACTTACAAAATTAGTAATTTCATTAAGTTTTTAAACACCATCTTACAGAAATTTTGAATGACCAATATTATTAAAGAAGTTCTGGCTCATCATAATTTTAAAGAATAAGTCTTTAAATTTAATCTTTCAGTGATTAAAACAATAAAATTAAATTTAGAATTAAATAATTCTCAAATTAAGCCATAAGACAAAATAGCCTGTCAAAAAAGAAGTTTTAGTGAGTCTCAAATCACTTTACATATATAGTTCATTAAAAAATTTTTAGCAGATTCCTTGCAAGTATCTTTATGTATATGGATTTTACCCATATGGTATATGCTATATCTTTTATGGGCAAAAATGTGAAGCCGGAAATAAGGCTGCCTTTATTAATTTAATAACTAAAAGGCTGCAGAGTTATGTTTATAAAGGCATTATATTTGATAAGGATAATTGTTATGTATATGTATAAGATAATCATTTTGAGATAGGTATGACAGGAATCGAAATAATTTGTAACTTGTATGTCATTTGACAGGTGATGGTATCTTACGAAAGGGTTTTTGTATACATTTTGTGTAAAATATGTTAGAAAGAGACAGATGTCTACCTGACGCCTCTCCACTCACTGACCGCTCCTTAGACAAGGCTGAAGAAAGGGTAAACTATCTTTTGTTAGGTCACGAACCTTCTGCCTAGGAAATACTTAGGAGTTCACAATAAGAGAAACATGTGGCTGTAATGGGACAGTATTTAACAAAGTCAGACGTAGCAATAATTTAAGAGAAAATGAAAATGTCAGAACGGAGACGAAAATGTTTTATTACAGGAAAGCCGAAAACAGTCATAAACACGTGCATTATCTCTGAGAACATTCGGAAATCTACAAACTAAGGAAGGCAAAAGATTATCAATAGAAATCAGAGTGTAAGGAAAGTGCCAAAATTTATGACAGGTTGTTCTGGGAAAATTCAAGTTCGTGGGAAGACATTAGATCAGGGCGGAAAGAATAATTCTAGCCAATGGTCTTCGGATAAAAGTTAACAAATCAGGAGAACTTAGATACAAATAAATAATTTTAGGATAGCCAATGACGAACATGTAACACAGAAATAGATAAAATATGAGGGAATTTAATTTAGCGAAAGGCATGGCGATGTGGTAGAAAACTGGGGTACGGAAATCAGAGAGACAGTCTCTCGCACATTCATACATTCAGACATTCAGTAGACATTCACAGATTCATAGATTCGGAGGCACATTCACATTCGCAGAAGTCAGACATCCAGACATTCATTCAGGCGAGACACGAGAGGATTCACTCCAGAGATATACGAAAGCCGGCAGGCTAAGTCACACCAAAGCAGTCCACCTAAGTCACACGAAAACAATCAGTTCAAGTCATTTCTAAAGCCAGTCTAAGTGAGTAGCGAAGTCAGCGGCGAACAGTCCGGAAGTAGTCCCAATATCTTTACATGTGAATAAAGTATTTTAAACAAAGTCAACCTGGTGTATCTTTTGGGCAACACACTTCTCGTTCCCGTGGATCTATACTGATCCGCGAAACACTCCAGTGAACCCTGAAATCAAATTCAACAGAATTGGAGCAAATGCCATCCAGTGAGCAGCCCGGGCAGACATCGAAACCACGATCAGCTCAGCGATCAACTATATGCCAGCACCCACCATATTCCTGCTCCAAATGTCATTTTTTTTTAAATTTTAAAATATTTGTTCACAGATTATCAGCATATATTTATTATCTCCAGTGCAAAAACAATTTTTGTATATAGATTTAATTTTTGTCATTAAGATTTTATATCCCAGATTATTATATTTTTTCCACATTATGGAAAACATTAGTGCCCAAACACATAAAAAAATTATCAGAAAAAATAAAGCTACTGTTAACATGCTAAAAATAGACCACAACAATTGAATGCAGCAGGGAGAAAAAAAAACAGTAGCTAGACCAAGAACAGAGGAGACTAAAATGAAAAAGCCACCAGATAGAGCGTTATAAGTTACACCTTGCTCCACATGCCATAAAGGAGAATCAAATGGAGTATGTACTGAACAGTAATGACCCAGTCTGTGAGAACATCTGCAAGAGATGAAGGTAAGCACAGGGAACTCTGAGAAACACTAACTGGTGATATTCAATTAAAATGTAGCACACTGTATAAGGGTGCCTACAATTCACGCAAGCTGAAGCAGGTTCACCCTTAAAATGTGATGGCTAATAAGGGTTAAAAGCAACACTAAATGATACAACAAAGAAAAAATTAAATAGGATGTTGGTTAGTGAGGACTACAATATGAGCCACCATACCAGTCATCCATTTAATCATGTATTCCATCACCTTGCAAACACAACCAGTGAGCGAAATTGGGCAGTAGCGCACAAAAGTTGTAGGCCCTTTCCTGGTTTTGGTATCAGTATGATAGTGGCCATTCACCAAGCCATCACTCGGAATAAGATTGAAAAACTTGAATAAGAAAGCTATGGCTTCTACCAAAAGTTTGCTGTAACATAGCAATATGTATATCATCCAAACCTGGAGTGCAATGATGAGAAGAAAGGTCATGAGGCAGCTTTTTTTTTTTTTTTTTTTTTTTTTTGAATAGTGTTTAACGCCCGTTTTTACTACTGAGGCACCACAGGTGGTTTGAGGCAGCTTGCAGACAGTAAATGGGGAATTACAAACTCCTGATTGTCAGAGGCAAAGAAGAAACGATTAGACTTCACCTGTATTTTATTATGCCACAGGCTGCCACGGATGGCCAAAGTTATTAAGGCATGGACTTGTGAGCGGGAGGTCTGAGGTTCGAATCCCGCCAGGACCATCCTCCCTGACTGGGTTTTTTTCTAGGTTTTCCTCTGTCATCATAACTGGCAAATGCTGGCGAGGTACCTAAACTTAGGCCTGGAATGCTTCCGTCCTTTAAAAAAAATATCCTTTCACAATATATAATTTTATTTCATGTATCATCTTTGTCCTCCACCGGTGGTGCCTCTGTAGTAAAAACGGGCATTAAACACTACTAAAAAAAAAAAATATATGCCACAGGATATTAAGCAGAGTTAAAATGTATGCAGGAGAATCAACAATACAGTTCTGTACTTTAAGCCCAGGTATGGGTGAATGATCAGGCTTATTTGCTACATGATTTAGCTTATCCCAAGCAACTGAAGGCTTCAAACGGTTAAAAGCAGAAATGAAAACACTTCAAGATACCTTTTTGCTAGCGATCAGTACTTGATCGCATTTGGCACACAGCTGTTTATAGCTGTTTAATATATATTCTCCAGAGTAGGATGGTAACAAAATATTCAAAGAACACCTTAGTGTGCATGCACTGCATCATAGCATTCATTAGTCCACCAAGGAACTGGGAGGTATCTGAGGTGAGAAGATTACCAGGGAATGGAATACCATGTTCTGCAGCAGAAAGGATTACAGTCTCAAGTTACCTGACCATGGTGTCAACAGAATTAAAAGCATGCTCAAAAGATGACCACAGAATGGAAAAGACTCCAATTTGCCTTGTCAAGGAGCCTCTTGGATATATGCCATGTATATGTATGGGAAGACAAGATATTGGTCTGACATATAAAGTGGTCACTGGAGTGGCTATCAGAGAGGTGAGATGGACTAAGAGAGCAGCTGAACAGATAGTGAGATGTGAAAAGGTGTTGACTGAGTCAGAAAGAAACATAGGCTCACCAAAACAAGACAGTATGTGGTGATCTAGTCAGCAAGAATACTACCACCCCTCAGGCACTTCCTTAGAAGAGCCCCATAGGCAATAGTAGTAGAAAAGGTGGTACAAACTGGCAGAGCTGGGAGAGAAAGTGCTCAAGATCTGTCAAGAGGATACTAAAAAAAGGATGAGCAATTGGTGCAGATAGAAAAAGTTAGACTACAATAATATACATCAGGGGCTAGAGCTTGTAATGGAGAGTACGGAGTAACCAGAGAGCTCTACATATCATCTCAAACCAAGATAATCGCTCACCATTTGCAGGAATGGCACCTTCTGGTGGAGGGTTGTAGTGCACCAAAGTAGAGGCACAAAGGGTATATGAGACCAGAGAGCAAAACTTTTTCTCCTGGCGACACACAAAGAGAGGGTCAGACCACCACATGAACAAATCCAGCTCAGGTCTTCCAGTATGTAATCTTCATACATTCCACAACAGGATAGTCATTGCAAAGATAGTTAAGATAAGCAATGTAAGAAATTTACTTTTTGGCCATTGCAGGATGAATCAACATACCCTTTCTTCAACACATAGGGCTAGGTGGTTTCTAAGGAGCAAGCATGTTCTGCTTCATGAGCTGAAAGAGGGGGCTCTATCACTGAGCGAAGTAAACTGATTCCAATACCTGGTATTGAGATGGAGAGAGGTAGTGAAGGCAACCATCTAGTGTGTTTCCAAATCCATCATCAGACGCTCAAGGAGGAGCAAGACTCGTGAATCTTCTTTCTTTTAGTTACAGCAGCAAATATTGGGAGGTCAGTTTTTGTGTATGCCATCTTGAGCTTAATCAGTGTAGCATTAATAACCACAGGTCTCAACTTATCAGTAGAATGTTTCTTGGTAGATGGCATTGCTAGAAAGGTGGTAAAGACCAAATTGCACTCTGCATTATGCAGTCCCAGTTTAGCACAGTTGCAGCAGCTACAGAACTGTAGGTTCATGTCTTCAGGATTAAGAACTAGCAAGCTTAAGCCATTTCTGGGAAAGCTTTTCCTTAACCTGGAGCTCCAGAAAGCAGGGAAATTTGCAGAATGTGGCTGGACAAGCACCGTGGCAGTTAACATAGTTGGTAACAGATGGACATGCTTCAAGACTTTTTTGTCTACAGGTAGTACAGATGAAAATTGCACTCTTGCATGACATGCAGGTGTGGTCTAAAATGCTAGGAATATAAGGTCTAACATCTACCACTTTGTATCAGCCTTGATCCTTAGTGGAAGATTCACCCTGTTAAACTTCAGAAAAAAAGGTTTGTGTTGGCAGTACCTTCCCCCATCTCCCCCCCTCCTCTCCCAAACACAATATATGAAAGAGACGCTTTACTCAGATAGACATCTTTGAATTTTGCTGTCAGAATGCAGTCAAGCACAGAGATGTTAAAATTCCTCATGACTAATTCAAGGTTCTATGTTTCTCAACACAGACCCAGTAACCCTGGAGGGCTCTGGCCTTCAATAAATTTGGGTCAATCCAATTGCCTCTCCAAAAGCAATCCGGTGTGCAGAGTGTGAGAAATTTGACAGGGCCAGAAACTGTATGTAAACCTTTTTGAATAAAGAAAGGGTTCACTCTAAGATGCGACTAAATTTTCTTGATTTTAATAATCATTAAGTAATGATGAACAATACTGTCATTACTTTTTTTACATCCACTCTTTTGCATTTTATATTTTGGTGAAAATTATTATTAACCATAACAAGTTCTTTCTCCACCATTGCAACTGTCTCCAATGGCAGGCTGCTTCCTGGGTGCCACCTGGCTTAGATGAGCTGTCCCGGCCTAAACAGAACTCATCTCAGGTTCACATCTCCCAGTGTCAAGATAGAAGGATGCAATAGTCTTCAGGAAGTTCACAGCTCATACAATGGCCCCTTCCTAAGCCTGGTTTATATCAGGGGATACGCTCCCATCCTATATGGTAACCTAGTGCTGAGAGTTACACCATTAATCACATCAAACGTCAAGGCACCCATCAGACTAAGAATGGGGATGTTGACAAAAATAGAAAAGAAAAAAGTGGGCACAAGGTCAAATATGCTAAGCACAGACAAGGGAGCAGCTCAGGTGACTTGGAGTCACTACAGCCTGTACCCAATACCCAATAATGGGTATTAAGGAATCCATACTGATTGAAATAGATCTTCAGAATAATGAATAAAATTAATTTATGAATTTACAAATCAGTCTGAAGTCAAGTGGAGCTTAAATTCATTTGATATTTGCCTTCTATAACTGAGAAAAATTTCTGAATAATACCTTAGCTAGGCAAATTGGAACACAGACTCATTAGTTGCAAACAGATACTATAAAATATAATTAAAATCATTTGAGATATATGGATCTAAACAATCTTATTGCTCCACTTACTTGTTGTAAAGTATGGTACGGTGTCGTCACAAGGCCGAGGATGAAGATGAATGTCCTGGAAACCAGTATCCTACTTAACAACATCTGGAGCAATAAGAGTGTTTAGGCCGACATATCTCAAATGATTTTAATCATTTAACTAGCTTCATTGTGTTAGTTCCTATATTTTTTAAAAAGAAGTTTATAAAAAAATTTAAAATATAAGACACTATAACTTTGAGCTTGTAATACCATAGATACTTTTCTTTTCCTTGATGTGTAGAATATTATTTGACAGTGTTTGCAAATGATTATGATGTAAATAAAATTGAGCTCCCTTAATTTTGATACTACACTAACAGACTACCATAACTGGAAAGTTATTTAGGCATTTTCTCCATTCAAAAGAGAAATGCATTAACCAAATAGTGAAAAAGCTAACCTGATTAGTATTTTTTCCACGGGTTTATGAAGAAGAATACAACAATTAACCTCTGTAGATTTTCTCTGAACTGGCATTGGTTGATCTTGTTGCACCTGTTGGTTAGAGAGACGAATGCCACTCCGAGCTTTCATTATTGGCTCTTTTGCAGAGGGACGGTGTGGAAAACTGAGGTTATTGATATGATGCTTCAGCTGTTCCACAATCTGTAAATGAAACATACATATTTGAGACATAGTATGGCACAGTTTATCATAAATCACAATTTCATATCTATTTTTAATTTTTAATATGTTGGTAATAAAATTGATAAGAGATTTTTTTTTTATTTATTTAAGCTGAATGCCAAAGAATAGATAAATAGAACATTTTGTAAAATTTAAATGTGCAAACTTGTCTTTTTCCTATAAATACTGGGTGTCTCTACAAAAACTATGTATTGAATTTTCAGGAGATAAGTGAGTTTAAACAATAAATTTAATGATTAAAAACCTGAGATTTTCAGTACCTCATTATGGTGCTACACAATGCCAAAGACACAATTTTATCTGGAGGATAAATAGCCAGAGGAGATGTAAGATGTTATTGGGAGATGGGATCCTCAGCACAGGAAACAGCCATGTTTACACTGTCTCATGCAGAACAAATTAGGGCCCAAAAAGCAACTTTTACTCACAATCTACAAATGCTAATTACATGTTTGAAGCATGCCCATTATTCTCATTGTGCAACTTAAATTGCTAGAAAACAGATTTGACATTTAGAAATTCTTGAGATGCTCAATCTTGGACATTACCTGCATCAGCTAAAATTTATGCCATAAATATGTCCAGTGAATTTACAGGGATCTAATATACAACATCCTTCATGCACCCTCACAGAAAAAAATTAATCAAGTAACCTTACTGGACAATGAACAGATTCTCTAAGAGCAATTCAATGCACAGCAAATTATTTCTTCAAGAATATCTGTACTTTTTGACTGATATGATGAGGTGCTCCATCATGCTGAAATCACATTTATGTTCTAATATTCAGTTATACATCTTCAATAAGACCTGGTAATATCTCTTGGAGGAAGATGGAATAAAAAACTCCCTAAGTGTGAAGTGTGAAGGAAGGATATAAGGCCCCCTATAGTTGTACTGAATCAGAATTAATATCATACCATTCTGATATTTGAACACCATAACATGAAGATTTCCATGGTTCCACATATGACTCTTCAATGTTCATGTTCAACAGGCTTTCCCAAATGAACATTCATCCTTAGTATATAGAACAAGGCTACAACTGCCAGGGTCTTTGTTCTAGAAATTATCTTGTAAAATAATATCATCTTGGAAAGTTATTTGGCTCAAGTGATTGCATCTGACAAAGCTTGTAGGGCAGATGATCATAATGTAATGCCAAATAGTGTTACTACTGAACTCTACAGCAATTGAAACAGAAGACTTAGTGGGCTTGTTGAAGAGCTATTAGAAAAATTTGCTACATTTTATCAAAAGCATGAGATGCATATGCTCTCTCTAATGCACCCCATTCTTGTAAACAAAACAAACAAACAAAAAAATATATACACACGAGAACTGCTAATATGCCTATTACAACATTTAATCAGCAGTCTTCCACAATCAGATACATTTTGTCCCTAAAAGGTGGCTTTCAAATATATAAACCACGTAGAATGCCTAAACTTCTAGGTGCAATGATGGCACTGCATAGTGTAATAATGATGCATTGGGAACCTCAGGTTCCTATATTTAAATTGATGTATAAACTTGGTGGAATGATAGGACTGCATAATATGCCCTATTGATGCATTGGGAACCTTAGGTTCCTATCCTTAAATTGATTGTATAAACTTATCATCTCCTGAAAAATTTATATTTATTTCAGAAACATTTGGTATATGTCATACCTTGTAACGCAAAGCAGCTGGGGTTCCTGTGAGGAAGGCTACATTAATTACCACACATGGAGGTTTTGATGTCACTCGAATCAAGTAAAATGAAGTTGGAGGCTTGTCACTGTCTCTGTAACAAT
The DNA here is from genome assembly GCA_030762175.1 of Metallyticus violacea. Lineage (NCBI taxonomy): Eukaryota > Metazoa > Arthropoda > Insecta > Mantodea > Metallyticidae > Metallyticus > Metallyticus violacea. The sequence continues at coordinate 66,781,636 of CM060846.1, forward strand.
GATCACAATTGAATGTTATAATACAGGTAGGAAACAAAAGCAAATAAAATGAATGATAATATCCAGATTATATATATATATAAAAAGTTCAAAAATCTTTTCCTGGCTACAAAAAACATTGTCAAAGTTCATTAAACTGTCTTTGTATTTGCAGATGTACATTTTCTCCCAAGTTGCTAATTCTGTAGGTTCCTTGTACTGATTTTAATAATTTTGCTTTATTCACTATGTCATGATACTTGTAATGCTTGTGATACTTGTTGTAGTTGGCTCATACTTCATTTAATGTCATTTAATTCAGTTCTTGTTTCAATAAAATATGATAAAACATAAGCAAAATATAAAGATTTGTTCTACGCTACAGCATAGAAATTTAAATTACTGACCATTTAAATGCCTAGATTTGTACATTGGGTATCCAGGAACAGTCAGTGCAGCATTTAAATGGCCAGGTTAATACTGCATTTTGTTTGGGCAATATAGACTTTACCATAAAAGCAAGGGATGCTTCAAATTTCTGTAGAAGCTAATGGTGGTGGTCAAACTTTCACTTATCAAAGCATGTTATTAATATGAGAAATTGTTCATAAATAAGATGTTATGCTTTTTTAGGATGCAGGCGACTCTATCGGCCATGTTATGTATATGAAGAAGAACAGCTACTTTGTTAGGAAATGCCTTCCTAAGATGATTGGCATTCACTGTGTTCATTGAAAATTGTTTTCTTCTAACACTTTTATTAATTTCATGCTTACTCTATCCACTGGCAAGTAAGACCTTTACAGGTGTGGAATAATCACTGTTGGAGTGTATCTTCTTGGCATATGGTGCATGCATAGGTTCACAAGTGCAGAAATGATCAATCTTTTACATGCAGAAGCATCATGGAAATTGGCATTGAGGTTGCTTTTCTGAATATTGTATGACCAAGTGGTTCATCCTCTTGATGTAATATAGAACATCTAGGAATGGGAAAGAACTTTACTTTCTATTTTCATCATAATCTGTATGTTCCTGTGATGACTATTGGCACGAAGAAGGAATGGTAATTTATTTACACCATGTGGTCATATCAATAATATATCATATATTGAAGCCAACATTTAGGTTTTAAGTCACTGAATGTTAGAACTTCTTGTTCAAAAGCTGTCATGAAAATATCAGCAAGAAAAAGTGGCAAATGAGAGGCTATGGCTGTACCTTCCATTTGTTTTTAAATTTTGCTTTGAAAAGAGAAGAATATTGCTGACACAATGTGTGGTTAGGTTTGCCAGGTCCAGAGAAAGGGAATGGTTTGCAAGCTGTTCTTGCATTAAAGAGATAGCTTCCTCTACAGGGATGTTGGTAAATAAGGTAATCACATCAAAACTCACTAATAAGACTCCTGGATCAATGACAATGGATTTAATGATGTCAATGGAACTCCTGAGAACTCCTTATGTGAGAATTGAAAGGAATGAAAAAACTGCTGTAAAATGCCATTGAGATATATAGCTAACGAATGTGTAGGATAATCAATATTACAAAAAAAAAAAAGATGAAAAGGAAATATAGGTTTGTGAATTTTAGGTAGGCCATAAATAGTAAAAGTTTTGTAGAAGAAACAATTAATTTCTTTTGAAAATCTGGAGGAATGGCGAACTTAACAATTCTCTAGTCTGATTTAATATCTGGTTGGCTGGATCTCACTTTATTTCAGAATTAAGTTTTATCAAATAATAAATCTTCCATCTTATTGATATAACCTCTTTTATCCATAATTACATTAGAGTTGTCTTTGACAGCTTTCAAAATAATGCAATCTGTAGCTTTTAACTGTTTAATTGCTAGGCATTCTTCTCTAGGAATATTACTCTTAAATGGACAAAATTGCTTTAGTATCCTTACTGTGTCTATTCTGATGTTAACTGTGATGGTCTTATCGAGATGCCTCTCAGCTAATTCTACTTCACAAATGCTGTCTTCTGCCTGGATTCACTGGGAGCAATGGCAAAGTTTAATCCTTTAGAGAGTATGAGGTTTGTCAAATTGCGGTGACAAAATGTTGAACAATGTATTTCTTGGAAGCAACTTCTGTTTATTTTCTTTCTTTTTGGTCATTTAGTACAATGCAAGTACAATTTAAAAACAAATGGAAAGTTGAAATGGAAAATAACCAATTTAAGGCCCTAAACACTTATTGGTAGCAGCTAATTATATTCATTTAATAAGTTCATTTTCATATGTATTTATATTAGATAAAGGCTGTAATGTTCAATATAAAGTCCCAAACATTTAATGGTAATAGTTATTTAGATATTTTAATTTAAGAAGTTCATTTGCATATGTTATATGTTAGATAAAAGCTATAATATTCAATTTAAAGCTCCAAACATTCATTGATAATATATTTTTAATCATATAAATTTAATAAGTTCATTTGCACATGTTTTTATTTATAGGTAAAGGCTTTAATTTTCTATTCAAATAACAATTATTCGCTGATAATGTGTTTTTTATCATATAAATCTAGAAAGCTCATTTATACAGATTTCATGTATCAGATAAGGGCTATTACAATGTATGTCTTAATGTTTGTTTGTAGGCCTTCATAACAATAATAATATAAATGTATTGGTTCATAGGATCACACCATAGCCAAGAATATGAAAAGATTAACTGCAGATAAAGGAAAAGTGTAATATTAAGAGAATCAACCAATGGCAAGCTTAATAATGTGTAACAAAAATGAAACACAAGACAGGTAACTTTGTTGAGACTAAATTAAAATTAACAAATTTCATTCATTTAGTATACTTATGTAGAAAATAATGCATTGTAATGAATAGTATTATAATAATCCATTAAAATAAATGACAATTTATGTTTCAAAATTTAGTTAGTTGTGCTTTGTATTCTGTTGGGAAAGGATGTGCTTTGTATTCCACGAGAAGAAGTCATAACTCATACTCCATAAAAAGAAATTGAAAGCTATATTTTGTGGGAACAAGTCATAAATTATTAGTCTTGGTAAATAATAAGAATCACAAGTTCAAATTAGTATCCATATAGGAATATATTATATGAGTTAGATTAGGACATGGATAAAATAAGGTGTGTTAAATATCTATTAGCAATAGAATCAGAATTTACTTGGAGTATACAGTAAAATAAAACAGTTTATAATCAGTATTACCTACCACGAAAGGAACATTGCCACTAAGTACATTTATTGGAAGAGAACTATAAATTCCATCATGTTCAGTTCATGTTCAGTCTACATGCAATATTTATAGAACTCATTTTATTAGAAAAGTGTACGGTTGTGTGTTATTGACAAAACATTAATAAATTTCCCAGATTACTTTTCAGTGTGATTTTGATATACTGAAATTCATACGCCTTTCACCCCAGAAGTATCAATCTGAAAAGTACAGCTATAACAACAAACTGTGAGCTAGATGAGAATATCGTGGTGGTTGTTGGGAATGATGTCTACAATGACACACCTATAGCAAATTTGGCACCAAACAACATCGGCACAACACAACATAAAATCTTATCACAAGGTACAGCCATAGCCTCTCCTTTGTCACCTTTTCTTTTGGATATTTTCATAACAGCTTTTGAACAAGAAGAACTAACATCCACCGACTTAAAACCTAAATTTTGGCTACAATACGTTGATGATTTATTATTGATAAGATCACATGGTGTGGATAAATTACAACAATTTCTTCTTCATGTCAATAGTCATCACAGGAACATATAGATTATGATGAAAATATAATATAATAACTCTTTCCCATTCCTAGATGTTCTAGTATCACATTGAGATGTTGGATCACTTGGTCATATAATATTCAGAAAAGCAATGCTACTGGCAGATACTTCAAGCCAATTCCCATCATGCTCCTGTACATAAAAAATTGGTCATCTCAGCACATGTTAACCGTGTGTGCACATACGATACCACCACGGGTGGCTGAGGTCGTTTAGGCGCAGACTTGTGAGTGGGAGGTCTGGGGTTTGAATCCCGCCAGGACTGTCCTCCCTGACTGAGGTTTTTTCCAGGTTTTCCTCAGTCCTCATAACTGGCAAATGCCGGGGAGGTACCCTAAACTTAGGCTGGAATGTATGCTTCCTTAAAAATCCTTTCCCAATATATCATTTCATTTCATGTATCACCAGTGTTCACTGCCTGTGGTGCCTCAGTAGTAAAAACGGGCATTAAACACCATTTAAAAAAATGCACATATGCCAAAAGATACACTCAAAAAGGAATTAACCCACACCTCCTAAGGTCTTACTTGCCAGTGGATAGAGTAAGCATCAAATTAATAAACTATTAGAAGAAAACAATTTTAATGAACACAGAGAAGGTTATCCTCATGGGAATAGCTGTTCTTCCTCATACACATAGCATCAGGAACAGATTTGCCTGCTTCCTGAAAAAGCATAACATCTTACTTATGAACCATTTATTGTATTAATAACATGCTTCAAAAAGTGAAAGTTTCACCACCACCATTAGCTTCTCAGGATTTTGCAACATCCCTTGCCCTTAAGGTAAAGTCTATATCGGCCAAACAAAACACAGTATTCTGCAGAGTTATGGAACATATATATGTATGTATGTAGAAAAAATAGAAAATTTTCAATCAGCTATAGCAATACATACTATTACAACCTACCATGCTATATGATATGACCAGACTAGAGTGCTTCAGTACATAAATACAAGCCAAGATTAATTAGAGAAGCTTTAGAAAATTTTAAAATCCCAACTTCAACAGAGGTGACAGCATAAAAATCAATAATATTTGGTTGTTCTTCTCAGATTCATCTCAAGGACAAGTTTTCATCCATATTTCTGTTAACATGCTAAGGTCTGTAGACCTGAGATCATGATACTTCCCATTCTCATCTTCAAACACATTTCAAGTTTCAATTCATAACTCCCTAAGGAGGAGAACTGAAAGGTTCTTTGGATGGTGTATTATCATTAATTTTCATGTAGCATAAGCCAAAAAACTTTTACCAAGATAATAAAACATAAAACATACCCCCATGCAGTTATAGTCCTGTGTACTTACCCATGAATGAGCTTCACATATGAATGATTCTCTATCAGAACAAAGCTACTCCAATCCTTGAGCAATGAATAGAGAGCTGCAGCAGCCTGACGACACTGAACTACTTGAAAACGACCACTGGAATTAGCAAGGTGAAGGTAGCGAGGCAAAGGCCGATCATGCCGCAATACCAGACCCACACGATGAGTATGTAGCCACTTTTTCCATACAGAGGGCTCTAGCAGACAAATAGGACGCCAGAACTGTGCAAACTGAGGACACGTTGTGTTGCTGTAAAATATAATCTAATTGAGGTTCTGTCCTTTTGTTAAGGAAATCAGGAACAAGATTATAAACATTGTTTGCTAATTCACATCTGACTATACTTTATACACTAATGATGATAATTTAGGTTTCTGATTTGAACACTGCAGATTTACAAAAAGCTACAGAATGTGCTACTATACCTTGAAACTAAAACAGGAACTGATGAATTGGCATGAAGGTAAAAGACTGGCATTCCACTGCGAATACTCTCAGGAACTGTGTAGCTACTTGGACTGTTAAGAAATGAGTTAATATGAATTAGGAGTTGATCTGACTTGTTGAGGTTTTTCAAAGTATTCCAAAACCGAGATACTACAGATTCACGGTATGGTGACTTGAAGGGCTTCTTTAGGAGGCAAGTAATGTCATGCAGGAACTCATATGGAGCTGCAAAAAAAAAAGAAAGATTCATATTAAGTATTATATCTTGGGGGAATTTACCTCTCAACTGTTACTATCCGTATTTTACCACTAATTTAAGAAATACACTCAATCAGTGTTGCAAAGCTTGATCATGCAATAAATTTTATTTACCCATCTTAAATTGCTTTATTTATACAGTATTTATTCACTGTATTTCAGTTATATGGATAAATTAAAGATATACCTAGAACAGCATAAAGGAGCACATAAACATGCAAATCTTTATTATTTTATTTATTTATAGTATCACTTAAATTTGCAAATGCTTTTAGCACAATAAACAAGTACATATTAAATTATGTTTAAACATTTAACTTGAAAAAGTTATATACTATTCTCAATCTGAAAATTTAGCTCTTGCTTTTTGATTCATGAATATATTATTCCTCCTGGTTTTTCTCAGTTAAGTATATTTACTTGAAGGATTATAACATTTTTTTTTTTCTGAATCACCTTATGCATTTTGCACAGATCTGTACTTTTCGCGCACATTTTCCACATTTTCTTGCACAGTTTCGTGGCACTTTTCATAAAAACCACTTGTCTTGTTTCCTTTACACAGACTCATTTAACATTTATTTTGGTTTTTGGAAGGTCTATGGCTTTCACTCTTCCTCTTGTTGCTTTTCTTCTTGAGCTCCCCCCCCCCCCTTCAATTCATTCACCAGTTGAAGGATGAATTTTTTTTTTTTTTTTTTTTTTTTTTTAACCTCCTTGTAGATGCCCCACGCATTGATTGCTGCCATGTCCAGCTCAGATTGATTTCTCATCAAATCAGAGAAATCTGAGCAGCTTGTGAAGTTTATCCATTGTGTCCTATAAGAAAGTAGGTCCCCACATATGCAACCAAAGATCAACTACTGACATACCTTTCATACAGATTACTCCTTGGGGTGTACATGATGGCGATCATCTTCTCTAGTTCCTTGAGTGAAACAGTCCACTGGTGTTTCAGTTCCATCTGAGCAATGGATTCTGTATTCTTTTTTATGAGACAAAACATCAATTATCAAAGAGCAGACGAAAACCACTGATGCAAGTGTCATCCACTCATTGGAAAGCATATGTAGTGGAACCTCCTAGCTCTTTTAGGACATTTACATCAGCCCTTATTACTGATGAAGATGATTGTTGATAGTCTCCCATTCAAATCCATCTCCATCTCTAGTCACAATTTACACTGTGGAGAAATCTGATAAAGCCTGGCCCCGCTGAGGCAATGGTTCAGGAATATTGGCACTTGCACCTGCTTCACATAAGGAATCCTCGCTAACATTTATATCGCTGTCACTACTTTTGGCATAAATTCATTACTCGAGTCTGATAGGTCAATTTTTGATTCAATGTCAGAACTCTCAAAAAAAAAAAAAAATATCATCATTCGAAAGGCCCCTCTGATGACACATGATTCAAGATGACTGTATTGAACACAGAACACTACCTAAATCGGAATGTAATATTTACAGATAAAACTGATAGTATGCACACATGCCAGGTCCCAACAATGAGCTCATATTTCTCTGTGCACATTGTTGATTACTGTAACTGTATTATTAGTCATTTGTTGAAAGTTTTACTGCGTAGTTAAGTTATAGGGTTCAAATTGACCCCTCTCACTATACTAGGTATAGGATATTAAAAATTAATAAAAAAATAAAATATTTTTACATCCAAATGTAACATCATAAAGAGGAAGAAAATTGAATATGATATTTGGTGGAAAAATATATTAGGAATCATGTGTTTAAAGAAACCAAGGTAATCTAGAAAATATTTATAGGCTTTTGAGCACCAAAGTGCAAAATGCTATGCACTGAATTTTATAATGCCGTGGCATACTAATGATTTGCATAGCCAATTATTTTTATCTTATTGGCGGACAAGAGTGAGGAAGAAAAATCTATATGGCTCAATAAAATCAAAAGACTGAGAATAGTATGGAGATTAAGAGGAAATGAAAGAAGTAAGAAGAAACTTGCATTATCCATTGATAGTCATAAGAAGCTGAACTATAAAGATTTAAGTTTAAAAGGAAAATATAATGGAGGAGGAATGTGAGAACAACACACAAATAAGCAGTTTTCAAAATGTTTGTATGAAATTGAAATTTAAATAAGCATTTATATGGAAGATCCACTCACTAGAGCAAGTGAGATAGCCATGGATCACAAAAAAACATCCTTCTGTGAGGATTATTGCAGTCAAATGGCAGAATGATATTAACTGCATGTGGATGAAGCATTTAAATAAAGCCTTTGCTTGTGTAGCAGAAAGACTGAAAGTTGTTTTTGTGGACCCCAAATTGTGGATCAACAAAAGAGACTTCAGGCATGATGGTGTTCATTTGACAGAAGAGCAGTAGCAGCCTAAGGTTCATGAGGGCCAGCAATGCAGGTGAGCAGCAGTGACATTAGATACGCAGAGATGACATTCCAAAGGTGAGGATTGCTCCTCTAAGGTTGTGGTAAGTAAATTGTAGTAGTATTGTAAGCAAAATAATTGAATTTTGGTATTTAATTTATATCTATGACTCTGATGTAATAATAGGCACAGAATCATGACTTTATAACTATATTAAAGAAGCAGAAATTATTAAGTCTCACTAAAGGGTATTTAGAAAGGATAGAAATGAAAGGAGCAATGTAATTTTAATTTACACAAAACTGGGTTTACAGAGCTCAGTTTCATGCATAGAAAGTGAGGTGAAAATTATTGAGGTAACTGACCACTTAAGCATAAGTAACAATTTTGCAATACAAGGTGTAGCAAGTAAATGATGAGAATGCGCATATCCTTCATGCAGTCAATGGGGGGAGGATGGTTTTGAAATGCAGTTGACCTTGAACCTTCAAGAGCTGAAACCATTCATTTCATCTTTCTGTCTGCTATAGTTTGCCTTTGAGCCTTGACTGTAGAGGATGTTGTTCTGTAGTAGTGTCACGAACATTGTGAACTAAAAATTCCAGCAGCGTATAAACCTCAAATTTCTCATGAAATTAAAAAAGTTGCCAACGGAATGTTTTCATATGTTAAAGGAGTTGTTTGGTGATAATGCTATGTCACATGCATGAGTTTTTGAATGGCACAAATGGTTTTCAGAAAGTTGGGAAGAGGTTGATGATGGTTAACATCCTGGCTGATCTGCAAGTTCAAGAACTGAAGCAAACATTCAGAAAATTAATGAAATTATGCAGAAAGACTGATGTCTGAGCATTTGGATGATCACAGACTGGTGAGCATGAACAAAGAGACAAATAAATTTTGCATGATGAATTAAACATGACAAAAGTTTGTGCAAAACTGGTTCAGAAAAACCTCTATCAGGAACAAAAAGACCATTGGAAGAAATTTGCTCTGATGTAATGGAACGACTCAACAAAGAAATGGACTTGCTCATACATGTCATCACATGTGATGAAACATGGATCTTCCCAGACCCAGAAACAAAGCATCAATCGATGCACTGGAAGACATCACCAAGAGTGAAAAAAGCACCAATGAGCAAATCACAACTCAAGACAATGCTGATCATTTTTTTCAATATCAGGGATGTTATTATGACTGAATGGGTGCCTGAGGGTCAAACTATTAATCAGAAATAGTACAAAGGAGTCCTAATCAAGCTGAGGGAAAGAGTAAGGAAGAAAAACCAGATTTGTGAAAGAACGATGCATGGATTCTGCATCAGACAACATACCAGCCCACAATGCTATATTAGTGAAAACATAGCAGACAAACTAATTCCTGTGCTCAAACATCCTCTATATTCACCAGATCTAGCTCCCTATGATTGTTATCTATTCCCAAACATGAAAAAAAACATTGAGGGGAACACATTTTCAGTCTGTTGAAGAGGTAAAAGCAAAAATGGCAAAGTTGCTGAAGAGAGTGACAAGGATGACCTACAGTATTGCTTTGAACAATGAAAGACATGTATGCAGCAGTGTATAGATAGGGGAGAGGAGTATGATGAAGGGGATAGAAGTTAGTTGTAACTTTGCTTGCAATAAATCATATTTCTGATACCAACCTCGTTATTTACTTGCCACACCTAGTGTTAGATTTGTTACAGGTCACCTAATGGAACAAACTAAAAAGTTTGTACAAATTAGAAGAAGGTGTTAGTCAGGAAAGGGGAAGAAACTTAAAGAGTAGCTGGTGATTTGAATCTTTCTTTTGTCACCTGGGAGAGTAAACACAGATAGCAAAGATGTTCAAAGTATTTCAATAATCTTGTTTTGAAACTTGATCTATTTCAAATTGTTAAAACTGGGACGTGAGAATCGTCTATCTTGGATATGTTTTCATTTAGACCAGAAGAGATTGTATATTCATGTGAAGTTTTTTACCAGGTATAAGTGACCACAATAGTGCCCAGCTAGAGTTGGTCTGCAAGGAATTGGAAAGGGTGGGAACTAATTAAGAGATATTAAGTTGGAATTCCCTGAGGATGGATATGAATAAGGTACATCCTTTTCTCCAGAAATAATATGGGATGTTTTTAACTGCTGTCGTAAATATAAATGCAGTATATTAAAACTATTGTATTGGCAACATTAAATAAGTTGTGCCACATAATAAAAACATAATGCAAATCCATAACATAATAAAAGCCTATCAGGACAGTGAAAAGAAAAAAAGAATCAGAATGGCACTTACTACATTAAGAAATTAGAAATCAAAAAGAGAAAAACACTAGAACAATTTGTGAAGCAAATTCTTACAGAGATGGAGAATGACTGGGGACCTATTTATGCAGAGGAACAAAGAATCCATACTCAATTGAGGGGTGCAAAGGGAGAAATCATGATGAGTGATAGAGAAAAAGAAAAATTTACTCAATGCACATTTTGTTTCAGTTTTTCACAAGGAAGAAGATGACTGAATAATGGAGGACATTTAAATTGAAGCATCTCTTTTTCCGTTATTGTATCTTAACTGAGAAATATAATAGAACTTGAAAAATTACAAATCATGGGATCCTGATAATATGTTAATTCAAATGGTGAAGTTAAGAAGTGAAGCATTGATTCCCTATCTGATATGGCTATTTAATATGTCCATAAAATAATTACACTCTTCCAGAGGATTAGAAATCAGCTATCAGTATTGATTCATAAGGGAGATATTAATAATTACAAAATAGTTAGTCTGACTTCTGTTGTGTGTTAGCTAATGGAAATTCTAATAGCAGAACATATTAGGCAGGAATAAGGAAAAAGAGATTAGTTCAGTAAATATCAATATGGCTTTAGAAGTAAGTACTTATGCAATAGTCGAAATGTTTCAATGTTACGGATCTGGTAAGTGGACTCAGGGGGCAAGACAGACATAATAGTGATAGTAGTACATGCAGTCAAAAGCTTTTGATGCAATGCCCCATGATCTCCTAATTCAAGTTAGGCAGCATAGGTTTAGATAAGCTTGACAGAGACAATAGTGTTGGTGGTAGATGCAGTCAAAAGCTTTTGATGCAATGCCACATGAGGAAGCATAGGTTTAGATAAACAGGACAGAAACATAGTGTTGGTGGTAGATGCAGTCAAAAGCTTTTGATGCAGTGCCCCATGATCTCCTAATTCAGAAGTTAGGCAGCATAGGTTTAGATAAGCTGGTAGTCTCTTGGATTTGGAATTTTATGGAAGAAAGAATTGGAAGGTCTGAATTGGTAACGGAATGTCTGCAGTAGGCTGTGTGACTTCATGGGTGTCTCAAGATTCTGTTCTTGGCTATTACTTTTTCTTATTTTAATTAATGGTATGCCTTCCACTGCATAATGCAAGCATATTTGTAGATGATTGAATTATCTATACAAAAATTTAGGATGCTTTGGATGGGTTTGCATTACAAAATTACCTATATGAAGTTCACAATTAAGCCACCAAAAATAAAATTAAAATAAATAGGAATAAAAATATGTCTATGCTGTTCTGTACATCAAGAACAGAAATTATTCTAAATTATCATTTAGGCAGTGAAAAGATTTCACTGGTGAATTGTTGTAAATAATAATCTTGGGTGGGATGGACAAGCAAATGCAACTGCCAGAGAGACATGGAGAGTTTTGCACTTTGTTATGGGAGTACTAAAAATGGGAATGTAGGAATCCATACAGTGAAACTATCATAATCTTGTTGAATTAAAAGTAAAACTTCTAAAATCGTGTCAATATATTAAGCTCTCTTGACGTTTCACATTAAAACTTTTGTTATTAAAAAGAAAGTTGGGACTAGTTTCGTGAGTCACCTGCTCACATTGTCAACCAATTGACGACTTTTAATTCCACAAGATAATTTTGACAATTGTAAACAATGATTATATCCTACCAAATTTCTCAAAGGCCAGTTTGAACTAATTTTTACATGATTTGGTATTCGAGTGTGAAAGAAGGAGCAACAAGTGCACTCTTAATAGAAAGAGATGATATTTTTAGATGGCAACATAAATATACAAAATACATCAAAAAATTTAGGACTCAGGGGAAATCAGTTGTTTATATAGAAGAGTCATCAGTACATGTAGGTTAAACAGTGACTAAAGCATGGCGGGATACCAAAGTTAAAAGAGTTCATCAAGCAGCAATTGAGAGTCTAAGCGGGATTGAAGATAAAGATTTCCTCTGGTCTATACCTAAAATGAGCATGGGTTCATCAGAAATGTTGAACTAATATTTCTGTGCAAAATAAATATGGCTAATGCACATGAGAAAATGCAAGATGAAATATAGGAGAAATGGTTCACTGAACAATTGCTCCCCAATAGCTCTGAGGGAGCTGTAATTGCAATCAACAGTACAAAGTATCACAGCAGGAAAATTGAACATTTTGCCTGTTACTTCTTGGAGGAAAAATGATATTATTGGTTGTTTACTCAGAAAGGAATTTTATTTGAATATGATATGTCTAAAATGGAACTTCCATTTATTATGTCTCAGCATAAAGAGTGATACAACAAATGCATTGTTGATGAAATGGCAAAGACAGTAGGGCAACAAGTTCTTTGCTTATCACCTTATCATTGTGAACTAAATTCTGTCAAAATGGTATGTTCACAAGTAAAAAACTACATTCAAATTATTAACAATGTGTCATTCAGACAACCAGAAATGGGGCAATTAATCTCAGAAGCATACAAACATTTTACGGTGCAAAATTGGGCAAATTAATTGGACAAAATAAAAAGGGTTGAAATTGAAATTTGGATAGCAGGTGAAATCCAAGACAACATTGAGTCTTTTTTTATTGTTTCAGCATCATCATCAACAACAACAACAAAAAGAACTGCTTCTTAAGAATCATCACCACCTGCTTTTGATTTGACAGAATCGAGTCCATCCAGATTAATGGAAGACAAAATGGAATTGCACCTTTATCAGAGGACAGTGACAAAACTTCACGGTAACAAACATGATTTATTAATACTTTTAACATCTTATGTCATCATATTTGGTTGATAACATATTTTTGTAGCCTTAAATAGCAGTGCAGATATTTCACTATGTGCTAAGGTATTATTCACAAGATGACATTAAATTAGTAGACAAATTGCAGCTGCACACTTTAGTTGCAAGCTTACATAGGGTACACATAGCAGCAATATGCCCCATTTAACCTGTACTATCCTCTAAGGTTGAGACACACCATATATTCTATGTTGCCTCTCCCATGTTCCATTTCCTTAGTCTGCTGACCATGGAATTAAAAGCATGTGCTATGTGATGCAAACAAATTCAAATAAGAATTACATGTTATTTAACAATGTGAAGCAGTGAATAGCATGCCTTCAACATTTAATACAAGCTAAGAATAACTCTTTTAATTAATAATTTACCTGCAATTGAAATGGAGTAATGCACAATTCCAGATCCAGAGTAGATCCCAGAAATAGACAATATATTAGAGTCATGCATCTGTGGCCATTGGCAAGATACCGTATACTCAATGTAAATGTGATTTTTCCAAGGAAGTACCAGAACAAGTTCCACATGAGAACCATTAATATTCACATTCTGGAACAAAGAGATATATTAGTTTACTATAACATTTTATACTAAATCCAATAAATTATAAACTATGAAACCATTATATCTAAATGAAACTGATATATACCATATATTCCAAACACCTGCTAGGCATGCACCAATGGCTGACTGCCAGTGGATCAAATGCTGTTGTTATCAATCCTTGGCAGAGAGTTGAATGGAATGGTGATATTTATTCTGAGATTTCCCAAAGGCTTATCCTTTATTTTTCAAATACAATAAATTATTAGTTTAAAAAAATTGTACTTTTCCAAATAACTCTTTCTGCTGATGAAAACCTTTTCCTGTTAAGTCCAGATACTGATCATTCAAATAGCATTTCTGCCAATACATTAAATTAGGTTTCTATATGGCTTAAGAATTAATTTTTGTTTTGAATTGCAACATGGTCAAGATTTACTAGACACCTAAAAATGTTCATTAAAAATTTAAATATCATAATGTTAAAATTTTAGGAATGAATATTGTTTAAATTAGGGAGTTTAATATTGATTCCATTTATTTTACATTATCTTGGAATTTGTTTCCATTCAAAATCTGAATAGAAACATAGAGATATGACTAATTATGTTCATAAACTTTCTGCCCTTTACAATCTCAATTAGCTTGGTATTCACTCTTTAAGAGTTTCTAATTCAACATATCTATAATAACAATCAGTGACTATTCATATAATGCCACTTAAAACATAAAGCTGTAAACATTTGCCAAAAATTTATACTCAGCTCTTGTTTAAGTTAAAAATGAAAAATAATTAAGAAGCATAGATTCAAAATGTGATAAGACTGCCCATAATTGTAAATTAGTTTGAAGCAGATTTATATTCTTTAGAATATGCTACATCATGCTACAATTCTTGATTATTATGAAATGTATCTTTAATTTATTATTATGAAACATATCTTTAAACCATCAAATCATGAACAAATATACGGCTTTGGTGCAAAATGCATTCAGCCCAGCACTTTGGATTAAACATGCAAAATCCAATTTGATACCAATTTCAATGACTGTGAGAAAAAGTACCCACCTGTTCTATGTACCTGATGGTAAAGCCAATGAAAAAAAAAAAAAAGCTAAATCAAAAAAATTCTAAAGACAAAAGTCCTATTATTAAACCCATCAACCAATATATATTTTTAACTGCATATTAGAATTATTGCAGTAATAGGTATGAAGTTTGGTGATATCAACTGAATATTCTTTTTTACATTGTTATTTGTTATTGCAGGTGGCTTTCATGGTTAAATGGTATATTTCTGCATCTGTCTCGGAATGAGTGTTTGCATCTTTTTAACAGTGCTCAAACATTAGAGCATGTATTTTTGCTATGCATTGCTTTATAAAACTTG
Source organism: Metallyticus violacea (assembly GCA_030762175.1). Taxonomy (NCBI): domain Eukaryota; kingdom Metazoa; phylum Arthropoda; class Insecta; order Mantodea; family Metallyticidae; genus Metallyticus; species Metallyticus violacea. The sequence continues at coordinate 66,796,833 of CM060846.1, forward strand.
GAAGAAAGTGGAAGTTGGAGAGCATTCATCAGGTCCTAGGAAAAGGCATAATCAAAAAAAGAAGAGAACAAGAAGAAAGGTAAGCATTTTACATTTTTTATTATGACTTAACCAAAATCTTTGCACAAATCTTTTGTCCAAGACTGCTAACAGTTTTTATTCTAACTTCACTATCCATATAATGTTTCAGATATCATGATAAAGATTCTACCTGCATGCTGGAGTTTTGAGTTTCCACATGTGCATAAACAGGGTAGATGCTTCACTATCTTGCCTACCACCTTACTAGAATCAACAAATTACTTGACACCAATAAAAACAAATTGCTGCAATATGAGCTTCTAGCATCAATGACGACTGTGTGTTCTCCCAAAAGATGTCACCCCAGAAAGGAAGACAGGCAAACTCATTAGCGATAATATATCACACGAAAGTAAAAAATGAACAAATTCCACTTTGTTCCAAATTTTTTCAAGAACTTTTTGGCACTGATACTACAAGAGTAAGAAGTGTAGAAGCCTCACTGATTGCTGGTAACCCTATATTAGAAAGAAGGGGAGACAACCATAAAACCAAACAATATGCTGAAAGAAAGCAATCAGTAATAAATTTGATATCTAAATTAAGAGTAAGAAAAGTCATTATTCCAGACAAGATAGCAAGAGACTTTAACTTCCCTCAGAGTTAAATTTTACAATATGCTCAATGCTAGTTTTGCCGAAGCATTAATAGTAAAGAAGTGATATTTCAATAAAATTTTTCAAATAGATGTAACCTGGGGATTTGGTGATTTAGCAATATAGATGTTTGCAGTTATTCCAGTAGGACAAACCATGAACTGCAAGTTGTTGAAACTAACACCAAATGGGATGAGCTATGAACTGTACTTATTGCCCATATATTGAAATCAGACTTTTCATTAAATGCTGAGGGGAAAAATCCCAAACAATGTTTCTTTATGCTTTCATTTACAGTTAGGTACAGACATTGCCCAAAATTGCTAAGTGAGACCTATTATGCACATAACACATCATCTTTGCAATACTGATGTAGAAAATAAATCGCCAATCTTTTATTGCTGGACAGAAAAACAATCCAGTTGCAAGCTAATGAAGGTTTCTGCATTAACTGATTTTTTAAATAATGAACAAGAACAATTCAAAGATAATGTGTCAAAGTTGAAACTCTTTTTTGATGGCTGCACTGGAAAGAACAGGAATGCCCATGTAATCTATGCACTTTACTGGTGACTCTTGAAAAGATCCCCAGAATCCCTGAAAGAAAATATGGATTATATTTCCTATGCAAGGTTATTTCTACTTGCCTGCTGACTGTACATTTGGAGTACTGGAAAGGGATCTTAGGAAACAATCTAAGATAGTAATTCCTAAGAATTATGATGACACACATAGAAAGATGGGGACTGAGAATTGGACAAGGATTAGCATGTATATAAATTCAGAATTCTCTGTAATTATTTAAAGTAGCCTATTGGCATAAGGGATGAGAAAATATCATGATAAAGAAGAAACTAAAGATATAAAAGGGATAGGTTTCTATGAAAGTGGAAGGATAGATAATGTATCCAAGAGCCTTGTTTCCATGTTTAAAAGAGGAGTAGTAGTGCAGAAAATACCAAGTCCACCCGCTTTACCCTTGGGACACTCCATAAAATTTGAGAAAAGAAATTAATTGATCAAGCTCTTAAAAATACTTTGATGACAAAATGGAATGAAAATAATACATTAAATTCTATGCAGATATTATGCACAGTATACACATCACACAGAGGAGAGAAGTGAGAATAAAGAGTGCAACTTTTGGAGGAGGAACATGACATAAATTCTGTTTGAGTAGAGGTATTAAACCTTGTATTATTTAGTAGTATTCATGTAATTTTCTTCCATAGTAGGCTGAATTAATAACTATAACAAATATTTGAAACTGCACATTAATTAACATCAAATTTTCATTTCTTTATTTTATAAAATATTCTCTTATTATTTTCCTTTGTTCATTTTATTTTCTCTCTCTCTCTCTCTCTCTCTAAGAAATAAGAGATAGCAACACCTTCTGTTAACAACAGCATAGTAATTAAAATGTAAATTGGAACTTGCACAGTGAAGCTAATCATATTAATTGATATCATTGTATGATTCAGCTGAACTACACACTCTTAAAGCTATTTATGAAAAGAGAGTGAAGCTTTAAGAGTGTGTAGTTCAACTGAATCATACAATGTAATCAATTAACAGCATAGTTGTCTTCATTCGCAATTCCTTCATTATTATACATAATTTGTTTCAAGAAAATGTGTTTAAAATGTTTTAAAACAGGAATTAGGTAAAATTTTAGTGGCATAACTCTCAGCAAAGAATAACTATAAATTATTTTTAAGTTACTTTGATTTGTAAACAGTAAACTTAAGTAATAAAATAATGTTTCTGAAATTAGTATTGTTTAAATAGAGAAAGTGTTTCAAAAAACCTTACATTCATTTAAATTGTGCAAAATGAGAAAAATCCAAGGATATTTTAATTTTAGAGTCATTGCTCTATTTTAAAGCATAACACCTGTCACAATCTTCAAAAATTTAATTTCTAATCATAATACGATAAATTTCTTTAAACATAATTTTTAAATTTAGCAAATATTAGTTTTTGGCTTTCCTATAAAATTACTATTTGTGGATTTTTATCGTGTTTTGAAATGATGCTCTTTAATTACTTGTCTTCTCTTGTTAAAGATATTTAAAAGTTATCAACAACTTTTTTTTTATATTTCATGTCAAAGAATAAATAAAATAGAGAACAGCAATTTTTGTAACAATAAAAGTTTGTCATCAGCAGAAAGAATTTTTTGAAAAAAAAAAAAAAAACAATTTTTTTAACAAATCATTACATGTAATTGAAGAATAAGTCCTTGGGTAATCCCAGAGTAATTACCATAATTTCATTCAACCATCTGCCAGTAGGTTGATAACATTGGTATTTATTCCATTGGTAGCCAGGCAGTCCAGGTTGTAGAATGGAAAATATGGTATATATCAGTTTTATTTACGTTCATTAGTTCCATAGTTTCTGATTAATCTTCCTCAAAGAGAAAAAAAAACTTGTTATATGCATTATTAAAAAAATCAAAAACAAATAAATAATATGATGAAAACTGACATTTTTATTGTTTATCCATTCAAGTACTATGCAATTGCAATATTACAATCTTCACAGCTTGGTTTCAGCCTCGTTTCTCTCCCAGGCTGAGAAAATCTGATGTGAAAGCAGTAATTAACACCTTAAAATAGCACATCCACAATACTATACTCCCGATTAATACCCAATTCAAATAACTCCATGCCATAAATCTAAATCACTAAAACCACATTTATTTTTAACTCCATACAAATATTCCTTTAAATTTCTTAATTGAGATTTGTCCACAGAAATTGTCTTTACTGGTATCTCAGATCTTATAAGAACCCATTTTACTTTGATCAACCAACTCCTTCACTCTCTTATTTCTGGTCATTCAAATAGAATGTGAATGGTATTTTCATTACTCCTACACATTGTATTACAATGTGTTTCCAGAATTTCTTCTAATTCTCTTCAGTCCCCACATTCCTAATCTAAACCATGCTAACCTCTCCCTATCTTTCTTACTATACTTATCAATATAACCCTCATTCATACAATTCTCTTTTAATTCTCAAAATAGCAGCAAGAAACTTTTCTCTCTTATATCCAAATACAAAATTTGTTCATCTATATCCTAGAATCTGATTCTAATCACCTTCCAAAATATACCTGGCAAACTATCCCTTCCTAACCAATCTCCCATTCTGGTCAGTTCATATCCTACTTTCCTTATCAACTAGGTTCTCTTAAAGTGGATTCCTGAAATTTTAAACATTTTCTCAAAATATGACCATGTGGCATCTGTTGTACTCTAAATCAATATTTCATATTCTCTGCAACACCCATTCTTTTACATTTACCTTTCGCATTTCTAACAGGGCACAAGCATTGGCTGCATTTAATAGAATACTTAACATAGCCTCAACTTGGGTATTCATTTTTTACACTAAACTCCATTCGCTTACACAAAAGTAAGATGCTTTTCGGGAGAGAGGTCACTCCATTGTCAACAGCTTCGTTAAGTACAATTATAACTTAACATGGTTTTACAAAACATAATATTTTAGCCATCTCTTTCCAACTATCCTCCACTCCCCATATATCTATATATCATAGGCCCACCTAGATTGCACTTGAGAACTGTATACTCTTTCACACCAAACTATCCTACACCCAAGATCGCGGGTTCGAACCCGGCCAGGACCGATGGATTTTTTCGGGGCGTAAAAATCCTAAGTATGGCTTCCTTCAGAAGGGAAGTAAAGTCGTGGGTCCCGTGTCGTACATTTACGGCACGAAAAAGAACCTCAAGCCTGAAAGAGAGGCCTCAGCAAAATTTGTCGGCCGTTTCACGCCCTGAGTTGAATGGGAAGCTGATGACCTGAGCTGTTAAAGAGCGTCCATAAACAAATTAATAAATTAAATTAAAACACCAAACTACATCCACATCAGGCACAAAATACAGACATTTCAACTGACAACATGAAAATAATGACAATAGCTATGATGGCAAATGACTATTGGATTGACAATAACAAGAACAGTGCTAGTGGTGGTGGTGATATGTGGTTGGTTACTCCTTTCATTATGTGAATGAATATTTTAATATTCTGCAATTCAAAATTTTATTATAATTTTTATAGTTTATTTTTATGCTTTACTTATATCTTTCATGTTATATTAATGTTCAAAAAACATACATGCTAAAATATTAATTATATGGTAGGTAAACATTAGCAGCTTACTGAGGGAAAATTAGATATGATTTTTTTTTCTGTCAATTGCCCATATTTTTTGAGATGAATGGATTTAATTAATCACCTTGTCAGGAACTGTGGACATTAATAATTATCAGTTGTAGTTCTAATCTACTTAGAATTCTATAAAGCATTACAAATATTACATTGTCAGATTAAAGGAATACTATGGAAAAAATCTTAACCAAGCACCTTGTCCTGACATCGGATTCAGTCCAAGTCTGCCAATCCACTAATATCTTGATAGCCACAGATGTGCACAGTAAATATCCTGAATAATAATGATTATGAAGAAAAGCATATCTGATATATGTACATTTCTGGTAAAACAAATATACCATTATGCACTGTTAGATATTTGTCATTCTCCATCACCAGAGTAACACATGTTTATAAATAATTGGCCAGAACCTCGAAAGAGAGTGAAATTGCAGATTTAACTAGCTGAGAAACTCATTTCAGAAAATCATAACTGCTCACTACATACATGAAGCCATACTTTTTTGGAGGACAATTACTATGAAAACACCTTGATACAGATACAAGGACAAACCTGAATGATTCTGCAAACTATGAATCTTCCACAATACTTGGCTGGATTTATCTATGTTGAACTAATGAAGTCGGGGAAACTTGCTTACACTTCTCAGATACATTTCTGAAGGAGAAAAATTCATATCAATTAGGAAACTAAGGGGATAAAAAAGGAAATTAAAAATCTGGATGAAGCCAATGAAAGATGCTATGAGTTTTTGGCTGTAAGGGGTAAACAATATCTTGAAGTACAATAATTCTAATTACCTTTATTCTATAGCCTTCTCTCAATCTGCAACAAAGCACACTTGGTAAAGATGTTGACAAGTTGTCCTCTTCTTGCTTCTTTCTTAAGAGATGAGGCTCTTGGCTGCCATAAAAACAGGCATTGCTAAACAGAGAAAATCTTCAATTTACAAAATGGCAATTATATACATGGAATAATTCAAAATTAAAACTTAACATTTCTAAAATTTCATAACTTTCATTTTATTTTTAATAATATATATATATATGTTTTAAAACTCAAGGTTTATACCATCAGCAAATTAAAAGGTATGTGGAAAGCAACTTATTTAAAACATGTCTGACTTATTATAAATTATGCAAAGTTTCATATTTTTCAAAAAAAATTTGGACAATTGTAAAAACCATATATTGCAATCATAACTTTTAATTATCATCCTAACTGTGGCACATTATTTTTTCTATTTCTTTGATTCCACTTTATAATGCTAAAATCAAACATTTATTAAGATCATTCTGTGATCAGCCCCTAGTCTACTGCAAACTACAAACTTAATACTACAAACTATAGCAGTCGGCTAGGGGCTGACGATACAAATGAAGGGTTCGTGAAACCAGTCCTACATATTTAAACAAGTAAGTGCAGCAAAAGAGTATTAGTGTGACTCAATCACACAATGATCTTAATATATCATTAGTTTCACTGTGCAATAAACATTTATGTTTACCATATAAATATATTTTTAATATTTAACACATGAGCATACAGGAGGGGCCAAAAGTCACTAACCATTGTAATGAAAAATACGGTACAATGGAATTAACACTTTACTGAAGCTATATGATTAATATTTATAAAAGTATTTCTTAAATTGCTTTCCATCTCTGTTGACATTTCTGCAGAATATCTGGGATGCTTAAGCATACTTGTTTGCACAATCATTCATTTGTATCAATTTCATCAAAGTATTTTGAATAGCTGCTTTTAAGTCCTCAATTGCTTCATAGATTTTACTACTAACATAGCCACTAAAGAAGAAATTCATTGATGTAAGGTCTGGGGATCTAGGTGGCATTTCTATTCATTATTCATTCTCACCTTCCAATAACTTAAACATAGAAAAATCAATATAGTTTTGCACAGATCATGCGTAATGTGGTGGACCATCATGTTGAAAGTACAGTTGAAATTATCATAAAGAATTTGTAGCCCCTGAATGACATAGGTAGCTAACATTTCCAGGTATTTCTCTCCAGTGACTGTGCTATCAAAAAACCAAGGCCCAATAACTTCATAACATGAGATTCCATACCAAAACGTAACACCAGGTTGATTCAATTGCTTCTCAAAGAAAATTCTATGGCTCTCAATATTCCAATCAATGCAGTTATACCTGTTGACATGGCATGTTAATTTGAAAGATCCCTCATCATTCCGAACTATATTAGAAAACAACTGGTCATTAATCTATTTCATTTACCCTAAATTTGCAAAATTGAATGGTAAAATTAGGATCATCTTTCAATAGACCATGTACAAAACAAAATATTTAAGACTTGTATTGGCTGCATTTAAAATTCTCCAAAAACAAGTTTAAGGAACAGCCTACGAGTAGACTTTTTAGGACCCTGGATAATAATAGCTTGTAAATGCTCAGCTTACTTTCATCAATTAGTGATGGTCTACCTGACCTGGGGCACACCGCTAGAGATCCAATATCCTCAAAATATTTTCATAAATTGTAAACTGTTTTCCATACTGTTTAAACAGATTTGAAATGTTTATTCCACTCACTAACTATTAAATTATAGCCATATTTGTAATAGGTTTTAAATAAAGCAAAAACCCTTCTTCACAATCATGAATCAACAATGTCAAGCGAACAACTGCTGTTTGATTGAATGCACTTTACTGGATACATAAGAAACTATCAGATACAAACAAAAGACTCATAATTTAAATCTATACAAACCAGAGATGCTTAATTTATAATGATAGGAAGATCACAACCAACTGTATCAATTTCTGTTCACAATGGGTAGTGACTTTTGGCCCACCCTATATAGACGAATTTAATTTGGTAATTATTAGACCAAATATAATGAGTCTTAGATTGGAATGTTAATTTTTAATGAAATTAAAATTTATTGATATGCTAAGAACAAATACAAAAAAATACAAACTACCAGGGGGCCTCCACCTATCTGACCCAGGCCATTTTAGGGCGTGCTCCCTCGCAATTACCAAAAAATATAAATAAAATAATTGGTTTTATTCTATCACCTTTATCCAAATTCTGATATAATTGAACAAATACAATATTTCCCCCTTGATTATATCAGTCTCTAGTCCCCAGTTCATCATCAGCAGCAGCCTACTAGAAAAGGCCCTGACCCAATCCAAGGTCCTAAATAAAAATGTTCCATTACTCTACCAATACCATTATTTTGTTTGCTAGCTACAGCCTCTACAAACTAATGACTTTATTTCTCATATGCATACTAAATGCTACATTTCAAATTTAATAAAAATATAACTCATTCCCAAACATAATCACCTTTATTTACATCCTAATATGATTAATCAAATGTAACCCTTTAAGTTAACTGATTTACTTCCCTTCTAAATACCCAATTCAATTTATTTTTAACTTTGCTCAGGAACTACCCTACATTCCTGTTATCTTTACTAAAGATTTTCATTAATATTATTTTTCTATCTAATTTAAACAGTTTCTGGTTTATAAACTTTTTCCTCCAGAATCCTGCTGCTTTACACTCAAAACCATATGTTCCTCTTCCTTTCCCCCACATATTGAACACCAATGCTGAGGAAACTCTTTCCTTATTCCTTTTAATCTGCACATACCTGCTCTTAACCATGCAATGCCCTCTCTTTGCTCTTTATTTATCAATATACTGCTCTCTTTCCCATTTATTTTTTATTTGTATATAAAATACTAAAGATCTTTCATCTGCTATCTTGCTAAACAGTTTTTGTATTTCTATATCTCCCAATCTCTTTCTTAATACTTTCCAAAAACCCTTTACATTGTTCTTCCTCTTCCTCCAAATGTCCCCCATTTCATTGTTCTCCAGGTTTATCCTAAGACCATCCTCAACCCATTGTCCCTTAGACTCTTTTCTTGAAATTCTAAGCATTTCCTTAACAAATTTTATTTTATCTAAGTTTAGGATTCTGAACCAATATTTGAGAACTCTTTCCATAATCACACCTTTCTTTGCCACTCTTCCCATTTCAATTTGTGCAAATTCCTTTGCTGTTGTACTCGGTACACCTGAAATTTCTCTACAAAACATCCTATGCATAACATCTACAATTTTCAATCCTCCTTCCAGCCCTGATATTTCCATACCTTAAAACATTTTTGCCTCCACCACCATACTATATATTTTTTCCAACCACTTAACATTTATACCTGATATTTTATATTTATATCCTCTAACTGCTGCCATTGCTCCTTTCCCTTTTGCCAAAGTTAATTTTTTTTGCTTTTCCTATTTGCCACCCCTACCTATTTTAACTCCTAGATAAATGCAATTCCTAACTACCTTATATTCTTTATCTCCTTTCCTTCACTTTTCATATTTATTCAATTTTGCTCCTTTCTTGAATATTACTATTTGAGTCTTCTCCTGATTTACCTTCAAGCTCCAATCACTACAGTATTTGTCTATTTGCTGCAAGGATTGTTATAAGTCAATTGTTCACATGGATCCAAAAACTAAGTCATCTGCAAATAATAACCCTGAGAATGTCACATTATTAATAATTGGCAATGAATTTTTTTATCTCACTTAAAATATCAATAAACAAATTAAATAGCACTGGGCTTAACTTACACCCTTGCCTTAACCCCTTCACTTGAATTTTTTCTCTTGTTACCATTCCTTCCCCAGCTTTGACACAGAATGTATTTCTCTAGTATAATGCTTTAAGAATATTCACTATATAAAAACTTACTCCTTATCCCATATCTGTTTATCCCATAACAATTGTTAACTCTATGCAATTATACACTTTCTCTAAGGCGACAAAACTGCCACGAGTAGCCAAGGTCATTAAGGCGCGGACTTGTGAGCGGGATTCAAATCCTGCCAGGACCGTCCTCCCTGGCTGAGGTTTTTACCAGGTTTTCCTCAGTCCTCATAGATGGCAAATGCCAGGGAGGTACCCTAAGCTTAGGCCTAGAACGTTTCCTCCCTTTAAAAAAAAAAATCCTTTCCCAGTTTGTCATTTCATTTCATGTATCATCAGTGTCACTGCCTGTGGTGTCTCAATAGTAAAAACGGGCATTAAACACTAATCAATCAATCAATCAATCAATAAGTCAACAAATGCCATATAAACTTTTCCTCTTATCTTTTAAATATTTGTCCACTAATGTTTTATAATGAATATATTAACCATCATGCATCTCCCCCTGTGAAATCCCATTTGGAATTTCAAAATAATTTTATATTCCTCAACGCATTTTTGTAGTAGATTTGTCAAAATGCCTGTAAAAACTTTTCCAACATTTGATAATAATGCAATATCTCTAATTTTTTGGCATATCTACACTTCTCTTGCCTTTGCATATTGGGTAAATTATTTTCCTCCAAAATTTTGGTATACTTTCCTTTGCCATAATTAAGTTGAACAGTCCTGTTAGTAACTCAACTCTGTTTACATTACAACACCATTCTTTTATAAATTCTGGTGGGATACCATCCATTCCTATTGTGTTATTCTTTTTCATTAATTTCACTAGTTTAACTACTTCTTCATCCCTCACCTCACTATCCAACATTTCTATATAGCCCATTCTAACCTCTAATCTTGGCATTGCTTTTAAACCACTATGCTCACCAAAAAGAATTCTAAAATAGCTTATCCACTCTCCTGGATTTATGTTGGATTTAGTTACAAACTTGATATAAGTTACTTTTGACATTTTCCATATCCTACTAATATTTCCTTCACTTAATATCATGATTAAATTCTTGTTATTTTTCCTTTTCCACTCATATTTCTTGCTCTCTATCAATAAGTTATAAAATATTTTCCTCTCTAAATATTCTTTCTTTGAATCCTCATCTTTTGCATCTACCCATTTTCCACTCATGTTTCTTGCTCTATATCAATAAGTTATAAAATATTTTCCTCCCTAAATATTCTTTCTTTGAATCCTCATCTTCTGAATCTCTCCATTTTATCAGTATTTGCTTCAGCACTTTTTTATTACTTTACATTGACCATCATATCAATCTTTGCCCTTTTCCACTCTTCGGCCCTTTCCCCAACTCCCATCCCATTTTTCATCCTGTCTTCAGAGCTTTGCATTAATGTATTTATGCTATTGGTTACCTTCTCTACGTCAATATTTTTTAACATATAACTTATTCCATGTTGGTATATTTGACCCTACTTTGATTGCACAGTTATGTTTAAAATTGTTTCTCTGATCCTCTTTCCATTTAAATGTAGTATATTGGCTAGTCCCATTCTTCCCTTCCCCTAAATTATCCACTACACACAATGATTGAATTTTTATATCCACTACCAGTCGAAAATGATCACAACTTATGTTAAAATTAAGTATCTTAAAATTATTCACAATAAAACCCATGTTAACTGGCCATAATACATAATCAATAACACTCTGACCATTATTAATAACAAAAGTAAATTTTCCCAATATATCTTAACCATATTTACCATTCAGAACATCTAGTGCATTCACTTCACAATATTCAATAAAGTTTTCACTACCTCTATCACTGCACTTATCAATACTGTGCCTTACTCTATCATTTTTATTCATTGTTTCATTGTCCCATTCCAATCAGTCCCAAATTCCACATTTTCCTCACCTACTCTGATGTTGAAATTCCCCATTATTATAATCTCTGCACTCATATACTTCTCTCTTAAATTCTCTATATCACTTTCCAGTTGCTTAAACAGATCAGGGTTATGGTACTGCGAGGATTCTGGTGGATTATACACTACTCCTAGACATATGATATTTTCACCCATCAGTTTATCATCCATTACAACTCACAAAGCATTTTTTGACCTTGTCCATGTTTCTCTTATTACTTTTCTCAACAATTTCCTAACAAAAAAGCCCAAACTTCCTGATGCTCTTCCCTTCTTTGTCACCACTTCTCATTTTATTCCAACATATGTAAAATCATCCATCTCTACATTCATTTCCATCAACTATGTTTCTATTACTACTATCTTTCCGAGTAATTGTTTGAACCTCCCTGTATACATTTTATTTTTTAAACCTATGCAATTTCAAATTCCCAACCTCCTTACCCCCCCATACCCAATTGCGGTTCCTTCCTGTTTCTGAATTTCCCTAACACTTTCTTGCTCAGTAGCTCAATTCCCGCCACCTTGTCTTTAAATAACTTTGGAGTCTATATGATGCTGTCCTCTTCCATCCTACCCTCACTGCTCTCCGACCACGCCTTCTTCCCTCTCTTCACCAGTTCACATGCTAGCCGTATTTCCTCCCTCCTCAGTGATACTAGTTTCCTTGTTTCTGCCTCTCACATCATTCCTTTGTGACATACCCACTACATCATCTTCCACCCTCTCATCTGATGTAATCTTCTCTACACCTCCTTCCTCTTGCATACTTCTAAACTCAGATGGTCCATCCTCTCCAGCTGATAGAGCTGCTTTCTGCCTGACCTTTGGACTTCCTGTCAGTGTTGCTTCCAGGCATACAAAAATTGATGCATTCTGCTGATTCATTTTCTTTTGATGCGGTCTTATGTCATTATATCACAGCTACCATCTGCCCATCAATCCACAAATGTAGATTGCGAATTACAGTCTGCTTCTCCTCTGATCTTGCTATTTTCATTTGTTGAATTAATTTCTTCTTAAGAGCTCAATGTTTCTCTGATAAATCCTTTTGATAAAACTATCAGTTGCTCTTAATTGCTTACCTTTCCTTAGGGCTTCATACACAAGCTGTACAGATGTAACTCTCACAACAATAATTATTTTTCCTCTGTGTAAGCATCACCCATCTTCCATCCCTGTAACACCATCCCTAATCTTACTTTCAAAAGCTCTATAACTTCTTGTATTGGCCACATTCCACTCCTTTCCTTAACTCCCACAATAACTAAATTAAACCTTTGATATTTCTCTGCCATACCCTCTACTCTTCTTCTGATATTCCGCATTTCTGTTCTTATGTCTTGCACTTCAGTCTTATATGATTCATAATTTCCATTACTTGTTTTTCTACTCCATTCAGTTTGTTTCCTGATCTCTCAAGATGATTTGGCTTCACTGTGTTAGTTCCTATATTTTTTTAAATTAAGTCTCTTTTTTAAAAAAAATATGTTTTAATCAATTATATGTTAAATGTTCATGTGATGAAATAACAATGTATGAGGAGTTTAATAGGGATATGAAAGGGCTGCAAACTGAGTCCAGAATATTTAATTTTTTTAATGATATTACAGGGGCAATTCAAAAAGAAAATTTACATGCACCAGTAGTTTATAAAGAAACATTGTATTATTATTATTTGCAGATGATTAAGTTGTTGGCTCTATATCAAGTAGAAGTTTCATAAGAATGATAGAGGTGGTATATTATTATTGTGAAGAATGGGGTTTGAAAATGTATGATAAAACATCAAACATTTTAGTTTTCCAAAAGGGTTATAAATTGAGAAAGGAGAGAAATGGTGGTTGGAGGGAAATTAGAATAATTGGATTACTTTGGGATGAGAATAAGTTATAATGGTGGCTGGACTGAATAAAGTAAGATATCATTAGCTAAAGGAAAAATGGCAATAGGAATAATTGGGCCTTTTCTTCAGAAAAATACCTGAAATTAAATGGCTTTAAAGAATATATGTACCACAGTACAGGCTAAAATGTAATAAGGAGTTGAAGTATGGCAATATGATGGAAAGATTTAAACATACTTGATAGAATTTTTTGTAAACATTATTAGCTTTGCCAAGTGTCTCCCAATAGTGTAACCTTGAAAGGATAAGTTAACTAGTAAGGGTAAGATAGTAGAAACAATAATGAAAAATTTATATAGAATAAATATGTTAGAAAAAAGTGAAATTGTTAGTGTTGTTTTACTTAAAAGGAAATCTTAAAAGAGTTGGTACTAGTTCTCAAGATACAAGAGATTTTTGGAAAATATACATATGGGTGATTTTTGGATAAATAAATATTATACAAATAAGGGTTTTTGGAAAGAATCTAGAATTGAAGATAGTCGGTGACAATAAATTTTTGCAGGCTTGAGAGATAAAATATATTGAAAATTTAGCAAGAGGTAAAAAGAGTTGGGGTATGGGGAGGTACATTGAAATTTGTCCTACATTGGGCAGGGAAGGTTTTACTTGGACTAGAATAGGAGTTAGATATTTAAGAAGATTAAGGAGGAGTGTAAGTAAAACTGTTTTTTTGAGCTCAAAATCTGTACAACTCCCATCCTCCTGAACTGATCATTGTCAACATGTGGTGAATTAGATAATGTCGTCTTGTTTATTAAATTGTGAGCATGCCAAAAATTGAAGACAACAGGTGTAGCAAGGAAAATGGAAAAATTTAGAAGCAGAAAGTATTAATTAAGAATATTTGGGAATAAAATGAGAATAAAAATAAATTTAGGTAACATTAAAAGCAAATGGTGGAGAAAGATTTGAGGGTGTAATAATGAAGAGAATTTAAGTGTAGAGGCATAGAAAACTTAATAATACTAATATGGGATAGGAAGTTAAATAATCCATATATATATATTAAGGGGGATCACCAATGCATTTAACATCCAGGGGTTATGGTATATTCAGACTAATACAGTATTTTATGTAGGCAAGATACGAAAAGAGTATAACTTATATAAGTTGTGCAGATGAATTTTGAACATCATGCACAATGAATGTTGAGGAAATAGCTAATTGGTTTAATTTTCAAATATTATTTGTATTAAATGCTAATATTTTTATACTCTTTATGGTTAAGATTAAGTTTAATGTTATTTGGGTACCTAAGTGTTTTGCATTCTCTAAGAAACTGCTGATGAGCCAAAGACAAGGTTAGAGCAGCCAATTTGTTGTGAAAATCAGTAAGTTGTAAAATTTATCAATTAATTAAAAGAACCTTCAAATATTCCTTGTGTTAAATTCTAGAAAATTCTAGTTTGAAATTGTAAATTTGTTTATGTAAAAATATTAGTGAAATAAATACATTCATCCATGTAATGCTACAGCAGGTGATTTACTTCATTGTTATTACAAAATTCTTAATTTTGATGACCAAATAATTACTGGTTTTCTAACTAAAATTGTTAATTGAACATTGCACAGTGAAGTTAATCCTATATTGGGATCACTGTGTGATTGAGTCAAACTAACACTCTTTTGCTCCACATAAAATACAACCTATTGGAGAAATCAGCAGTGGTATTTCATTTCTGGACAGAAAACCATGACATATTCAATAAAACAAAATTATTAAAATCAGTGCAAGGACCTACAGAATTAGCTACATGGGAGAAAATCTACATTTACAAGCACAAAGACAGTTTAATGAACTTTGACACTTCCAGTGATAAAAACATAATCTTCAAGTTCATCACACCTCCACCAGAGTACATTACACATTCCCACAGCATAACGGTTTATCCTTCAGTCAACAATTGGGCTGACAATGCAAATAGTTCATGAAACTGGTCCTACATATTTAAACAAGTACAGCAAAAGAGTGTTAGTTCCACTCATTCACTCAATTATCTTAAACTGGTCTATTTTATGAATTAACTTATTATCTTCCCTACAGAATTTCAGAGCTTTTAAATGTTTGCATTTAGCACGTTAAAATACTTTCTTTTAACTCTGTTCTTAAAAAAGATTAATATGTCTACATTCTCTGAATTTTGGGTTATGGTTGTTTAAATTATTTGCTTTTGCAGTGCTGTTGGTTTTCAAAATTTTCAACACCAACATTATAAATATTGTGATAAATTCAACAAATAAGTCCAATTTTTATCTAATACAGTTTTTTAAAAAACTGGTGAACTCAAGATAAATTTTATATATATGGCAACATAGTATGGTATGCAATATTTATATTCCGAACTTTAATGGGGACTTCCTTGAATTATAGATTTTTTTTTGTGGGTGGGTGGGTGTGTGTGTGGGGGGGGGGGGATGAGGGTGAATAATCTTACCTGACATGCCATTCTCCTGCTCTTAAAAAAGATGAAGAAAACAGTGCTGGAGTCCAATTAGGAAACACCATTACAGACCCAGTATTATTCTTCTGAAATTTCCATGTCAGAATCTTCTCCTGGTAAACATTCATCACATCATCCTGCTTTGGACTCTGGAAGAATAAACCCCTTCTAATTTATTTATTTATTTGCTATAAAAATCTGTTTAAATGAAAGCAACATCAAAACTGCATTTGTTACAGCGTTAATAGATACATACCAAGAACTTATAAGCATGCAATTGGGAATATTGGATGCAAAACAATAACAATGATAATAAATCTGAAATACTCCATCCCATTATTTTCCAAATGATACTTATATCTAGGTTACAGTTAGAAATTTATAAAAATAATAAAAATAACTAATTTGATAAATAACAAAATTACATTCCCTTCAACTACTTCCTAATTGCTGGAAACCAGTAATATTCGAGTTACTGGAAATCAGGTTCTACTTCTACTACTTCCACTTAACCTTTAACTTTATATCATAAACTACTATTCACCGGTAGAAACTGTATTGGTGACCAGTACATTTCCTACATACTTTAACTTTGCTACTTTATGTATCTATCACTGTCTATATTTGTATAAAACTATATATTATACATCTATTGATCATATATATGTTTTTTTTTATTTTCCTTATTATATCATCTTTCTATATTATATCATCTTTATAAATATATTCGTGTAAATTTCACATTTATATTTTATATTAGTCAATTTTTTCCAACACTAATTATATTTTTTGTTTGCAAATCTAAACGACATATACCAGTGAAATATTTACCCTACCAATTCATTACTTTGACATCATTAACTCCTCCTCCTCCTCCAGTTGCGTTTGCAAGGAGATGGAACACGTGATTAACGGGCAGTAATTGTGGTGGCTGGAATCACAGCATGCTGTGACATGTACAATGCTGTTTTCGTCAGCACCTCTCTTCCATTGATCTTTTGGTATCTCTTTCAACCGATATTATGGACATATATCTACAAAAGTGCCAAATTGTCACTGTCCTCTTTGATCTGCATGATGCCTATGATACCTGCTGGAGAAGTGATATCCTTCACTTTCAATTTTTATTTAGGGTTCATGAAAGACAATGTTTTTAATGTACAGGTGCGTTATGTTTTATTATGTTTTATTCAGGAAAAAGAATACTTCAGGACTCGTTATCTAGTGTCTCACTTTTTGCCATCATTATCAATTCTATCACAGAGTATTTATCATTAGCTTCCATCGTCACTGTTCGTAGACTTGTTTGATATCTTATACACTGCTAGGTCTTTGGCTCCAAAGCCTCCCGGATATCGGTTTTGGTAGATTTTAAGTACCTGCTTTTTTCATATGTGGAAGATCATTAGCCCCTTTTGCTGTTAGCTGACCTCTTCTCCTAAGTATACAACCGCATCTTATGTTGTTTGCCATTTTAGCGCAATACTCTCTTCATTTGGGAGCTATACTTTTATCTATACAGGCAGCTGGAAAGTGTACAAAGGTGTTATTCGATTTTAATAGACCTATTTTTACTTTGGTCTTAACTCTGTGACATCTATTTTTATGGTGGAGTTTCACATACTTTATAGAGCGCTTTTATATGTGTCTGAAGAGTGGCTGGGAGACTCTGTGATACCATCACGGGTGGCCGAAGTCGTTAAGGTGCGGACTCGTGAGCGGGAGGTCTGGGGTTCGAATCCCGCCAGGACCGTCCCCCTGACTGGGGTTTTTTCCACGTTTTCTTCAGTCCTCATAAATGGCAAATGCCGGGGACGTACCCTAAACATAGGCCTGGATCGCTTCCTTCCTTAAAAAATATTCTTTTCCTATTTACCATTTCATCTCGTGCATCGTCGGTTCTGGTGGTGTAGTGGTTACCATAATTGCCTCCTACACCCCAGAACGCGGGTTCAAACCCGGTCAGGACCGATGGATTTTTTCGGGCGTAAAAATCCTAAGTATGGCTTCCTTCGGAAGGGAAGTAAAGCCGTGGGTCCCGTGTCATACATTTACGGCAAGAAAAAGAACCTCAAGCCTGAAAGAGAGCCCTCTGAGCAAAATTTGTCGGCCGTTTCACGCCCTGAGTTGACTCTGATGACCTCAGATGTTAAAGAGCGTCCATAAATAAATCAATCAAAAAACAAATCTCATGCCTCATCAGTGTCGATTGCCTGTGGTGCCTCAGTAGTAAAAACGGGCATAAAACACTACTCAAAAAAAAAAGAATACAGTGGAGAATTGTCACCTTAAGCAAAGTATTAGACTGGGTTAGTCCCAGCATCTCCATCAAGAGAGATCCATTTTGTAATCACATATATGGCGGTCCTCGTGGCATAGTGGTAACCATACTTACCTCCTAAATCCAAGATCGCAAGTTCAATCCGGACCAGGACCGATGGGTTTTTTCAGGCATAAAAATCCTAAGTATGGCTTCCTTTGGAAGGGAAGTAAAACCATAGGTCCTGTGTTGTACATTTATGGCACAATAAAAAACCTCAAGCCTGAAAAGAGAGACCTCTGAGAAAAATTTATTGGCCATTTCACGCCCTGATTTGTATGGGACGTTGATGACCTGAGATGTTAAAGAGCATTCATAAATAAACCAAATAAAATATTAATCACATATAGGACCTCATGGGGCCAGAGATGTTATCTATACCCTTCTGTATGATAAATTGGTTTACACAACTAATGGGTTTATACAGCAAAATGACTGACCTTCTATTCAACACATGTATAACCAAATAATGAGGGAATGACACCTCGGTTACTTCTCTTATGTCCACTCTCTTGCATTTCATTTACTGGTAAGAATTATCATTCACCACAGTGGGTTCCTCCCCCATCATTGCAACTGTCTTCGATGCTTCCTGGGTACCACCCTGGCTTAGGTGAGTTGTCCTGGCCTGGACAAGACTCACACCCGAGTCACACCTCCCAGGGTCTAGACAGACACCCAATCAGCTTCAGGAAGGTAACAGGTCATGCAACTGCTCCTCCCCAAGCCTGACCTTTACTAGGAGATATGCTCCCATCATTGATGATAGCCCAGTGCTGTGAATTATGTCTTTAACCGTCCTTTTTACTGTGTCAAATGTGGGGGCACCTGTTAGACAAACAGGAAGGTTGGAAAATCTATAAAAAAAAAAGATTGGCAAATTTAAAAAGGTGAAATATGCTAAATGTTGACCAGAGGGAGCAACTTGGGTGCCTTAAGGTTGCTACACCATGTACCCAAAAAGTGAGTCCATAAAGAGTGATGTAACGGAGGCCAAGGCTGCCCAGGTAAAGAATTTACTTATTGCTATCTCTGTTGCCAATTATTATAATGGTATGGAAAAAAAAAACTTTTTGGAATAATAAGTCCATTATTTTATAATTAATTGAATATTTTAAGTACTGTTAAGCCCCATATGTATTATATAGTAAAAAAATTTTCAGTATTCAGAGAATCTGAAGAAACTGGAGAAACTGCAATACAAAATTGAAAAAATGGCAATGTTCCCAATTTAGATCTCAGTTTAAGTCATTTCCCTGTCAGCTATATTCTGGAACTTTCAGCCCTTGGATTCATAAAGTGATAAGCCACCTCTCGTAATCACCAAATCATGACAAATATCTGAGCATACAACATAAGATGATTTAACTTATAAAGATTTTGTATCTTACCTATCTAAACCGCACTATTCAATGAATGAATCATGAGAAAGAACTAAACAAGTATTCCATAATAATTTTAGAATACAGAGGCTCTAAACCAAATGTTATTAATGTTGATTCTGTCTCTTATGATTTCCCCCTCTTAACATCCAGTACTGACAGTGATCTATAGATGATGATAAATGAACAATGGTGGAATCCCTTATTCCTTAAGACTGGTTATGCATTTAGTATTAGAAAGTAAGAGGTGTACAAGTATAAAAAAATACCTTGGTAAGAACATGCGTCCTGAGTATCTCCCATCAGTTTTGCTGATAAAAGAATTGAATTAGACAATCATTTTTCTATACTACTTTCCACTGATAACATGGTTGAGAGATATCAACAGGCAATTACAGAATTCACATTTGTATTTCATTTGTGTGCAAAATGTCTATATTATATAGAAAATAAAAACTTGTATAATGAGAATGCGCTTTCTTTCTAAAGGGTAACAAATCCTATATTTTCCTACCAAGTAGCTTTCAAGTTAAGCAAATAATAATAAACAACTATGGAACAAGAAACAGAAATATATTTCTTTAAAACGATCATTTTCAGATTAGACATTTCAAATCATCATATTCTGAACAAAATAATATCTTCAATATTAAATATAGTCACCATCACTATCAAGGACCTTCTGCCAATTTGATGAAAGACTATAACAGAACTCCTGAGTGTGGGAAGCAAAAAATTCCATCCATTGCAGTTTCCTGATTACCAAAGGTTTGAAATCTCTCTCCTGAGAGGAATTATCCAAAGAATACGTAAGATGATAATCTGATGCTGCAATGTCTGGAGAATATGGTGGATACTCTAGTGTGTCCATACCAAGATGGGTAATGGTTCACAAGCCACCTTATTGGTTTTCATAATCATCTTTGAGACTCCTTGGTTTTAGTTTTTCGTAGATATATTCCTGCAGGTTAGAGTACACAATGGTGGTGTTTGGCCAGCTGGCAGCAGTTCATGATACGCAATACACCAAACACACAGCACAGCATTCTTTTAGTGCAGAGTTGGTTCCAGTTGTTTGGGGTTAAATTCATGGGATGCTAATCGTTGATTTTTTTGTTTTCAATATCTGGATTTACTGCTGAGGCACCACAAGTGGTGGATGCTAATGATACATAAAATGAAATGATAAATTGGGCAAGGATTGGTTTTAAGGAAGGAAGCATTCCAAGCCTAAGTTTAGGGTACCTTCCCAGCATTTGCCATTTGAGGACTGAGGAATGAGGAAAACCTAGAAAAGACCAGTCAGGGAGAATGGTCCTGGCGGGAATGGAACAACTAGCCAATGATTGCATCTTGGGAGCGTCATATAGGATTCAATTCTCATCACATATCAGTAGCCTAAGAAGAAATGGATCATTCTGACATGACAACAATGCAAAATGGACATCAGCTTGTACCACCCTCTGAGCCATTGTTAACAGGTGTGAAACCCAGCACAAGTTTATATCTTTTTCCCAGCTGATGGAGATGGAGCAATATGGTTTCTGCACTGACAATGAATTGCTGTGCCACATCCTTACAAGTTTGGCTTATTATTTGATAAGAGAGCCTCATTATACATTACTACGGTCTTTCTGTTCAAGGCTAATCCTTGAGAATTTTGTTGCCCACTTAGTACTTTGCAAACCAGCTTTCCATTGTCCATTCATTCAAAGCACCAACATCAGAAGGACTGACATATTTTCTGAGCTGCTGCAGTTGTACTGCTCCCCAGTTTATATTCATATATCACACAAGTTCATATAAATATCTTCAGAATGCATATGTATTACCACTCTTCTCAGAATACTGACTAATACTAAGAAAACTGAATCACTAACTCAACAGTCTCTCTGAAAAAATTCATTCCTGCCTTATTTGTTGTACATTTAACTGTTGCCAACACTTGAAATTTGAGCATCGCAAAAAGCTGGCAGAACTTTTCTGGTCAGCTGTATAATATCTTGACCACTTATTCCTTCACAGAACTTACTTTAATAGCTTCAATCCTCACATGTGCCTCCCATTCCTAGTGTTTATAAACAAGTATACCCTGCAAGAAATAAACTTGGACAATACAGCCTTTTGTTATACATAGGTAACCTCAGTGCTTTGCAGCTGAATGGAATGTACATAGTTGGTATGTGCTACAAACTATTTTATATGACTTTTTATTCATGTTCTGCATTTTTTCTTATTATACCTATTTTATATATTTTTCATTTTATTGTTTGCTAAACCATTAACCTGTGAACTTGCATTATATTATAAGATATTCTTGGAATATGCCATAGAATTGTAGAAGAAATGTTGTAAGCTAAGACAAACAAAATAATATACATGGAAGCAATGTTATGGATGACCCAACAGATTAATTCATAACTTTTTGGATGGTGCCTTATGTTCTTGTGGAAGTAAAGAAAGTGCCTCATAGAGTAGTGAAAATGTTACCTTGGGTGATTTAATGTGGGCAGCAAGACACCCTGTACAGTCATGGGTGTCCTACAAGAGAGTGAGTGAGAGTGTGAGTGTGTGTGAGAGCTAAAATCACAAGAACTAGATAAGCAAAAATAGATAAAACACTTTAAAAACTAAATTTTTATTAAAATTTTAATTACTAATGTTTTTCATTTTTTTTAATGTGTTTAGAATGTGTGTGTATTGTTGCTCATTCACTTTTAGCATCCATTATCTGACTTTGATATTTTGGTTTGTATTATTTACCATCCTGTTTTTAATATTTTGATAACTATGAAAGTATGCTTGCTCAAAATGCCCAAAGTAATACAAAAAATTTACTTACTACATCAGGAATTATATTGATGTATTCACCACATGTTGCATCAGCAATAAAATGCATGAGATCAATGTAAGGAACCAGACCAGAACAGCAATGGGGATGAAAAGCTGACCCCACATGCAGAAATGAGCACGATACTGTTCCACTGCGCAGCTGTGCCAGTACAGAGTCCAACACATGCACATCAGGACTTGCAACTACTCCATCAGTTACCACTATCAAATCTAAATAAAACAAAACTATTATTATTGAATATATCATTTCTGATAATTTATTTCTCCTTAGCTGTATACTATTAAGACCATTTGATAAATCTGTGCAAAATTAAACAATACACAACTGTTTTTTGGGGGGGAAGCATTTTATTTTGCATATGATTTTTCAAATATATACACTTACTCCAGTGAATTTCTAATTTGTTTATCCCATCCATGAAATGCAGTTTCTTCAGCTCTGCAAAATATGCATTTGCATTGGGGACAATATCTTAATTTGATGTAAATTTCTTTCCTGCTAACCATTTCTTCATTGGCTCTTATGGAGCCAAATTCAAAGAGTAGGGGGAATGAGAAAGAATTTTATACCTTAAGTCCAATAATTTTGAGATCACAATTGCATACCTGTGCACTGATATGTTATATGAATCAGTATCTTTTTCTTAGCCAAATGAGGAAAATTCTTCTTGATTGCTTGTTTGATTGCTCCAGTAGCATAGTGTAACATTCACCAGTAATGGTTTTGCCCCCTTTTCCAAAAATGCAAATTAAAATCACATCATGGCAATCCCAAAACTTAAGTTGCCACAACCTTTCTTGCTCAGGGAAATGAGGAGCACTTTCACTGGTTGCAACCTACTATTTCGAATGCCCCTTCCTTTCTGTTGCATATTGCTCAATCCATGTTTCTTCAACTGTCACATACTCTCTCTCAAATTCACATGATTTCCATTTAAAAAGATTCAAATTTTGTGTTGAAGTAACAACCTCTTCTCTTTTCTGATGAATCAGTAGCAAACACAGCACTTACCTTGCCAATAAATTTTCCAAGTACAAAATATTGTGCACCAATCTCCAGAAATGCCCATAGATTCAGCAATCTTTTGTACCTTCAGTCTCTGGTTGCTCAATGACATGTTATGAATTTTTTCAATCATTTTGGGAGTTGTTACTTTGACAAGATATCCAGATTGGTCTTAATCACTTTTGCTCATTCAGTCACATTTAAACTCACCAAACAATTTATACACCATTTGAAAAGGAGGAACAAATTAGCCATAATATTTGTCCAGTTTTGTCTTAGGTTCTGCAGGCTTTGCCTCTTTCAAAATTTATTGTTTCATTAATACACATAATTTTTGTTCCTTCATTTTGAATGCTTGTTTAGAATAAGTAAGAAAATGACTCTCAAACACAGACTAAATTTCATAAATGTTTATAACCATGTACTTCATCCCTGAAAAGTCATCACATTGCCAAGAGGTCAGTCCTGGTGGTCTAGTGGTAACCATACATACCTCGTAAACCCAAGATTGCAGGTTCAATCCCAGCCAGAGTCAATGGATTTTCTCAAGCTTAAAAATCCTAAGTATGGTTTCCTTTGGAAGGGAAGTAAAGCCATGGGTCTGTCTTAGATTTGCAGCATGAAAAAGAACCTCCAGCCTGAAGAAGAGACCTCTGAGCAAAACTGATTGGCCGTTTCATGCCCAGAATTGAATGGGACGCTGATGATCTGAGATGTTAAAGACCACCCATCAACAACAATGCCAAGATAACATTGAAAACAATCTTGTGCTAACACCTTTTGAGTTTGCATGGACTTATCAAACAGTCTTTGTCCATATGACTGGTAAAATATATGTAATACATTAATATCTACATTGATAACAATAAAATTCACCATTCTAAAAGCAGGTCTGGAAAAATAAAAAACTATAAAAGAATTCCTTATAGTTAACAAATATAAGCATGTGAGGAAGGTGAAAGATGAAGGATCTTGTAATGCAACATTCTTCAACTGTACCCAAAATCACTTTTAAAATACATTTTAACATTTCATTGGAACATTGCAACATCTTCAGCAATCTACCAACCACCAACATTTTCTTAATATTTCTCTTACAGATAGCACAATTTTTGCTTTTAATTTGATACTCTCATGTTTATGCTGTTATAAAATTGAATTTAATGAGCATTTATTTATAACTTTGTGACTTTACAAATGGAATTTGATCACTTGCAAATGAGACAAGTTTCTATAGAAAATTAATATGATTTGATTCCTTTAATTTTATTTTTTTTTCTATAATTCTAAACTTTGTTTCATACTCACATCAAACAAAATTGGAGATATTCCAAATATTTGGTATCTTATTATCATTTCTGTGTGAAAATTCAACATTTTGGTATTTACGTGTATACAGATTTAATTGTGCTTATTAAATGACTCAATAATATTTTTCAACATATCCTGTCGTAAGCTTTTTAAGTCTAAAAACAACAAATAGTTGATAGTTGTTTTTTACTACCAGAAACAGTATAGCAACATCAAAAGGAAAAAAGACAATATAAGTGAAATGCCATATTGCATAATTCCACACAGATATTAACATTGTCTGCTTTATACTAAAATTACCTTTACTGAAACAATTATCAATTAACGTCAACCTTTTTTCACAAAACACATTAAAATGTTTTTGGTCATTGGTTCTCTATTTGGGTTTTAATATTGATGAATATAATTTATATGCTGCTATTATAAAAGAAATGTTTCTATTATTCTCACATTTGTTCCCATTCCCTTTTTTAAATCTATATGTTGATTATTGACACCATTCCATATCCTCTTGTTATTATTTCTGCCTTCCAAATAACAAAATTCTGTAGCAGTTGTGTTTTTAATTTTTGTCCCCCACATCTTCATATTTGAATCATGTGTTGCTTTCCTATTTTCTTATGCATTCAGTACATTATTGACATATTCATTAATACTTCACTGATTTTTTAAAATTATTATTTAATGTGCACTGATAATGTTTCATCTTCTAACCATTTCCCATCATATAATCCATTGATTTTTTTATCCTCTCTGTTTCTTCCAATTTCATATTTTAAAAACTTTAAAACATACTCCTTGCCATCCTGTCATTTCTATTTCAAATTTCCTAACAAATGTCTCCTAACTTCCTCTGTTAGCTTTCATAATTAAACCTTATAAGAAAATGAGCAAGATATTAACATATTTAAGCACAAATATGAACAGAAAAAAACATCTGTGAACAAACAATGCAAAATTTTAGGATCATTAAAATTTAAATATAGCTTAAAGATCTATGAATCAAAAAAAAATAAATGGCCATGATGAGTACTGTTCATGCCATCCCCTTACACTTTGAGCAGAAGCAGAGACAAAGCTTCTCAAGTGCAGCTGATTAAGCTTTCTGCAATGAATCAGAATTTTATCTCCTAAGTTTACAGGTGTAGTCTCATCACAAAAGTTAAACCTTAGAACTAATATTCGAACATATTTTGCAACAAGTTTTATTTCCTAAACTTAGGCATTCATTTTTTGCACTAAACTCCATTTACTTACATAAAATAAGACGTGTTTCAGGAGAATCTCTCCCATCTTCAGATGCTCACTGAAGCACCATTACTTGAAACAATGGCTAAACGAAGTTTTATTTAAATATTGTACTTACGAAGCTGTTGACAATGGAGTGGTAATATATCCTAAACTTACGTATTCATTTTTTACACTAAACTCCACTTACTTACATAAAAGTAAGATGAGTTTCATGAGAATTTCTCCCATCTTCAGTTGCTCACTGAGCCGCTGTTACTCGAAATGAAGGCTAGAAAACCGAGTGTTCCTGTGGTGGCCTCTATTGGTTGAAGTAGGAAGTTGCCAAGTTCATCCATAGTAGGAAATTTGAAATACATTAGGTTTTCCCTATTTTTTAATATGAAAATTTTCAAAGAACATGGGATAATGTTAGCCCTAAAGGACAGATACATCAAGAATTTATTAGGTTGCACAGTAAAACACTCCATACCAACAGAACAGAAATCAGGAATTTATGAAATAAAATGTGCAGATTGTGAACAGAGCTACATAGGCAAAACAAAGAGAAATTTGGAAATTCGGAGGAAAGAACATTTTAGGAATATTCTGTTTAAGCAGGTGGATAAATCAGCAGTAGCAGCTCACTTTTGGACCAAAAATCATGAAATAAAACCGGGAATTAAATTGCTGAAACATCTTCACAACCCATTGGAGTTATCCACTTGGGAAAAAATTTACATATAAAAAAATAGAGGAAACTTAATGAAGTTAGATTTTCCTCCTATGCATGAACTCAGCAAGTTCCTACTTGAGCCAACAGATGCCACCACAGGAACATCCGGTTGTTTAGCCATCATTTCGAGTAACGGCAGTTCAATGAGCAACTGAAGATGGGAGAGATTCTCCTGAAACGCGTCTTACTTTTATGTAAGTATGTGGAGTTTAGTGTAAAAAATGAATACCTAAGTTTAGGAAGTTTTATTTGTTTAAAGAGGACTGCAACATAGATCTTTCTCTCACCCTAACTATTCTTTGCTCCATTAACCATTGCAAAATGACAGTTTTTACATGACAGTTATAGAATTATATGGCTCAGAGCTGAATCCTGAATGGATATGGATAAAGAGAGTATGTTGTCAGCAGTGAAGAGGTAATGCTGAAAATTCCAACTTTGAAATGGTGGATGGGTCTCAAAAATGTACAGTTAACTTCTTTCCTTAAATGAAGCTAAAGGTAAAATGACCATGTATCCTATTGTCTATAAGTGGCTGGCTGGCTGGCTGGCTGGCTGGCTGGTTGGTTGGTTGGTTGGTTGGTTGGTTGCTAGTGACCATTTGGGGATGCTGATATGTCATTTTTTCACTATTTTTCCAATAAAGAGCTTCCAAATATTTTTCATTTGTTTGATGCTATCAGGTTCGTTGCATTTCAGTAGATGTTCTCTGTTTAGGTAGTATCCATATCCTTACACAATGGACAGTGGCTGTCCTTGATTAATTTCATCCTGAAGATATGTTCTTTAAAGTCTTTAGATCATCATATGGTTTTCCCTTAAGTTTTTGTTGGATATTTTGTTCTTATCATTAATTCTTTTATAAGTTTCAATTTGGAAGTAAGTTCTAGTTCAAAAGATGTTTTTAATATTATGGTGACTCCATTTTTTGCTTAAGTATCAGCATTCTCATTCCCCTTTAATCTACATGGCTCAGGATCCATTGTAAAACTATTTCTGATTTGGATTGATATGGCAGTTTTCTTATTTCATTTATAGTGTATGTTGGTGGGTAACTGTTATTCATTATACTTTATAGTGCTGCTTTAGAATAACTTAAGATAACAGTTTTTATTTATGATGGGTCTATACAGTACATTTTCTAATGCTGTTTGAATGGTCATTATTTTGCCATCAAAATTGTTAGCAGACTGTCCCTAAGGTTTATAATGAGAGAATTCTTCACAGTATATTCCAAAGTGTGCTTCTCCATTTTTGAGAGCTCCATCTGTATACACTCTACACCATGTATCAGTCAGATAACGGCTGTTTAGCATACTAAGTGCTGACAATCTTAATACTTCATGTAGGTCATTCTGCTTGGAGACCATCATATCCATATATAGTTTCATGTTGATGTCTATATATTGTACAGGGTTAGTTGGTATAATGGCATGTTTAGTGCTTGTTTTTAAAATTTTGTTTAAATCTTCTTTCTGTATATAAATTTTGAAAGTCTGTTCAGTTTTTAGTCTTTGTGCACTGTATGAAATATGAAATCATTTATTCCTGTGTTGATTACTTTTTAATTTCTGTTCAAGTATTACAGTTTTTAATATCCAGCTCTATTTTAAATGCCAGATTGTTAGTTATGCTATGAATTGCAGCAAGGTGTTGTTTGTACTGCTCCTGTAATTATTCTTAATGACCTAGATTATAATGTATGCAATTTAATTTTAAATTATGTGTCATTAAGGAGACCTATGAATCCTCCACATTTGAAAGCCTGCTAGACTTATTAGTATGTTGTTCATTTATTCACTTTCATTCCAAGATATTTAGTGTGTTCTTTCTCTTGTAGTAGTTCAGGTTTGATTGAAAGGTGCAAATTTTCTGTAGTATGTTGGAAGACTGAAAAGCTGGAGCACTTGATGCTGGAACCTTTCTTTTTAGGGTTTATTTACATATTGTTGGTGCATGCTCATATTTCCATGCTATTGATAATTTTCTACATTTCATTTTCTAGTTTTTTGTGATGTTGTTTATTGTTTTTTTTCCCCCTTTTTCTTTTTAAGGCTAATCCATATGTCGATATCATCTGCAATCAATCACATAAGAGCAGTCAGTTAATATTTTGTTGGTGTCATTTATGAAAATATTAAAATGAATTGGACTTGAGACAGCACCCTGAGGAAGGCTTACTTTAGTCATGTGCCATATAGAGAGGGCACTATTCCATTTTACAGCTATGTACCTTTGAGATAATAGATCCATGAACCATCTCAACATATTTCCTATTATCCATCTTATAAATAAGCTTCTCTCTCCATACTTTGTTGAAGGTATTTTTTAAGTCAACAAAGAGAGATTTTTTTGTTAAAAGACATATTTAATATCCTGTGATACATGTAAAACTGTTTTCTGAAACCTACTTGATGGTCTGACAGGAGATTTTGAGATTCCAAATAATTTTCTAGT
Organism: Metallyticus violacea; assembly: GCA_030762175.1. NCBI lineage: Eukaryota > Metazoa > Arthropoda > Insecta > Mantodea > Metallyticidae > Metallyticus > Metallyticus violacea. The sequence goes on from CM060846.1 coordinate 66,826,033, forward strand.
GACCATTATCTCCATGGTTTTAGCAAGTATTGAGGTTAAGGATATATGCCTATAACTAATTGTCTAATAGTCTATAAGTAACAGAGCTTATTTCATAAGTAATAGTCTATAAGTAACAGAGCTTATTTCATTTCTTAAATAGTGTTAAAGGCTGTTTTAATCGCACTGTGGCATTAAGATAATGGACACTACATTAATTACACATAAGATGAAATGATTAATTGGGAAATGATTAAAGGCACCCTAAGATTAGGGTACCTTTCCAGCATTTGCCAATGATGATTGAGGAGAAAACCTCAGTCAGCAAAGACAATACTGGTGGAAATGAACCCGAATTTTAAGAATGGTGAAATTATTAACCAAGCATTTTTAACTATTGCAGTTTACATTGCATCTGTACTTTTGCTTGTGTTCATAAATATAACAGATAAAACATTTAATACTAATGTGCTTTATATACGCTCATATTTTCCCATTTTAATAAAAATACTTTGTTCTCTATTTGCGGTACAGCTATAAAATTTAGCTGCATAACTTATAAGTAACACCTTTATAGATATTCCATAGATCACATTTAGAAGGTTACAAAATAAGTTAAATGGCGGTACCATTCACCATAATTTCCTTTCATAGGAACAGTGTTGAGTTGCTTCCTTACAACTGTACAAATTTCAGCAAGCTCAGCTGCACTCCACTTGTCACTATGATCTCTTAATTTATAAACCTAAGAGTCCCTTTATTATAAGCATTTATAACCACAAACATGAGTGAACACTTGTGAACAGGAATCCTTTGGCTAACTTAAAACCCCCAGGTTTCCATAAGTGGAATTTAGATTGTACTATTCTGAGAGTATTTTTAATCAAAAAGCCTATGCCTTGGTAACATTCAAGGCCACATAAAATTGCATAAAAATACAATCATCCTGTGAGTCAGAATTTTCGTCCTAGGCATCTTTTTACCTTCCTTACACAATTTGTTTTCTAGTATTGTGCTCACTCACTATTGCTTTATCTCACTTTCCTTTTCTTTCTTGCTCTCTTTCTCTAACATAATGCAAAAATATCTCCACCTCTGCTTTTATGTGTACTTGCAATTTACAATACAGAATGAATATAATGAACTCAAATGCCATTCCTATTTACTGTCAGTCCTTCATTTAGAAATATAAGCACAGTTCTACATTAAAATTGCTGTCGTACTATACAAACCTCAATTGTCAGATAAAACTGACATTACTAGGTCATAAGCATACCCATGTGATACAGAAGGAAGTGGATTTATTCATATCCTTGAAAATGTATATGTAATAAAGCAATATACTAACTTTTACAGCTGCTTTCAGGTAATAAACGTAGAGCAAGCATGCCATAACGAAGCATATTGACAAATCCAGCATCAGGACCCACCATGGGCACACGAGCTGCTGGTGGTGCCAACATCCCACCATCACTGCTCTCTTCAAACAGACCTCCTACAAGCTTTTCTGATTCAGCCTATAACATTTTAGATAAAGAAATGTAAAACAGAAAAAAGCAACAATAAAGGAGCAGCAGAGTTAACCCAAAATATCTCATACTGCTAAATTACAGTAGATCTGCACATTGGGATTGTCTCAAACAACATATTTATTTGCAGATTCAAAAGTTATAGCTTCAAACCCTATAAGCTTTTCAGAACATAAAAATTTATGGACACCATAACGTGACACATCAGCAAAAAATATATTTTGCAATTGAATTCTAATTAAGTTCTCCATTTTTTCCCCACATCTAGCAATAACATCATGTTAAACTAAATGCTCACACTCCCTTTTAAACATAGCACTGCACAAACCATGCCCCCTTTAAATGGCCCACTATCAAATGCATTAATTTGAAATATCTGAGAATTGTAATGGTTATCAAGCTACTTTTTGTCTATTAATGAAATCAAAATGTGCTAGTCCTAGATAAAATAAAAAACCTGATATCAGAGTCACATTCCATCACTTTGCTTCTGCGATAATTTTGCTTCCAGAATCTTCATTTCTTCTTAATACATTGAGAACATACAATGTGGCAAAATGAATGCCTCCATTTACTCATAATAATTTTATGGTGTTTCAAATGTTAAAGAAAAATAATATATGAAATGTTAAGGAAATTATAATACAGAATGTTTCAGCTTTCATCCACACAAATTTCAAGGATTGCAAAGAGATCTAAGGCAAGAATTTTGATAGGAAATGGGTAGTCTGTAATTTCCAAATATCCTCCATTACATTAAAATCTTAATAAGAAAACCTGCTGTTATTCCATAGCACAGTGGATAAGTTCCAGTACATAACACACAAGAGAAGAATAGCAAGAGCAACTATCAGGCTTCATCTCTGCACACACTAGAGCATCTGCAATTTTATAATATGTGACCTTAACTCTTATTATGTACATAATTCATTGTTGGTACATTTCATGCCCAAAATGTACTGAAAGAGTTTGACAAAGTTTTATAGCAGGCCTAAAAATCATATATTGAAATTATGCATGCTACAAGGCTTTGTTAGAAAAAAAATAAGGTGGGATATGGTACCCAAACTGACTTTGTTTTAAGTAGTTTTTTTGTATCCAGGATTTTCACAGGGAACTATATTATAATATGACAAATTATTGTTACAAAATCACTAAAATTTCACTAATTTTGTTCCACTTACTTGGACATGTTTCAAAGGCGTCAACATTCACAGCCTCTCATTCAGATTAACAAACTTGCCAATAAGCAAGACAGAATACAAATTGGAGTACCAAAAAATCATAGATATAGCATAGAAAAATGGCTACACAATAAACCTTGTCAACAAGAAAATAGAGAAATTCAGAAAGAAAAAACAAATAAAGGACATCACCACACTAAAAGGCTACAAAGGAGATCATATATATAAAAAATTCACATTCCACCCATGGGCACACCAAAAAATTCCAGAAGATTTTTAGATAGACAAATATCATTTTGGCCCCAGTAAATAAGTTCAGTTTAAAAAAACACTTAAACACCAACACAAAGTACAAAATTCCACCAGGAAAGCAATCAGGCATTTATGAAATCGGTTGCAAAGACTGCGACATGAAATACATAGGCAAAACAAAAAGAAATATTACCATATGTTTTAACGAACTCATGAGAAATGTTAAATATAAACACACAGAAAAATCAGCAGTGGCAGACCATTTTTGGCACAAAAAAAAAAAAAAACATGAATTCCAAAAGGAACCAAAACTATTAAAAGCTCTTCAAAAACCCAAAGAATTAACAGTATGGGAAAATATATTTATAAAAAAAAACAAAGAATTTTTGGTTAACTTTGATCTCCCAAACAACAGCTACCTCATCAAAAAATTTGTTAAAGCCACAGAGCAACATCTTAATACCACACTGGTAAGCGGCCAGTGCAACCAAGATGAAGATGGAGGCAATCGCCTTTGAAACATGTCCAAGTAAGTGGAACAAAATTAGTGAAATATGAGTGATTTCACAAAAATAATTTGTCATATGACTTTGTATTGTTTGTAAAACCTACATCATGCTGATTGAGCTAAAAGTGCAGTGCACAACTGCTTTTTTGATTAGCTTACATAATCAGATGTGTACTATGATGGTATTAGTGGCTTGCCTACCCCAGCAATGACTATGTCTTTGACAATAGTTCTTAATAACTATAAACAACAAGGTTTTCTAACTAAGGGAGCAGAAATGAAACAGTTTGTATAATTAGTTCCAGGTATACTTGGTTTTAATACCACCTTATCACTAATATCATCCAATGTTATAATTTCCAAATAACTTTAAACTTTGGCCCCAAACACTATAGGTGCTCTATATCCAATAATTTGTCCCTCTAACATCCTTGGAATTTGTACAGTTGAATTCTGAAACATCCTACATAATCGATTATGTCATTCTATACCCCTTAAAAAATAAATTTATAATTATTATTTACTTATCCAAGCACAACAAAATCTAGGCAGTACTCTTAATGGTGCATCAGTAAATCCTTCCATTTATGTAATTACATGTTCTATTCCTCCATTCCTTTTGATCTTGAAAGAGGGATCTAAGCAAACTAGATAATCAGCTTTCCAATATTAAAATGTTACACTACATATTACTTCACACTTTGCTAAAGTGTGCATTACATCTTTACACATATTTATACATAATACATTACATATTCCACTCTACATTTTATATATATATATAAAAAACACATGAGACATAAGTCATGGCAATTTTTTTCTTGTGAACATGGGACAATATGAAACATCTAAGATATACAATTGAAAATGTATGAAATGCACTTTATAATAAGGCCAATAGATGGTTTATGTGAGTAGAGCTATATGTCTCAACATGCGTTAAAGTTCAGTTGATGAGTGACAGTGGTCAGGAATGAAGGTCACAAAGAGTGAACAACACATATATGTGACAATAGCATCTCTTTGCAGCAGGAAGTGCACAAGAATGCCACACAGCACTACAGGAAGCACTGGGTGCATGTGTCCGCCTTATCAAATAGTAGCAAGGTGACAGAGGCCTTCAAATGGGTCAGTGAACTGCCAATCTGCTGTGCAGAGCACATCTTGTGTCTTGTGGACAAGGATGTATCTGTGATAGTGGTGAAACAGTGCTTACGCAATGATAGGCGCTGGACACTTGTGCAATTAGAAGAGCAAACAGGAATTTAGGCAAAAACAGTGCACCATATTTTACAGGAAGGCCTAAACATGCGGAAAATTTGTTTAATGTGAGTGCCACATCAGTTAAATAGGTTACAGAAGTGCACTACAAAACATATCACATAAATTTGGTGAGACCTCCAAAAGAAGGGGATCATTTTTTTTTTTTTTTGAGCAGTGTTTAACGCCCATTTTTACTATTGAGGCACCACAGGTGGTGGACACTGATTATACATCAAATGAAATGATATGTTGTGAAAGGATGTTTTTTTTTAGGGAGGAATCGTTCCAGGCCTAAGTTTAGGGTACCTCTCCGGCATTTGCCAGTTATGAGGACTGAGGAAAACCTGGAAAAACCCCAGTCAGAGAGGACGGTCCCGGCGGGATTCGAACCCCAGACCTCCCGCTTACGAGTCCGCGGCCTTAACGACCTCGGCCACCCCTGGCGGTTGAAGGGGATGATGCCATGTTGAATCACACAATTGCAATTGATGAGATGTTGGCAAGGGAATATGAACCAGAATGCAAGTGATGGTCCAGTGAATGGCATCACCCTAGATCACCATACAAACACAAGTTTTGCCAAACCACTTCACCGACAAAAGACATGGTCATTCTGGCTTATGTCAATCAAAGTGCTTGTGTGTCATTCAGTACCTAAGGGGAGCCAATATGAATACTCAGTATTATAGGTTTTTTGGTGTCACAATTGCACCATACTCTATGCACCAAATGACCAGAAATTTTGAAACACCATTATTATCTATGATAATGTGACAGCTCACATAGCCAACGGCACCAAGAGTCTTTTACAACAGTGGGGATGGGAAGCTCTTCTACACTTACAGTAATGGCATGCTCTTCTACACCTGCAGTAATGGCATGATTTCAGTCCCTCTGATTATGATCTCATCCCCAAAGTGAGGCAGCGATTGAATGGTAAATGTTTCGCTAATGGACATTTTGACGAGAGGTGGCTCACATTAGCAACTAACGTGTAGCAGATGGTATTCAGCACTTTCTCCATCACTGGCAACAAACTGCCAATGTATGTGGAGACTAACCCATCCTCTGTGTGCGTGCGTGTAAAACTTTTGCTCATGCCATAATAAACCAATGTTGTCTGGTTGCCTATGTTTTGCTTCTTCCTTATGAGGGCCATTAAAAACCAGACTTCTGTTGGTGACACCATTTGGCAGTAAATGCCATAAACATTTTAATCATATATTTTAGATTTTTCATGTTGTCCCTTGTTCCCAACGAAAAAAAAAGTTGCCATGACTTATCCCTTATGTGTAAGTGAGTGTGTGACTGATGTGTGTTTGTGTTATATTTTTTTTAAAATTTAACCCTATGCCGGTCGCACACTAATATCGACATAGTTGGTCACGTGCATCTAGAAAGTACCGTGAACTTTTACCCAATTTTGTTCATTTTTCATAAGGTAAAATATGCTCTTTTATATTTATATTCTCAATGATAGCATAGCTACTTTCTTTCCTTTATAATACTAGCCTAAACAAATAATGTTACGTTATTAAAATTTAAGCAGAAAATGCAGCAGATATGTTAAAATTATAATATGAAAGAGGAAAAAAAATCATCAAACTATAAAGTAGTATATTAATATTATCTACTTATAACAACATAGCAACAAATTTTTTATATCTTCCCTTTCCATTTTCCTATTTTATGCTGTCCTACTTCTCTAATTCCAAACTCAGAAAGCACTAGTAACAAATCATTCTTCCATGCTCAAAATAAAAGTACTTTTTACATTTATTGCAACTCTTATCCTCTTTGGTTTAGCAAGCTTGCAAGTGTCATAATGCTTCTTTCAGAGAGAACTAAAAAGGGCTCTCCTATTCTTTCTTCTAGTCTGCCTTGAGATTCAGTTCAGTATTTGTGGAGCTTCAACAGTAGTTCTCTATGCAGCCCTACTGGATATCTATGCAAAAGTACTTCAGATACCAGTTGCTCCGAAAAAGTTCTAAGAAACAATCTCCTCTTGTTGACCTCTAGTTCATTTCCAATGGCTACTATTTGAGTATTTATGTCAGCTATATTTAACATAGCAAAGAAAACAATTAGTGACCAATTTCTGGTCATATTGTAGCTTGCGCACATTTTATCAAAAGTATCCACTCCACCATTGGTCTCATAGAATGTTAGCATCACAGGTTTTGAGGATCTCCCGTATTATCAATTGAGTCATCTATACACATACTTGAAACTACAAGCACATTTTCTCTTTTCTGAAGAATGTAGGAGACCAGAGAAGCAAGTTCACCAAAGCCAAACATTGATAACTTCCCTGGGTTTTACATTCAGTAGCTCTGCTCTTTTTAACTGATCTACCATATGACAATTTTTTTTTTTTCAAATCTGCAATTAAGTCCACATATGAAAACCAGTTGTTAGCAGTTATATTGCAGCCAGTATTATATATAGGCTGTGCCAATCGCTTAACAACTTCTTTAGGTTTCTTTGTTTGAAAAAGGCCCCTTAAGCTGCTTCTTCCATAAATTTCCAAATTATGGATAAAAAAAATGTTAGCAGTTACCAGGACATCATATTTGACTGGCTTTGGTGCATTGTACTGCTTAAACTGGCATCTCCCACCAAAGGATTCAAGCCTTTTATCGATCGTTACATATGCCCCATGAGAATAACTTTTCTTACAGTTTCACTAACAAAGATTCTGCTGTTTAAAGATCTTATGTCAATAGGTTCAGGAGAAACTTGAAATCAATTGAGTATGAAACTCCCATAACAACAGAAGAGGAATGTTAGCCATAGTCCAAGCTGCATGAGAGAAAGTGAATGCATAATTAACTACTATAAACATATCTCTGTCTAAAAACAGTAGGTCGACTGTATGAATATTTGCTTTAAGTTATCATTAAGTTACTACAACTTATAATAAATATCAATGGGAAATTGCTATGAATTATACTCTCATTAAAAGGATTTTGATTCAAACTATATAAGCATGATTACTGTGTTTTGTTTAACTTGATTTACTTAGTTTGTTGGTATTGCTAAAATTATGTATGCTTCCATTATATTTCTTAGTGTTTTTCTCCTGTCTTTAAGAACACTTCATTTACTTAGGTAGCTTTAGTGCCTCACATCCCCAAGCTCACTTGCAAAGTCATTAATAATTTGTTTCCTTCATCATCTGATATGACTGAAAATGTTGGAGGACATTAAGCACACAATAAATAAATTATGCTTGGATAAAATAAACAAAACCTCTAATGCTAATACACCATTGCACAATATGCCAAAGTGTTTACGATAATCAAAATACACTTGAAGTAATGGTAATGCATGCAAATGGGTTCTGCACAACCTACTGTGTTACATCCACTATATGCCTGGCAGAATGAGTAACTGCCTTATCTATACCATGCTTTTGGTGCTGCAAATTACATATTCATGTTAGGCATGATATAAGCAACAATGACTATATCTTCATTTCGTGCTGTTTTCAAACAACCTGTACATAATAAATCCCAAAAATATCACTGTCTTATGCGAAGTTTGCTTTCTGATAGTAAGGTACAACACAAATTTTTTGTGCATGACCATTAATATCAAAACACAAAACTGTTATACAATAAATGTGAAACACATTTACTACTCTTGCAAGATATCTTTTCCAAATAAAAACAGTTACTTGCAAATATACAACAAAAAAATTAGAATATAAGCAAGAATTAGATACCACAGCCTCTAAACTTACCCGGAGTGCTTCAAGTTGGTCATATGCAACTGATGCTACTTCAGCAACTGTATTTTCAAGTCGTATTAATTGTTGTTCAATTGTATTTAAGAATGTAGGCAAGTTTGCCTCTGTCAGTTTCCAACCTTGTACCAAAACCTGGTAGAAAAAAGTTGAATACAATTTAAACAGTATAATAAAACTTATTTTGGCTTGTCTAATGGTTTAATATACACTATGTCCTTCTTAGAAATATCAAGAAATAAGTAATAATTTATGTGTAAATACTTATTAATATACCTTTATGATGGAATTCCCAAGGTAGCAGAAAGAGAAAAAAGACCCAATCCTCCATGGTTCTTTGCCAGTTATCTGGTAAAGAACCATAGAGGATGAAATACAGAAAGCAGAAACATCATAGTCCGTAATAACCAATATCTCAGAATAGAAAATGGTCATGAGTATTTGTATAAGTCCTCTGCTCTGGTAGAAGATACAGGATTAAAGTGCAGTAAGTATGTATACCTTTTTGTATAACTTGATGTAGAAACCTTTCAAGTTTAGGAGAATGGTCAATGAAACTGGATATATGCACCTCCAGTTACCCTCTTGACTCCACTCATGATGAACACAGAACTGTACACATTCAGAATCTTTGTTGTGGTATCGCAAATGTTTACCATTAAGTGCCTATTGTTCTACTTAATGCATTACACCAGGCTCGTCCTTGCATTAAACATTGGTGCAGATACAAATGAGCATGCATGTACATGTACTTTACACCATTGCTGTTGTGTAAATGTGGAGTTTCTGTGTATCTTGTAAGATACAAAACATAAGAATATCTTCCTGTGTTTTTAAATGGTGAGCAGCATTTATTTCTTGATACCTCTAAGTAGAACACCTATACATAGCACTATCAGTAGTGCAATATCAAGAAAATGCACTGTTTCTTAAACATCAAGATGGCAGATCAGAGATATTGACCGAAATTTAAATGAAATAAAATTAATTGAAATGAATTGAAATTAATTTAATGAATTTATTTCAACAAAACAGCATTACAATTACAATTTACATTAGTTCAACTATTATTAATTTTTAATTCTGAATATTTTAATTCATTAATTAAATTTAAATGTTTCTTTTTTAATTAATTTGATGCCTCAGATGCATTAATTAATTTAATACCTCAGTCCTCAGTTCATCCGTTGTTGCCTAATGGAATAACCAGGGGATCAGACTCTTATGGTAATTTAAACTATACATATTATTAATAAAAATTACAATAGAATAAATTCATGTAAAATAAATGTTTTCCCCTTTTGAGTTGCAATTAACTTGATCCCAGAGCACCATAACCACCCTGGAGTATACTAGAATTTCCCAAATCTACCTTTATTATTTCCAACTTAGATCATCTGCTTGAAATTTCCTTGTCCATTTATCTATTACTTTTGCTGAATAATTGTCTGTTTTTATAATTTTATCCTGAACTTTTACCTTCAGAATTTTAGCAGTCATTAAATCCAATGTTAATTGCTCCCATTTGCAATGCCAAATTTGTTTTCTCCATTTTTGGTTCCCTCACATTCTAATATATTAAGTATGTCACTTTCCTTTCCTTTGTACATTGGACATCGACAAAATCTTACATCACTCCTAATACCTTTTAAGTTTACAACTCCTGATCTCATCACACAAAAATTCGCTCCCATTTGCTAAATTTTTCTCTACCACAGACATAACAAATTTTACTTCTATACAGTCTAAATAATTGTTTATCTCTTAGACTAGCCATGATTTCTTGTCTTTCTATATCCTCCACCCTTTTCCTATTTGCTTCCAAATGCTCCTATTTACTAGATATCCTATCTTCAATATCTTCCCCATACCAATTTCCTCAAAGAGTTTATAAGAAATCCAAGTGCTGATATTTACCATTTCTTTCTGGATAAACAAAGTTTCAGAATATAATCATCTCCTAGATTGATGACCTTATCCCCGTATTTTAAAATTCACTCCAATAATAACACTATTATTCCTCACTTACTTAATTAAAATCCATAACATATTTCAGCAGCACTCACACTCATCATCAGCTGGAGATAGACTACATGTTTTGCATTTTAAACAAGTGAGACATAATAGTGTTACTATACCAACGCTATGATCAAATGATATATTGCTTCCCTGTTAATGCCTTTTGTTTAATTCATCATTTCAAATTTTACATTTACTACTTACCGTACCCATTTCAACTACTCATAGTCCCACTTCATTTGGAGATGTACTTGATAAACCCAAAAACTGTTTCCTAAAATTTCACCCATCCCTCTTCTAACCCCCATACTTCCACATCATACAGCATCCTTCCCTCAATTAATGCCTGATACACTCTTTCCAATGATTTTATTCCAGTTACTACCATTTTTTTGTTATGCTTCCCATTAGTTAATCGTTTTTCTTCTGTTAATTCCAACCCCCATCCCTTAATGAATTGAATTTATTTCCAATTAATAATACAACAAGCTTACACAATACTCTTTTCACAATCACTTAATCATACAAGAAAATACAACAATAGTCACTCTAGTAAATCTTCCCGAGTTGCTGTGTAACCAAGTGGCCCGAATAGTTTCAACCTTGCGGTTTCTGAACTACCAGGCAACTTACAACTACAATATTAACTGAATCAAAAAAACAACTTATATTATATTTCTGCCCAATTTGGTTCCTCATTTCTTACTTATTTTCTTAAACCATTTTCTTTTAATCTTACCTAAATAATTCCCAAACTCCTAGATTTTCGGCCTTGTTTTCATGTTCACCAACCTGTTTCCCCTTATCTCTATTGGTAAGTTATTCCACTTCTCAATCCTACATTTTGCTCTCATTTCTTTAGTTTCTCTACCTTTCACAATTGCATACCAGTAACTATCTTTACATTCCACACATTTGACATCCTCTATATTTAAAGTTCCTCTTATTCCTTTCAGATTCCTGTCTGGGCTCATGCAATTCCCTTCCTCGTCCACCTGTCACCTTCATCCACTAATTCTCTCTACCCCATATTTTCTTTAACCCTATAAACCCTCAATGACTTTTTACTACTAAAACTATGTAATATCTCCTGTCTTTCTATATCAATTCTTTGTTTAATTTCTCTCCAAAAATCTCTTTCTTTACTTTATCATGCCACAGCATACCCACACCAATTTTTTCCATAATTTCATTGATTCCACTAACCCAAGATTTCCTCCCCTCACTTTCTCTTGCGTCACTGGACAGTGTTTCAAAATACAATTCTCTTCTAAATTCTTAATCCTAAACCAATATTTCACAGTTCTTGTCATTAATTTTCCTTTACTCCCAACTCCACCTAATTCAGCTTGTGCAACCCCATTTGACGAGCTTTTTGGTAGGCCCATAACTTGTTTGCAGAAATTCCTGTGAAACAAGTCTACATTCAGCCATCCCTCATCACTACCCCAAACATCATTTAGCCTCTACTATTACCGTATATATTTTCTCCAACACCTTTATATACATTTCTGGCACTTTATACCTACAGGCAGTAATAGGTTTCAAAGCTAGCCTACCTTTTGATAGAACATTTCTTTTTTGTTCCCTGCACCCTCCATTCTTGCTAAGCCTAATACCCAAATAGCCAAATTTATTAACCACCTTAATTTCGGCCCCTTCCCAATATCATTTCTCATTCTTGCGTAACTTGTTTCCATTCTTAAATCCCATGAATTTTGATTTTCAGATATTAATTCTTAGTCCCCACTTCTTCCATTTGGTGATTTACTTCTATTGATATCACTAGACCAATATTCGTAATTGACCCCATTACCAAATTGTCCATAAATAATAGTCCCAGAATCTCAAAAATTTTCAATTATGGGCATGTGGGTATCAACTTTGCTAACTTCTTCTAAAATATTATTAATAAATAAGTTAATCAGTATAGGACTTAACTTACATCCTTGTCTTAGACCTACTGTGTTAAAATTATTTGGAATCACCCTATCCTGGGCAATCTTAATACAGTACTCATTCCCAAAGTACAAATTTTGTAATGCTTTTATAAACTTATCACCAACTCTAATCCCATTCAATTTTGACCATAATGACTTAGAGTTAATTGTATCAAATGCCTTTTCAAAATCCACAAACAACATATATAGTCTCCCTCTTTTTTGGCCTAGATATTTATCTATCATTATATTAATAATGAAGACATTATCCACTGCTTTCTTATTTTTCCTGAAGCCTGCTTGAAACTCTCATAATTTACTTTCTTCTTCTGCCCAATTTTGAAGCCTTTCTGCCAGAATGTCCCTATATAGCTTACCTAAGACTGATAATAATCTAATTCCTTTATAATTACCTGGTTTGTTTATATCATGTTTTCCTTTAAATACAGGTACTACAATTGCTGTTCTCCAACCTTCCCCCCCCCTTTAATATTTAGTTATATAATCATATTTTCTGATTATCTTAATTTCATTCCCTCTTTATAGCCATCTCTTGTCATTACTCAGTTTTGATCCTTTCTGGAAAACCATAATTTTAGGCTTGGTTTTATTTATTCTTAGACACCATTTTTTACAAAAGTCACCTATTGTTTTAATTGCCTTTTTTTAATCTAATCACCAATACAGAGCTTAACCAAGTCATGTATTTCCTCATTCTTTACTATTGGCATTTGTGAATTTTGCTTGTATACTTCTTCCAAGACATCAATAAATATATTGAACAAAATTGGGCTTAGTTAACATCTTTGCCTAACACCCAAATTATTTGACATGTTTTATGTTAATTTACCACTGCCTAATTTAATGCAAAAATCATTATCTGCATATATTTTTATATAATCCTAATAATCTTAGAGCTTACCCTGTTAGATATAGTTTGCTCCATAAGGCTTCCTTATTAATAGTATCAAAAGCTTTTTCCAGATTTACAAACAACATACATAACTTGCTTCTCTTATTGGATAGGTGCTTATCCATTATAGTCCTGAGTATAAAAATATTGTCAATGGCTCTCCTAACCCTTTTGAATCCCGCTTGAAACCTCTAGAGTATGCACTCTGTTTCAACCCAGATTTGTAATCCTACTGCTAAGAACCCTGTATAAAGTTTTCCAAGGAATGATTAATTAATTTCCCTGCAATTTGATGGACAGTTAATATCACCCTTGCCTTTGGAGATGGGACAGATGCAACCCATCTATTAGGGATTCAGTGCACCTACCAATGCATTTATTCTACTTTCATTCTCACACCAAGGTTTCAAAAATTGATTTAGGATTGCACATACTCCATGGCATTAAAACAGCTCATGTTTCATGAATTAAATATCATTTGTATAACCATAATAGGAACAAACATGACAGGATTAAACTTACTTGCTGAGCTGGAGTGGTAAAAAATGGTGTATGAGCTATCACAGTTACAAAAATTTCTGGTTGGAAAAGAACAGAGGAACCAGGTATCTTGAACTGGAAAATAAATCATTATTCATTAGAAATATTCATGGTCCAGATTTATATCACAAAAATGCTCCTACAACATATATCTCATTAAGCTGCTGGTTCATATGCCAACTAAATCCTCAGAATAGTGTTGTTGTTATGGAAAAGTAATGTTCTCAGTATAAGTCCAGCAAACAAACATTCTAAAGCTAGCATATTGGCTCTGGGGAAAAATACATATTAAAATCTCAACATAGGTACTTTCATATTCAGATTCCTGTCCTCTACTTTTGCAATTACATTTGGATCAATTACTGCATTAATTATAAACAGTGTATTTTTACCCTTAATTTATAATTTTAAATATATTCCAATATTAGTAGAGGCACAAAGCTATCTGACAATATAGAGTTTAATCAGTCAAATATGAAAAGCTGAAAGCAATATGAAACAACCTATTAGTATCTTCCTCTTTGTTTTGTAATTTACTTATTTATTAACCTTAATTAGACAATTATGGATATCCAATGGTTTAGAAATTCATCTTTCTTGGCTACTATTAATGTCTGGTAAAATAAATGCAAACTTCATGTAGAACAATAATTAATAAAAGATTCTTTATAATACAACTTCCCTGTTACAAAAATACTTACAGGTTTCGCTAATCCCTGAAGACTCTTTCTAAGTGAAGAAAACACTTCATCAATCATTACCTCACCATGCTGTATATCCTGAAACACATATAGGTATTAGATTAAGTATGAGTTGTGCTAAGTTTATATCTTACTTTTCCATTAAGTTTACTGTTAAACACAGCAAGTTCAATTAATATATGGGGTTAATTTCTCAGCATCCCTTGTTACAGAACAGTCTTGAACAGTAATTCTTCCTTAAACAGTACCATTAATGTTGATGTGATGCTTTATTCCTGATAAAATTAATTTTTATATATTGATACACCTACAATATATGTTTTAAGTTTCCTCTTAAGAACCACTGACATTTTTCATATATATATATATATATGCGTCTAATGTATAGAAGAAATCACTTTTCAAGGAGTCCACTATCATTCAAGATACCCATGGTACAGATCTTTCATTCTATCTGACAGACCTCATTGATTATTACATTATTTTTATAAAAAGTCTTATGACAATTTTTATATATAGTGTACTAACAGAGTAAAATTATAACAGTTTGTCCACAAAAATATGAATTGCAACAACGCACTAAACACATAGAAAATGCTAACTTCAAATGAAAATAGAGACATCATCTGTGCTAACAACAGCTGTGTCTACAATAAAAAGTAAACATCTCTAGAACCCGTGTTCCAAGCAATTACTTCTACAAATGTATGATCAGGAAAGACCAATAATTCTGAACACCTGTAAATCCTTTATTACTTGCAACTAAGTTGGAAGAATGTAAATGTGAAAACCACAACTGCATACAGAAATCATAATTTCATACTTGATTAGTTCTATAAATATTAAATTGTTGTTACAATTTATTACATGTGTATATTACAACTTGCTATGCCATAAAATATTAACTCTTGTACTATAACTTTATAATATACACTATTCAATACTAACAATTTTTCCTTAAGTGCATTGTCTTTCTTTAAAAGTGTTAAATCTTTACATTTTTTTTACAACAAGAATTTAGTAATTTCAAAATTTTTTCTTTGGTATTATTTTACATTAGTTTAATGCACATTTGAACAATTTAGATGAAACACTAGATTATATGGACTTCTTTATGAGGAGAAAAATGTGAAAAAAATCTCCAATTCTAATAAAATTAACTAAACAGGAATGCTCATCAACGAAGGCTGTAGAAGTAATAATGCCCTTTGTAGCAACTGATTGTGTGTCAAATCAATCTCTGCACTCATTTATCTAAAAATTAATAAAGAAACCATTTAAAAAATGTGCAATGAGATCTCAAAATACAAAAGTCTCCTAAAGCCTAATATATCATGACTTGTAAGTGAAATCAGCATCATCCCTATCATATAGGAATTAAAATTAATGAGTAATGTTATGCTATCACATACTCTTAGCTATAATTAACATTAGTAAATTATGCATTTAGTATACTTTTCAGAACAATATTATTGTTATACTCATACTGTACAAGGATACACTACAGTAAAAAGGTAAATATTGAAAAAAATATTCATTTATTTAAAAATTAAAATTTATGTACAATACTCCATTAAAATAGAAGCTTATTTGGTAGATTTGGAAGTGGCTATTGAAGGATTAAAGAAAAAGAAATAGAATAAAATCAGAAAAAGTTTTTAAAGATATGGTTAAAGATAAAACAGCAGTAAGCAAGTACATATAAGTACAGCAGTAAACAGTATGTATAAGAACACAATAAAATCCTTAAATGATAAAGATGTTCCTTATACAAAAGCAGACAAAGGAAAGAGAATAGTAATATTAGATAAAGAAGATTATAATAATAGAATTCAGAATTTGTTACATAAAAAAGAATATTCATTTAAGAACTTTGGAAAAATAAGACATTTTTAAAAAATTTTGTTGGAACCCACACAATGAAGCTTGTTAAATGTAAATTATAATTAATCTGTCATCTAACACACTCTTATGCTTCACTTACTTTTAAATACGGTGGGACTGGTTTCGAAGAGACATCCTCTCCATCTTCAACCAACTTGACGACTGGTATGAGAAACTACAGACTACATGTACAGAATTGGACACATGGGAGAAGATTTACATTCATAAATATAGGGATCATCTTATGAATTTCAACATTACAGGAGATGTGTAATACCAATTTCCATTTTATAAAGAAAAAACACCACCAGGACGGAGCCACAGGTCCTCATAAATGTTAGTTTTTCATACCAGTCGTCAAGTTGGTTGAAGATAGAGAGGATGTCTCTTCGAAACCGGTCCCACCATATTTAAAAGTAAGTGAACCATAAGAGTGAGTTAGAGGACAGATTAATTATAATTTACAAAAAAGAATATGTTCAGATCTAGTCAGACCCACTGAAAGGGTGTATTAATTCAATCAATGAAATTCTAAAAACATGTACAGTCATCCCAAAGGCAAACAATATACAAAATAAAATAAAGCAACCCTACAATATCTAGGATATGGTTTATCTAAAATTCACAAGAATGGCAATGGTATGTGTTCCATCATTAACAATATCAATACTCCTTCTTAATATTTAGAAAAATGGTTAAATAATAGATTCAAGACATTACCTAAATTTCAAAGCAGGATTATAAACAATTCATGTCGGTTAATAGAAAAAATTAAGGACATAAAAATATATCCCTCTGACACTATTAATCTTTCGACGTAGAATCACTGTTTCCAAGCACACCAAAAGAAAAACTCCTAATTTATCTACATGATTGGCTTAAAACAAGTGGAATTAAGGATACACACATAAAAGAATACATCAAGCTCAAGGAAATTTGCATAAACCAAGCCTATTTTACTTTCAAATGGAAATTTTATAAACAAGCAGGACTTAACAATAGGCAGCCCCTTATCTCCATTTGTAGCTAACCTCTTCATGAGCAGATTTGAACCACACATCAACACAGGTTTTCCATACATATTTAAGGTATGGTACAGATATGTTGACAATCTATTTGCCATAGTGAACAAAGAAACTCATTGATGATGCCTTAAAACTTTTGAATATACAAGATAGAAACATATCGTTTACATACAAAACAGAAACAGATAACATGTTGCCATTCTTAGATATTAAAATAATGAAACATCAAGGAAATCTGGAATTTAGAATATATAGAAAGAATACACATGCAGATAATTACATCAAAGCTGACAGTTTTAACCCCACAGCACACAAACATGCAGTTATCAACAGTTTAACACACCGGCTAGTTAACCGACAAATTAGCAAAGAAGAATATTTTAATGAATACAAACAAATAGAAGAAACAGCGGTTAAAAAGTTTTAAAAAAGAACTAGTACACAAAAAGTAGAGAAATTCAAGAGACAAAAACGTATCAAAGAAACCACAACACTTTCAGCAAGAAAAGATAAGCTAATTTTTTAAAAATTCATATATCATCCATGGACTACAGAAAATTTCAGAATATTCTTAAAAATTATAATATCAGGTTAATAGATTTAATGTTAAAAACTTACTGATAGACAATGTTAATGACAATATTCCACAAGAGAAAAAAGCAGGTATTTACAAAATAAATTGTGCAGAATGTGAAAAAATGTACATTGGAAAAACAAAGAGAAACATAGGCACATGGTTAAAGGAACATTTCTGGAACATAAGTACATGCAAATAAAGAAATCAGCAGTAGCATATCATTTTTGGACAGAAAATCATGACATAGTGAATAAAGCAAAATTATTAAAATCAGTATAAGGACCTACTAGCAACAAAGGGAGAAAATCTACATCTACAAATATAAAGACAGTCTAATGAACTTCGACAATGCTGGGGATGAAAACATAAACTACAAGTTTATCACACCACCACCAGAGCAGAATACACATTCCCACAACTCAACAAATTATCCGACAGTTGAATTTTAGCTGATGAAGAGAACCACATGTTCTCAAAACCGATTCTATACATTATGACAAGTAAGTGTAAAAATATACAGAAGGCAAATTTAAGATTTTCAATGTATGACAATGAAAATGAAAGATCTTAAAAGGGGACCAGCAGCCGAGGAAACTTTGATAATCACTGGTATGTCATTTTACCTCTCAATGATGGCAATGACCTTTTTTTTTAATAGTGTTTAATGCCCGTTTTATTGCTGAGGCGGCATTAGTTGACACTGATGATACTTGACATGAAATGATAAACTGGGATTTTTTTTATTATTATTACTTATTTTTTAAACAAAGAAGCATTCCAGGCCAAAGTTTAAGGCACTTTCCCAGCATTCACTATTTATGAGGACTGAGAAAAACCTGGAAAAACCTGTCATAGGGGATGGTCTATGCAGGAATCAAACCCCCAGGCATTCTGTTCACTAATCCATGCTTTAATGAACTTGACTACTCGCAATGGCAATAACCATGGCCTCATATGCAGCATAATGCATACCTTCATGCATTTCAAATAAAATTTTCATTTCTAAAACAGAAATGCTGCAAGTTATGCTCAAATTCATCATTAGTTGCTGAAATTAATAGTAATGCAGTTAAGGTGGACTACTTAAACTTTTGTTTCCTTATATTTAATACACTTTTTATGCAATACATTTTTTGCAAATGATAAGACTATGATCACCAGCAATTATTGAAGAACCTGCAAGAGTGCCAGTACTGTTTGACACTGAACAGAGAGTTGCACCATTATACTACACATCCCATTCAGTCACCTGCCTAACCACCATGGGTGGCTGAGGTCATTAGGGTGCAGACTCGTGAGTGGGAGTTCTAGGGTTCAAATCCCGAGAGGATCGTCCTCCCTGACTGACATTTTTTCCAGATTTTCCTCAGTCCTCATAGATGGCAAATACCAGGGAGGTACCTAAACTTAGGCCTGGAACATTTCCTTCCTTAAAAAGTCCTTTCCCATATATCATTTCATGTATCAGTGTCCACCACCTGTGGTGCCTCAGTAGTAAAAACAGGCATTAAGCATTATTAACAAACAAAAAAAAAACTGCCAGCAGATTGACATTGATGGTATTGGCCCAGTGGCAGACAGCGCATGCACACTTTTAGCTCATAGATTTCTAAGAGGACAAATGTTTATTGCAAGGCAGTCAATGCCAAAAATAAAAATAATTATTAATCATACAAGCTCCTAAATTGCATTTTTTGGGATAAGTGTGAAGATGAAAAGTGAGGCACAGCCACAAATTTATTATAAATAACTTTAGAAATGTGTACAAAGTTTTTTTTTTTTCTACAGCAGCACAAAATTTACATTATAAATATTTCAATATGAGCAGGTTATGGGACCATATAAACTGACCATAATCAACAAAGTGGGTCAGAAAAGTTGAATGCAACATGCAAGCAATGAGTACTACATACATACCTAGAGAATAATATGGGCTAAAATATGAATATGAATGTTAACTGTTACTTATTTGTGTTATGTGTAATATTTACATCATGAAAGATCAAGGTAAATTATTAATTTCTTACTAAATGAACTTCGTACATTGAAAATGGTAAATAACTTTCAGTGCATATACCAAACAGCAGTGCGTAATGTAAATAATTAATTTTTTTAGGCACAAGAAATTTAAAGACTTGCCATAGACAATAACAGCAAATGGCCAAATTGTAACTTTATGCACTGCCATGGGAAAATGTCATTTCAATACAGCATGTAGAATATGACCAGTGGCATAATGAAAAAATATTTACTAAGTTAAGACTTATACAAATATTACTATAATTAAGCTATTTAAAACTAAAAAGTCATCAGTTTTACTTACAACAGCTGATAAGGATGGGCTCATATCCAAACAATATACTATACAATAAGTATGTGCTAAGAAAACTAAAGTGGAATGAGATGTAACCAGATATTTGTACAAGTGACTAGAATCAGATTCCCACTCAGGGGGCTGCTCATGAGGAATCACAGACACCACTCTCAGTTCCGGCTGAACTGCAGCATTTCTTTCCTCTGACTGAAACACACAATTTCCTTCATCTTATAAAATTTTCACAGTTTGCAAAGTTGTTAAATACTTATACAATATTTATAATGCATTGTATATCACAATATATTATTAAATTTGGTAAAGAGTTGGTTTTTCGTGAAACATATACTTCACTTATGTACTTTATTAATTTGGACATGTTTCTGGAGCATTTGCCCCCATCCTCATCAGAAGACCGACTATGAAACATACTCTCTAGGAAATGGAGGAAGTTGCTGAAAACATCCAGGGTCAGTATTTCTTAGTTTATTATGTGGTTTTTATTTTTAATAATTAAAATTGTTTCCCATATTTATTAGTTATGAAGGGTTCCTAATATGTTTTAGCAATTTAGTTTCTCTGTCAATTATGTGGTCTTTCAACCAAAAATGGTATGCCATTACCAATTTTCCTGTATTATCGAATATTTCTAAAATATTCTTTTGTATGGGGGTTTCTTTTTTTTTTTTTTCCCCCTATGTAAATCTGATTGCAACCATTGCAGTTAATTTGTTACCTGATTTTTTGTTTGAATTGACCAGATCTTTGCAGGGAGATTTTAATACATTTTTAATGCTATGGACATTTTCAGGACTCAAAGTAATATTAAGTTTTTTTAAATTTTTTTAATGTATTAATGTGTTAGGGTGGTATGTGAATATTTGAAATGCACATCTTCTTTTATGTGCAGTGGAGAACTTGTATCCACAGCTTTCTGTTAAATTTTCCAATTTGTTTATCTGCTAGCTTTGCAGAAGCATTAATAGTTTCTTTAATCTTATTTTGATTTAAAGTAAAACACTAAAAATCATGTCGTCACATTAAAACTCTCTTTAAGTTTCACAAACACACATTTTTAGTTTCTTTGTTGATGGTATACCAACATTCTTTATTTTATGTGTGTGTGTATTTTTTTATCTATCTTTTATCTGCAACGGAGAACTTGTGTCCTTAACAGCTTTTATTCTTTTAAATTTTCGAATTTTTTTATACACTAGCTTTTACAGAAACATTAAGAGTTTCTTTGTTGATGATGTACCAATATTCTTTATTGTAATTTTTTGTTTTTGCTAAACATTCACCAGTCTGTATATTAGGCTGTTTATGATGGCATGTTTGTGTGGTTTGGAGTTAAAACTATTATTTTTTTGCTAATGGGACAGATATACATAAGAAAAATGTAAAGAAATTTAGAAATGTGTACCAAAGAACATTTCACCTATGTTCGGTATAAATAAACAGAGAAATCAGCAGTAGCAGATCTTTTTTGACCAAAATATCACAAAATTGACAGAGAAACTAAATTACTAAAACATATTAGGAGCGCTTCAGATATAATGTAATAAAAAATATTCATCAATAAAAATGAAAACCATATAATGAACTTCAAGATACTGACCCTGAATATTTTCAACAAGTTCCTCCAGTCGCCTAAAGAGCATGCTTTCCACAGTTGATTTTCTACTGAGGATGAGAGTGAGTGCTCCCAAAACATGTCCAAATACATAAACAAACCAACTAAGTGAAATACATATGGCACCAAACACCAACTCTTTACCAAATTTAATTTACTACTTCATTATTAATAACTTCAGAATTATAATAAATTATGTTTACTATTTCAGCTGTTTGACCATATCTGCTGTTTTTCAAAAGTAGTTCTTTAGTTAAAAACCCTCTTGTACTATTCTTAACAGGATGATTCAGTAACTGTTTGACATTACCTACAATTTCATTTTCTGCTATATTCACATTGCTTGCTACAGGTTACATTTTGCATATAGTTAGTTGCAACACACTGTTAATATTTGGCTCCTGTGCATTTAAAGTTGATTATAGACCACTAGTTCTACCACTCTCTCATTTGGCAATGTGGAGTTTCATAAACCTCAAGATTTCAACTGTTATTTTGGAATGCTTCCATATTATTAGGCCTCCTTTACTAAATTTTACCAAATTTTCATTGTTAATAAAGAGTATTTATTATATATACACCAAACATATATATATATGAATATTTAAAAACAATAAATTAATTCTTTATAGCCAAAAGAAAAGTATGCAGTATTTTCAATTATTACAAAAGATCACCCGTAAAAAATAAATTCACCTAATATGAATTTGAAAACTAAAACAGCTGTAAAAGGAAGGTCCCCCATTCACATTCAATTCTTTATTGCTCTTTTTATCAATAAGTGAAAGAGCATAAGAAAAGGTATTTGTTAAACATGATCTGAGCAGAACAAAAAGCATTTTCCATAAATCATAATTTGGTATTCAAAGCATATCATTCACAATTTCTTTCCGTCATCTTTTATGTGACATTTATCATATTGCATGTCTCTGAAGCATGTTAAGAGTTTTGTCTTCAGAATCATGCAATGGGCACACTCATCTTGCATGGTATATGATAATTCACAACTGGGGTTCTTATCAAAATCTGTGCTAGAGACTTGATGGAATCTAGTCTATTGAAATTTTGTTTACATTTTTCACTTGACAAATGACTACTGGAAGATGGGGTATCATATTATGCTTCCAGTCCTGATATTTTGTTACAGCTCCAAAGACTCTTTTGAAAATGCTTCTGCTACAGTAATATCTTATGATGTTTTTCAGTCTTTTGCTGGGTGGTATAGCTTCACATTAATCAAGTTTATTATCTGGAATGCTGAGAACAATGGTATTTCATCATTTTCCATCTCCAATTGGCTGTTGTGATTGTTTTTAAATTGTGATGAAATGTGGTCATTGTCTTCACCACTTTTCAGTCATTTTCAGTATCACCTAACACTTCTCCAACCCAGTCTGAGAAACATGCAACATAGTGAATGATACCGAGCCTAAGGTCAAAGAATCACACACTTGAGAGCCAACAAATACTACAATAATAATAACAACAACAACAATAATAATAATAATAATAATAATAATAACCTTTAATCTGAGAAAGCCATGATGGTTTTAGAAGTAATAATAACAATAGCTTTTAATCTGAGAAAGCCATGATGGTTTTAGAAGTAATAATAACAATGGCTTTTAATCTGAGAAAGTCATGATGGTTTTAGAAGTTTTCACATATATATAAGTTACAAAATTATACATTAATCAGGCTCATATGATAAATGTGGTAGATAAATGTCATGTTATTTTTGTTACCCCAGAAATTCACTTGCTACTTTAATGTTCTTGCTGCTAACAGTGTTTCACTGCAACTAATTGTCAATAAGAAATATCAATTTTAGGAAACATACTACATAGGTGAAAACAGTTAATTTATCCCCTCCCACATAGGTATAATATCTCTTAAAGCAAAATTATTTCTTACAAGCAAGACAGCGCTTTACTTAATTTTAAAAATGTACTCACACAATTTTCTTTTTGTGGTACTTTGATATATTTGTTGAGGTGATCCAAAAACCATTGCATACGAATACTACGTGATATTCTGTATTCTTTCTTCATCAGCAGGTAAATTATTCTTGCTTCAAGCATTCCTTCACACTGAAAAGCAAAATATTGAGTTAAATGCATTATAATAATTTGTTTTACATTTCAGGACTCTGGTATTGTTAGGCACAAAAAGTAATTTTTTTGTTTTGTTTTTGAGCTTTAGAATAACAAACTCTCAGCTTTTAAAAAATATATGCCAAGTTAGAGTTTTCTGTTCCTAAGGTCTTTTAATTTGGACATTTAAACATGGCAGCATGTAGATCATATCCCCCAGATCAACAACATGACGTGTATATGCTTGTTTCTTTCCAAATCTGTACAGTATGATGGTACTATTTTGTGTGCGCATGCGTGAAGTACAACCCTGCCTTTCAGCTTAAGATTCAACTTGCAAATTTCAAGAACGTTTTCATGCTCACCTCTTGGAAAATTATTGGCATGGCCACACCCAGAATTTCGATGAAAAGTTTTCACTGTATATAAACACTAATGTAATAAAATTTGTTCACATAATTCCATTCACTTACACCATATACTTTGAAAGCAAAACCCCCCCTGGAGCCATTGCATTTAAATTGGTGTGCTGAATGCATAGTGTTTTAATGATGGCTGCAGCAGTAGAATTAGGTATATGAGCAGCTTGGGATACTACTGGAGATAGTATGAAAATTTCACTGAAGGCAACAGATGATAGAAGGCACATCAACACAGAAAGTAACATGTAATACATATATAAGGAGTTAGGAAAAGACAAGAGAACATGTAAAGACAGTGAGAAAAGGTCAAAGTATTTGAATTATGGATGATGGATGTTCTACACATATGCAAGTCATTGCTCAAATCCGTATGTTTATTTTAAATTGCATTTTTCCGAAACTTGCATTTTTCACATTTCAGGTACACTTCTCTCTGTAATCGCTTATGATCTGATTTTTGACTCTAACAAATAGCTCCACATAAATTTATTTGAATACAATTGTGTCATGTGATTAGCAATACTAGTGCAATATGGTGTACAGAAACATATTATTTTATACGATACATACATTAAAACTAAGTCTTGTAGCAGCACAAAAAGAATATTTTGGCAAAAATTTCCTGATAGACCAGTCACAAATACTTGGCAGTGTCACAAAAATACTTGTACAGCAAGTGCATACATCAGGTTCTTTTATTGACAAAAAAGTAATAAAATGTGTTATGTTTTCACTGAATAAAAATTAGATGAGATATGCACAAGATTAGAACATAATTCAAAAAGTCTCCCAGGCATTTTTACAAGAGAAAGCAATATCAAAGAGCTCACCAAGAAAAAATTTAAACTATACAGAATATCAGTAACACAGTAATTACAACAGAATGATTATGCAAGAGCCAGAAGATTTCATTTTTGAATATTGCTCTTACATCAGTGTTAGTAGCAGTGGTGGTAGTGATTACGCCAGTGTCAGAACATTTCATTTTTGAACATTGCATCATTTTCAGCAGTGTTAATAGTGAGAATTTGTTCACAAAGCGATGGTGGTAGTGATTACGCCAGTGTCAGAATATTTCATTTTTGAAAAATGCATTATTTTCAGTAATGTTAGGAGCAAGAATTTGTTTCCAAAGTGGTGGTGGTGGTGGTGGTGGTGGTGGTGGTGGTAGTGATTACGCCAGTGTCAGAATATTTCATTTTTGAACATGCATCATTTTCAGTATTGTTAGTAGCGAGAATTTGTTTCCAAAGTGGTGATGACGGCAGTGGTAGTGGTAGTATCTTCGTCTTCACCATACCACTGATGAAGCTTGTATTTATTTACATGGGCAACAGGGCAAGTAACATCCTGTGCGTAAATAGGCTCAGACGTCACACTTGGATAAAGTCAATGGGATTCACTTCTTCGCATCACCCGGTGATCAACTTATATAATATTCACTCTAGCTTTATTGTATTTATTTAGCATGACCTATCAAGAAAATAATTAGACCTTTTTAAATGTTTAAGTTACTGCTATTTATCTGGGCAGTCCTTAAGGCTACGAGAACCTATAAAGAATTTAAAGAGCCGAACAAAAGTAGAAGAAACAACCAAATCTTTATCTACATCGCACATTCAGACAGCTAAATCATATATCAATCCAGGTATGTATCATGGCAACATTTTTGTCATTTCAATGCTGTTAGTCAACGTTGGGATCATTATGATATAGTAATCATTCTTTTGCAACAATATTTAGTCTCTACTGATTCAGCACCAATGTCTAAGTCATCATTTTAATGAACTGTCTTTTGGAGATCAAATTCAGTATAAACATTTGTGGTTTCCCATGTGCTCTTATCAACAACACTGCTGCAGGAAGCATTTTCTTGACTAATTAAAAAAAATGAACTGATATTTCAATTAAAAAAAATTAGTGTTGCGGGGAATGAGCCTATAGTATATTGCACATTCCACATTTTTGCCAGCTGAAAAAAAATCACGCAAAAATCTCAAAAAGGTTGTTTAGATACAAGCAGAATATTAAACTAAGCCATCTGATTAATCTATAGGTATACACCCTGAACATTTTTGGAAGCATCAGTAGAAAGCACCAACTTTTTGAAGAGAAGCAGTAATGCAGAATTAATTTACAAGCATTTGTTTATTAAAATGATTTCCATACATTTAGATCTGCAAGACAATGAATGTGTTATAATAAATTTTATATATATATTCACATGCTCCTTTTTATGTAGTTTTATGCAAACCACAATATATACTCCAACTAGAGAACATTCCTTATGATACATAAATACTGCAACATTCATATCTCAGTTGTACATCTAGCAAAAGGACTGGTGCTATACCAGATATTATAGTATTGGATGTTATTGTGGGCCTGAAAGGGCTCTTTTGTTTAACAGAGTTTGACTGGACCAGAATGCAGGTGAGTGGGAATGAAAAAGCCCTTATACCTGTTTTCAAAAAAAGTGCTCGAACTGATGAGCTGCTTTGTTAATGCATACCTGAGCATGCTGTTGAATGAAAATTCTGACTCGTTGTAACATGCCATCTGTTATAGATCAACAAACTGCCGTGACACAATGGAAAAGTCACTCTGGATCTTCTGCCTCCTCTACATAAACCTGTTTTAAATATTTCCTGGGGAAGAAAGCTACGTAGGTGTTAAATTAGGAGATCTGGCTGGCCAGGAGGCTTCGTCTTCCTATTCAATGACCAGGATATTTTGTATTTAGATGGTTGCAGATGACCATCGACCTGTGCGATGGAGCTCCAACATATTGACACCATATCGTTAGGCACTCCTCTAGTGGCACATCCTTCAGCAACAATGGGAATTCACTGTAGAGAAAATACAGGTAACATGCTCTTGTTACATGCTCCTCAAAGGAAAATGGTCACCCAAGATTCCACACTACACATCGACTACCCACTGCACTAGGAATGCTGTCTCCCTTACCCAGTGTGGGTTATCAACATTCAATAGTATATAATATGGCGATTTACAATCCCATTGTTGTACAATCTTTATTTGTCAGAAAACAGGATTTTGGATATGAACCACATATTGTTTTTGTTACTTTGCTTAGTATTCATTCAAAGAAGTTCACCCAGGCTTCTTAATTTCTCCCTTGGAGTTCTTGGCATAGGTACCGCCAACAGGTGGTCGAGGTCGTTAAGGCACGGACTCGTGAGCGAGAGGTCTGGCGTTCGAATCCCAACGGAACTGTCCTCCCTGACAGGTTTTTTCCAGATTTTATTCAGTCCTCATAAATGGCAAATGAGGTACCCTCAACTTAGGCCTGGAACGTTTCCTTCCTTAAAAATACTCCTTTCCCAATATCATCTCATGTATCATCCGAGTCCATCGCCTGTAGTGCCTCTGTAGAAAAAACGGGCGTTAAACACCATTCATTCATTGGTGTAGGTGCAAATAATAGGGATGAAAATTATTAGCATGCAATATTCGTATCACGGAAAACTGGTTGATGTTCACTTCTTGGGCAACTGCCATGTAATATAAGGGTGTTTTAGGATAGCGCCCAAAACAGCCTCTTTATTGACACCGGAAGTCACTGATACGTCTCGTGCGCAGGCGTCGTTCAACGCTTAGCAAAGTCTATGTGCATACATCTGAACTTGGTGTGCGTTGCCCTTCCAGATAAGAAACATATCAACGAACTAATCCGTCGAATAGCGGACTAAAACAAAACCTGTGTTTAAAACATATGCTTGAGAAGTGAAGGCGGTCCACAATTATAACATTGTAGTGCAATACCAGTCAAATTATACATAAGCATGCAATATGAATTTTTTAAATTTTGATTATAAATAATCAGCTTCTTATTTTAAGGGAAGTAGACTTTGGAAATGTATTATTTTCCATGCCGAAATTTATAACACCTAGAACTATTAAAACAATTCTATTGGCTCAAAATAATGAAAAGAGAAAAAATACGGAGTTATGGTAATACTCGAACCACTAAACCAAATGGCACCAAATGTATTCCCGGCAATGCTTCTTGCACTTAGCTAATCAGTCAACTAAAATAATAATTCGAAGAAATTAGTATTTAATACACATACCTCCTTAATTTCGCCATTGCATTTTATTCCTCCAGTCATTAATATGAACCTTCATTGCATATTGTGCTGTACTACACTTGATCACATTGCACGACCATTTAATATCATCGTATAACTCTACAAATTATATATAACTGCCTTATTAAAACTGCATGTTTTAGAACGGTCCTGTTATTAAGACGTGGGTCATCCTTAGATATCATTTTGCTTTGTGGAGTAAGCCTGCAGTCAGAAGTTACTTATAGAAGGTAAGCATAGGATATCTGCCATCTCGTCCTTCATGGCTTAACAGATTGGATATTTCTTTCAGAAAAGTAAGAGGTAGTTGATTCACCGAGTACCTGGGCCGACCTAAAACTGGGGACTAGGCCGCTTTTCTTGAGGATGGAGCAAGATCATGCACACAGCCGCATGATTCATTCATTCATTCATTGATTTTTACTGAACTATAATTCCCTGGGCTGGTACATGGGGCAGCCTTACAGGTACATAATATACATAAGTTAAGCATTTACATAGACAGTTTTTGAGTAAAAAGTTTTTGTTTGGAAGCCCATGCGGGGGCAATGAGCTTGCCCAGGGGAACAGCTTCCTGTGATGGTGCGAAGACTGAGACTTGTTTAGTGGCACATACATATAAGGTGAAATTAATACATAGTTAACCTAACAGAATTATAATTAAAAATCCTATCCTATACTTAACAGTTAATATTTACAAGTATATATACAGTTCATGGTGATGTCAGAAAAAGTGGTTTGAGTTTGCTCGGAGATGTTTTTAGAAAATGCGTATGCGTTTATGCTTGCGGTGGAGAGGCTCCGCCTGGCCTATTTTTTGTACTTCTGGGTTGGAGTGCGTTCTTATGGAGGCCCATGCGTATGTGCAGCGGTTGTGCAGAGTCTGTAGGAAGGTGGGAAACTGTAGTTCTTTGTGAACAATTTTGTTAGGTGTTAGGATCGGCACCCTTAGTATTTTCCTGAGGCAGATGTTTTGACGGGATTGGAGGGAGAGTAGGTTAGTTTTGCTGGTGTTTGACCAAGCTAGGCAGGCGTACAGGAGAAATTGTTGGATAAAGGATTGGAAGAGGATGAGTTTTGTCTTAATGCGGATGTGCTTGCTGTGCAGTAGTGCGGTGCTGACATATGTGCGTTGTTTGGCCTTTTGGATCGTTTGCTGAATGTGGGCGTTCCAAGTGAGTTTTTTATCCAAGGTAACGCCCAGATATTTAACAGTAGGTTGGCACCGCAGTCTAAGTCCTTGTAGAGTGATGTCTATGTCGTTTTTCCTGGTTTTGGTGAAGTGTATTAGTTGACTTTTGTCGGCATTTATCACTATTTTCCAGAAGGCAGCCCAGGTCAGGAATTTGTCCAGGTACGTTGGAGCTCCCCCTGGTTGTATTTTGGGTGAGTATGGTGGTTGTATATGGCAGTGTCGTCGGCGTAGAGTAGCGTCTTACATCTGTGGTCGGGGGGAATGTCTCGAGTGTACAATGTGTACAGATAAGGAGCTAAAACTGCCCCCTGTGGCACACCAGCTGACATGGGTAGGGTTTGGGATTTTTCTTGGAGTACTTGGACGTAAAAGCGGCGTTCTTGAAGGTAGCTGGCCAGCATGGGGAGGTATGGCTTGAGTGGTGATAGCTGGTGATACAGCTTGTAGAGGAGACCATTGTGCCAGCACCTGTCGAAAGCCGCTTCTACGTCCAAAAAGAGGGCCAGTGTGCTGCTGCCATTGTTGAACTGTGTTGTGATATCATCAGTTAATTTAATATCTGTAGTTCCGTTGAGTGCAGTGGACGAAACCCGAACTGTTGTTTGGGTAAGATTCTGGAAGTGAGTTCTTTATTAACTGGCTGAGGATTTTTCCCAATACTTTTCCCATGACTGGAAAGAGGCTGATCGGCCTGAAGTTTGAGGGATTTTTCCGATCTTTGCCGGTTTTTGGGATCATGATAATTTTGGCCTCCTTCCAGGCTTGAGGAAAGTAATGAAGGTGGAGGCAGGAGTTGAGTAGTTGAGTAGTTGAGTTAGTTGGACTAGGGCTTTCCGGGGAAGGTGTTTCAGGTCCTCGTTTCGAACACCGTCCGGTCCGGGGGCCTTGTTGTTAGGAAGGGACTGGATGTGGTTGTAGAGTTGGAGGGGGGTGATTTTTGGAAGGGGAGGAGGGGGAGGTTGGTTCGTCCACTGCTGAAACCAGTTGTTTACAGTTTGTTCGTGTACGGCGTCTTGTGCCGGGTTTTCAGTGAAGCGTCGAGTGAGCATCTCGGCGAAAACCTGCGCTTTTTCTTTAGGTAGAAGGATTGTCCCTTGAGTGGTGACCAGTGGCTCTGATCGTGGGCCTGTTTCAGCGGAGGTTTTAAAGGCTCGCAGTAGTGCCCATATGCAGGCATCTTTGTGGGTGACTTTTAATAATTTTGTTTCAAAGAGCTCTTGTCGTTCTAAGTAGACTTGATGCCTGATAACAGGTCGAAGCCATTGAGCCAAAGTTCTGTAAACTACGAGCCTTGTATATCTCCACTGTCGCAGGTATTTCCTCCTGATGGCAAGCAGACTCTCAATGTTGGGAAAGGTGGTGTAGGAGGTAGGAGCAGGAGCGTATTCGAACTTAACAGCTACTATCGGCTGATTCCATCCATCCCGTTACAGATGAGGTTGCGGCGATTTAAAATAGTTTCTGTTAATGTGTCATTCACAAGCTTAAGATGTTTTTTAGAGTTTGTAAACTATATTGATTGATATTATTCCTTAATTTCATGCATCATGCTTGTTGCTAGATCACCGGTGGCCGCTCAGAGTCAAATCTGAGTTACGCTATGCCCGCAAATCACAGCAGCGAATTGTACACCATTATCGATTGGTGGCTTTGTGTTATAAATTTCTGAGCCATCCGCAGATTCCGTGTGTCGATCGGAGAATTTCGAGGACGCTCGTAAACGCTGTATTCACAAGCATATGCAGGAAGTGCACACTACAGTGGGAGCTTTGCCCGTAAACACAATGATTATAACCATAAGCATCTGGAAAGGGAGCATTAGGGTAGGGTAGCGGTGGCCGAACAGTTTAGAAGAAGTTACTTTTGCGTAACTCCTGAGTTCAGATCCCACACAACATTTTTATTTATTACCGGTTTTATAAGTGTACATGTAGAACATCACGTTGCCTTAATATCATATTATATTTGAGTTTTATGGCATTGACTATGCACATACAAACATATTCACAAGCTAACAAGGAAAAAACGCCCTTAACCTTCGGGACATAAATGATGTCAGATTTCTACAGTAGTGGGACGAGAGGTTACAGCATGCCAGGCTTCTTAAAGTTGTGCCCAAATGTGGCATGCAGGAATGAATGTACAGCATATTGCGTTTAGATTGAACAAATACTGAAAGAAATATTGTAATAGTCATCATAATGTATATAATATGCTAACGTTAAAGCTTGCTGTGTATGGGAAACAATATTACGAAACTAATTTGTCATATGTTACAAAGGTTTATTTACTGTAAGTGCTTCATGCCAGAAGGCGAATCTGCACTCTTAACATCACTGCACACTCTGCCACAGAGCTAACGTAACGTGCACACACTAGTCAGCGTCTTTAGTGCATGCTATATAACACGACTGTAACTTTGCTGGATACTTTGTGAACCGCACGCTGTATCCAGTAGGAAGATTTTTTCGTTCAACACACGACTTCTCTCCCCTTCTTCTCCAAAGGATGTACACAAATTTCAAACTTATCCCCTAGATTATAAAACCGCAAATTTATTCTGTAGTTTCCCGGCAATTGTTCATTTTAGGTCCTTTTTTATTTTTGGTCATTATTTAATAACTTTTACGGAATTTGCATATTTTATTATTTTTAAGCCAGTTTCTTATATTTTCGTCATTGTTTAGTGGTTTTCATGCATTTATTAAAACTTTAAATAAGCATGCATACTGAAACAGAAGTTCCACAACTTATAGTGAATCTGAAAGGTATAGTTTTCGTAGATGAGTTAAAAACGTTCCTGATCATGTTGGCACATTGGTAGAAAGAAAATAGAATCGTGTTCTTTACAAGAATTCAAGCTATAAATTTTGGTGTTAAAAGGGGAAGCTTTTAGCATGATTGACATTGAAGAGAAGGTTACATTAATACTGACCGACAATCGACGTTTCTTTTCCTTCAAAAAGTAAGCATAGTCAACATCATTTACGAATGCGGAAAGAAGTGTATGTACAAATAGATAATGCACAATTTTTTTTAAAAAAAATCAATCCGATAATATATTCACCTACCTAGAGATTTTTTGTTTTTCTCTCCATATGCTTTCAAATTAGAAATCGCATAACGCCTTAATAATGACAGCAATACACAATTATTTAAATTAAGTCATTTTGCCTATAAGAAAAGCAGAACAAGAGAAAGGATTGTAAGTGTTCAGTACCTAATAATTAATCAGTTTACTATGCATCCCTTATTTATAAATAAATTGTGAAATACTTTCATTTTAATACAAAATGGTGGTGTTTGTAAAAATAGTTCGCAGTTTACTGTATATCATTAATTATGTGAACAACATAAACATTTTAATACTATTTCAATGATTAGATTGGTATTTTCGTTCAAATGTTTGGGGTCGTTTTGAAAGTTATGTCATTTTATAGGTCATTTGGAAAAAAAAAATATTTAGATCAAAATCCACTTAAAAAAGAAGTGACGCGGGCGGTTTTAATCGGCGTTCGCCACCTGGCCCAAATCTTCAGGGTGCTGTTCTAAGTAATTATAAAGAATGAATGCTATTCTCGTTTAAAATCATCCGTGCTCCCGAGCAGCTAGGGCTATACTCAAGGGATAATAACTTAAGTCAGGAAGCTTGGTCCGAGTAAGATTTGCTTTTGAATTAGATTTAGAACCCACTAAGTCTTGGAAGAGGCTTGCAATTTGCGTGGCTTGGTCTTGAAATAGTAAGCCTCTCATCAACGTTGGGAGCGAGGTAAATCGAGCACCCAATTATGCTTAATGCGTTCTACGCAAAATCGAGGTCCTCCTGTCTTTTAGACGAGAGTGTACAACTGCGTACTTTAAACTTATAATGTTAACCTTTGAACAACAAGATAACCACATCACATTTTTGAAATGTAGAAAGTTCTCGGTCAAAGCCCGAAAGCTGTCGCATGTTCTGTGACCAAACACGAGCCAATCATCGGGCTTTTGTTTGCTCACAAAAATTCTTACTATGTAGCCTTTATAGCAAGAAAAAGTAATGAGCAACACTGAACTCGAAAGCCGCCAGAAACGAAAGAGAGAGAGAGAGAGAAATACTTTCTTTCATTTTTATGCAAACAAACCTAGATTCCATTATACCTAAATTCGGGAGGGCAGCAATGCAGGATGGACAAACGGCTGCAAGGTGTACTACATTTCATACGTTTATATTTTACTACAAATAAATTCCATTGACAAGTAAAATGGTGTTATTTCACTTTATGGTCAATCGAGATATATAATTCCCTTGCGAATGTTAACAATATAACTTACCAAACACCATAGACGAATTCTGGATATACCACCTCTGTATCACTTTTCTAATCTCTTAACTACCTTAGATAATCAAGTATTTCCAAAATAAATTACATTTAACGTCCGGACAATCACTGATTTTAATTTAAATGTATTGCAATATACTACTCCGCTTCCCACATAAAACGTTCACTCTCAGAAAAAGTGTGGTTTTTGAAAAAAGTAATCTATAGGAATTGCTTTTTAGTAAACACTGTTGCGTCTTTATTCTTTCTTTCTTTTTCTTCTTTTTTTTCCCCCCATTTTCAAATCCCTCTACAGCTAGAGCATGAAGTACTTCCAAAGAACCTTAAAAATAATGGGATACAAAGCTTAGCAAGTGGCTGGAAGAAGAAATTCCAGGCAACAAACAGTTAACTAAACCGCTTTGACACTGGTAAGCTCTAGCAGTTTTTTACGCCATTATGTATGAAATAATTCTAGCGGTCACTTTGTGCACGTTCTATAAATTCTGCTTCAAAATATGACTACCTACCCCTAACAACTCCATCAAAGGATGTGATTTCACCCTTTTATGCTCATATGTTAAATGTTCAATGAGAATAGTCCCTTACGGTTTATCAAACACAGAGAACTTGTTAACAACCTTTCGTTTGTCATGGCAGCAAATGAGAATATTCCCTTAATGTGTATCAAACACAGAGAACTTGTTAACAGCTTTTCGTTTGTTATGGCAGCAGCAAAAGCAAAGGAATAAGCACCAGGTTGTTGAATTCCTGCCTTACAAGACTGCGCAAAATAAAAGCTAGCTCATAAATGAACAGTGCTATAGGACAATTTATTTAAACAAATGTGCTCAAAATAACACGATTTTTATAAGATTAAGATAGTCGTATGTTCCTTTATATTTTGTATATGTATGCATTTATGAATATACAGAGGGTGCCAAAAAATGTATACACGCTTTCACAGTAGATATCTATTTAATGTATTTCAAAGTTGAACCGAAAACAACAGTAATGCGACTCACATACATAATAATAGGTTGCTAATGTCACAGGTAAATCAAAAAGGAAATGAAGTAAATCAACAATGAACAAACGAAGTATCATGTTCTGTAAACAGATATGACTCACACCACGTTATGCTAGCGTTGCTACAACAAAATGGAACCAAAATTATTGTTTGAACAACGGAAAGCAATTTTGAAGTGGTATTGAAAAACCGAGAATGTTACTGAAGTTCA
Source organism: Metallyticus violacea (assembly GCA_030762175.1). Classification (NCBI taxonomy): domain Eukaryota; kingdom Metazoa; phylum Arthropoda; class Insecta; order Mantodea; family Metallyticidae; genus Metallyticus; species Metallyticus violacea. The sequence continues at coordinate 66,861,406 of CM060846.1, forward strand.
AAGGCCATGGAGACGTGTGTACAGAACAGAACCGTCGTTGGACTTCTACCTATGGGGAACTCTTAAGGATGTTGTATACTGTAGAAAACCAGGTACACTGGCAGCACTTCGGGAAGAAAATGAAACGGCATGTGCTGCAATCGCTGAGGAACTTTTGCAAACATTACTCAATCAGTAGTTCAACGTACTCAGAAGTGTATCGACGCCGATGGTGGGCATTTCGAGCCACTGTTGCAACTATAAAAGTGTAAGATGATTAGTGTTCATCATTCTCTGTTTGTGTGAATTCAGTTTTGTTATGTTAACACAGTTTTTCTTTGCTTGAAGCGTATATACATTTTGGCAACCTTTGTATGTTATTATTATTATTATTATTATTATTATTATTACAAATACAAAAATGATAATAGTGACCAAGAAAAACACCAAATGCAGCAGTACATTATAAAACATTAAACAAGTACAGATAATAAGGAAAAATTATAGCAATAAAACTACATGAGGCAAATTTAAAACTGTGCATTCGCAAGTCGACCTCTTAAGGCACCCTGCCTCGACGTAATCCCTGGCGTTAGGCGTAGCGAACTAAGTGCTACAACACTTCAATTTTGAAAACTTGGGTGTCAAACATAAAATATATTAATTTTGCACTTGCCCTTCTTATAGAAGTTACTGGATAGTTTTCCATGTTGTATGATACACAATTTACATCTAATTCAGAAACTACAATTTACATTTGTTAGTTCTTCTGCACTAATGGTCCTAATTAGATCCCTTCCTGCAATTTTTTTTAAAAAAGCTAAGTGTTGTGTCAAGTTTGCCGCACCAGATGCCTGCGATTACGGTAGGGATCGCACAGGTAAGAAGTCGACATACAAATGGACGGTTTTAAATTGCCCCGTTGTACTTTATTACCTAGAACTTTTAATCTTCCATTAGGACCAAATGTGATCTATATTGTTTTATCAGTACGACCTCCTAATCTGAAATACCTATAGGCAGAATAGTTTAATAAACAAAAACATTAAGAGCAATTTTGTAAAATATTTACTAAATAGGTAATATCACTCAAGAACTCAAGTTTGAAAGGATATCTTAAACAGCAATGCAAATAATATCTCTGATGTCATCAAATGTTCGGGAGAATAAAAAACCTGGGTAATTATGAACCTATATGGCTTATACCTGCAATATTAAAATTACAGAATTGACACATTTACCTGCCCGCACTGGTGGTCATTGTCAAATGGCGAGTGGCTTGGGAAAATCAAGGTCGCGTGTTGAGTTCCGTCTGGGATATGAGTAGATTTTAATATGTTTATTTATATGTTGACTGTGCTTTTTTGTTGAACATGAAGCCAAGGAATTCAGTAGTTTTGAGCGTGATATAATATATAAACCGCCACTGGTGGCCGAGGTCATTAAGGACTGGACTCGTGAGCGGGAGGTCTGGGGATGGAATCCCGCCAGGACCATCCTCCCTAACCCAGTTTTTTTTTTCCGGGTTTTCCTCAGTCCTTATAAATGGCATATGCCAGGAAGGTACTCTAAACTTAGGCGTGGAACGCTTCCTTCCTTAAACAAATTCTTTCCGGATATATATCATTTCACCTAATGTATCACCAGTGTCCACCAACTTGGTGCCTCCGTAGTAAAATCGGCCGTTAAACACAATTTAAAAAAAAAAAAAAAAAAAAAAAAAACTTCACACAAGCATATAAGACATTCTACTTAGAAAAAATGGTCAAAAATCATATAGCACATCCATGTCACCAGTACACATACCTTCTACCTGATTGTGGGGCTCTTTTAGAGAAGCAATTGTGAAAAAATTCAAATGAATAAAAGAAAAAATACTTTAATATCATTAATAATGAGCGAAAAACATACAGTGTGGATATTCGTGTTTTTCTATTATAGAATTTCTCTATGAATTGGTGTTTTGATGATGGAGATACATGAAGAGGTAACGATAGTTGGGTATACGTTCATGTAGCAGCGACACATACATAAAAAAAAATTAAAAACCATACTACTCTGTTATCATTTAGGTGTATTTTAGAGTGAGAACAAAGTGAACAACACAATTCCTAAGTTTAGATGCATGTTTTAAAAACACTTAATTTCTATTTCAGTATTTAACTTTGAATGCTTTCAGTGGTCTATTTGAAGGATTTTATTCAGCTGAATGGTTATACAGAATAAAAAAAATTACTTCAGTATTCTCACCAGTAATACAGGAAATATACCCGTTAAATGATCATTTTTATTATAGGATACAGCAACACTGCTGAGATCGATAAATATAACAAATATATTTTTCCTAAGTTTATATGCACGATTTAAAAACATTTCATTTCGGTTCCAGTATGTAACTTGGAATGTTTTCAGCGGCCTATGTGTAGAAAAAGAGAAATTTTCATCTAATATTTCGATAGGCCTGTTATACGAGGGTAGGTCCATAAGTTCCCGGTCTAACCATTTTCTATGTATGATAAAGACAAAAACTATATTCCACTTTTCAGTATAGTTACCCTTTATTGCAATACACTTCTCATATCTTTGAATTAGCATTTCAATCCCCCCCCCCAAATAGTCAGAAGTCTTGTTTGCAAAATGGGCATAAACAGCGTCCATCACTTCTTCGCACTCAAATGTCCTTCCTCGAAGGTCGTTCTTGAGTTTTGAGAAGAGGACATAGTCACCGAGAGCTAGATCTGGGCTGTAGGTGGATGGTCGATCTCCTTGAAGCCACATTTTTTCACAACTTCCTTTACAACAACTGTGTGCACAGGAGCGTTGTTGTGAGCAATGCACACATCACCACTCAGCTTTCCTCGCATTTTGTCTTTGATGGAAGCACATATTCTGTGCAGTAGGCCAGCATAGTACTCCCCATTTACTGTGTTCCTATCCTTGAAGTCAATGTGAAATTCCTTCATAGTCCCAAAAGATTGTGGCCATGGTCTTCTTGGTTGACTGAGTGACCTTGGCCTTTAGAGGCGGTGCTTCGCCAGGTTTACGACACTCCATTGACTCTCTTTTGGACAAGGGATTATAGTAAAGGACCATAGTTTCATCTCCTGTAGCAATGGTTTGCAAAACTTCTCTCTCGTTGCCACGGCAGAGCTCCAAAATGTCTGACAACAGTTGACTCGTTGCTGCTTTTAGACTGAGGAAAGAAGTCTAGGCATCCATCTAGTACCAACCTAATTCGAAGGACTGTTGTTTAGAAAGGCCCAACCTTGCTACTAGTTCTCTCACTTTGAGCCTCCGGTCTTCCATAATTTCTCCTTCACAAGATCGATGTTTTTTCTTGAGTGAGCAACTCCAAGGACTGACATGCACGCTTTTCGTCTTCAATGCATCCTCGATCCATTAGAAAAAAAGTTTGGCCCATTCTTTTACGGTAGAATATGAGGGGGATGCATCCCCATACACACCGTCCAATCGCTGTTTAATTTTATTTGCAGCAAGCCCTTCTTGTGTGAAGAACTTAATAACAGCTTTTTTTTTTTTTTTTTTGAGTAGTGTTTAACGCCCGTTTTTACTACTGAGGCACCACAGGCGGTGGACACTGATGATACATGAAAGGAAATGATAAATTGGGAAAGGATATTTTTTTTTTAAGGTAGGAAGCGTTCCAGGCCTAAGTTTAGGTACCTCCCCGGCATTTGCCAGTTATGAAGACTGAGGAAAACCTGGAAAAAACCCAGTCAGGGAGGACGGTCCTGGCGGGATTCGAACCGCAGACCTCCCGCTCACGAATCCGTGCCTTAACGACCTCGGCCACCCGTGGCGGTAATAACAGCTTGATAGTCCATTATGAACATGTCACAATCTTCTACACATAGCCTTCTTTATGAAACTATATCTGAATTGAACACAGCGGAGCGGAAGATACGGCTGCAGTTATTTAATTAACATATTAGGTGTGACACCAGATAACGATTTTGTGAAGGCAATAATTCTTAACGGCGAGGCCGGAAACTTATGGACCTACCCTCGTATATTAATAAAAGAAAACTTCAGAAAATTGAAAGTAGTTTCACCCTCGGTCCTCCCTCTCAATGTAAAAACATCGTGACATATTCATCATGCCACCCCTCTCACATAGTCACAGGTATCTTGGATAAATTGTTGACGTTACCCGCAGGGTGGAAATCACTCAACTGCTGTTGCTGGTTCTACCCCGAGCGGCTACCCAGAAGCGAGCGAAAGTGGAGAGAGCCGAAGGCAGTGACTAGCACAGCTATTAGCTAGATAATAACACTTCAGGTTCAATGGTACAATAGCGCAGGCGGTTAGAGCGTCATGCTTTACTTGTGAAAATAGGATTTTGGGTTCGAGTACTACCATCCCATTTCCCCCCCCCTCTCTCTCTCTGCCGGAGTTAAAGGATATTTGCCACAATTACAATAATTTACTCGCTGAATTAGTTGCGAATTGGAATAAGAGCATTTTCCCACAATGACAATGATTTACTCGCTAAACCACTGGGTTCACCGATTTCTAGGATTTGCACGAGGTTAACCGACAGATTATGTTAGTATGTGTAATTATGAATTAGTTGCGAATTGGAATAAGAGCACATTTTCCACCGTTACAATATTTCACCCGTCTAATAATGCCCTCATTACAGTGATTTACCCGTCCCTATCAATTTATATTTACAAAGTAAAGTGCGTGTGGAAATGTTCCTCTCTCTCCGCTGTCGCTAGCTTCTGGGTAGCCCCTCGGGCACATAGCACAAGAAGCAGCCCTGAGGGTAACGTCAAGTGCTTCGATACTGTTTCTGCTCATAGACCAGCTTTGGCTGGAACAGGGGAAGCATCCTTTATCTCACTCTTCTGCAGGATTTCAGGCGCAGAGAAAAAAGAACATCTTTAATTATTTCATTGTGTAGTAGCAGTGTTAAAGTATAGTGAAACATAAATGTATGGGTATTTACACTTACATAGATGTTAAATAGGTTAATATTCAACTCTGGCACAATCTACGGCATATAAGTTCTGTAAGGCAGAAGTAACAGTTTGTTCCAAGTTGATGTTAAAAATTCCAAAACGAACTTAAAACAACATTAAAGAGTTATAATATCCAAGCAAGGCTTCGAGGCGAGAGCAGAGTTCCCGCACTATTCAGCTAGCATTGCAGTTTAATAGGCGCTTGTTTCCAAGCTTTGAGTGGTAGAGCGGAATTGTTACGTTTCGTTCAGAGTTGTGTTCTGAAAATTCCGGTTCGAATCTTTCTAAGCAGGTCCATTATTTTTTACCTTTTATTTTACTTTTTTCAACCGATGATGTAATATTACGAAACACAAATTGTGTAAATATTAAAAAAATTACATGAAAGAGATGAGAATGGTTCATATCTTTTGCAACCACATACATAATGAACACGGTAACAAATTCATAGTCCGCAGGTATGTTTTTAATGTTGGTATTAAACTTCACCCATACAACGTTGTTGTAAACCCTTCAAAATGCAAAGTGCCCAGGTAGTTGCGCAGAAACTTGATACGAATCAACCTTCCGTGTGTAACTTTTTGAATAGTGTTTAACGCCCATTGTAACAACTAAGGTGATGGACACTAATAATACCTGAAATGGAAAGATAAAACTGATTTTTTTTAAGGAAGGAAGCGTTCCAGGCCTAAATTTAGGGCACCTCCCCGGCATTATCCATTCATGAAGACTGAGGAAAGCCTGGGGAGAAAAAAAAAACTCAGTCAGGGAGGACGGTCCTGGCGGAATTCGAACCCCAGACCTCCAGCAAGAGTCTGCGCCTTAACGACCTCGGCCACCCGTGGCGATAGAGGAACTTAAATCTACGAGAATAACTGGTACATAGTATAAATATTTTTAGTAAAGAAACAATCTTAAATTGTCTGAAACCAGTAATACTGTGACTTCGAGAAGGCAAAAGAAAAAGTTATAGGAACGTAAGCTTGGCGCTACTTGACACGAACATCGTCATAAAGAATTAAGCATGAATTTTTCCATTACAATTTGTTGCCCTACTATGCTAAAATCTTTTTGCTTTAAGTTATCACATCTAGTAACATCATGTAAGTCATAATTTAAGGTGACCTTTATGTACAATCTTTTGTTGCGAAAGACAAAATGCTTGTTGGCAGCGCCTAGTAATATAATTTTGGTTCAATATTCATATTTACAAGAGGCACAATCTAATTGGCTATACATTTTAACCCAGGAGCAGTCATGGGTGGCCGAGGTCGTTGAGGCGCGGACTCGTGAGCGGAAGGACCTTCTCCCCGACTGAGGTTTTTTCCAGGATTTCCTCAGTTCTCATAAATGGCAAATGCCGGCGAGGTACCCTAAACTTAAGTCTGGAACGTTTCCTTTCTTAAAAATAAATCCTTTCACAATATATCATTTCATGTATCATCAGTGTCCATCGTCTGTGGTTCCTCTGTAGCAAAAACGGGCGTTAAACACCACTGTTACCGCATTAATCAGCAAATGCTTTTAGCTTATGTAGACTTGCTCAAAGAAAGAATGGATGCATTTATTGGATGGGAAAATATGAACAAGTTCCTTTCGAATTTAAATAAGACCTAGTACTCCTACAGCAATCCCACCGGAGATTGCAGCTATGGCCGAGTGGCTTAGATGGAACGTGATGTTGGAAACTATGCAAGTTCGAATCTCGCATGTTTTTTAAACTTGACCCTTATATTTTTATGCATTTTCCATTCTCTTTGCTTTTATGAGCAATATAATTTGTTAAAAATGATATGCTTTTACGATAAATTATATATAAATCGCATTCTTTCTTTCAATGCTAACATGCTCCCGCCGATTAAGAAAGAGAACGTATGTGAATGCTCATTTCATTAAAATAAAATATTTCTATATTGTCGTTTAACAAATATACATGTTTTATTATATAATAAGCTTATCCAGTATACTTTAACACTTTCTATCGCGGGATTTAAACGACGAGAATGTTAGGTTTGGCTCAGTGCTACAAGAGCTCGCATTATTTCATTTATTGTTCTCTAGAGCCCATCAGCTAATCAGCCCATGTGCTACGGCACGGTACTACCCATTTCAGCGATTGGCAGAACTATAAAAAGGCACTATTTAGACTCTCAGGAACTGCTGTTGACATGCTTTATTTTAATAGAAATATGGCTGCCTTGGTACACAAGAGGTACTACTGTATTAGGTTTCATTAACGCGGGGTTTCCGTAGAGATGGAATATCAGAACGAACTGGGAGACGTTAGGCTCAGCAATATAGGGAAGATCGACAGGTACAAAAGCGACATAGTACAGGCTGTAAGACTTTCTACTTTTTTACAGACCGTAAGGAAACGCTGTAGAGAGTTTGGTTCAGGTAACGCAATTGCCTCTATATTTTAACTGCGCGTATGAAGGTCCTTTATGAACACGCCATGGACCGTTTCGCATTGGACAAAAGATTGTACACAAATGCTACGAAGTTCCAAGCGTCATGACCTTGAATAAATTCATTCAGGGATATAATATACAAAGCACGCTGCATTATCTGTTGGTTTTGACGTAATTTCTGACCTTTATGTCAACGTGACTGGTGGAGAGTAATCTTCGCGGATGAAGTTTAGTGTCGTCGACGTATAACGGACCAGTGCGCGTGTACCGACCATATGATAAGAGTTACTTGGTTACTCGTGCTCACAGTGGTAATGTAAGCGTCTCGTGTTGGGACTGGATTTCGTTCGAAGGTCCTGGACACCTTGAACGAATACGTGGAAAGTTAAAACAGTTTGACCTACTTTGACTTTTGGATTTCATTTTAGCCCCCTCAGTAGTAAAAACGGGCGTTAAACACTACTCAAAAAAAAAAATTTTTTAGCCCCATCTGCCAGAGAATGGTATCCCTATGGAACAATCCTGTTCACGCAGGATAACCGAGCGTCCACAAGCCAAGGCTCGTTTAACGTTGGTTTGATAGTGAACAGTGTGTTCCTCTGATACCTCACTCTCCCAAATTACCTCATCTAAACCCTATTGAAAACGTTTGGGCAGAAAAAGAGACTTCCAAATTTCAGTCTACTCCCTTCAAGACATTTAACGAGATATGGTGCAGGATTTTAACGTGTGGGATTTCCTCGAAGAAAGGCCAAATTATTTTCGACGGCTGTAAGACTACATGCCAATAAGAGTTCACGAGCATTTCGAGCACGATGGATATTAAATTAAGTATTAAATTTTTGTTTATTTTAATTTTTAAGAGCCCGAAACGTGTCTCAAATTTAAACATTTATTTTTTAAGGGAAAATATACATAAGCTACAAGCATTAACATTTTTTCTTATGTTCAAAAATGAGCGCTATACTGAGTTGTTGGTCATACAAACAAAAACAAAACAAAAAGGAGAAATAAAACGCGTAGAAATTGTGCAAAATTCGAACCATAAATCTTTACACGTGTAATCTATCAAGTAATGCCTTAAACCTCTCGGACACTTTCAAACGGCTGTTCCTTTCGATACGCTTTCATATTAGAAAACAACTGCTGATTGTTCCGTTTAACCAATGAAAATTCAATACTTCTTTACATTTTTTTGTTTTAATGAAGAAACAAATATATCATCGAAGGTTAATTCACGTCAATATTATTCACAATCATATTCTGTAATGTGCTGGAGTAACATCGTTTGTAGGAGCCTGCCTGCGACTTTGGTTATGTTTGAAAGCACGAAGTGGTCTTGCTATCCTACAAGCGACATTCATTTTGAGTAAGCGTAGTAGTAATTATAGAGAGATGAAGAATGTGTTTGAAAAGAGATGAACTCGAACATTTCACAAGATATTCATGCCAGAAATAGCTGTAAGAGATTATTCGATAGCAAAATTGGTTTCCTCTGAATTAAATGTATACTCTGCGTAGAGTACAATGCACAATTCTAAATTATTTTAATACAATTCTACTGGTCACGTTTTTCATTTGCAAATAAATCGTAATTCTCACATCTTTTTAGTATCGCTTCTGTTTTCATATGAACGTTTCCCTTACAAACGCTGGCACTCTTCAGTGCCTTACAAAACATAAAATGTCAATGATATCGTCGTTAAGTACTAACTTGGGTAAACTGGGTGATTTTTTCTTCGCGGAACCGCTGCATGTACAGTAGGCGGCAGCTGACCAAGGCCTGAAGTTCTCATCTTTTTCCCACCCTTGAATACCGGCCGGGGAGCCAGTGGGGAAATCTGCTAGATTTTAACTCTAGGAACGTACGAAAGTGTTCTTGTGTGTTGTGTGACAGCGTATTAAGCATTCATTAGAATACAGTGTATTCTATTCCCCAAAGAATATTTATTTACAATTCGTATTGGCGTACAGAATCGGCTCGTGATGTGCGGAGATTGTTTCGTGAGAGATTCCCCGATATTCAACTTCCAAGTCGATGTTCCATTCACAGATTGGTAAATAAATTTTGTGAAACGGAAAGTGTTCTGGATTGAAAGCTTACACAACCACCTATAGTACTCGCAGAGGAAACGTTTGATAACAATGAACATGCTAAGCAACGTTCCCCTATAAATCATTTCATCATTCCCAGGAAACGGGGATGTGCTATTCCTCTGTTTGAACTTGCACCCTTTACGAACGAATCTTGGTCCTACTTAAGCGGGTATGTTAATTGAGAAAACAACCGATACTGCAGTTCAGAGTAGTCTAACCTGCTTCATGAGGAACCCCTGCATGGTCAAAAGACAGGCGTATTGTGCGTCATTAGAGAGAATAACGGCTCCTTTTTAAGAAACAATTAATAGTGATGGGTATGTGTAGAATATTCAATCCTTTTCCCGCGAATTAGCTGTGAGAAAACGTACGTTCGCAAATTTCATACAGAATTCTGCAATGACACATACGGTTCATGTCTGCTTAGGTTCAATTCATTAAATATTTCACGTGGCAACCTCAGTACCCCGATTTAATGGTTTGCGATTTTTTATCTCTGGAGGACAATAAAGGAATAAGTGTACACATCAAATCCACACATATTAGATGAACTGAAAAATAACGTGAGGCTCAGAGGGAGCTGCAAAGGGTAATGGTTAATTTCATATGCGGGTGGCGAAAGTAAAGGGCAGTTCCAGCATCATCTTGCTTGATAATGGTGAATAAATGTACCTTTTAAGTGTTTAGTGCTAGTTATAACTTACACGACAATCATAATTGCGAATTTTCTGACTCCCATTAACCGCGGTACCAGCTTGAACCGACCGAGACAGGCCGTTACGCGTTGAGGGGTCCCGGGAAGGAAAAATCACCTACATTCCAATGCATTCCACATACTTCTAATGATAAAAACGCTTTTTAACCATGCAACTGCCAGCTAATAGCGATTGCCTTAGTTAAAAGGTTGATCCACCGAAGTTTTATTATGCTTTACACTTGGTCACAAAATGAGTTGTCATTTTAAACTTCATCTGAAAGAAATGTTCAGGAAATACTGGAACGGTAGAAAGTGGCAAACAGACAGATCGATTAAGTGTGCTAAAGTATTACACATAGCGGTGAAAGTAGTGTAGGAGGGATTAGGCAGACACTTCGTATAAACATTTCTGTGCTGATTATATTTAGGGTGCTCCAAATATTTCAAAACTCCCGAATAAATAATTTTAACAATCGTAACCAACGCCTTTTTAAATAATGTCATTTTATTAAAGAGCTTAATGTACAATATATTTTAAGGGACTGGGGGCGTAACTTCATTTTAAATATTTTAATTGCCTTCATACATTTTTAATGGTGTTCCTTCAACTGATAATTAGATAGTTCCCGTTCTACAGAACAATATTATTTATAATTACAGTAGCATTCTTTTCGTTGATATAATTGTAATGTAAAATAAAAAAGTAAATGACAGCATCTAGATCTAGCCTAGTGGTCAACAATGCTGTTGCAGTCCGAGAGGTCCCTAGTTGGAGTTTGGTACCTGCTTAGAAATTTTTTAAGTTAGGTGGAACGGAGTCCATCCAGCTTAGAACAATTTCTGATAAAGCTGGCGTCGTTTGTTCTTAAAAGTCGAAGGATGGCGATCGCCAGAGTGTAAGTGGGCTGATCATTACCCTTCCTCCTGCATTACTGCCCTCTACCGATGATGTCGTAAGACGGAGCTGGCGGACGCAGCGGTAGTCGTGGTTGACCCCGGTCTGTGAAGGCTGCCGAGCCAAGAGGGAGGATAAAAAGTAAATGGCTTAGAGAGGCAAAACAGATCGTCTTCTATCAGGTCATCAAATCATTTGATGACTGACGCGATAGCGGAAGATTGCACTAGTCTGGGTTTACCGGACTGCTACGCTGGCATTGAGACTTGCTCCACTGTCTTTTGAACAATGAAGAAAAAATATAGGTTTAATCATAAAGTTTGAAAGAATAGTAAAAGGTAAATGTTCGATTTAATTATTCTATTCTATTCCACAACGAACGCTTATTTATGATTCGCAGGTCCAAACCATGACAGTCCGTTAGGGCTGTTAGGAGATCGTTTGAAGATAAATTCCAAAGTGATCCAATTTAATTTCTCAATGGGAACGGTATTTCATATTTTGTCTGAAATGTGTGGACAAATGAAGGTAGGCAGTTTCAGCATCTCCTTGCTTGACATTAGCGAGAACATACATTTCAAACCCATTAGAATTTATTAGACTGACTTATTTGTACCACAGATTCTTTATATTACCGCAGCGCCCCGACTATAGCGTAGCCCGGGTGGCCGCGAGCGATGCATTGCTACTCATTTTCCATTTCTATTCCCAATTCTTTATAATTTTCAATTCGGCACTGTACCGCTAAAGCCTGGACAAGAAAGTATGCTTGAAAGAAAACCACCAGGATTTGACCGGAGTAAGGCAACTTTCAAATATGGGAGGAGAGAATAGCCAGATATGTGATTTATTCCACTTAGTTAACATGCAAGTGAGCTTTAAATTAGCTCATCCACAATCATGACTACACAACATAAATTAGCTAAACAACTTACAAACCTTCATGTAGGGAATTTTAAAAAAAAAAAGTTTTGTTAGCCTGTTTTGACCATTTGATAAAAAAAAAAAGTACTCCTATTACATTACAGCAAATGAAAAAAAAAATTATAATTGCATTAAGCATATACAATAACATGAATAAAAGGCTTACAAACTTTTAAATAGTGTTTAACGCTCGTTTTTACTACTGAGTCAACATTGGCGATCGACACTGATGATGCACAAGTTTTTTTTTTTTTTTTAATAGTGCTTAATGCCCGTTTTTACTACTGAGGCGGTGGACACTGATGATACATGAAATGATAAATTGGGAAAGGATTTATTTTAGGAAGGAAATGTTCAAGGCCAAGTTTTAAGGTACCTTCCCGGCATTTGCCATTTATGAGGACTGAGGAAAACCTGAAAAAAAAACTCAGTCAGGAAGGACGGTCCTGGCGGGATTCGAACCCCAGACCTCCCGCTCACGAGTCCGCCTGGACACGCGTAGCGATACATATACACGAGATGAAATTATTAACTGGCAAAAGATTTTTTTAAAGGAAGGAAGCGTTCCAGGCCTAAGATGACGGTATCTCCCCGGCATTTACCATTTATGAGGACTGAGGAAAACATGGAAAAATTTCACTCAGGGAGGACGTAGGCCGCGACATAAAGAGCTCGGCATCTCATGGCGGTTTTAGGATACCTTCCCGACATTTGTCAGTTTTGACTGAGGAAAACCTGGGGTAAAATGGCAAGGGGTGGGAATCGAATCCCAGATTTCCCACTCGCATATCAAGGACACTTGGTAGAAATTTTGAGTCAAAAATGGATTTTTGGTTTTAGGTATATATAATGTATATTATACACATGATGATGATGATAATAATAATAATAATAATAATAAAATAATTAATAATAATCTGTAATGCGCCGTCCTTTCCTTGCACCTATATGCCTATACCAGGACATATATTACAGTTTCTATAGTTTATATTTTTTTTCTTATATTATTTTGTACAGATCATAACTAATTAAACAAAACAATTAACAATACAAAACCTGAAATAAACCCTAAAATAAAACACACAAACGGTTCTTAAACTGGAAGCCAATTAACAAAACCAAACTATAATTGATAGCCAGCTATAATTTAACTACTAAAACTTAATTTCAAAATTAAAAACTGAAGTTAAAACTACCGGCGATTACGGTGCTGGTTACCAGCACCCCTAAGCTAAAATTTTATACTAAAGAAATGTATGCATAATATGAAACTACACAGTTCCAAATTACGCCCGTATATAATTTGAGGCATTTAAATAATGACTGCCATACTGTTGCACAACAAACGTCTTCTTTCGTCATTTGTCGTAAATTGCATACTTTTAACTTCGGGTGCACTTTTCTCAAAAACTGTATAAGAAAGAACAATGAATTTTTATGCATGTGCAAAATACTGCCCTATATAGTTGGTATAAGTTTTTGACCTACACATACATGAAATACTGAAAAAAACAAGGTTTGAAACTTGCATAAAATAACACTATATGTAAGTATTTTTAAATTTTGTACTATTCCTTTAAATTACGTATTACCTCACCAGCAACGTTAAGTAACAATTTTGCAAACTGATTTCAAAAAAATTGGAAGAATAGTGCACCTAAAGCAGCAAAAAGTTTAAAAATTTTATATTTTTTCTTGATTCTTAAAATAATAATATAATAAAATTTAAAACCAGATTCTAATTCAGAAATAATTTTTTAATAAATCGTAATATTTCATTTGCTTAGATAGCATAGTTTTTTTTTTTAATAGAAAACACAACTTGTACTTTGCTGAGGTTCAGAATGAAATTGTTATTATGTCTCTTATCGAGTGTCCCGAACTCAAACACCCGCGTCTGCTGTTTAAATTTAAACCATGCAAAAGAGGACAGTGCATTGATGGAAAAGAAATAATAATTATGAAATAATAAACATAACAGTATGCCGTTTTGGTTTTTTAATATTCCCATATGCTCATTTTCTAAAACGCATACATTCATTTTAAATTTTAGTTTCATTAAAGCCTGAAAGAGAGGCCTCTGAGCAAAATTTGTCGGCCATTTCACGCCCTGAGTTGAATGGGACGCTGATGACCTGAGCTGGTAAAGAGCGTCCTTAAATAAATCAATCAAAAAAAAAAAGTTTCATTAAATGTTCTTTAATTTATATTTTTTTCAATATATATTCTGATCGTAAAATTATTGTCATTTCTGTAACAAAAATTCAGTTTCCCATTAATTAAAATACAAAGTTAGGTCAATATTTTTTCGCCCCGAACAAGAAAAAATATATAACAATCCAAATAACACACTTTCACATACTTAAATGTTATGTGATTTCACCAACAAATAAGTGGCCTTCACCCATTCAGGCCTAAGTTTTTCAAGATGGATTATCATGATAAATTAGCTGGGGATCAATGGTGGCAAACTTTTCCCCCCTCCCTTCTCACATTGAAAACCTGCGGGAGTGATTTTTCTCCAAACTAGAATTGAGTTATAACAGATTTCTTTTCTCTCATGCAGAAAACCATGCATACTGTATAACGTACAAGAAACGCCAACGCTAACCATCAGTCGCTTTGTGAAATGGGAAAAACAGCAATGAAGCATCTGGACAAAAGAATTCGAACGTGTGCACACGTTGCATTTTTCCAGACCTGCAAACACACTGAGCTGTAGTAGTATACGATTGGTACACATGAATGCTGCGTAAGAATGAGTTTAGATCGGGAGCTTTTGTATAGAACAGTATGGCATTCTGCTGCATTAAATTTATTCCATACAAAACAAATTGAACAGTGTTTACATTTGGAACTTTTATGTAGGACATTACTGCACTTTCCAACATGGAGGAAGCTTTCTTGTTCTGTGCACCAGCTGCTACTTATGCTGTTATTGTGTAAGAAAAAAGCAAAACGCAGGTGGTGGGCAAGAGGTTTTTTTTTTTTTTTTTTCTGAAGATGAATTCATGTCTCGTTCTTGCCTGATCCTCAAATATTTTACTTATTTATTTTCGTTAATTTCCGGTTATACTTGCGATTTTAAGTTGCCTATCTGTTTTTCCACTTCGCCAAACTTTTCTTTTATTAAACATAATATTTCTGTGATTGACCACTCCTTATGGGGGGAGCCGTTATTTGCTCATGATCAAGTTGCCCAACAAAAATTGTTTTCGCTCATCTAGCTATTTTTTTAGTAGTGTTTAACGCCCGTTTTTATTGCTGAGGCACCACACGGGGTGGACACTGATGATACATGAAATGATATATTGTGAAAGGATATTTTTTTAAGGAAGGAAGCGTTCCGGGCCTAAGTATAGGGTATCTCACCGACATTTGCCAGTTATGAGGACTGAGGAAAACCTGGAAAAAAAAACCCAGTCAAGGAGGACGGTCCTGGCGGGATTGAACCCCAGGCCTCCCGCTCACGAGTCCGCGCCTGAAAGACCTCGGCCATCCGTGGCGGTCGCCTAGCGATACACAAGAGCTTTGTCCTTTTTCTGTACTTGTATAGAACCCATTAATTTGTATGAAACTTGTTCCATACCAACCAGAAATGTTCCAAACACATGCTCTATACAAAAAGTTTCCGAAATGAATCCACCTTAAGAACGAACAGTTTTATTCATTTATTCCCTTACTTCAAATGATCAGATTCCTGGTATGCGGCGGTGTCTTTTACCCCAAAAGTAAATACATGGTTAACCACGAGAAGAATCACTTGTGTTTCATTTCATTAAACTTAACAGAAATTAAACAGGTAATGCTGTAAAAACTGTGAGGGTGAACATGGGAGGATTGCAGTGGTAAGCTAAGAGAAATTGAGAAAATTATCCAAGCACACAGCTTAATGCAAAACTTTATCGAGTAAGTCGGACTAAATGGCGAGTTCCGCCAAGAGCTGATTAGAATGCTAGATGAGTTATCGCGTTTCGCTCAAACTATGCATGGATGTGTGTCCTACATTTGTTGTTACTAAACAAAGATGCCTCGTGAAAGGTACAACCAGTCTCACCAACAGAGTTCGGAAATTCCAGCATTTATTTTGGTTAAAATAGGTAAACAAAAAGGCACTTAAAATAGTAATATAATTTTAAAGTTAAAACAGAAGATTAATGTCACTCATTATTAATGAAAACAGGTATTTAAGATAATTTTAACCACAGAATTAAAGTACGTAAGCTTGCTTTTTTCCCCTCCCTTGGTTACAACAAGATATTTTATTCAAGGTATTAGCTGTCACAGTCAGCCGCTGCTCAATATTTTGCATCATGGAAAAAGAGCGTTTACTTCCATTGAGCGATTGGAACATATTTAAAAGAAGCTATTTCAGATCAAATTTCAGAACATCACAAACGCATACACTTTTTCTAGGTCCACATTAGCACTCATAGCACGTTCACACCTCTAAGACTTTCTCTTTCTTTTCTCTCCTGGTACATACAGTAGTAGATTTACTCAATGTTCAAAGATCCCCATGGATGACACCAGTAGCACTTTTTTCTCCAACTTCAAGATTGATTCCGGTAGCACACTGTAATTTGTTATTATAAATGCCATATCATTGTAGAGTTCTTCATGGTACAAATATTTTTACCTTGCAAACTGAAGCGGTTTCGTCTTCTCCTTAAAAACCCGCATTTGGGAGCGTGATTTTTTTTAAAAAAAAAAAAGTTTTCTTGGCGTTCGACTTATTCACGAGAGGATTCAAGCTTCTTGCTTCCTCGGCGATTCTGCACGGCCCGTGTGCTAGACATGTGAGACAGAGCATTTTCGAGATAAGAACTTTAGAGGCCTTAGCCGCTTTTTTCATGTACGATGTGGCATCTGTGACAAAAAGCAGGACAGCACCATGCCGTACACCATGTAGTCACAGTAGCATTAAGGAATTTGTACAAAATTGAGTCACTGTGGAACTATTTGCTCTGTCCTCGTTGTCAAAAGAAATGCTGATGAAAGGTCACTTTGTGTTCCTTCCATAGTTCCGATACGACGTTGGCCACGTTTCATCAATTGAGATTCACATTTTCTTTTCCGCAACTCCTTTTCAAACCTCTGTAGGGTTACTACAAAGCATACATTCAAATAAGTATTTCTAGTGTGGGTTCTGATCCAATTTCTTTAGATTGGTTTTCAAGTTTCCAGAACGGAAAGTCCAAGAAAGCTTTGCATAGATCCAGGGAAAACTGAGATTGTCTGCTGGATGTTGCAACTGCTGTTGATATTAAAGTGACATTAAGCCCGGCCATTTTAAAAACCGTAAACTTGTGTTTCGCCGTTGCAAGGTTATGATTAACACGGTTTTCACAGCTTTTGCAAGAGTATAGCTCCATCATTAGAAAGTGCATCCGAACCGAATTCGTCAACACAGCCGTGTTAACTTACTACTCAACGATGAAAAATCGGCATGAAAAAGCATTCATCACGAACACTCCAGTTGCCTTTAACAAGTTCAGCAGCAGATTAACAGCTCATTTGAATATTTCACCTATTAGACAGAATTTATTTTCTTCCATTCTCTGCTCCTTATCTCTTCGAGATTGGGAAAACCGATTGTGCATTGTCATTCTTTTAAATGGTGTTTAACGCCGGTTTTAACTACTGAGGTATCACAGGCGGTACACATTGATGATACATGAGATGAAGTGGTATATTGGGAAAGGATTTTTTTTTAGAAAGGAAACGTTCCAGGCATACATTTAGGATACCTCCCCGGCATTGGCCATTTATGAGGACTGAGGAAAACCTGGAAAAAACTTCAGTCAGGGAGATGTTCTGGGGGGAATCGAACCCCAGATCTCCCGCTCAAGAGTCCGCACTTTAACGACATCGGCCACTCGTGGCTATTACATTTTCATCATAAGAAGAGAAGGGAGAGAAAATAGGTAATGGGGCCTGGCGTATTTTATGCGCGCTAGCTGTGAGGAAGCGTGAAACTGATACGAGCTGTTTGCTGATCTCAAGAGGTGAAATGTTGATCAAGACAAAGTAAAGTGCCTTTGAATAGTCCTGGCGAATGACCAAAAGATGGACAGTGGCTTCTGGTACATTCTTTTCTGTTTATGCGCTTATAGGGGAATCAGGTTAGTATCCCACTTACGTGCTAAACACATTTTAGGGATGGTTTATTGCAAAGATGTACCGCATTCATCTTTCCCACTTGCAAATATTTGTTATATTTATGTAGCTGAGAAGTTACCCCAACACAGAGTTACATAGATTTCCTAGAATTGTCCCGCGCATATCCATGCAAGGTCATTCCCCAGGACTATTCACAACTACAGTAGTTCCCTCATCCCATTTTCTGGTATTTGTATATACGAGGTAACCGTATGTTCCTTTTACTAATAAAGATTCTGCTATTTAAAGAGCTTAAGCCAATGGGTTGAGGATAAAGATTTGACTGCTTAAAAATAAATAAATTTAGAAAAAGGTTCTAAATAGATATTTTTGCGCGGTGAACATCCTATTCAATTTGTAAAACTTTTTTCACTTCGACATATGAAATTCTTTTTGTTTTTATTTTTAATGTATGAATAATTGTGGGAAAAATCCATAACGATCCAAAATAGACAAAAAAAAAACAATTTAACTCTTAAAATAGACAAAATAAAACTGGCTGTACCGACTCGAAATGTATAGAAACATGTTAATTTCTATCTGACTCTTAAACATATCCACCCAGTATTTTGCTTTAATTCCGTGCTTTGCTCAACTACTGCAGATGGCGACTTAATGTAACTTCCATTTTATAAATCTTTGTTATTTCAAAATCCATACTTTGACCCCAAACCAATTTCATCTCCTATACTGCCCCCGTTATTTTCTCTCTCATACACATTTATCTTCGCTTTAGTCTTTTCAATATTCAGACTTAATCATAAAACGGCAAAATGAAACAAGGATTGCAGGGCAAAGACAAAGAATAAAGAAACAATGGCTTAGGTGGATGGATGCCAGATAAATCTATGCACATATATTCAGAAATAGATATTAAAGTCACTTGTCTTGTTTGCTTGCACATGCACTAGGGAAGCAAGTGTGAATTTAAACAACACTACTTAGGTAATTATGAATGCAAGTGGAGCTATTTTAAATCATACAAAAATGTCCTCAGAACTTGAATGTTATTGTTACAGAAATTTATGCATATTTCGAATATTTTTGGCCCAATATTCAGTATAAAAAATCTAAAAGAAAACAAGAAAATCCAAAATGCCAACAAATGATCAATAAAACTAAAATGTATTAATTTCCCCAAATTATTTACATAGATAAGTGTGGCCCAGGTCGTTAAGGCGCGGACTCATGAGCGGGGGGTCTGGGGTTCGAATTCCGCAAAAACCGTCCTTCCTGGCTGCGGTTTTATCCAGGTTTTCCTCAGCCCTCATAACTGGCAAATGCCGGGGAGGTACCCTAAACTTAGGCCTGGAACGCTTCCATCCTTAAAAAAAAAATATCCTTTCCCAATATATCACTTCATTTCATGTATCGTTAAGTGTCCTCCGCCCGTGGTGCCTAGTAGTAAAAACGAGCATTAAAAATACTTAAAAAAAAAAAAAAACATCGCGCATGCAGCAAGTACACGTTGCTGTGAGTGCTTTGCCTGTAAATATAATGGTCACAATCATAAGCATCTGGAGAGTATTATGTTATAGCAGCGGTGGCCCAGTGTCTTAAGAAGGCACTGCTTTCTTCGTAGGCTCCTGGGTTCAAATCCCCACACATATTTTTATTATTTGCTTTATAAATATATATGTAAAACATCGTGCAGCCTTAATAGCATCATATTTTAATGTATCATTTGAGTTTAATGGTATTATCTATGCACGCACAAAAACGTAATCACAAACTAACGTATTCTTTACAAATAACTAAATAAGTCCATGGACAGGAAAATTATCTTCTAAAGTGAAACACGTATCAGGTGTATAAACCCTCAGCATGTATAACCGCCCTCAATCTTCGGGGCATAGATGATATCACATTTCTACATTAGTGTGGACGAGAGGCTGCAAGAAACAGCTGTACAACATTAAAGTTTTCTGTGTATGGGAAACAAAATTACGAAACTAATTTGTCATAATAAGTCACAAAAGTTTGTATGTATATGTATATATATAAATTAACACTAATAATAAAAGTAGATAAAGATAAAACACTGAGAAAGAGTCACACTTGAAATTAATTTGCAATTTCAAGTGTGACTCTTTCTCAGTGTTTTATCTTTATCTACTTTTATTATTAGTGTTAATTTGTTACATTGTTAATAGTGTTTATTTTTATTTTTCATTAATATTGTATATATGTATATGCGTGTATATATATGTATGTGTATATATATATATATATATATATATATATATATAAAGTGATTCATGCTGGGAGAACCTGCGCTCTTAACCACGACATTACTGCACCCTCTGCCACAGAGCCAACGGAACATAAAACTAGACAGCGTCTTTAGTACATGACATATAACATAATTGCGGCAGTGGCTACTCAGCTTTGCTGGTTACCTTACGAACCGCGCGATATAAGGATAAGGGCTTAAAGTAATTTTGTATTCAAAAATATTTTTCCCGTCAAAAGGTGTAAAGAAAAAGTGCATGAATTATCAAAATATTAAAACCGATCAAATCATTTGATGAATCCCTAAAATGACACATCTGTGAATAAACTCGTACTTTAACAATTGCACCAGCCAGGTGAATACACATAACTTTTTTTTTTTCCTGTTCTTTGAAAAATAATCCTAGCTAATAAATAATTGTCTTAGAGGAATAATTTATCGAAAGAAAAAATATTCAATAAAAAAGTATTATCCTTACATACTGCTGAATGAAAATAAATGCTGTCCAATTTTTTACCAGTCCATGGTACACCTAAGACAAGAAAAAAGAGCAACAGCTATAAACCACGTCCTTTTTGGAAAACACCGAAAACATTCGCTGGGTTCACAATGCAGTCTTCATTTCATGTTCAATTTATGCCATTAACAGGAAATGTATTTGCTCGGACCGTGTGCTCTGATGGCTGAGCGGAAAAGCGCGTAACTAGTAATAAGAATGCACGTTTGTGTCCTCCTTATATTGAACATTTTATTTCTTAGATTTTGCAAGTTGATTTGTTTCATTTAAGGACGTTCTTTAACATCTCAGATCATCAGCGTCTCATTCAATTCAGGGCGTGTAGAGGCAGATAAATTTTGCTCAGAAGCCTCCTTTTTCAGAATTGAGGTTCTTTTTATCGCCGTAAATCTACGACATGGGACCCACGGCTTTACTTCCCTTCCGAAGGAAGTCATACTTGTAATATTTACGCCCGAAAAAAATCCATCGACACTGGCTGGGACTGAACCCGCGAAAAATAACAAAACAATTCACACGACTACTGCCGTAGGACTGTCAGGAAAAACTCAGTCTGACTTGTGGTGAATGACAGAATGAAGCTGAAGCTGCAATACGAGAGAGAAGACATACTGTAAATCAAGCGCGCAGTCGAACAGAACTTAGTCATAACTAACGCTTCCAGTATTACTCCCCATCTGACTACTAACGAGGCAAATATCCGAGGAAATCCCAATTAAAAACAGGCAGATCAAAACCATTTGCCCCATGAATATCTTGAAGGTTTACCAATCGAAACCTATCTAAAGACTACATTAGAAGAACTTGCAACACAAGAATCAATCAACCTCCTACATTCGAGACATGGAAACACATTGACAATAAGGTTCAAAAACTGGAATTAGCTGCAGAATATCTTAAATCCCTTCCAAAGCATTACACCTGCTCTGTTATTCCACATCGGCCGAGTTTAACTACGTCCTTGAGAATGTTTTTCTTGCATAGTTCCCTCACTATTTAGCTATCTGCCTTCATATCCCCAAGTATTAACAGGGAATTACAAGCAACGATCAGTAAAACCAATAGCATTAGCACTGCTCCTTAAGGTAGAGAGCTTAAACCGCCTCTATCTCCTTTCTTACAGACCGTGAGCTACAAATTTCTGAACCGTTGCTTTATTTGCTGTTAAGTTACTCTCTGTCAACTCTTTTCGCCAATATTTGGGTTCCTACTGTTTTAAACTAAAACAATTAAACCATGTCACAATGTAAGAATTTATATGATTTTTCTACAGGATAAAGCGTTTAAAAATTAACCCCAAAACCATATATAACGTGTGAAGAATTGCTTTGCAGCAGTATTAACAATGATGTAAACTAAGCAAGCAGGGATTTATGACCATGTGTTTGGAAGCCCCCAGGCTAAAATCAAGACATGACTCCAGCACTTTCCTCTTGGAACATTCGATTCTGAACACAGAGATAGGAAAGGTTAACTGCCGACATAGAGTTGTCGAAATTCTTGAAATAAACCTTGTAAAGTGCAAAATATCTGTCTCAAATAATATTAGCCTTAACTAATGAACGTTTGTATTGTTCTTACAAGTAAACCCATTAGTTTTTAACTAGAAAAAATTATGTTCCTTTAAGTAGAATGTGTTCTATTGTTACTTAAACTATTGCGTTGCTTTCTTGTGCTTTACCTCTAATTGTGTGTATTTCATTTCATTTTTTTTTTAATGTATATGTGTAATTTTACTGCACTGTATGGGAGCTTGCTGCATGATTGGATTGTAAAGGTTTACACATTTCTACCCTATTTAGCAGCAACTGACATTAGGAATACCGTTGTGGAGGAGCATAAAGCGGCAGAGCTTGGGCTTTGACCTTACTAATGTGGAGAGATTTTCTATGCATAACCTTGTGTATCTACTACGCAGAAGTTGATCGTCTATAACTGAGATATATTCAGCTGTTATATCTTATTAAACATTACAAATGAATAAAGAGGCATGCACTTATATTAAACGTATTCCTGATTTTATAATACATTGCCTTAACAAACATAATAAAGCCGATTGCTGCAACAATAAATCCCGGATTATGGGATAAAGAAAATATGAAAATGACTGGTTATAGTGTTGAAACGTAGTTCATTGTTACGAAGGCTGCTGGACACTTTTCTCTGCCCAAAAGATCCATTAGTGTCAGTTTATTTTGGCAGTGCGGCAAATTGCCTTATTTACATTCTTACCAGTTCAAAAATGAGGTTGTGGGAAACAGAGCTGACTTACGAGCACCAAACGAATTAGACACTTATTAATTATCTTGGAAGTATGTTGTACAAAAATAAAACGAGAATAAAATTGTTAAAAATTAAAAGCTTGGGCACACATTCGTAGCAATGTCTTCATGAAGACACGCTGCTGCAGCGATAATCAATTTTTCGGTCACACTGTGAAAGTACCCCCATATTGTGGTTTAATAGTAAACTGTTGCTGAATGATATGCTGGTTTGCTTCAAAAAAGTTTTGTGTTAACCGAATATAAAGAAAATGAACACTATACAAAGTTTACATTCTAGGCGTTTTTCTTTTTAACTATTAGAAAATAAAATCGACATTTAAATAATGGGTAGACCAACTGCAGGTTTGATTTGAGTCAAACTGTAGGAAATATACAATGTTTTCCGTAGAGACAGGCTTCATACTGCAGATTCCAGACTTAATCTCAGGGACATCGATTAATTTGTTGTTTGAAAACCAAGAGAATGAAATTTATTTCATAGATGCATTACTATAATGTTTTTATTAAATGCTCGCTCTCTCTGTGTTGTTTATGTTCAGCAACGCACATATAAGTGTTAATTATAGATATTAAAACTTTAGAAACGTCCAATATTATTATTATTCCGTAATAACGATAATAAAATTGTTCCAATGGAGTTTAAGCTGCCGCGAGCCGGCACTGGTATTGTTAAAAGGAAAAGGCAACAGAAACAGGATATTTACTACCAAGGAAATAAAAATATAAAACTTGGCATCATAACCGTGCAACGACGATAAGGAGCGCATATAGCATATTATGTTTCAAAGAAGCATACCACAACGCCTAATAGGCGTAATAATGTAGCTACATAAAGAAACAAGTATCAATTTAAAGACAAAAGATGGCAGTATTTAGGAATAAGACGAAAGTGTAACGGTATTACAGTTTCTTTTTAGCATATATCAGGACGAAGTATGAGTATGGCTTCCTTCGGAAGGGAAATAAAGTCGTGGGTCTCAAGTCGTACATTTACGGCACATAAAAGAACCTCATACCTGAAAGAATAGGTCTCTGAGAGCCAAATTTATCGGCCGTTTCACGCCCGGAATTCAATGGGACGCTGATGACCTGAGATGTTAAAGAAAAGCCTTAAATAAAACAAATCTATCAAAAAACATTTTGGAATATAAACTTAAAGGTAGCAATAAGGTGGTTGAGCGTTAAAATGATAGGCTGTTTAATATAAGGAGCCGCAAAAGAATTAAGGTGCGTTGCAAAATAAGACCAGCTGATGAAACTCGTAATGTATAGGGAAACACTGATATCAAATATATGCGGGCTTATGTAGATAAATGCATGACCTTTAACGTAGGGTTAGTTACAAACATATACATTCGTTGAGCACAGGTCGGTAGACAGAAAATAGCCCTGTTGCAAAATTATAAGACCAGGCTGATACTTTGCGATCTTCCTACGGAAATACTGTTCTGTACATGCGGAGTGAGCAGCCTTGTGTCTGTTGTGTTTGTGAAGGGGGCACCATTAAGTTAAGTATGGGTCGCAAGGCAACTTGTCCAGCTTCAAATAAGGCCTGGGAGACATCAAAAACTTACGCCTAGACAAAAGAGGCAAGTAATCAGAAAGTTCAATGCTCGTGAATCATTTCTGGGACAACTTGCTCGTAATCCCATTGTCAAAGTTTACAAGCTGATGTTATCCAGGTTGGTCAGACAAACATATTGAAATAAAAGAAAAAGAACAAGCATCCCTATCTGACAATCCACCATAAATAGAGATGGGTTGACTGATCTGAGGAACACATCACCTCAGAGGAAGTATGGAAGCATATAATATTCAGCAATGAAAAGAAATTCAACTTGGGCGGTTCTGATGTCTGGGCATACTGGCATGAACCCAGAAAAGAATAGAAAGTGTTTTTATAGAGGCAGCAAGGAAGGAAGTCTCTGATGATCTGGGATGGAAGCCGTTATGGAGAGAAAGTACATCTTGCGCTTCCTGCGGGTCGGATGAAAGCCATGCACTATCACACAACGCTTGAAAAGTAGCTTTTACCTGTTACAGAGAGGATTGGAACAGTGTGTTCGATATTTCAGCAGGACAAATGCCAAATCCACAAGGGAGTGATTTCCCCGCAAAAGTATCAATGTCATGGAATAGTCCGCCAATTCCGCGGGCCTAAACCCCATAAAGAATGTATGGGGAATCTTATTCAGGTCAGTTTATCGGGATGTGAAGGAATATGCCAGTGTGCAGGAAGACCTCTATTATACATGCATGGAATGAATTTGAATTGTCTTGTGTTACCAGAAGCTTGGAGAGGGTATGATGGATCGTGTGATTCAGTTTGTTCTGAAAAAGGGTTCACTTGTAGAAAAATAATAAGTGTTCTTATCGTTTTGCAACGGACTGTTTTTTGTATTCGGCAATCTCTGAAAGCAATACATTTGTTTGTAACTAATCTTATGATAAAGCTTATATAATTGTATTTCAATTTTTCTCTTTACATGGCGAACTTCGTCAGATGGTCTTGCCATTTTGCAATGCACCTTACTGCTCAATACTTAAAGTAGATGATGAGGCATCGGAATTTCTAAGCACTAAATCCAGAATGAAAGGAAGTTAAGTAATGTTCGTATTAGGTGTAGTCAACAGATGATGGTACAATAGGTCACGAGCTACAAATCACTTTCTACCTTTATGCCTGTCACTCGTCAATTCTTTTTACTTGCCCGACGGTGATTCGTAACTTGTGTTACAGTGTACCTAACTTGATATTAATTCCTATACATAATGATGATTATTAAAAGTATGCATTATATTAAAAGTATGCATTAAGCAGTACTGAACTGGACAATGAACTCGATCGCTTCACTACTGGACCACTAAAGGATGCCAGTCAGGCTAAACGTCCACATCTTGCAAAAATGAAAGTTCTCTTTTATCACGACATTGCGCCTTCACACAAGTCTGGGTTTGTTACTGCAAAGCTGCATGAACTTCGCTTTCAAATGCTTCCACGTCCGCCATATTCCCCAGATTTGACTCCTAGCAATTAGTTTTTGTTCCCAAACCAATGAAATGGCCGGGTGGAGGAAAATTCACATCAAATGATGACGCTGAAGTTCAGACAGGCGCTTATTTTTCAGTTGGACAAATGTATTGATTTACAAGGTGACTATGTTGAAAAATAAAAGAAGCATTGCTCTTAAATCTTGCGATTTCTTGGCCAGGACGATAACTTTTAGAACGCCCCTCGTATTTGCTTCACTCTCAGCTGTTATGTTTTGAGGTTAACGATTGTGTTAATCGTAACGTTTTCATTGTAAAGGGCCCTTATCCAGTCGTCAGAACATATCTAATTAATTTTAGAACATTCTCCCTTCTTGAATTAAAGGCGCCTGTTTATTGGGAATGTCCTATTGCTGAAATATTAACTATTGCTTCAAAACTGAGGAAAAGTTCTATAATCTTGGTTCATTTCTACCAGTCTCTAAGATAATGAACTGCAGTACGTCGTCATTGCCTACCTAGGTACTTCGTTTCTACCTATCAAATGATGGACGCAGGTTAAATTCCCGGTAGGGACAAGTTCCTTTATATGATACTCTCAAACTGTGAATATCAGATTTAACTCTGCGCTCATTTGCATCAATTAAATTAATGGTATTAATTATCTCACAAAATTGTTACACTTGACAGGGGCGGTTAATACGGAGAAATAAATTGTAGCTGTGTTACCGTTTTTAAAAATTAGAATTAATAAACAATTTTAAAAACGTATAATAAGTTAAACTAAACTGCACTTATTTACAATGCCTATGTCTAAAAATATTGAACTCTTTTTCTTCACCCATTTTTAATTTAAGCTCATCGCTGTGACTCAGTTGCTAGCGCCCGTCTTGTCAACTGGCGTCGCAGATCATGGGAAATATTTCTTCCGGATTGTTCCTCTACACTGAAAGATAGTGCCAAGTAAGTTTAAATGTTCAACATTCCGCTCTCATTTTCATCATTTTATAATTACATTCGTCTCGAAAGACTTTGGCGGTTGGATGTACGTAAAATGCTTGTAAAAAGATGTTTCCATTTTAAACCATATGAGAAGAAAATGCGAATGAAAAACAAGAACTAAAATAGATTTTTCACTACATATGCAGATGGTTCGAATCCTAATAATATATATATATATATATATATATATATATATATATATCATAGTAGGATTTGAACTGTATGCATATATATATATATATATGTGTGTAATATAAAAGAAAAAGAAAAATAAAGTAACACTATTAGCAATGTAACAAAGTAAGAGTAATAATATCTTTTAAAGGGATAAAACAATAAGATAAAGTCACACTTGGAATCGCTATAATTCGAACCCGTCGAGTTCTTCTATGGCAAGAAGAACTCAAAGAGTTCAAAATATAGCGATTTCAAATGTGACTTAATTTTAGTGTTTTATCCTTTTAAAAGCTTTTATTATTACTGTTAATTATATATGTATAACTGAAAGCACTGTCCTGGGCGCTTCCTCTTTAGCAAAATCACTGAACGGGTGGTAAAACGTTCTTAAATTTGTAAACAATACCTGCGTTGGACTGCCATATCGGCACGGAAGATTTGGCCGATCAATTAGGTCATTTGAGTTACGGGTGGACAGAGCGCGGCTTCGTAATAGAGAGAATCTCTGTCAGCGAGTGGTATGCGTTTGTGCTTTAATTGCGTGTTATTCTTCGTTAGATATACTACTACAAAATTACGCTCGCGAAATGGTTGTACAGAAATTGTTCGTCTATTTAATAAAAAGTTACGAAAAATAGGATCTCTCAATGACAAGAAATGAGTTCCGAGGTGCCTGTTCTTCCGGAAGAAGAGTTAATTGAAATATAGGAATGTCCTACGCAGATTCGGCAACGTATTGCCGCGGGAGGATATAATTTTCAACATCTCTTATAAAATATAAAAACGAAAATGAAAAAATAGTAGCTTTAAGCGCGGTGACTGTCTTTTAGTTGTTTATTTTCTCTTTGCCACTTCAGCTCCATAACATATCCCTACGAACAGTTCGTGTGTTTACGCGCTAGTGATGTAGGAAACGACTCCTTCACAACGGAGACTTCGAGACACTAGAAGCGGTGTAGTGATT
Source organism: Metallyticus violacea (assembly GCA_030762175.1). Taxonomy (NCBI): domain Eukaryota; kingdom Metazoa; phylum Arthropoda; class Insecta; order Mantodea; family Metallyticidae; genus Metallyticus; species Metallyticus violacea. The sequence continues at coordinate 66,889,725 of CM060846.1, forward strand.
CGATTGGCAAATGCTTTACGTTGGCAAGTTTCTACAGTGACCTTGATATTTGTAAACTGTGGTGCCCACTCTACTAGTATGTAATGTATAGCAGGCTTTATAAAGGATTGCTCCTTACGATCTTACCCTGCTATCTCATGTGTAGTGGAACTTAACTTCATAAGCTATATAATTGAGAGAGGGTATATGTTTCATGATCAGATTTAATAGTAAAACGTGTTATTATTACTAGGGAAATTCATAAGCAAACTGCTGTTTCATGTTCCATAATTCTTCACTGACAGTGCTAAAGGAACAAATATATTTCAATCCTTCTTTGGGCTTTAAGATACTCCAAAGAATATAAAGAAAATATAAATTTGAGTCTGAACGCAAGCTAATTTTCTTCTATCAGCTTTACCCACAGCCACTACAGTTAAAACAATTAAAGATGCACAATATAAATATCGGCCTTACTGGTGGGCCATTTGTGCCTACGCCCCCAAAAGAGGGATACCTCCGGGAGAAAGGATGAGATGATGGATTCAACGGGTGGCCATGAGCCAATGGCGACGATTCACGGACACAGAGAGGCTAAAGTTTTCCATACCTTAGGCCCCAGACGTCAGCACGCCTGGTATTTCAAAGGAGAGCATTGAGGGGTCCACCAGGCAGAATACTACAGATGCCAAAACAAACACCTTCCCCATGCGCAAATCCACCGTCACTAGGAAAAGCATCAGTCCACCTCGCCTGACACTTTCAATCCTTCAAACAGAACTATGAAATAAAAGAGCGGAAATTTCCTGAAAATTTAAATTATATCACAGTGACTACATGAGTGACCAGGAAATACTAAAATTTGAATCTGGGACTTGCAGAATGCGAGTACTAAGCCACACCGTTAGGTTATAGCGCGTCGATCCTGGAGGTGTAGTGGTAACCATATATACCTTCTGACCTCAAGATCGCGGGTTCAAACCCGGCCAGGATCGATGGGCCATTCTTTTCGGGCGTAAAAATCCAAAGTATGGATCCTTCGCAAGGGAAGTAAAGCCGTGGGTCCCATGTCGTACATTTATGGCACGATAAAGAACCTCAAGCCTGAAAGAAGAGGCCTCTGAGCAAACTTTGTCGGCCGTTTCACGCCCTGATTTCAATGGGACGCTGGTGACTTGACATGTTAAAGAGCGTCCGGGAAAAAAAAAATTATGGCGTAGCATGACCCCCCCCCCCCTTTCAAAGCTAATGGTCGATGCTTACTGTCCCGTAAGATATATTTACATTCGACCTCGCTTGTACCAGCATTTCGCAATGCAGTGTACTTAAGTCTGAAATCATTTTCTACAGATAAGATGTACACCGTCATTTTGCTGTTTGTTTGACATGCGTCATGCCGAAGCCATCCAGTGAGAGAGCTACAGTGTAACAACTCCAATCCCATTTTAAAATTGCATTACTCTACAAATGGTCAGAATAACGTTATACTTTAACGTATTGTATTAAGACAGCACATTTGCAGTTTTTTTAATCATTTACGATAAAATTATCTGGGTAGTAGGTATATATAATGCCTTCTTCTTTAAATTCTGATCATGAAACATATACACACTCTCAATTAGACTTAAGAGCGTATGAAGTTAAGTTCCACTATAAACGGGATTGCAGGGTAAGATCGGAAGGAGCAATCCTTTATAAAGTCTGTAATATATTACATACTACAGTGGGCACCACAGTTTAGAAATATCAAGGTCACAACAGAAACTTAATGCTGTAATGAAGAGTCTGCTTTGTAACAAAAGCGTGGTATTATAAGGAATCGTTACGTTGATAAGGTATTATAATAACATGTTGTATAAGAGCACGCTGTATATCCTAATTAGTGAAACATGCTGTATAAACCCAAACATAGTAAGAGGTAGACGCAATAAATATTAAGGGTGACTTGCCTTGTCACACTATGCAACGCAGAAGTGACGTGACCTGAAAGGGTCCTCAGAGAAACACTTGCATAAACAAAAAGCAACCCTATTTTCCACTCACTTAAAATATTATATCTACGTGTGCATGTTATAGACAGACATAATTATTGTGCTATGAAGTATTGTTTAGTTTTAAGCTTAACAAACCCAAACTATGAACTTCTTAGAACTTATGCTGTCAGGACCTGGTGACTGTTGACCTCATGGTGGGGGTAAGTGTTTAACAATAATTCTTATGTCAAGACTAGGTGATTATTACCCCTCCTTGGGAATTACAATTGTATAAAAGGTCCATGAGTTTATTCAGAGACAGGAGAGAAGCCTTGGTGCTTGCAGGATCCACGTCCAACTGTATAGGAAAACTCTTTATTAAATACTTATAATTTTAACAGAGTTGGTTGAGTTATTCAGCATTCGTCTGGAAATACCTCGTCGTTCCTGCAGGAGTCGATCTAGCTCGATTCCCCGAAGTGACGCCTATTATCCCAATATAACATCTCTTCTTGTTTTGCCATCGAGATTGAATAGCGAAATTGTAGCACCGCATTAAACAGAAGAACATCAAGTTGTAAGTCAGTTGACGGAAATCACAGCTTGCACTTCATTTAACAACATCCTGGTGCCATCTCGGCAGACGGTATTACACTGGCGTAAAGCATTTGCCAATCGAATCACTATCCGCTTCTTGTGTCTCAAAGTCCCCGTTGTGAAGGAGGCATTTCCTATATCACATGCGCTTAAAATAAAGTTTTAAAAAATAATGCACTCCCGGCTATTAAAATTGGAACGCTCATTAAAAAACTGATCCCACCATTTCAGAAGGAATAAGTATGATTCGGCCAAAATACGACAGCAACACCGAAGATTTGTGGCATACCGAGAATGTGGGAGGCCCTTATCAGAAATTGAATGAAATGCGTTCACAGCGAAACAATAAAAAATAGGTGGATCGAGGAAGGGGGAACACAGATGTACGGCCCTGTCAATCTGTAAGACAGAGACAGGTGCGCAGAACGCACAGCGTGACGCAATTTTATTGGCCAGCAATTTCACAAACAGTTCCAGTGGACTGAGCTTGCTTTTCTGTTCACGCCAGTGTAAATCCCACAGTATATATTCTGAATACATTGTTTAAATGGGATGCTTTGGAACTCTAGATCTACGCCGGGTATTCAGCGAAACGGATAGCGGTTAAAGTAAATAATCCTTGACAGATCTCTATGCTTATCAGTCTCTCGTCATTACTCCTTAGATGGTTCAATCCCCTGGAACTGAGAGGTGAGCGTTGAAAGTTCAAAAGTGGAACGAATCCAATTCTTTCACAATAGTAATAGTTTGTAAGACTGATACAGTGTGAAAAATATATAAGCATGGTAGCAAGGAGATGAAAGTGTAGTCATTTTTGCACTAATCCCCCCCCCCCAAAAAAAAACCTTCCGACCTGAGGGGTAATGAAATGACAGAACAGAGTCCCATAACACTGGGGGGAGGGAACATCTCATGTTTCCGTTAACCACCTATCCATTTCGCTGACTGTACAAACAATAGATACACCCGCAGAAAGCATAAGATGACAAAACATGCTGGTATTAAAACACCGTGATTGTATGTTTTCCTAGTGGATATATAGAATTTTTATTCTAAAAAGTATACAGAAGAATGCGTTGTGTTTATTTACATTTTATTAGAACGGCTATATTATAGTTAGCGCTTTAATTAATTATTGCATAAATTAGTATTCTGCATTCGTATTTATTTTTATGGTTTTTTTCTTTCCTTGTTGCATTTTCTTTATTTCCCTTGTTGTCTTCTTTTTCTTTTCTTTGCATGTGTAGCTAGGAGATGAAACAAGTAGTGCGGGTAGTTTTACAACAGGGAAACGTGAAGTCATTCTAGAATAGCAGAAGAATCATTTACAACATTTTGAACAGGTCATCTGCTGACGAGCTTAAAAATTGATTTCCCGAAGACTGGAGAGTTTACTGCTTAGACACGTGGAGCTGGAAGAATTGCGGACTGTAAGAAAAATATGTATTTTGAAATACAACAGGATATCATTTATCGCTATTTCCCCTAACGGGTGTGTGTTGAGATGGAAAGTTTCCAATAAGTTGAATTTGTTATCCCTGCTTTCTGCTTTAACAATAGCAAGTATGAACGTGTAAAATAAAAACACACTTTAAAAAGTCATTTGCACGAATAAAAGCATAAAAATGAACACCAAACTTTCAAACCTTGAAGATGCTGCATTTTGAGATGTGAAATTTGTTCTATGACAGATTTAATTTAAAAAAAAAAAAAATGTTGTTTGTGATTAGAGTTGTGCTCTTTACGCGATGTCAGTGACTATGCCTGAAAGTTATTACATAGCTTCTTAGCTAATTCATTTTTTGTGTGTAAGGCAGGTTTTCCTTTTTGGGCGTTGAACATTAGTGATATGCTTGGCATGGGCTTCCAGCCGCATCATCACCCCTATAATATCTAGAAGCTAATAGTTGACAAGTAATGAAGTGGGTTATCCCGACCTGGAAAATCTGCTCACACTATCTAAGCAGGCAAGTTTTCCGGTATATAGAGAGGAAGAAAAGAGAGAAAGAGATGCACAGATGATAGCTCGCCTACTACAGGACTTCCAGAGTATAACTTTACTGCTTGCACAGCCGACCGCGCCTTATGCGTATTGCGCTAAGGCGCATCAAACCCAAAGTTTCATATAATTAAGAGAGGTGACTTGTATACAATTTGGATTTTCAGAACACTAGCGAGTGTTGTGAGTGTTCATTCAACCATTTTAGTAGTCGATTAACCTTTCGGTTATTGATGAAAGAAACCAGTCACAATAAGTACACATGCTATGGGAGACGAAAAACCCCCAGCGAGTAGTAAGGACATATTCTGGAACCACAGTATATGACAGCAAGGCGTAGTATTGTGTCCTTGATATTCCTTCGAGTGCATATCGTATAGATAAGGCTCAATACGCTTCTATAGTAATAAAAAAATATCTTAGAATATTATCCAGTACACTGTAGTGCTTAATGAGCGGATATTAAACAAAGCCGGTGGTCCTGTACTACTTCTGTATAAAAGCGGAAAGCATAATTAAATCACAAAAGAAAAATATACAACAGACAAGTTCATTTTGCCTTTCAAAACTTTCAAAAAAGTATATAATTCAATGGCATTTGATGCATATATACTTTTGTGAATGAGAAGTATGATTTCGTAGCAAGGGCTGAAAATGCCTACCATTAGCTTTAAATCATTCCTGCACACGACCCTTTTTCTCTCCTTTTTAATCACGAGCGGATAGTGATGATGACATTGAAGTGAAGACTGTTGAGGATTCCATAACAAAAGCACATTCAGATGCGTCACGCCACTACCAAGGACAGTAAGCCCAAAATCGCTCCTTATGGGCATACGCGACAAACCATATACGTTTCTCTTTACCTTATTCCGAATACCATCAGTATCAGGTTTTCTTTACCATCATTCTTTGGCTGGTACGCACAGAACCGCTTTTTGCGATAAAAATTAGTTCGTTGTTAGAAGTAACAATTTATCCTTATGCATTTAAAGAATCTTAGGACACTTTCGTTTTCAATAACAAAGTACGATGTGTGACAGCGTTGACACAACATATCGTGTGAGCTTACTGTTCAGGTTAACCGTTAAATTTGCTCCATCACAACTTAGGCACTTGTAATTTGATTACTACATGCGCTTGTCGCGCAACAGTGAACTGAAAATCTTCAGTTTGTTTGTTAACACAGTTCGCTGATCTACGTTGTAACGTCATTTGTGGGGGGGGGGGGGGGCATGATCCCGGCTACTATGCAGTCTGTTAAGTTGTGCCGTGTGCCCCAAAAGCTACAATCAGGGGGAGGTGATGCAGAAGAATATACTAGTTCTATTTATGTGCGGAGAGTTAAAAGCAAATCGGGATTAGAGATAGTGAGTTTCCATAGCCGTTTATCCAGTACGCCTAGATGTAATCACGTCAAATTTCACTGAATTGCGTATATTAGTTTGAAAGTTATAAAGGGAAATCACGGACAAAAATCGAGTGAACGATCTGATATAACTATGTTGTATAAACATAAGTGTGAGTTGGCGTAAAGTACAATTTGCAAGTTTTATTGTTTATTTGGATGGTATTTGGGGAAAATCCATACCATTGCTTGCGTCATGCGCAAAACCGTACAAGCTAAGAAGCAGATCTCGCCACTTTACCGTTGAATTTACAAAATGAAAAGATGACATATAGCAGGCAACACTGAAAGCCAATGAGGTTATGTTTTAGTTACTAATGATTATGGGAATCGTGGGGGAGATAAAACTGAAAGGTGAATGAAGACAAGTTTAGCATCTTAACTGACAAAAATTCCAGAAACCGCATTCATAAAACGATTAAAACAAAATTCTGCAGTGCACCTAATAAAGAATGAACCTGCACAAATGTCATAAAAGCTTCCATGCTCCTGCTTTGCTAATTCAAATTATTCAGGTTGATTAATAGTGTAGCCTTATTTATTAATTGCGTAGCATACTGAATCAACTTTGACGACAAACTGATTGCAAATCAATCAGTGCCAAGTGTTCAAAAGTTTTTTTTTTCCCCCGTGAGTGGTGCAATAAGATGTTTCTCCAAAACTGTTTACATTGCATGATAATGTCGATTTGGTTTATTTAAGGAGGCTTTTTAACATCTTCAGGTCGTTAGCGCCCCGTTCAATTCAGGGCGTGAAACGGCCGATAAATTTTACTCAGAGGCCTCTTCTTTCAGACTTGAGATCCTCTTACGTGCCATAAAGCTACGAACGGGACCCACGGCATAACATTCCTTCCGAAGGAAGCCACACTTTCCTAACTTACACCCGAAAAAATCCATCGACTCTGGCTGAAATTAACGAGTTCTCTAGGTTTCAAAGCCAGTATCACTAGGCCACCAAGACCGACTATGCATGATAAAGAATACTTCTATGGGTTAAATTCTATGGACAGTTTCTTTTCAAATTTGCCTTATACCAGCTTTGTTCTTAGCTCAGGTTTGCATTGGAGTATTAAACCTCTACATGCCAATAACAAAGCACGTACCATAATTAAATAAATAACAAAATTAAAAATAAATAAAAACAAGAAGTCTTGGAGGTGCAATAGAACATTCTGCAAATTTTGAAGAAAATGTAGATACCAGCTTCAAGATACATCCAAGGAGATATTGTCAAATAGTTAAATGGAAAATATCATGGAAAATCTGAAATACAATGCCAAAAATTAAAGATATAAGAATGCAATGCACAAATAAAAAGATATGAAAGCCGGATTATCAGTAAGGGGTATGTTCCTATGGCATGCTTTCTTTTTTTCTAAGGCCATATTTTGAGTTTTAATAAAGTAAAAGCATGTATGTGCAAGTTTTTTCATGAAAATGTAGTGCTTTTTACTTTGTCTTAAAAATCGTATTTTATTTTACTGTTTATATGTCATGTCATATTTAAGGGATTTTCATACTAAATGAACACTTGATGGCAAGTAATATATAATGGCAAATTTTTTAACACTGAAATTCAGAGTGCGTTTTTGTTAAAGTACTCGAGTAGGTGTTCTGCATTCTGTGGAATGCAGGTTTCCCCCCCCCCCCATTAGCAGGAACTCAATATGCAATAGCGGTATTTAGGCATTTTTTCGTTAACTCTGAATGAGCTAACCCCATTACTTACCACCTATTAGTTCAATGTCACGATATATAAACGGGGAAATTAATTTGCTATTTCCTTGAAAAGAGAAAATATACATTACAAGGTTTCTCGTTTATTCTATTGAGATCTCAAATTTAGTGTTTGATTTCAACATGCCTAAACTAAGAATTCCAAGAGTGAAGAGTTCAGAAGTTTCATTTGAGAGTTTGGAGAGTTGGCTTTAATAGTGATAGCGTTATTTTGTATTGCAAACTGCAAACTCACAAGAGTTTTAATATGCAACAGTATTTTGATACTACAAAGCATTGGAACTGCTATATAAAGTTCAATTTTGGTACAATATCAGTGCAATTAGCCTCCTGGCAAATGCAGGAATACCTCATACTTTTTATTTTCTTTTTTTAATGGTGTTTAACGCCTGTTATTAATACTGAGGCACCACAGGCAATGGACACTAATGATACATGAGATGAAATGATGTATCGGGAAAGGATTTTTTTAAGGAAAGAAACGTTCCAGGCCTAAGTTTTAGGGTACCTCCCCGGCATTTCCCATTTATGAGGATTGAGGAATATCTGGAAAATATCTCAGTCAGGGAGGACGTCCCTGGTGGGATTCGAACCCCAGACCTTCCGCTCACGAGTCCGCGCCTTAACGACCTCGGCAACCCGTTTCAGCATGCCTCTTATTGATGTACTAAAGCGACTTAAAGTGATTTAAAGGAGCAAATGGTAAAGTGACTGAAAACGTTATTTGCAAAACTGGAAAGAAGGCTGTTGTCCATTGTGGGCTATTCCACCCTCTCAAAAATAAGTAATATTTTTTGAGAATATAAAGCAAAACGTAAATATTTTGAGTAAAATATTCATTATATGAATCAACTATTAGGTCAATTTGTGCCTTTAACTTCGCATAACATTCAATTATATAGTTTCTTCTATTATAAGATATCCTGTCTCACAAAAACGATTTCAAATTTGTCAATTTGAAAATGCACATAGTCATCATTCAGTGTAATTTGGCTTCCAAACAACACTAACCCAGGTATGAATATTTTATTCTTCTTAATTATACTCGGAAAAATGACTTTTACATCCTGGACAAAAATGATTGTTTCTCGTCTATTTTGATACATAGAAATCGAATATGTCCTTTAAATTAGTTTTTCTTAATATTTAACTTCAGACTATGGAAAAAGTATATCATGTATGGCAAATACTAAGAATATGTTACTTAGAATTTTGTAGAATGGATGCTAAATAAATCATTATATGCAGTTTAAAACATAATTATTATGCTTGGTGAATTATCTAATCCTTAAAGTTGTGTGCGTAACATATAGCTTTATTACCGGAAGTCCCTTGCTGGAATGGGAGTGCCAGAGTGGAACCTACCGCCTCGAGTAGCCGAGGACTTCGGGTTTAGAATCCTGCCAGGACCGTCCAACCTGACTGAGTTTTTTTTTCCGGTTTTCCTCAGTCCTCATAAATGGCAAATGCCGGGAAAGCACTCTGTACTTATGCCTGGAAGGATTAAAAAATCCTTTCCCACTTTATCATTTCACCTCGTGTATCATCAGTGCCCATTGCCTATGGTGCCTCAGTAGTAAAAAGGGCGTCAAACACTATTTAAAAAAAAAAAAAAGAGTGGAAATTTCCATTGAAAAGAAGTGAAATGTTAAAAAATAAATACACTAATAAATGTGTTATTGATTCTTTTAAAAATATCCTGAGGAAACTTTTGTTTGGAGTTTTGGTTTGATGATTTAATCTAGTGCTGCTGTTCTTTGAAGCAAGGTAGTGACTTTATTTCTGTGTTCAGCATGGACAAAACTGGGAAATGTTAGTGTCATAATCATCCAGATAATTTTTAATGTGTTTGTGGAAAATTCACACCAAAATTTCAAAGAGAAAAATGTATAAAATTGCAAAAAATACCTTACTTTCACTACTTTGCTCTGCAAAATCAGTGATCAAGATAAAAGGTGGGTCCACAAACAATGTTATATTGCTTGAACTTATGCATAATAATTTCAGAAACTGGTCATATGGGAAGTTAAAATTCTTACCATTTACTGTACCTAAGATTTGGCGAGAACAAATCCACGCAAATGATTATTACTGAATGGAAAATGTATCAGGTTTGACTAAGAACACAAAATCCAATGTTATTTATCAAATGCGCCATCAACTAGACCAGTCCCTCATAGCAAAACTTTACCAAGACCAGTTTCTGCAAAGTTATTTGAAGAAACTAATAAGAGCAGTGATGATTAAAATAAGTCTTTAAGTGATTCAACATATGAATGTTCCACCACAGGAACATGTGGTGCAGTTGTTCCATCAATTACATTTATATGATTTAATGCAGGATTTAAATTTGTAGAAAAAAATGCAAGCAGAGATCTTGGGGCTCCAGGTTGCAACAGCAGAATAAGATCGCTGAAACAACTGGAATTACAGTGTATAGGAAACAGCCTGATTTGTTTCCGAGTTTGACAATTTAAAGGAGGATATTTTCATCGGCCCATGGAAAAGGAAGCTTTTAAAAGACAAAGTTTTTTAGTTACCTAACAAATGTGGAATTGGCAGCCTGACGTACTTTCATGGTAGAAGTAGAATGGTTTCTTAATAATAAAAAGGATGAACAATATAAATCTTTAGTGCACACATTACTGCAATGTTATAAAAAATGGGCTGTAAGCACTAATAGAGTATTTCCTCCATTCACACTTACAACTTTTTTCCTGAAAAGTTGTATGTAATGAACAGGGAGAATGTTTCCTTCAGCAGATAGACACTATGGAAAAACTTTATCAAGGTCTTTGGGATCCTGCAATGTTGGGGGATTATTCTGGTTTCTAAAGAGGAACAGTAATTCTGACTACAAGAGAAAGTCACCAGACAGCAACCATTTTTAAAGATCTATTAATATTTTAATCATTTTATATAAATTAATTTCATTGCTAATTTGATAACAAGTGCTTTTCATTGTCCTAAAAAGAGCAAATTTAAATGTACATTTAAATTGCCAATTAAAAATTGAGAACTGGATATTTATGGGTATCTTTTTGAACTAAGGAAAAATCCAAAGTCATTCTAGGATTCAGTAATTCACTCTACATAAGCAACAGCTATTTTCACTCTGGAGGTAAGACAAAAATTTGTTTTTTGTTCCCTAGTGTTATCTCTCTTCATTTTCAATTCATATTACTCACTGATGGACATTTATTTTTATTTTCAACTTGCATAATTTATGATTATTTTGAAGTGAAGAGAAACTGTTACTATGAAATAATGGAAAATGTATTTGAATAAGAAATTAGAATAAAATATCAAAATGTATTGAATGATAAAGTCATATTTTGGGCCATAAATGCATACATAATTTCAAGTCATGAACAGCCTAATTATCATTATGAAAGAAGTATGAAAATATGTCCTGGTGGGATTGCATAGCAATCAAATTAATGAGAAATAAAACCAACCTTTAAGACAAGAAAGTGAAACAAATTAAGAAATAACAATAGATGAACTCAAAAAAGCATTTAGACAATGAATTAAGGAGGGATACTAGAGAAGATGGCCTGGCACTGGAATATATTAAATATGGGGTAAGATGGTGATATTTGAAATATATAAATAAGTGCTGAAAAAAGGGTAAATGTAAATATTGGGAAAAGAATATAATACTACTAATATATAATAGTGGCAAAACGACAAGCGGTAATTATAGTAATGAAAATTTACTCTGTATGTTAGAGAAAAGGCAGCAGAAAGAAATATAACTAAAATAAAGCACTTTTAGGCCACAAAGACAAATGCTTGATCACACATTTACAGATAGAGTATTAGGCAGAGGGAAGGAATTGATCATGGGATTACTAGATATGAATACTGCACCAATGGAGAAATTATGGAAAGTACTTCAAGCAAAAGAAAGTTTGTAAGGAAAATAAAGAGTTTATATGCAATTGTCAAAGGGACTGTACAAAAGGAGGGGATAAGTCAGAAGAATTTAAAATGGGAAAGTGAGGTAAACAAAAACAGTTTTCTATTGTGATCAAATATTAAAATAAGGCAAAAACAGAAAAGGATATGAAATTGGGGAATAAGGCCTATATATATAATACAGCAGTAATTTCAGAAAAAGATTAGGATTTTTGCTACAGCGTATTTGAGTGGGCATGTGCATATAAAGATAGGGGAATGAAAGTATATGCAGCTAAAAGTCAAATAACATTTGTTACCAATGGGGGAGGAAAAATAACTAAGAAATAAACAGAAAATGGAAATCTTAGAGAAAAAAAGTAGACATCCAAATCCAAGTTTGGTAGGAAGGCACAGAAATTAATTACAGAATTCAGAAGCCTAACAAATATACCATCAGCTTAATGAAAAAATTTGGAAAAAAGAGATTAGTAAAACACAGATGGTATACATGTTCTGACTTTCCTCTATAGAAAATGAAAACAGAAAACTAGACAGATGTTCAGATGTCCATTATTAGAGCAGATGAAAGTGGAAAATCAGGAAACCAATGTTGGAATGAGAAGGAATTCTATACAGAGCAGACAGGGAAGAATAACAGGCTGGCAGCTCCAAGTAAAAATAAATACAGGAGATAGCTCAAATGCCTGGTATTTTATATGATGTGATAAATCTTGTTCTGTTGATCACATATTGATCAAAGCTCCAGTATATGACATGTGTCACACAACAAGATAATTATAGAGTATGTAATAAGGGCATGCCACTATGTAATAAGGGTATGCAATGATATTAAAGTAAAATAAATGAGTGAATAGGAATCTCCTTACATTTTAACATTAATTAAATTTGGAATCAAACACTGTGAAACATGTATTAATAATCTCTTTTGAGTCGAACTATTTCAACACACTCTTTTTGGCTTCACTTACTGGAAATTTACTCAGGACATGTTTCTTGTCAGCAAATCAATCCACAAAAGTCAACCCAGACACCTACCAACTCATACGAATAATTCAACAGTTCCTTAACAGCTAGGATGTGGATGAGGGTCCACAAAACATGTCCTGAGTAAATCTCCAGTAAGTGAAGCCAAAGAAAGTCTGTTTAAATATTTTGAATCCGAAGAGATTATCTATCTTTATGATTATAAAAACTGCATTTCCTACATTATAAGACTTACTATTTTGATAATAAATAACCAAAAAATATGAAACTAAACCTAACCCATCTCAATTTCTTTGAGTCATCCAGTACTTTAAATATTTCGACTTAGAAAATATTAACACTTTATATATTTATAAAGACTTCATTTCTGTGAGTATTGCAGGTATATAATAGCCTTCTTGAAAATTTTAATCAGTTTGCTGGTGTAAATAAATCAATTCATGTCTATCATTGTTATCAAGCACTATAGCATTAATTATGAAACTATCATAATTATCAGCCAGGTGACACAAAAGCAAATACACACACACAGCTGTGAAGGTGAGAATATTAAGTTAATAAGGATATGTAAGAATTCTTAAAATTCTTGGGCTCTCTTCTGCAGGACAAATATTTTTCTACTGTGGGTTGATTTTCCCTATAAAATTAACCCATATCTCACAATACATTGAAAATAACCAGTATACTGTTCCCATTCTAGGTGCAGAAGATTCTTTGAATTTCTCAAAGTAAAATGGCTGAATTCATTTGGAACCATAGTTCATATGTGTTTCTTCCAATTAATTTCATGATCAATCACTGGTGCAAAAAATGTTTATGCAAGAGACCTCCTCTATTGAATTATTGAATATTTATTTTTGGTAGCTTCAAGTCATGCATTTACTTCTTCAAAAACCCTTATGGGTATACTTGGCAACTGCTCAGATGTTTTCCAGATATAAATAAATTATTACCAGCTTTGAGTTCTTGCTATAACTATATAGCAAGTCATTAATGAAAATCAGGAAGTGCAATGGACCCAACACCATTTCCTAAAAAACTCTATATTTTATTATGCACGATATCAATTCATGGCAGTTAATTAGTATTTTGGGCCCTTATTTGTTATATGGGAGACAAACTAAAAGTTTAATAATGCCATAGATGTTTAATTTTTGCAGTGCAGCATTTTACAGTAAATACTATCAAAAACTTTGGACACATCACCCAATACATGGAAAGGTATAATATTATTAGCATTTTTAAATACATTTCATTTCACAAATAGGTGTCCAGGTTTTATAACTTGAAACTACAGAAAGGTATGAGCCCAACCAATATAATTAATTTCCACCTCATAAATCTCCCCAAAATGTGTACCACTCACAATTGGCATTAAGTCAAAAGAATGTAGAAATTCAACTAATACAAAGATATTGGATTTAAAAATTCCAATAGCTTGATCTTTACTAAGGTGTTAAATGTGAGTAGTTTAGAGCTTACAGAATATCATTTATTCATAAATGAAAATTAACATTTATGGACTCTGTAGCATCTTTATGTGAACCTCTGGCATAACCACATAATGGATTTGTATATTACATTGGTACCAGAACAGTTCTTATACAACTCCAACATGTGGTCTTAAATTTGGTAATAATGTCCTCCAAGCGGTTAAGGTAAAATAAATAAAAATGTTCTGAACAGTGACCATTTTTTCAAATATTGCTTTCTCAATACAGTTTAACTTATTATAAGTAGCTTTCCGATCATAAGGGAATTCAAAAGTTCCCATAAACACAAAATTTAACCAGCACGAAAAGAGACAATATATCAACACAAGTTCTACTTCACCTATAATTTCATTGCTTGATAATTCCACAAAAATTCCAACCACTTATATTTTTTTGCTATCATAGAACTACCATATGATGTTCCTCTTAAACGACACAAACCTAACCTGATCCATTCAGGTTGACATGCTGTCAAGTCGTTACTTTCATTAGCATCACAGATTTTGAGATACTAGCCATAGCATAATAAATGACAAGCACAGACAGAATCTCCCCTCTTAAGAAATCAGTATGGTACATACCTTATCGTCTGCTTCATTCTCCTCCTCAGCCATGTTGTCTTGATTGTCAATTTACTAAATTGGACCACCAATATTAAAATATGTTCTAGCTACTCTACATGTTTAGAAACAAGATGTGTAACCGGTAACACAAATACCGTTGACACCCCTCTTGGGGTTTAGGCACGCACTTCATAGATACAGCACACCACCCTGCAATTTTAATGCCCTCCTTCAATTGATTCCAATGTTTAACATAGATAAACTGTATACTACGCATACTACATTGCTTGACCAATGACCAGCGGAAGCAACGAATGGGAGTCCAAGACACTGAAGTAGTACTATCTAGGTTCGCAGGTGGCGCTGAGGTTCCGTTCCGCACGGGAAGCACAGTTGAGAGTGCTGTAAAATCATGATGTAACTTTTTGTTGCATATAACTCTATAAATAGGCTGAATGGCTTGAATATTTCGTTTACAAGTCACGTTAGGATGCATTATAGTACATCAAAAGTAAATAATAACTTGTTAGTTTTTGTTAACAGAAGGGAATATATGGTTTTACTTCCGTTTATGAGACCAAATTTATTTTAAATGTTAACTTTCTAAACCTGATTTTTTTTAATAGAATATTAAGAAAATATATTAAGCGAGGTGTCATAGAATATATATCCGCCATACATAGCGATATGATTTGCAACCATTTTTTAAATATACTTTCTTATATAGAAACCAGCGTGGTAAAAGATGAAAAATATTAAATAAAGTCACAAATTTAGTGGCATTACATGAATTTGCAAAATGATAGTAAACCATTTTCAACTGTAAATAAATTACCAAGTGTATAAATCAACATTTTAACCGAAGAGTTAAATGAAACCCAAACTAGCATATCGTTCAAATCTATGTATTGTAACTCATGGATGCCATTACATAACACCTAATAATCAATATGACTGTTAGTTGCTGTTAGTAAATATATAAACTAACATGGAAATGCAATAGCTTCCATTATCAAAAGTAATTGCCACTCTGCTTTGTTCTTGTCTGACCTCAAAATGGTAGAAACCACTTCCTTCCATTTTCATTAGATCAGAATTTCTGCGAAGGTAAAATACTGTGGAACCTTGTCATAAACTGCCACTTATAAATTACGTTGTTAATACCTGCTATAGACAACCTTGACATACAGACCTATGGTTCATAAAGAAAGAAATTGTGGTCCCTAAGTTTGAAAAATTACGAATATGCAGCAAAGATGAATTTGCATTCATATAAGAGGCACGCTCACCCCTGTCTTTGCCATACAGAAGAAATAAGCCAATGATGCATGGGCTCCACGAGGCCCCCATTTTCTAGGACGAAAGTGAACGATTTATTACTGAGCTTTGTACTTCGAAATGTTGTGAAATTATTTACAATTTTTTAATGGCGTTTTAGCGCCCATTTTTACCCCTGAGGCACCACAGGCGGTATTTACAAAATGATTCCTGAATTTTTTTTCTTAGGAATACAAATTGCTTATATGGTTTCAGTATTGGACCTATTTTCCCAGCAGTTCGTAGAGAGTTCACATGTAAAAATGCTTTTCTACAACTGCACTTGCGCCTATTACAACCAACGCAAAACTCATAATCACTTTTTTAATTGCTATTGCTACCTTTAAGTGTCTGAAAGATATCACGCTACTTTTTTTTTTTTTTTTTTTTTTTTTTTTTTTTTTTTTTTTTGCCATTTCAGTTTTCGTCCACTTCCATTCTTCTACTTGTGATATTTTTACAATTTGGACATTTAAAGAATCTAAATTGTATAGGATCAATTCTTACTTAACCATACTTTACAGTTTAACTTTTTAATCCTTAGTCACAGAGAAACCCACTTATTCCTGAAGAATACGAAGTAACTTTACTTCTAGTTAATACTTCCTGAGATGAGACATAGCCATGTGTCGGTCCATTACGTTTGGCCTTTAATTTAATTGGATGAAAATAATGTCGTAGTCATTAACACTTAGAGGAGGTGGCCATATTTGAACTCTAGTAGTTCGAGATATAGCGATTAAAAGTGTGACTTTCTCTTAGTGTTTTATCCTTTTCTGCTTTTATAATTACTGCTAATTTGTTACATTGTTAATAGTGTTACTTTATTTTTAATTTTTATACTTTTAAAAGGAATGTAAAAAGCTCTCCTTAGGAGACATGAAGCAACTTAAAATGCACAAAGGCGTGCCACATTTAAAGTAAGGAACACACACGCGCATACATACATGCACACATACATACATACATACATACATACATACATACATACATACATACATACATACATACATACATACATACATACATACATACATACATACATACATACATACATACATACATGCATGCATGCATGCATGCATACATACAGGGATGCATAATTAAATGCTATATATACACCACCGTCATTATCTTGGGATGTCCAACGGAACAGGGCTTGGTTTTATTTACAAACCGATACAGGCTGCACGTGTCGTAATAAAACATAATTTAGATCCAGGAAGTTTCCTTATACACTTTGGTGCAATTGATTTAACCGCCAAAAAGGCGTTTCTTCAATTTAAGGGATTTAGGTGCAATTTAGAAAATGACTACAAATTGCGCTAGCAAAGAGTTCGATTTTATCATATCGCTAAACTCGCATTCTCACATTTCCGCCACCTCATAACCGCCATATATTATCAAATTGTATATTCTTTCTAAGTCCTCGTAATTGGAGGCCGTGGTCTCGTTACTTGAACAGTATACAACAGAGTGACGATTGGGAAAGCATCGCTTGTATCCGTGGAAAAAATGTATAAATTTTCCATTTGCCCCTCTTATATTCCTATACTTTGTGACCCATTATTTTAACTTCCTTGCATCTAAAAGCGTGCTGAATTATGATGTTTTGTTACTGTTCCACCCACGACAGCCATATGCACGCTATTCACAATTGTTTATCCGTCAAAGGGAACCCACCTACGGATATTATGGGAATCCCATTTGGCGGCATAAATCTCTTCCCGTACACATTCATACTTGCATTAGCAATTACAATGCATTCTCTAAATGAATCTATTTTATTTTCGTGTATAAATTCTGTTCGAAATTTCGAAACTCCCCTGTATAGCAGAAATACGTCCATTTTACAGCATGACACCATTTCCTCCTTCATGTTAAACAGGTAAGCGGAGGACAGCTTTTCTGCGTGCCATTCCTCGAAGGCTTTGGGTCCATCCACGGAAATGTGCCTTCTGGGCAGTAATACTTTCGTTTGGGGAAGGGACCCACTTAGCGTTCATTTTCCTTATTATTAAATAAGTAAGCAAAATACCCTTTTCATTCCGTAAGATTGAATGATTCAGGAAATCTGGAATTTCCAAGATATGGAGTGTTTTTCGTACACTTGAAGTATATAAAAATAAAAATGTATTTTTCATGTTTTCCAATTTGTACGGCTGAATGTAACACAGGTGATTTGTATTCACGTGAAGTTTATGTGTATTACACAATTTTTCATTACGCTTGTGAGTCGTCTTTTTTCGTCTACTATTAACCACTTTGTTGCACGATAAGCGTACATTTTCAACGCCGCAAACGGAAAGCTTTTGAAAGTAATACACTGCCTTCAATATAGCATCTCTTTTTTACGCAATGATGGATAATTAAGTTGCCGACAATGACATTTGCATTTGAAAGCTCCGTGCAAGTCAACTATAACATTAAAGTGCCCGTCATGTAACATGAGGTCGATATGCTTTTCGGATTTTTTTTATTTGACCTGTATAATAGGCTCTTCTCTGAATGATAAAAAAAAAATCCCATGATGTAATACTCCTATAGTGACTGGTCAAACATTTGCCCGGGTTTAAAAGTAAACACTCCGTTGCGTTTTACTTAAAAGTTCGCACAATTCTACAACCTTTCCCTCTTGAATAAACTCAAAACGCATAATTGCCATAAAATTACTCTTGTCATCAGCTATAGCTTTACGCATGGCAATGACTCTGGGCAAACACAGATTTTCCTTATTCTTTATTTCAATTATTGCATTATTCTTGCTATATGCATTGAAATACTTGAAGCACGAGCCTTGAACCATCTTTGTCCATACGCAGATAATTTTGAGAAGTCCTACGATAAAAAAGTCCCAATCACTCAGTATTATTTTGGTTCCAATACGGGCTCTAGGTTATCTTGATCAAACCTGAGAACGTTCATAATAAAAAGTCTAGAGGGATTGTTCGAATCACTAGTTGATAAAGCAAGATACCCGGGTTCATTGCTCAACAAATTTTTATTTATACTTAAAATCCCTGAAATGTTTGTGAAACTTACACTTCTCGGTTTGCATTTTCAGATATGGAACGAACAATTGTACCATCTCTGAAAACCCAGAGTAAAAATTATTTACGATTCGTTTTCTATGCTGGATAATGCCAAATAAAGGTTCTGAACTTACCGATATTTTCTTGGAATCACTATCGTTAAATAAGTCGTCGTCCTCGTCGTCGTCATCAGAAGGTAAGGGATAAAATCCTTTGTAAAATACGGTGATAGGACCGCGCCCTTCATTATATACGGTGCACTTCAAGGTTAGAAATAAATATAAACATTTCATCAATATATATATATATATATATATATATATATATACACACACACGTGAGTACGAAAATACATCATGCCATGTTAAAACTAATTTACACATCTATGTAAGTAAACAAATAACAATTACGCTATATCTATATACAAAGAGAACGATTTACCATAAACAGCATACAGGGTAAACATGATAGTAATCTGTACCGTTACCTTTATAGTTTGGTCTACAATCAGATTTGTCGTTACATTAAAGTAGAAGCACGCAAAATTAAAGCTAAAAGTCCTATTAGGATTACTACGAGCTGTATTTCATTACCCAACATAGCTTCCATTATTGTACAGCCTTTACACTCTTAAACAAGCTAACTGCCTATCTTCGATCCAATCCTTTTTGGGTTAATTCCCTGTTTTGAAGGAATTAGATTTGGGGAAGCACCTAGCCACAATGTGGTCATATCTTCCAAACACTTTAATCTGCTGGCTTGTCGGAGAAATTTATATCAGCTGGGTGGGGCAGTATTGTATATAAGTGTCGCCTCAAACACTTACTCACTCACTCACTCACTCACTCACTCACTCACTCACTCACTCACTCACTTGCCAACACGCATAGTGTAGCTAGTCATGCGATGGATGGGCATCTGGCCATCCATCCAAGTGTCGATCACGCCCAAAGCAACTTAACTTAACCCGTATTTCCTTGAAAATACAGGAGTCCGTCATCAGTATGGGCTACCTCCGCCAGTGGAGGACCACTAGGCTTGCAGTATTCCGAACACTTGCCCAGTGGATTAGGCCCGTCATAAGACAACAAATACAACTAGACAAGAAAATACAATTTGAGGATAAGCTAAAAACTGTAAAACACTCCGATGCCTCGCTCTGGAACCTACTGCGAGCCTACAAAACCTCTACTGGAGAGGACCTCCGAGCTCAGGTACTACACGCTCCACAAGGCCCAATCTACTCCCCTGCAGAAAAATCCCAAATCTTTGCCGAACACCTACATTCAAAATACACAGAAAATCCTGCTCGGAATGCTGCCCACGACACATTGGTAACAAATTGGACACGTGTGTGGAAAAATCAACAGCCTACACAAGACATACCTGCAATAACTCGTCTACAATTATACAACACCATACGCAATCTACCAAATAAAAAGGCACCAGGACCGGATAACATAAGAAATGAGGACCTCAAAAACCTGCCAAGGAAATCCCTTGTACACTTCACTCAGCTCCTAAACTCCTGCCTCAAACTCCACTACTTTCCTCATGCATGGAAGGAGGCCAAAGTAATCATGCTTCCTAAACCGGGCAAAAACAGGCACCACCCTGAAGCTTACAGGCCCATCAGCCTCCTCCCATGCATGAGTAAGGTGTTGGAGAAACTTATATTTCGCCAGATCCAACACCACACTCCCGAGCAAAATGCCCTTCCCTCACAACAATTTGGGTTTCGTAGAGGCCACTTCACAGAACTACAAATACTCAAAATAACAGACGACATCAGCACTGAGTATAATAACAACTGCAGCACGCTGGCACTATTTCTTGACGCAGAGGTGGCCTTTGATAAGTGCTGGCATAATGGCCTCCTGTATAAACTTTATCATCAAATAGCGCCTATGAGGCCTCACCTCCCCACACTGGCCAGCTACTTACACGGGCGCCGCTTCTACGTTCAAGTGGAACAAGCCAAGTCTCAAACTTACATCATGAACGCCGGAGTACCACAGGGAGCCGTTCTAGCTCCATTCCTGTACAACCTGTACACTCGGGACGTGCCTGGTGATCACAAGTGCAAAACCCTATTATATGCCGACGATACGGCCATTTATAATCACAATTCACATCCTGCATATAATCAATTGGAGCTACAGAGATACGTTGACAAATTTTTAACCTGGGCAGGCACATGGAAAATCTCCATAAACGCCGCCAAGAGCCAATTAATATATTTCTCGAAAACCCTTAAGCAATCCAAAACAATAAGCATTCGCATAAACAATCAAACACTACAGTGTAAACCAACTGCAAAGTACTTGGGAACAACTCTGGGCAGTAAACTCACCTGGAACAACCACATCAAGAACACGATCCACAAGGCAAAGCAACGTATCTACGTGTGTTCATCAATATTTAGAAGAAGCAGATGCATATAAAAACAAAGTTAGTGCTCTACAAAGCTTTCATACAGCAATTTCTACTGTATGCTTGTACAGCATGGGCAAATACATCCCACACTAATCTCCTTTCCATGCAAACTCAACAAAATATATGCTTCCGAAAACTACTAAATGTCCCCATCCTCACACCAAATACACAGATCCACGCCGAGCTAAACACACCAACATTCCTGCAAACACTAACAGGCCGCTGCACATCAACCTGGGCAAAAAAAGCACAAGAATCCCCTAATAAATCAAATAGGTAAAAGTGAACCTCAACATAGAAAGCGTAAAAGAATCCGCTTTTACTGAAACACAATACACTCCCACACAAAAATTCAGCCCTACGCAAAACTGTAAATGTTAGTTATTAGTTATTATTGTTAGTTATTATTATTGTATTATTTAAACTAGATAAGCAACAAACATAATGTACTAGTAAACAAGTGAATCCATGCCTTGAAAATACTCACAATGCAACTATTCTCATGGGAGCGTCAGAGCGCCCAAGCATGGGTTACATGTGACAATTTGTAGAAAAATCTGTATAAATTTGTATGACATGTAAATTATGACCTGTAAGGCTGTACTATAACAACCAAAAAGGCACCCAATTCAATAAATAATCTGCAATCTGCAGTATGGGCGAGGTTTCAGCTAGAGTAACTTCAGGTGCTTTGAAGATTATTGGTCGGATTTTGTACCAAGCCCGCTAAAGCGGGGATTCTTTATACTCTTTAATATCATCCTGGACCAAGCACCTCCTTGAGAAGAGGATGTGCTGCTCTACTGTGTCCACGCCTTGTATTATAATCTCCAAGAGCGCATATCATGGTTAGTATGACTAGCAAAGTGCGCATAGTCCCTACCTTCTAATCTCTTTATGGTATCGAATATATTATCCAATCCAGAAATTTTATGTTGAAAACTGACGGAAACTTAAAAACTGTGCCAAAAGTTCTCTGTAAGGCGATATTCTGGGCCTTCTGCAAATATGCAATATGTGTTGGAGCAGTGTAGCCCCAAACCTTGCAGGCATACAACTTAACTGTCGGAAATATGGTTTTATATATTCTTAGCTTTGTGCGTAATGGAACTGAATTAAACAAAAATATAGGTTTTCGTTTTGTAAGGGCCGCTCGTGCCTTTGCGCCTTGTATTCTTATGTGGGACTGAAATGTTAACCCCTGATCCAGGGTAACCCCAAGGTATTTGAGCCGTTTCCTCCAAGGGATAACCTGTCCTTGCAGACGCAAAACCCCCGGGTTGGCTCGTTTGCGGCGCTTGGTGATAAGTATTGCTTCGCTCTTTTCACCACTGAGGTGCATACGCCATTTCTCGTTCCATTCCTCTACTTTAAGGAGGTATGTGCTAATATGAGTAAGTGCAAAGTTCAAATTTTTGTTTTGTGCCATTATTAATACATCGTCTGCATATTGATGTATTAATATATGTGGCTTTGTTGGGAAATCTGATATGTATGTCGAAAATAAGATTGGAGAAAGTATGCAGCTTTCCGGTAATCCTATCTGTATGCTTCTGGTGTCTGAACGTCCTTTAACTTTGACACAGAAGGTTCGGATAGATAGGAAGCTAAAGATTAGCTGTATAAGTACCCTTGGTAACCTGGCAGTGATTAATTTGTATAATAATCCATGATGCCAAGTACTGGGAAAAACTTTCGCATTTTATCAAGCATTACTGCAGCAGATTACATGTCTTTTCGAAATCCTAAAGCAGCCTCCTCCACCACCCTCAGTAACTATTGAGTTGTGGAATGATTTGATTTAAATCCAAATTGATGCTCCGGAATCAGATGCGAAAAATGAGGTTCGTTCAAACTCCTTTGACCCCATGGGGAGCAAATTGATCGGCGATAGCTTGAAGGTAAGACAGGGATCTTACCTTTTTTCAGAATGCAAATAGTTGCCGCTTCTTTCCACGTTAGTGGAAAGTAACGGAGATTAATGCATATATTGAACATTTTTGTAAGGTGGAGTATAGGCCGCTTTTGGAGTCGTCTTAATATATTAGAAGTAAGCCGATCGTGCCCCGCTGCTTTGCAGGGATCTACACGTTTGAGCTGCTCTTCCACCTTTTTAGGTGTTATAACTGGCAGCCTGTTCTGCCCCTAGTTTTCCTGCGGATCCGTGTCCAGGAATTCGCGGACCTGCGCTATAATTCTAAGCACCTGGAGGTCATCCCTAGGGTTGTACCATCTTTCAAGTTCATCAGTCAACGCAGTGGCTTTCTCTTGTGGTTGGTACACTAATTCGACTCAATTTGTCTTACTTCAGTGGTCGTTTTATACTGTCTCTTTATCTCCCTCTCCCTCTTCATGCCTCTCATTACGCTGTAATGTAACCGTGAGGGGGTCTCGATTCCCTGATTGGCGTAATGAGACGCACCAATTACACAAATTTGCGTGGGAGAACCCTAGCCGCTTGGGGAAATGCACAACGTCATCAGGGAAGCCCGGTACACATGTACTTTTCCATGGGGACTGCCCGTCTCAGAGTAGCATACGTTTTCAAACATTCCTGCTTCAGCCTTTCCCACCGCAACATCCGGCATTAACCTCTGCGTCCGGGTTAGAGAGCACACTTTTTTTTTTCTTCTTCCGAAATTACAATTGTTAACAGCTGCATCCTGTTTTCAAGGTTTTGCTATGGCAGAGTTTTTCCCCACAGTTTCCAAAACTAGTGACAGCGTCCGGTTTCAATTGCGCAATATTTTTTCCAGAGACTTTCCTCAGTAACAACGTCAAAGATTTGGGTATTGCCAGGGAATTCACCGTTTACGTCACGGATTTTACCATTTACGTCATTTGATTTGAATAAGAGATGACGGTTTCTCAACTGTCACATACACTGTTATACACACACCTTTCAGTGTGTGCCTATGCTGAACTGCTCAAATCCTTCAAAATCAGTGTTCCTAGGCAGCCTGATACGTGCATCTTTAAGCGTTTTAAGGTATATTAATTGTTGATATTGTTATAATAATAAAGTATTCTTGTTGTTGTTGTTGTTGTTGTGGTTGTTATAAACTATCATTATTACATTGTTATTCTTTACACTATTTACCATCATTATTGTATGCTCAACAAATGTAACATTGAACTAGTCCCTGATCCAACATTCATTAAAAATTAATATTCGTAACGTATAAATATGAAAAATGTACTTATTTACAGCTGTTTAGTAGTGTTTTATTGGAGGAATATTACGACACAACACATATTATATACATAAAGTTACAATCAAATTCTGATCACAGTCTGATCAGAATGTAAAATAATATCTTTTTTTTTTTTTGAATGGTTTATTTATGGACGTTCTTTAACAGCTCAGGTCATCAGCGTCCCATTCAAATCAGGGCGTGAAACGGCCGACAAATTTTGCTCAGAGGCCTCTCTTTCAGGCTTGAGGTTCTTTTTCGTGCCGAGGTTTTTTCCTTCCGAAGGAAGCCATACTTAGGATTTTTACGCCCGAAAAAATCCATCGATCCTGGCCGGGTTCGAACCCGCGATCTTGGGTATAGGAGGCAAGTATGGTAACCACTACACCACCAGGACTGACTCTTATTTTATTGAAAATGGGCATTTTTATGAGGAAAAATGCACATTGGAATGCCTCGACACCACTCTTATTCTCTTCGCCAGGCGGCTAACTGGCGCGGACTAAAGCTAGACAAAAGGGCTGTTACGCTCTCAGGTATGTAAGCAAAGGGGCTTGCCTCTTCCAAGCGGCGGCAGCGCAGACTTCTGCTCTTGACTCCGTCGCAGAAGGACGAAGATGGGGAAGAAGAAGAAAGCGAGCTGCGGCGACTCTCCGCAAGGCGGCACTGGCAGCGCGGCAGCAGGCACTGGGCTCTCTCCCACCGATACTCCCGAGGCCAAGAAGCCCCGGCCTGCCAGCACACCGCAGTCTTCACCTATCGCTGCTACCGCTACTGCGGGGTCTATTTCTCCGACCGCCTAGGCGTTCTTGGACGGACTAAAGGCAGCGAATGTTCGAGATGACATTGTTCAACTCTGGACATTTATCAGCACCTCCACATTCCCCGAACTTCAACTTGCAGACTCATCACCAGTCACTGCTCCCCTCCCTCTCCCTCTCCCCCATCCCCATCCTCCCGAGCCTAATCCCACTTCCCAACCGGGAGATTCCGGCACCACCTAGCAGACTACCACCCGTACCAGCAGCGTTGTCGCCTTGGGGGTCCCGAGAGGATGCTCACCAAATTATGTGCTCCAAGCCTTTGGCCCTCCGCGGTTAGGGCCATTAGAATACGCTCCTCAAAGGGCCCCACCGCACTGGTTCGCATCGTACTTCGAGACTGCGCCTCTGCCATCACCTCTGGCTTGCCCCTTGCGGGCAAGCTAATAAAAAACGAGGCCAGCAGAAGTCCACGAATCGCACCATGCAGACGTTGCTGCGCCTATGGCCACCATAAAGATAGCTGCTCGTCAGATTCGAGGTGTCACTACTATGGTGCCGAGGAACTGACCTCCAAGTGCCAACGGCACAACCAGACACAACGCCGTCTCTTCTGCGCCACCTGCGGTGGCACAGTGCACTACACTGGTCAGGTTCGATGCCCTAGGCACCCGGACCACATACCGGCAGCATCTCCGATGCCACCTCCACAACCGGCACAGAACCCACAGGACCGACCTCGCCGGAGAACCAGGCGCTGAAGCCGGAAGTCAGCACCTCCGGAAACGAGATCTCTGGCAGTGGCAGTTTCCGCCTCTGTTGAGAGGCAGAACGCCGCTGTTCAGAGTCTCGCAACCACCGCTGCGCGACTGACTGAGGTAGCACAAGACCTCCAGCGCGGCCAGGGTACCCAGGAGAAACTCGTTAAGGACCAGGGGCTCGAGCTCAACACCCGACTCACCCATCTTCAGTCATGCCAGGAAGACATCCAACAGCAGCTCTCCAATCTTGAGGAAAGCGTCTTCAACAACAACGAAATGCTTCACCGCACCATGGAAGAGGTGTTCGCTATGCTTTCCTCCTCAACGCTGCTCGGCCCGGGCAAGCCTGGCAAGAAGAAGAAGGGTTCCAGCACCTAGGGGAGGACCATCCCCCCTGAAAACGGCCGTTTTCTTCATACTGGACCATCAACGGATAACCAAGACCTCATGAAAGCGAAGCCTGCGGCCTCGACCAGGTTAAGCAGCATTGATCTTGGTCGGAAGTTGGACGGGTGGCCAGTCCACCCATTACAAAAAAGAAAAAATCTTTTTTATCTGATATGGAACATCAACCTGCGGAACATAAACTTTAATCATCCTGACAGGTAAAGCCGAGACTCGGCTAGGTACTGTCGACTACTCCCACCTAGGGAGGACCTAGGTGACCTGTACTGGCTTCTGACTCCTTCCAAGCACTTGCCAGACAGCTCCTATTGAGGCAACATCTCTCTTCTTGGGCAGCCAGCACCAGCAGAAACAGCAGCAGGCGGACCAGTGTGGCCAGCTAGTGAACGTAGTTCTACGCACAGCCATTGGCCGGCTATGGGCACTGGCCCCATTCAAGCCGCCCGTGCATTTCCCAGCCGCTACTCAGCGGAGGAGTCTCCTTTCTACTCTCTCAAAAGTCTTTGAGAGAATGCTTCTTGCCCGTATGCTTCCCTTATTGGGAAACATTCAAGTGATCCCTCCTCACCAATTCGGATTCCGTCCTGGGCATTCTACTACCCAACAGCTACTGAGGGTTGTGGAGGCCTCAGCCCTGGGTTTCCAGGAGAGGGCTTTCACCCCAGCAGTGTCTTTGGATGTAGAAAAGGCCTTCTCGACAACCTGGCACGCCGGGCTTCTGTACAAACTCATTCACCTGGAGCTTCCCAAAAACTACATTCATCTTTTACATTCATACCTCAAGCATCGCACTTTCAAAGTAGCGGTGGCGGGAAACAACTCGACACTAAGGCCGATACGCGGCGGTGTCCCCGAAGGCTCTGTTCTTTCCCCAATTCTGTTTAACATATACATATCAGACTTCCCACAAGCAGCAGACGTCAACACTGCACAATACGCAGATGACGTCCTACTATTCAAAACAAATAGAAACCTCAACAGAGCTTTCATTCCCATACAAAGACTTCTACACCTAATCGAAAAGTGGTGTAGGAGTTGGCGAATGTCAATTAACCCGGCAAAGAGCAACGCCGTAATCTTCACAAAACGCCGCATACCCACAAACGCCCCCACACTAACATACAGACGGCAAATGATAAGATGGAACAATTCCATAACCTACTTGGGAGTGCATTTAGACAGAGGTCTAACCTTCCGGGAACACATTACCGGAACTGCTCACAGGGCGCAGGGAGCAATCGCTCAACTGTACCCTATGTTCAGTTCCAAGGCGATGCCAGTTCACCTGAAGTTACACCTCTTCAAAGCCCTGGTTATCCCCTGTCATGCTATATGCCTGTGAAATCTGGGGTATGGCAGCTGGCAGTTGGCTCGCACTTCTGCAGAGAGTACAGAATAAAGGACTTAGGACCATTTATTCTGTATATCGCAGCTTTCCATCTAGGCTACTACATGAGAGTTCTTCCTTCCCATACATCGAGGAGGAAATCAGACGCCGGGCATCAAAATTCTACGGCAAATTACCATATCATGAGAGCGCTCTCGTTCGATCACTTGGCAGCTACCCCTGTCGCCACAGGATTAAGCCCAAATTCAAGGTGACACGCCTAGCGTGCGGCCACCTCGGATAACCAAGGTGCACAACCTAGTGACAGGAGTAAACATTCCAGACCCCCGCCAAAGACAAACAGCAAAATCAGATGACGATATGCTCATGTTGTCCACAATGCAGTGAACAACACGCGCATATCGTGCAAACTCCAAGGATGACATATCCGCCCGTTCCAACAAGGATTAGCTTTTTCTGCACAATCCATCCACCTTAAAACCAAATCAGCATCTTCACCCTACAACCCCCATCCCGTCTCTGCGGTAAAACCCAAAACAGGGTAGAGACGCAGCAACCATACACAGGCTGAGCATTAACTTCAGCCTGCCAGTTTGCTTCGGACTTCGGAGGTACGTACAGCAGGCAGTGGACAGTGTCTCCTCTGATAGCCTGCTGTCTTGGTACCCCCCCTCTTCCCCCCTGAGCTACAACCGAGCCTAGGCCAACCGGACGGAAGCGGTGCTACAATTACAGCGAGGCACTCTTCACCTTCTCGTCATGCAACCGTCGTCTGGGAAGCCATCGCCAGGAACAGTGACAAAGGGGCAGTAAACAGATTCTTTAAGAAAGCAATTTCTAACTTTCTGAGCTGCCCCTCCCCCGAACCGACTGACACAGACAGGACTAAGCATAACCGGGCCCACAAGGTCACAGCCAGCAGGAGTTGTTCGGGCTTCGGGCTGGGCCTGGGGCTAAAGGTGCGCACTCCTCTGGAGGCGTTCGGCCCTCTATGGGAAGCTGGATGGCACCCGGGACATCTGACAAAACCCCCAGTATCAGCGATCAGGTAAGCCTGACGATGGACAATTTTCCATCCCTCCCCTCTACTTCTACCAGCACCACCTTCTTAGCTCCCGCCATTCTCATTGCTCAGGAAAAGGGACGAAACTGGTTAGGGCAAGCTTCAAGAGAGCACGGCCGGACAGGTCTCCAGACCGAGGAGCCGGGAGTGATGTGGAAGCATCTACTGCTCCCACCACTCCTTCTGCACCAGATCCCCCCTTCGCCCCGCTCCTAACCCCCCTACCGCAGAGCCAATCAGGGGCCTCTGACACTGAGGGTTTTGAACTAGTCCGCTCTAAGCACCAGAAGAAGGCGAGTAGGATACCGCCTTCACAGAATTCAGCAGTGCCGCATCCTGTGCCCAAAGCAACTCCCGCTCCATACAAGATGCCATCCATCCTAGCAGATTCTTTCCAGAGTCATGTAAAAGAGATGAGGGCTCTGGGCGCAAAGTTGAAGGCCCCATTTCTGGTGACACGCTTGCAACGACGGGTTAAGATCTGTACCAGCATCCCTGAGGACCACTAGGCAGCGATATCGGTGCTCAAGGAGAATGGAATACTGTTTTATACCTTCTCCTTGAAAAAACCGAGCGTTGTCAAACGGGTCATTAGGGGCCTTGATTCAGAGACTACCCCGGAGGAAGTGCGGGAAGCTCTACGATCCGAGCACGGAATCAGGGCGCTCGCCGTTTCCCAACTGAGGAAAACAGTCCTCAGTGAGACCGGCGTGCAAACCAGGGTCCCCATACCACTATTTTTGGTATTATTGGAGAGGGAACCCGGTCGGATACCGGAGCTGGACAAGATTACCCAGCTGTTTTATACCAAAATAAAAATCCAGCCTCACATAGGCAAAGAGGGACCATCCCAGTACTACAAGTGCCTGGACTTTAACCATTCAAGCCAAGCATGCGAACGGAGGATGTCATGCATCCGCTGTGCTGGTCCCCACGAGGTCCGAGACTGCACGGTACCCCTGCAGCCTTAAGTGTACCAACTGCGGTAACAATCACCATAGCATTTATAGCGGCTGCCCCACCCGATTGCGTCTCATTACAAATGCAAGAGGCCAAAACAAGCAAACTGAGCTGAAAACCTAAACTCCAGCTCCGGTCCAACCAGGGAATTCCTTCTCAGCAGAATTAAGCTGGCAGGATCAGTTACTGGAGAAGCCACGGCCACAAAAAATTCAAACCAGCCCACCTGCGACAGAGCAGGCAGGCCCAACAACATCTACAGTACCTGCCGCTTACCCGGGGAGCCAGACCGCCCCCAAGCGGTAGAAGAAGAAGCAGCAGCAAAAACAGAAAGCCCCACAGGCTGCAGCAGAACAATAACTTGTGGAAATAGTGACAAAAAAGCAAATTCTGGCGGAAAGCACCGCCTCAACAACCACTGCGGCCAGCAGAACCGCGGCACCTAACACGGCCAGTTTAACTGCGGCTTCGGCCACGGTCACGGCCGGCTTAACTGCTGGTTCGGCTCTGTCAAACCAGACCACTCCCACTCCCGGTTCAGCTACGACCACGGCTGCAGCCGACCAGGCCAGGAGCCCGCTTATACCCGTGTCTGACTCGGATGCGGCAGAGTTCCGGGTCCTAGGTTCATGGTTCGCCCAGCTGATAGGCCATTCCCTCCCCTACTGCGGCGCTGCAGGCACTTGGTTGACGATCCCACTGTATAGCCGTCAGAGAAGCTCATGATCGTGCTCAGGACGGCCGACCAGGTTTTCCCCGTCCCCTCTAGCTTTTAATGACCCCACGACTTTTTCGAAGACCATTACGAGCCGCATTAAGGAACGCGGAACAGCGGCCTGGCCTCCTGGAGTTTATAGAGGACCATGTAATTGACATCCTGATGGTCAGCGAGACCCACCTGCGCGAGGGTGTAACCTTCAATCTGCCAAGTTACGTCGCCCATCGGACTGATTGCGTCGGCTGATGGGGCGGAGGTATTGCTATTTTCATCCAGTGATACCTCGTCCACGCCCCCTTCCCCGTCCCTCCCCTACAGCACGTCGAAGCGACCGCCATAAGGTTTTCCTTGGGCGGGCAGTACGTCGTGCTGGTTGCGGCATACGACCCAC
Source organism: Metallyticus violacea (assembly GCA_030762175.1). Lineage (NCBI taxonomy): Eukaryota > Metazoa > Arthropoda > Insecta > Mantodea > Metallyticidae > Metallyticus > Metallyticus violacea. The sequence continues at coordinate 66,920,770 of CM060846.1, forward strand.
CAGATGGCAGTTCTACGAAGCTGACTACAGAGCACTCCTCAACCTTCACCCCACAGTTTGCATCGCTGGAGATCTCAACGCGAAGCACTCTATGTGGCATAGTCGCACCAGCAACCGCAGAGGCCGGCTACTCTCTCGCCTCATACGCGGAGACCCGGCCCTAATCGCCCATGGTACGCGAAGTCCAACGCACCATCCCACCCATGGGAGGAAGGATGTCATAGACATTATGATCACCAAAAAATTTCATTTCCATCTGGACCTCGCAGTGGTCAACGCTCTGGACTCCGATCACGACCCGGTCGTGGTGGATGCCAGCACTGACCTGCCAGCTCTGTCACAACCAGACTGGATAGAAGAGACCGACTGGAGGAAACCGTCTCGGCCTTCATAGAAGGTGAACGACTTCACCAGGAGATATTTCACATTCCGATAACCACACCGAAAGAGGTTGCCTCCCAGATCCGAAACCTTAAATCCCATAAAGCCCCTGGGCAGGACCGTGTCACAGCGGAAATGCTCCAGCACCTTCCCAAAAGGGCCGTGATCCATCTGACGCGGATCTTCAATGCATGCGTTTGCCTCCGTCACTTCCCTTCTTCGTGCAAGGAGGCGCGGGTGGTGTGCATCTTGAATCCCGGCAAGGACCCGGTCCATCCCGCCAGTCATCGCTCCATAAGCCCCTACCCAAAGTTTCAAAAGTCTTCGAAAAACTTCTTCTCACCCGGCTTCTCCCTCATTTCGAGGAGGGGCAGCTCCTACCCAATCACCAGTCTGAATTTCGTCCTGGACATTCTACGTCTCAGCAGCTGCGACGAGTAACCGAGAAGGTCTCCATTGGCTTTCAATCGAGGGCCAAATCGGTAGCAGTGCTGCTGGACGTCGAAAAGGCCTTCTGGACCACCTGGCATGATGGCCTCATCTATAAACCCCTAGAGCGCAACATTCCCGCCCCCTACATTTCCCTGGTAGCGAGCTTCCTACGAGGACGCAGCTTCCGGATAAAAGTAGGCAGCAGGCTCTCTACGGTCAGGCCCATTGGCGCAGGGGTGCCGGAGGGTACCGTGCTGTCCCCGACACTTGCCACTTACATGGCCAACTTCCCCACACACCGACAAACCACAATCTGTCAGTATGCAGACGATCTGCTAATTCTGTATCAGAATAATGATCAAAATTGTGCATTCAGACCAATACAGCAACAACTCAGACCTGGAGCAAAACTTGGCGCATGGCCATAAGTCAGGAGAAGAGCTCTGCTATTCTCCTCACTAAGGGCCGACGCCGGAGGCACCTGCGGGACCTCGTGTTGCAACGCCGGCGGATCCCCTGGGTAGGCAGTGCGAAGTACCTCGGGGTACCGCTGGACCGCTCCTTGATCTTCATGGAGCATTGCTTGCTAAAGTCCAGCAAGGCCGTTTAGCTCTCGGGCAGCTGTATCCAATCCTCAGCTCTCGAACCATGAACCTGACCCAAAAGCTACGTGTATACTGTGCCATTATACCGGCTATGGTTCTGTACGACTGCGAAATCTGGGGATCCGCGGCTCCGACGACAATCCGCAAGATTCAATTCCTGCAGAACCGATCGCTGCTTCCCAGCACACATCCCCCATGACCACTCCAACGTCCCGTATATCGTGTATGTCATACGGGAAAGAGCCCGGACGCTCCACGATATCATCCTGGACCTCCCTAATGAGCTGGTCAGAGCTTTAGGGGCTTACGACCATAGAGCCCCTAAAAGGTGCAAATCCTACAGTCTGTCCAAGAACATCGTGGGACCCCCTGGGTAAAAATGCTAACATTCACCATGGTCCAAAACAGACTTGCTTCAAACCTGACCCTGAACAACAACCTATAAATCCCCGCAAGCGCCAACCATGCTGAAACCCACGGTTGATCACCGAGGTTAAGCAGCATTGGACGTGGCCACTTCTTGGATGGGTGACCGCTAAGAAAAACCACGTGCCGCTTGCACTCCCCTTCAAACACCAAATTTGATCCTAATCAAAATCTTTTAATCACTCTGATCATAATAAGAATCCTTCAATCCTCGCAAGCGGCAATATTGCTGCGAAAAACAGCTGACAACCTAGGTTAAGCAGCATAGGGGGGTGGTCACTACTTGGATCGGTGATCGCCAAGAAATGCCACTTACCGCTTGCACAGCCGAAACACAAACCCTCTTCTTGATTCCATCTTAATTTATTCTATGTCCATCGAGCAGGTAAAGCCGCGAGCGGCTAGGTATTGCTGACCAATGACACCCACCTGTGAGAAGTCCCAGGTGACCCGTACTGGCTTCTGACTTCTTCCAAGCGGTGAAACAATTCAAGTTAGCGTGAGAAATCGCATGCAGTACAGTTATAAGACAATGAACATACCAGTGCCAGCCCGTTCGAAGTTAAAGTAACAGCATATGGCTAGACTCGTTCTACGCGTAGATAAATTTCAGGAAATAAAATGTTAGGGAAATGACGTCAAGCTCTTCAATGAGAAAGGGTGTTTGTGAAACGTTGTGAACTATTGCGTGCGTTTTTGCATTGGCTTCAGATTTGTGGTTAATATGCAAGGGAGAAGACGCCCCATAAAAATTCATTCTGGTCTCACACTATTCGAGTCCAATTGACCGTCTACATCGTCAGGCAATGTGGGGCAGAGCAACACACAATCTGCGCTATAATTCTAATCTTACGCGCCTTTGAAGATAAACTAAAATAAGCTTATACCTTCAGCACAGAAGGAAGCTGCAAATATCATTTGTTAGAAACATTCACCTCTAATTCCAAGACTATCTATAATCAAAAATACGATTAACTCCATTCAGAACTGCGCGCCTTATCGAGACGAGAGAAAATTCGCGCAAACATTGACTTCGCTTCACCAGGGTGACCAAGAAGAAATAAGAGAATACCGAGAGATAGATCTTTTTTTTTGATTAATAAACTTGTTTACTACGCCATGCGATGTTAAATTTCGTCGTGTCCTTCCCACACTTTCATCCTTCAGTTCCTTTCAGCCCTGCTCAAAAAACAAAGCGAAACACCCAGAGAAAGAATCATCGAGGAAGGATTGGTGACTTCAGTCAGCTGCTGAAGATCAACCGCTATCATCGCCTACAACGGAGCCGCTCCCATCGCTGTAAGTTAACAACACAATTCTACTTCCTCAAACTTTTGGTGCTGGGAGCCATTCCAAATTAAAGTCATGCGCCAACTCGCACCTTCTCAGCATATAGCTTTATTATTTTCACATATTACATCATTTTTTTCTCTTTTCTACATTGTATTAATTATATAAACACATTATTTTTAGCTGTTTTGCGTCTCCCTCATTTTGTATATTTTGGAGGGTGCAGCGACTACAGTGTTAAAACGTACATCTTCGTAAATGTTCCTATATTTTATAAAAGTATTCATTTATTCATTTCCATGCTTATAATAGTATTGCAGACTTTAAGCTTTATACTTATCTGCGATATATTCCTTATTTTTTATTATCCGTTTATATTTGTATATGCAAATTGTAGGTGCTTATATGCGTATTTTATTGATTTATTCATTTCAATATTTATTCTCTCATTCTACTTACCTTCTATTCATTTAAATGCATAGTTGCATTAACATTCCGTAACATACAAAAGTTCAATGCAATCATGCAAGTTACGGTGTGTCCTCTCAATCATTAACGATTGCAAAAGTTCATAATTTTCACTTGTTTGCGATTCATTGAAACACTTCAAATATCTGTATTACTTGTAGTGAATAATGACACAAATGTTAAAGTATATTTACATATTAGAAATGATGTTACAATTCGTACAGTGCGCCCGATTCCATATCCAAATTGATGTATGAAAAGAAAATAATTTATAAAATATACTGCAAGTTTATACCATATATTTGCATGAATGGTTACCTTATTAATTCTCTTAAACAATTTGTTTAATTCCAGACGACCCTGGATCTTATCGTAACTACGTTAGCGGGTGCTAAACAGAAAAGATTTTCTATCGTTTTAAGGGAAGGAGAAGGCATAATTATATAATTTTCAGAACCATTCTAAATACACAGGAAAGACTTGCCACTAAACATACTGAACAGTTGGGATATATAACACTGAATTTTCTACAATTTGCTCGGTTAACCAAAACTGTGTAATCTTTACAGTATATTACAACTCTTTAAAAGTAGCAGACTTGTTCTTTTGAACTTAAGAGACAGATTTTAACGAAAATTAGCACGACACATAGACAACAATGCGGTTTTTAAGCTTTCAGGTAATTATTGTTGACAAACACAAAACAACTTTAAATTATAATCTTTGGAAAGAAATGTGTTTTTATTACTTCACACTGGTTAAGCATTTCCTTACTGCAAATAATGGTGCTTTGAACAAATTTATAAAATTCTTTCTGTTAGTATTAAATATAGTTATTGAACAAATCTTACGCAATTCCTCATTCAACAATTATTGAAAGAACGTATAAGGAGGATATACAGCAGTGATGGCGTCCAATTAAACCGTACCGTCTCTATTTTCTTAGCTTACTCAGCTGCCTATCTACAGCACCGTGACATCAAGGCACATAAGCTCCTTTTTCAAGCCGCTGTAAAACATTATATACCGAGAAACAGTTTTATTTAAATTTCTGCAGGCTAAAACGTATACCATACTTTTTAAATTTACTATCGCTTTTTTTACCGCAACGGGTGGCCGAGGTCGTTAAGGCGCAGACTCGTGAGCGGAAGGTCTGGGATTCGAATCCGGCCGAAACCGTTCTCCCTGACTGAGGTTTTTCCAGGTTTTCCTCAGTCCTCATAAATGGCAAGTACCGGTGAGGCCTAAACTTAGGCCGGGAATGTTTTCTTCCTTAACAAAATCTTTTCCCAATATATCATTTCATCTCATGTAACATCAATGTCCACCGCCTGTGGTGCCTCAGTAGTAAAATTGAGCGTTAAACAGTATTGAAAAAGAAAGAAAGAAAGAAAGAAAGAAAGAAAGAAAGAAAAACTGTCGCTTTAAGCTGCATGCGACACTAAACAAATGGAATGTGTTCGTCATGGGGATATAATGAATATGCAATAGAAATAGCACCTCACAGGACCGTAGAGACAGCAGAATGGATCAAAACTTTAATCAGGCAAACAGGAATCGTCCTATTTTTATTAAGTGGCATAACTTTTAATGTTCCATTTCACCACTTTTCAGTTGAAAAGTATTAGCAATATATGTACGTAATTTAGTAGTAATTGCTATTGATTTTACTGGAAAAATTGCGCAATATTTCTTCTTCTCTTTCTTCTCTTTTTTTATCTTGCATTTGTTTACGTTTATCGTTGTTAAAATAAATTAAAAATATAATTATAATATAAAGTTGTTTTGTGTTTGTCAACAATAATTACATTAACACTTAAAAAGTGGATTGTAGTCTATGTGTCGTGCTCATTTTCGTCAAAATCTGTCTCTAAGTTCCAAAGAACAAGTCTGCTACTTTTAAGTTTTAATAAACGGAAAAGATTGGCTATCCGAGCAGTGTAGAAAATTCACAGCGTTATATATTACAACTCCGTACGTATGCTTAGTGTAACCTTGAGTATGTTTAGTGGCAGGGCTTTCCTGTGTATTTAGAATGTCTCTGAAAATTATATAATTATGCCTCCTATCCTTAAAAAAAGAAAGAAAATCTTATCTGTTTAACTCCCGCTCACCTAGTCACGATGAGTTCTAGGGCCGTTGCTGAAATGGAAGTTGATTTTTAATTAAAGTAAACATCTAGTTGTATTTCATAAAATTCCATTCGAATACCTTGATTTTAAAGTACAGAGACTCCCACGACACAAGGGTCATATATTTTGTTGTTTATGTAGAAACATTCCTATTTGAGAAGAGAGTGGTTGTCCTTGAGCATGTATTAGTTGGAGATTTCCTTCACTCTCACAAAATGCGTCTTCTGGTGCACTCGGCCTGGCAAGTGGTAACCATCACAAATGGTGACGAACAACGTCTTTGCGGGGATCAAATGTCTAGCATTCAGATTCTCCAAGGTGATATCGCCATTGCCGTGGATGAGTGAGTATATGAAAGTTGCAATTGTCGTTCATTCAGGATTTAACACTGACTACTTTCCTCCCGAGAGATCCGCTGCTCTTAGTTATAATAATTGAGTTCTTGTCTTTGCATCTAGTTTTGTTACCTATCCTGTAGCTCAAGTTCACATTAAGCTATAATTCTCTCGCAGGCCGTTTTTAATGATGCCGTCTTCTCAGAAGAGAATTAGTTCTTTTCCTCCAGCTTCAAAGAGACAAATAAGTCCCAAAGTGAAATCACTGATGTTAGCGTTGAGATTTATCATTCGCCGGCCCCCTTTTTACTGTGTAACAATAGGATTTTAGCCTTTTACAATGGCTGAAAACTATTTATAGTTTCCTGTACAAATGTTGTATATAGCTGGCATTTGCTATGTCATTATCTACTGTCAAAAAGATTTTCTTCATTGGCTAATGTGCAAATTTTATGCTAATGGCTAATATGCAAATTTTATGCATTCCAGAACAGAAATGGATACCCTTAAGTCCTTTCCTTTCTTAGTGTTTACTAATAGTTTATGTTCACAATAATTATTTATTTTATTTCATAAAAATGTAAAGTTGCAAAAAAAAATTATAAAATATTAAAAAATAATAATAATTAAAATATTATAAAAAATATATAAGAAAAATAAAAAAAGCAACCCTATCAACAATGTAATAAATTAACAGTAATTATGATAGCAGAAAAAGATAAAATACAAAGAAAAAGTCACACTTGAGATCGCTACATTTCGGACTCGTGGAGTCCTTCTATGGCAAGAAGACAAGTCACTTGTCTGTCTTCTTGCTATAGACGGATTACACGAGTCTGAATAGCGATCTCAAGTGTGACTTTTTCTTTGTGTTTTATCTTTTTCTGCTGTCATAATTACTGTTAATTTATATATATATATATATATATATACACACACACACACATATACATACACACACATACATACATCTCAGTTGTGAATAACATACAAATGTTGGAAAGAACTAACATTCATTTGCCCTCCATTTATAAGTTTACTTCTATAAGCATGATCCTTTTTCCATAGCACAAAATAATTTTTACTGAACAACTTGCTGAATAGAGTTGTATGGGTATACCGGATTTCTTAATTTCAAGAATACATGTCAGCTGTCTGACAAAGTTAGAACATTGATATAGATCAGGGATGTGAAGGATGTGATTTATCTTGATTTGGCTCATTCACATATTTTTCAGATATGCATATTTTTTCAATTCTTCCAGAAATGAAAAACTTATAATGGGTGTTCAATTAAGAATGATCATAATTTTTTTTGGCAACAAATCTTTATTCATCCTCATAATTATGATCATCTTTATCACAGTAGCCCTCTTTGGATGCACCTTTCCCAGTATTTGTCAGTAGTCAAAGACATGCTGGAAAACATTTTTTGACAGGTCTGTTCGAATCGCCTTTGCAGGCTTCACCATTGCTTCTGAAGATGGAAAAAGTCTACCGTGAAGGTGCTTCTTCAATTTTGGGAAAAGGAGAAGTCATATAGGCTTAATCTGGACTAATGGGTGGGTGAAAGGTATACTTCACATTAATTTTTATGAGATAATGAGTAACAACTTTTGCAATGTGCTACTGTGCATTATTGTGGTGCAGCATCCAGCTTGTTGCACAGAAATGCAGTCTTTTGCATATGATAGGTCTTGCAGAGTTTCAGAACACTCCTATAGTACTGCTCAGTTACAGTTATGTGTACAGTTTTAGTATGACATGCTGGTACAAATTCCTGGAATACTGAAAAATGGGATGACCACAACTTTCTCAGCAGAAGCAACCACTTTTGCATTTTTGGTGTTGTGATGATGGAGATTTCCACACAGAGCTTTGCTGTTTGCTTTCACGATTGAAATAATGCAACAAAGTTTCATCAGCAGTAATTACCTTTGAAAGAAACTCTGCAACTTGTAACATGTTCTTCAACTGTATATATACCTGCATGTGAATATCCTTTTGTTCTGTAATCAACAGTTTTGGAACCCACTATGTACAAATAGGTTTCAAGTGCAATGATCAGTTACGACGTATGGGGGCACCCAGTGAAATTTTCAGTTTTTATGAAAGTGTTCCTAATGTTATACAAAGATCCTCTCTTATAATGACAGCAGCAGTATTAATGTTTTCTTCCATTAGAGCACAAACTGGTGTGCTGAATCCACCTTCCCTTGAAATAGATTGCCTCTTCTCTTTAAACATTTAAAACCACCTTCAAGTTGTACTAGAGGGATAAACAAATTCCCAATAGGCCTCCTGTAACATTACATAGGTCTTAGCTGAAGATTTGTTGAAACAAAAGCAGAATTTCAGAGCAGAATATTGTTCATCATAAGCCACTTTCATTTTTCTGCAGGTGAAATTGAACATGTCTCAACTTGCACACCTTTCACAGGCAGGAATAAACATGACAACAATAAATCTAGTACCACATGTACATTAACATTAAGCTAACAAATATTGTAAAGTTAAGTTTTTTCATGAGAAATTATACCTGTAAAAAATATGATCATTCTTTATTGAACAGCTCTCATAAATTATGAAACATGTCAATCTGTCAGCATTATAAATAAGCAAATGAACTGGTGGATCTACCACCAATCAAATAAGCAAATGAATTGATGGACCTACTGCCAAACAATCAGTCAGCCTACCAGCTGTTCTTCACACAAAGATTACATTTCAATTGTTGAATTTGTACTTTTTCTTCTTTTACCCCTTAGTGAACATGTCATTTCCTTCACCCATACTTCAGAGTTCATAAAATCCTTGAAAGAATTACCTCTTGCAAAATATCTTACAAATGCTATGAGTCTTGCAGTTTTGCAGTAAATAAAAATAATGATTAACCAACATATTTGGTACTTGATATTATACTGGACCCCATCATATGTGGGAGTTAAAAAAATGTGAAAATATATAAGTCATTCAAAATTCTTCCTTGATTAAGTAAAGTTGAAGTCAACCTCTAAGGAGCTGGCTAAGTGAATTATGGACCCAAGGAAGTAAGGCAACCTGGCTTCTTGACATGAGACGAGCAAGAGGTAAGCAAACCCTCTACCACAACGGAAATTTTATAGGTACCTCCCAGGTATTCATTTACATAGTGCAAGGCATAAATGTGAGCCAAAGTGGACAGGACAGAATAGAGAAATAATCCTTCTGCTACTGCCAGATGTCAAGCTATGGCCTGTTCAACCTGGGCTACCTTGTCTATATAAGAGTAGCTTAAACACTGTGAATATCATAATGTGCTTTGGAAATATTTTAATAATCAGGTAATATTTTTCCAGAGTAATAGCACATCCTGAATAAATATTAAAAGTCTTTAAATATATAAAACAGCAGAATAATTAATGTAGTTAGCATAAAATAAATACCAGCAGTTTTAAATAATAACTTCATGCTTTCACTTTCCTCTCTTCTAGGAAAGTGATAGCAATGATGAAATTCATTTTTTGAGGAAAGCCATAGTAAAGATGCCATTATTTATCATCAACAATTGCCTGATCTTATGATGGTGACTTTTGGTCCTTTTTTGCTACATATACCATCCTGGGAGCCAGAGACATGAAATTGAAATTTATTGATATGCTAAGAACAAATATACAAAAATGCAAATACAAACTACCAGGGGGGCTCCACCTATCTGGCCCGAGCCATTTTAGGATATACCCCTCACAATTACAAAAAATATAAATACAATAATTAGTTTTATTCTATCACCTTTATCCAAATTCTAATATGATGAACAATACAAAATTTCCACCCCATGATTGCATCAATCCCCAGTCCCCGGTTCATCAGCAGCAGCCTACTGGAATTCCAGGGGACCAGGCTCCGACCCAATCCAAGGTCCTAAATAATAATTTTTCATCCCTGTACCTATACCATTATAGCTAGCTACAGCCTATACAAACTAATAATGACTTTATTTCTCAAATGCATACTAAATGCTACATTTCGAATTTAATAAAATTATAACCCACTCCCAACCATAATCACCTTATCTACATCCTAATATGATTAATCAAATGCAACATTTTTAATTATTGGATTTACTTCCCTTCTTAGTATCCAGTTCCATTTATTTTTAACTTTGCTCAGGAATTCTCCTACATTCCTGCTATCTTTACTAAAGATTTTCATTAAGGTTATTTTTCTATCTAATTTAAACCATTTCTCGTTTATAAACTTTTTCCTCCAGAGTCCTGCCCCTTTGCACTCAAACATTATATGTTCCATATCTTCCTTTCCTCCACATATTGGGCACTGGTTCTCAGGAAATTCTTTCCTTATTCCTTTTAATCTCCACATACCTGCTCTTAACCATGCAATGCCCTCTCTTTGTTCTTTATTAGATTCATCAATATACTTCTCTCTTTCCCATTTGTTTTTCATCGGTATATAAAATACTAAAGATCTTTTGCCCTATATCGTGCTAAACAGTTTTTGTATTTCTATATCTTCCAATCTCTTTCTTACTACTTTCCATTGTTCTCTCTCCTCCTCCAAATGTTCCCCATTCCATTATTCTCCAGAATTATCCTAACACTATTACTCCATGCATTGCTCCTTAGGCTCTTTTCCTAAAATTTGAAGCATTTCCTTAGCAAATTTCTTTCATCTAAGTTTAGGATTCTGAACCAATATTTGAGAGCTCTTTCCATAATCACACCTTTCAATGTCACTCTTCCCATTTCAATTTGTGCAACTTCCATTGCTGTTGTACTCAGTACAACTAAAACTTTTCTACAAAACATCCTATGCACAACATCCACAATTTCTCATTCCCCTTCCAGTCCCCATATTTCAATACCCTACAACATTTCTGCCTCGACCACCATACTATAAATTTTTATTCCAGCCACTTAACATTTATATCTGGTATTTTATATTTGCAACCTCTAACTGCTGCCATTGCTCCTTTCGCTTTTGCCAAAGCTAATTTTTTTTTGCTTTTCCCGTTTGCCACCCCCATCAATTTTAACTTCTAGATAAATGCAATCCCTAACTACCTTGTATTTCTTATCTCCTTTCCTCCATCTCTCATATTTACTCAATTTTGCTCCTTTCTTGAATACTACTATTTGAGTCCTCTCCTGATTTACATTCAAGTTCCAATCATTATAGTATTTGTCTATTTGCTGCAAGGATTTCTTTAAGCTAATTGTTGAGATGGATCCAATAACTAAATCATCTGCAAATAATAACCCCAGGATTGTGACATTATTAATATATAGCAATGAATTGTTACTCCTTTTTATCTGTGTTAAAATGTCATCAATAACAAATTAAAAAGCACTGGGCTTAACTTACACCCTTGTCTTAACCCCTTCTCTTGAATTATTTCCCTTGTTACCATTCCTTTCCCAGCCTTCACACAGAAGGTATTTCTCTTGTATAATGCTTTAAGAATATTCACCATTTGACAACAGCCAGAGACATACCATTCACACTATGATAAAACCTAAATCAGGCTGCTTTATTAAATAGGATGTGAGTCTGTGCCCTGCTTGCTCTCAGCTGACACTTTTGTCAACAATGTCATTAGACAAAGGAAACTTATAGCTTAATGCAAAATTTCAACAAAGGGAAAAGTAAGAAATCCTGCAAATCCCTAAATTTTCAGCAAAGAATCAACTTAAAATCATAAGAATGTACTTACAAAAATGAACCAATAGTGTACAATAGTACTTTCATCTCTTCATTATATTAGGAGCAACAGACATACATCATATACCTCTTGCCCTAATTTGCTTATGGTGCTTGGTACTACCAGATTTACATAATTACAAGAAAGAGCTGGTACTTATTATAATCACTATAATACATGAGTATTTTAAAATATGGGACTGCAAAATCAACAAAATTAACAAAAAGGATGACTTTTTATATTGTTATCAGAAAGTACTATAACTTAAAAATCCATAATTTGAATTTTAAGTTAATATAAATGAAAGTAACAAAATTACTAAAAATAAAAGATCTATACAATATGTCTGCTGTCATATATGAACAACAAATGGTGTATATGTCTTCTAGTTCAGAGTTTATTTCTAATTTCTTATTGCAATGCTTGCAGCATGTGTTATTCTCAATATCTAAGTGATTCAAGTTGTGAAGTATTAATTTTACTACAAAGTATTTCCTTATTTTGTGGATGACTGAAGAAGCTTGCATCTTTACATTTTACAAGAGAGAGAGAGGCATGAGGTAAGAAATTACCTGCAAATTCATGTTATATCACATGAACTATTGTTACCTAAATGGAAATCTACAATGTACAGTAGGTTACACATTTTTACTGGGACACATTCTTACATTAGCCCATATGAATTCATGAAAGTAGTATGTTTCCAACTTTACCTACAAGCCTGGCCCAATACCTCACCTATGTGAAGAAATAGATAAATATGTAATTTCAAAAGACTCTGCACTGGGGCCACTGCTGTTTGTGTTATATAAAAATGATGTGGCTAAATTATATTATAAAAAATTATTTCATATGCTTATGATATAACTGTAATATGTTGGCACAATACTCACAAATCACTAAGTAAATAATTTTTTAATTGTGTTTAATGCCAGTTTTTACTCTTGTGGCTTAATAGGTGGTGGACACTGATGATACATTAAACAGAAATGTAAATTAGGAAACAATTTTTGGGGTGGAGGGGGAAGAAAACATTTCAGGCCTTATATTAGGGTACCTACTCAGCATTTGCTGTTGATGGGCTGAAGAAAACCTGAAAGAAAAAACCTCAGTCAGGAACCATGGTCCTGACAGGAATCAAATTCCAGACATGAATATGTGCCTAAACAACCTCAGCCATCTGTATTGGTACTGTTTAATCAAATATACCAGAATATTGACATCTTGATAAATTATTTTAGGAACAACAATTTATTATTTAATTTGGAAGTAACCTAAATATATAGTTTTAATGTGATTCATAATGCAATTAATACAGCGAACATAAATAATATACATGTGTGGGAGAATCTAATACCTAAAATTGTTTGAATTTACATTAAAAAGTCTTTAAAATGGGATGGGCATGTTGATTACATTTGTACAATGATAAATTCTGGTATTTATTATTTTAAATATTTCAAGAAATAACAAGATGCAAACATAGTGAATTTTAATTAGTATGGAGTTATTTATTCACAGTTTCTCTGTGAAACTGAATTATAATTATTGGCATGTGGTAAACTAAATAGAATGTTAGTTTTACATAAAAAAGTTTGAGAACTATTTTGAGACACAGCTCCAAGTATTCATGCACAAAAAATTTTGAATGCAAAAAAATGTTCACCAATATATGTTTCTATGTATGTTTTTATTGCGATGTTTTATTTATCATGTACATTATTAAGTCTATATGGAAAAAGTTAGAAATACATAACCTAACTCAAGAAATAAATATATATATATGTGTGTGTGTGTATGGCATTATCAAAGGTATTAACAGAATGAATCATTGGTAATGAGTGCTAAATTCTAAAATAAACTTCCATTGAAGATTAAATTAATGACAAGTGATAAATTTAAGATACACTTAAATATATTTTTAATAAATAAGTTGCTATATAAATGAGATGAATTTTAACTTTGTTTTTATCTTTTATTAAACAATGTAAATAATATTAAATTTTCTACTAATATGGACAACAGTTTTACAGTGACTTATATATACTCCACCAATCTTGTCTATACCTACTATTTAATATGTAAATATCTAATATATATGTGGCATCTTGTATTGACAATTTCTGAAAGATTCTGTAGCCTCTATGGAAAGATAGGTAAATAAGTAATGTACTAAATGTCATAGTTGGTGGCATTATGGCCAAGCAGTTAAACTGCTTTCCTCCCACTGAGGTAAGCTGGGTTCAATTCCAGAGACCGCAAGCAGGATTTGGGTGGACAAAGCTGCACCTGGACAAGTTTTCTGTGGATAGCACCATTTTCCCTGTCATTCATTCCACACTTACTCCATTATCATCTCATCACTTTCATAATTCAGTGTAATATAATCAGTCAGCTGATTTTCCATATGCACATTTCAAATAGAGTATGTTAGTGCCTTCTGTTGCCCAAGAGCAGATCTCCAATGCCTTATTGACAACTGACTTGGCATCAGAACTGACTTACTCATTCCATTGTGATAATGCACAGGTCTAATGGTAGGATCAGTGAAACATGGTCCATTTGTACCAGGAAATGTAAGTATAGTATGATGTTTTTCTTTATGGTCACTTTCTGCATGGGTTGAAAAGTGGCTGGAGTCCATCATACATATGCTTGTTGGGAGGAGGAAGGAAAGCATGCTATGTTACAGTTAGAATGGCAGGCATTGTCTTGTCTATAGCTAAGAACAGCAACTAACTCACACACCCTTCCATTTCATTGTCTAAGAGACAGACTTGTCAAAATCCACTGAGTAACTGGCTGACAGCAACAATGAAGAAAAAATTTAACTGTAAACTGCAAAATAAAAAAAAAATATAAAAAAACAAAATACCATATAACCTATTTGGCAATGAACTTCAGATGACAGCAACATAGCCCCACTAATAGCTTCAAGGATGCTGCCTATGTATACAAATGCATTTGTGTCAACAAGCTCCTTAACAGCCCCACTTAGACCTCATTGTCTTACACTGAAACTGCATTTTCACATCAATTTCTGTGAACACACATTTTTATCTTTTCTTACTCCCTGGCCCAACATATCATGTTTCATCCCATATTTTTAAGTGTAATAGTTCTGATTAAGATCTTTTACATAACCAATGTAGCATGGTATCCAATATTTTATGCTGAGACTGGCAGACCAAACAATTTCTGAAGTACTTTTTGTCAAAATGCCACATAATGCCTAGCACTAGATCCCTTCTGCACAGAATTCATTAGAAATATAAAAGCCTTAAGGAATGAGGACACTCTTATGATTTCAAAACTACATAAGTATCACCAAATATTTAGGGGGTACAGACTCCAGAAACATGATATCAACTTAACTTTTACCTAAATGCATGGGTTTATTGGTAGTTAGCAAAGAGCATGCAGAAAAATTATACAAAATACACACACAGAATCTGATCTTTAAATCATAAATTAAACTGAATATTTCAAAAGTAAATTAAAATTCATTCTTAACCAGAGGAAGCAAAGTATTTTACAAATATTTTTTTAATGTTAAAACACAATTGTTCAGTTGAACAATATGCTCTTTGCAACCAACATTTTAGTTTAAGCCCCTCATGGCCCTTTCTGATATCCTACCAATGTACATCATAATCTATAAACAGCTCTAATCAGTGGAAGCTTGGACCTTGGTTGAGTGAGTATTTACAAAATAGGAATAAGGTTTAACAAATTACTCTACTGAGATACTGATTGTGATAATAAAATGTTAAATATGAAAGGCTTTTATGACTTAAAATAAGTTCATACCAATAAAATAAATAATATTCTAAAGTACAAAAGAGTTGAACAAAATTCATTTATAGGAATGTTATTATTATTGTTTGGCATATGCTATGGAAGTGGGCCTTCTGAGGAACTATGCTCCTTTGGGAACTCCACTGCTGTCAGAGCTTTTTATGTGGAAACATGTTAGTGACCTTTTTTAAATGTCCATGCAGTCACTGCCCATGGATCCTGGCCACTAAGTGTTTCCCCAACCTCTTCCTTTCCTCCCAGACGTGCCCCATTGAGGGTGTCTGCACAAAGAGCCAGTCATAAGCAAGACTCAAGTACCAAAGTTCCCTCCACCCCAAGCAATACAATACAATCCAATCCATCCTTATTGCTGATATTGAAATTGAAGCTCTGGATTCATTTGTACAAAAAGTTCATGTGCTTAGTTTTGAGTCTTGTAAGGACTGTATAACGTACTTAACATATTTTGCATTACTATTATTTCTATTAATGTTGTATATCTATTGAAAACTCATTTAATTTAAAATAATTAAGTAAACTAAATATTTTTATATAATTATTTTCTAATAATCACAGTAAAACACAATCACATGCTTCCATTTAGAAACTTATGAGTTACAGACTGATTGAGGAGAATTTTGTCCTATTTTTTTGTTGTTTTGAATGAAAAATGCATCATATCTTACCATCTTAATAATAAACTTGTGTGAAAGGGGATTCACTACTAAGTAACAAGGGAATGATACCTCAGTTACCTCTTTACAGTACAATCTTTTTCTTTTTGTAAGTAATATGGTGAAAAATATCTTACACTTTGCACCATAGCGAGTTCATCCTCCACCATTGCATCTGTCTCCAATAGCAGGTTGCTTCCTTGGCTCCACCCTGGCTTAGGTGTTTTGTCCTGGACAGAACTTATCTGAGGGTCACACCTCCCAGGGTCTAGACAGAAGGATCCAGTCACCTTCAGGAAGCTTACAGCTAATGCAATGGCCCTCATTGGCCCATCTTTACCAGGGGGTATGCTCCCACCCTACATGATAAATCAGTGCTAGGAACTATATCCTGACCCAGTGACCTTTTACTGTGTCAAATGCAGGGGCACCCATCAGACTAAGAACAGGGAGTTTTAAAACTATAAAAGAAAAATTGGTCAAAAATGAGGTCAAGCATACTAAGTATGAACCAAAGGAAGCAGCTTGAGTGTCTCAGGATTGCTGTGACTTGTTACCAATAAGTGGGTCCCTGAGAGGATGGCTTATGAGTTTATGATAGTGTTGGGTGGTATAAACTTTGATGCCCATTTTCAGTTGGTGTTAATTAAAAATTAAAACATCTGTAAATTTAAAATGTTCATATTGTACATTTTGTGCCTTTTGCTCCCTTTAACAGTAAAGTTTTTGTGTTGATGCCCCACACTGCTCAGTGTGTAACATATTTCAAGCAGTTGCAATCATCATCCTGACTGGCTAGTGGAAGTCAAGACTTCAATAGCATTCAGCATCTTGATCATTGGGTTCACCTGTAAGCCTTGGACATCTAGAAAAAATGTGAAAACTTTGGCAAAAATTTGCATAAGAATCCATTAAGAACAATAAATGTGCACATGTCAGAAAGACTAAAACTACAGGTGGTAACACCTCCTATTGAACTTCCCCTGAGGTGAGTCCAGGTAAGGTAAAATATGCCACTGGCAGCACTGAAGGTACAAGTCTCATATAACCTTGTTCATTTTAACCCTCAATATGTGGTTTATAATGTGGGTATTTAAACTATTTGTGAATAAAGAGCTCTTGTGTCACAACATATTAAGCCACAAAAATAATATCTAATTGCATTAATATCATAACTACTTTTCATAGTGTTATGCTTGTTTTTTTGGAAGGTAGCATATCATAAACATTAAATATGATATATGTGTATATTGTTCCCAGATATGGTTTCATTGCTGCTGTAGGGCCCTCAGCAGAAATTCGTGCAAAATGGAAGGATTCAGAATTTGAGCACATTATTAATGCAAGTGGAATGTGTGTTCTTCCAGGGTTTGTAGATGCACATACCCATCCCATTTGGGCAGGGGATCGAGTTCATGAATTTGCAATGAAGGTAAAAGTTATTTATTAAATAAATACTGGATAATTGCACTTGTTCAACATTTAGAAATATAATTTAGTCTTCAGTATTGCTTGAGATTGCCGTTTACTGTATAAAGCAATATTGTACCCTACATAGTTTATTTTAAGAAGCTCTAAGATATGTAATTACATGACCAGAGCAACAATTTTTCTATGCATTTTTTTTAAAAAAAAAATAACTTATACATCTATCTATTGAAGCACATCCTTGTAATTGATTCATAAAATGTTTGCATTTTAGTTAGCAGGGGCATCCTATCTTGAGATACATCAGGCTGGTGGTGGAATTTTCTTTACAGTGGATCACACAGTGAACAGCACAGAAGAAAACCTTTACTCCACTCTTAAAGATCGACTACTAAAAATGCTGAGTGCAGGTATGTTAGTTTCCTTTTAATGAAATAGCAGTTTTTTCACTTGCTCTCAGATTCCGATTTTCTCTTATAACATTCAAACTAATGGGCCTAATTCAGAGAAATTTGGGAACATATCTTGGCATATGACAAACATGATTACAGGAGGACACAACTGGTGATGTTACTGACTGTTACATGCCCATAAGGGCCAATTGAATTTCACTGTCCACAGCGGTGGTGAGAAGCATCTAAATATGTTGTTTATCCAACAGCCATTGTATTTTTGTGATATGAGTAAAATAGTATGTCAGTATAGTATGAAACAGTAAACAGTAGAACAAGACATGTTAACTCTCTGCATACTGGAAAATTATGTCCATAAAGGAGCATCATGGACATTTTATTACACAGTTGAGGGTTCAGAAACATGTGGAAAAATTCTAACTGAATAAACTGAAAAATATGGGAACAATGCTGAATGAGCGAAACTGCCAAAAGCAACAGTGCAGTATATAAAATACAGACTGCAGCAGGCCTCACCATAACATGGTAGTGAGTTGCAAAAAAAGAAAAGCTAATGCATTTTGTGTTACTGTTATATTTGAATTGACACTTCCTGATAATTGGCAGAGGTTGAATTTCTGTTATTGATTCCAGCAGTTTGTCAATGCACATTCTGAAATAGTGGACTACTCATGGTCCTCTGATGAGGCATGATTCCACTTATGTGAGCAGGTCAGTTCCTGAATACTCATATTTGGCTAGTGGAAATCTTCACACCATGCATGAGACATTTCTTTATGATGAAAATTTGGGATGTGTATGAGCTCTGTTTTAGTGCCACATTATTAGCCCATGTTCTAGCATACAATGGTAGACACTCCACTCTAGATAGAAATTTTCCATTAGTTGTGAACCAGTTGTATGCTGAGGAACTCTGCGCTGGCCATTTCCAGCAGAATGCCATCTGTCAGCATGGTTCAAATTATTTACTAATAGACTTTGGCCACCAAGATTACCTGACCTTATCCCAGCAGGTTGCTTTCTAGGGATCATGCTGAAAATGAAACTGTATTTCAACAAGCCGTGATAGATAATGAAACTCATGAAACTGCAGAAAATTTGGAGGAAATGTTGGTGCAATAAGGAAAGATGCTTTCTAGTCTGCCTAAGTTAGTCAACTTGAATCTGGCATAATTAATACAATGCAGCATTTCCAATTAAAAACTGCTTTATCCCTGCCCAAGGGAGAAAGAAAAAAGTAAAATGAGTCACAAAAAGCATTTTAACATCATGCAAGAGAAGGCACTTACTAAGGGGAATCAATAATGCCACAAATAATCAAAACTTTAAAAATTACTTTAAACGTTATTGCAGTATTCTAAACAAAATTATTGAAGAAGCAAAAAAGCTGGAAAATAATAGAATTTTAAAGAAAGTAATAATAAAGGAAAGGCTATGTGGGATGTAGTTAATAGAGAAACAAATAGTACAAAAAACACAACTACTAAAAAAATTATATTATCCTCAAACAATGTTATTACTAATTCAAAAAAAACATACCTCTATTTTTAATGAATATTTTGCTAATATTGCTACCAGATTAATTGAAACAAAGGAAGTAAAAATGCTTGCACCCAGTAACTGAAAATGTGATGTTACAAGTCATAAACAACCTTAAGAATAAACGATATAGTGGCTATGATGAAATTCCAGACTTTCTTGTAAAGCAGTGTGCAGAATATTTTGTTAAACCCTTGACAAATATCTGTAACACATCATTTTCAACTGGTTGTTTCCCCAAAGCTGTAAAAGTTGCAAAGATTAAACCAATATTTAAAAAAAAGGACAAAACAAAGATTGAAAACTATAGGCCAATGTCTTTACTATCTATTTTTTCAAAAATAATTGAAAAATTTATGTATAAGCTACTGGTACCTTTTCTGAAAAAATATATCATCTCACACTCACAATTTGGCTTTCAGAAAAGCAAGATAATAAACAATGCAATATTCTCATTTTTAGGGAATATCTTAAATGCTAAAGACAATGATGAAAATGTTCTAGGTCTATTTGTAAATCTTACTAAAGCCTTTGATGTGGTGGACCATGACATCCTGTTAAAAAAGCTGGGAGATTATGGTATAAGAGGTATTGTAAATGAGTGGTTTGCTACTTACCTTAAATTCAGAACCCAAGTTGTAAAAATAAATAGAATACAATCTGCTCCCCTTTTTATCAAATTTGGTGTACCACAAGGTTCAGTACTGGGACCAGTTTTATTTATAACCTACATTAATGATCTACCAACACTGTGCTCACCTGCTAACATGGTTCTGTTTGCAGATGATGCCAATCTTATATTTAGGAACCCTAGTAAAGTTACCTTGCAATCCTATATCAATGATACACTGCAAAATTTAAATAATTGGTTAAAAGCTAATAAGTTAATATTAAACATTCACAAGACTAGCTATATAAATTTCAATAAACATACTCCACTTAATAATTCATGTAGCATAGAAATTGAAAATACACCTATAAAAAATCTAAATAATACAAATTTTTTAGGTATCGCAATTGGCTCCGACTTATCTTGGAATGATCACATTCTTACCTTATATAATAATTTATGTCAAATATCCTATGCAATGTGCATATTAACTAGGAGCTGTAATAAAGATACTTTAAGAATAGTATACTTTGGCTACATATACTATAAATTAGCTTATGGTATATCCTACTGGGGAGCAGCAAGTTTGTCAGCTATGGTTTTTAAATGGCAAAAGAAAATATTAAAAATAATGCAGCAATTACCATCTCATGCTCCTAGTAGACCAATTTTTAATGAATTAAATATTCTATCATTACCATCCATATATATATTAGAAAATGTATTTTTTGTGCATAACACCAAACAACTTTTCAGGGACAATGAAGATTATCATGTGCATCACACTAGTCCTCTGGTCAAATTCACTTATAACATAACAAACTTACACAAAGCATTAATTATGTAACACATAGAGGTGCAATTCTATACAATAAAATACCTAAATCATTTAAAAGCACTTCAATCGTAAAATTTAAAAAAGTGTTAAAAACTTACTGTTAAAGCATAATTTTTATACTGTGAAGGAATTCTTAGAAACTAAGTTATAGCTAGATATGTATATTTAGAAACTAAGGTATAGTTAGTTATGTATATATATATATATATGTGTGTGTGTGTGTATATAAATTCTGTAGTTGTGTTTTGACGAAGCCAAATGTGCAAGCTGTATATAAGTCAGTGAATAAAAACCTTGAACTTGAATACTTGTTTAAAATTTCCTGCAATTCAGAAATGGATTTTTGGAAGTTAAACTAATTTATTTTCAAAAGAAATACTAGCCAAACCCCTTGTTATGAACTACTTACAGAGTATGCAAGTTTCGAGCCATTAGAGTTAAATAATCATATTCCATTTTTATAGAATTTTTCCTCTGTTTTGGGCATCCTGATTTCATAATTGAAAATATGATACCTTATGTATACCAAGATATTTTTTTCTATTTCTTTAAAATACAGGGTTATTTTAATTTAATGAAATGAATCTGCAATATAACTGCTCGTTCTTCTTTGAGTTTATTAGGGTAAATTTGTTTATTTTAAAAGAGTACTTATAAAAGAACTATTAATCACAGAAAAATATATGAAGTATCAATGAATAAGAAAATTCTGCAAGTTTATCCCAATAATGGTCCTGAGTGCCAGAGCTACACAGTAAATTGCTATTGCTAACAAAATTGTAAATGTTGATATGCTACACTGTGTATGGGAATAACTTGACGTGTACCAAATGGTACATGATTATCACATTGTATAGGTGCATTGAAAATATTTGTGATGCAAGTAAACTTGGAGAGCTTTTTATAAATATGCACAGTTGTTCCCTTCATTTAGAAATGCGGTGACAGTGGCGGCAGTGGCAGTGATGGTGGTGATGGCGGCAGTGGTGAAATTGAAGGTGGTATTGGAGTGAGTTTTGGAGAACTTCAGCCATAGGCTTTTGGTACCACCCCCAAATCCCTTATACTATTCCAAAATCTGTGATCAAGAACCTTATTTCCTATAAGGGGATCATCCATATTAAGATATGGTTGTGAACCAAAGAGTTGATATCTTCTTCTCTCCATGGCTTCACACTCCAGGAGTAAATGCTTTGCAATCTCATGAGATAGGCCACAAAGTCTACAAATGGGCTCTCACTGAAAGAGTCCCATTTTCTAGAGATTCTCCCTAAATTGACCATGTCCAGTAATTAATCCCACCACTCTCCTTTACTTTTTCCTCCCCAATTTCAGGAACATTTTGGTGAGCATGGGATTAGGCCCACTGACAAGGCTTTTCCCAAGGGCTTGTCCTGGGTAATTGGACCATCATATTTTATTTTTCTCTCTGACCCATAATTTTATTGTTGTTCTTACTGTGGATTTACTAACTCTGCAGGCTGGTTCTGGTCCTATTAAGGGGCTAAATACTCCTTTCTTGGCCAGTTTATCCCCTGCTTCATTCCCTGTCACTTTTCTGTGACCTGGCACCCACCTGAATTCATTAGAGTTGTTAGCTGACAGGGCTATCAGTTTTTGGAGGCATCCCATACTAACTTAGAGTTAAGTGGAGAGTCAAGTGCTGGAAGTAAAACTTGACTATCTGAGAGGATCATAATATGTTTTCCATTATAGCCCTTCTCTATGCCATTTTGCACAGAGGTCAAGATTGCTAAGATCTCTGCCTGAAACATGGTACAGTACTTTCCGAGGCCTGTATTAATGCTGGTCCTGGTAATTTTGCCGTAAATGCCAACTCCAGCTTGATTAAGAATCTGTGAACCATCTGTATACCATATTAGTTGTCCTTGGGACCTTATTTGGCTTTGATCTTTCCTGCCACTCAAGTGGAGATCCAAGGTTTATCTTGTAGGCTTGTTGAAAACAGAATTGGGTAATCATGAGATCAGATGTCATTTCCAATTCTGGACTATCCGCAACCTCTAATATTTTAGTATGTCCGGGATAATAGCTATTCCTCCATCCTTCTTCTGAATGTACCAATCTATAGGCTTCAAGTCTTGCTTCCTCTTTAAGAAATATAGCCAAGAGTGTCAGATCTAGCGGAATCTCTAGTGCAACCATTGGGGTGCTTTTAAAATATCTATATGCAGATCATAGGTCTCATTCCCCAAAATGTTCTGATAAATCTTCTACTGGTCACAAGTGGCCATTTGAATTTTCAGATAACTTTCTCTATATGAGAATTCCACATAAGCATCTATCCAGCATTATGCCTAGATATTTAGCTGTTGTGGAGATTCTCACCTGTGTTCCTGAAAAGTTCAGGTTGTCAAAGTCTTGAAGGCTTTTCTTTCTTGTGAATAGTACAACCACTGTTTTCAAGGGGTTTACTGTAAGTCCCTCCTTTATGCGCCAGTTTTTGATTTTCATCAGCCCTCATTCATGTTGTCCATTATTGTCTGAGAAAATTTTCCCATCACAACTAAGGCTATGTCATCAGCATATGCCTGTAGATAATACTCTTACTTGTTCATGTCCATCAATAAGTTATTTAACATGAGGCTCCATAATAAGGGGGATAGAATTCCTCCCTGTTGGCAGCCCCTGGTCACAACTATCTCATGTGTTTCTCCGAGAAGAGTTGCTTGTGTATTCCTGTTACATAGCATGGAATTTATCCATTTGCAAATGGTATTTCCATGCCTAGATTGCAAACAGCTTAAATTATGAACTAATAGGTAGTATTATCTAATGCAGCCTCTATATCCATAAATGCAATCTTTGTTGTTTCCTTCCTGGCCAGAGAGTCGTTAACTCTCACCACTGAATTGTATATCACTGAAGGCTGTATCACAGGGTTTTCCTGGCTGATAGGCAAATTGATTACAATGTACAGGTGCTTTAACAAGTACCTGTTCTCATATATATCTTTCCATCAATCTTTTGAATATCTTTAACGAAAAGGAAATACTGATGGGTCTAAAAGCATAGCAGTGGAGTAATCTACTTGTCCTTGCTTTGGGATAAATGCCACTCTGGCAAGTCTCCATGGTAAAAGTATATAGCCAAAGGCTACACTTGCCCTGGAAAGATGACAGAGTAGTATATAAAGGGATTCAGGCCCTTTCTGCAGTAAAGTAGGAAAGATGCCATCCCTTCCTGGAGATTTAAATGGGCCAAACTGTTGATGGCCCACTTGATCTTAACAGTCATGACAATCCTAAGGGCCAACTTCCAGTCCTCCGAGGATGACCTAAGTATATGGTTCTGCTAATTGTGACTGGAGTTTTTGCCCCTGTTGTCCCTGAAATTACAACCAAGGAAATGAGTCTTAAGTAGCGTCTTAAGTAGAGTCTTAAGTGTGTCTTCAACTTGCACCCCATTCCTGATTAGGATACAAGTTTTCATGTCATTAATGGAGGTGCAATAAATCAACTTACCTTTTGCTTCTCCTAGCCATTCTATTCGTTCCTTGTATAACCAGGGCTCTTGAATGAGGGCCAGGCCGATATTATCTTCCTTTACCTTCTTATAGAAGGCTGCCAAATCTGCCTTACTGTGTTGTAGGTTGATCTGGATTATAATTGTTATCTTTAGTTAAAATGACAAGTGTGATTCTACCGAGCCCTGGGTAGCCTCTGTTGTCTAAAGCTCTGATGACTTTTGTTGCTCCTCATCTATTGAGCATACAAAGATTTGATAAGTCACCTTTGCTGCTGATAACTCGCCTGTTTCCGGTTTTCAGAGTCTTGTTCTCTTTACCTAACATTGACAGGATTTTAGAAGGGCCATCTTGGTGAACATCCTTGGCATCTTAAAGAGAACCTTGACTGTCTTCAAGATGCCCGCACCGTCACGGGTGGTCGAGGTCGTTAAGGCGCGGACTTGTGAGCGGGAGGTCTGGGGTTCAAATCCCGCCAGAATTGTCCTCCCTGACTGAGGCTTTTTCCGGATTTTCCTCAGTCCTCATAAATGGCAAATGTCGGGGAGGTACTCTGAACTTAGGCCTGGAACATTTTCTCACTTTAAAAATCCTTTCCCAATGTATAATTTCATCTCATATATCAGTGTCCATCGCCTGTGGTGCCTCAGTAGTGCAAACGGGCATTAAACACTATTAAATCCTTAAATCCTTAAATCCTATGAACAATGTAGAATCTTCCCAATGCCTAAGCTTAGGAATAATTTCCTTTAGCCAGGTCCTAGTCTCCTGGTTGGCACATGAAAGGATGAGAGTTCGCCTTTCCACATACGAACCAACAAATTGAGGGAAGTTCCCATCTTCTAGAGTCTCGAAGAATCAACGATCAGTTGCTGGAGCTCCTCAACTTGGGCTTCAGTAAGTTTGGCCATCGGATATCCTTCCAGGGCTATGGCCATTTTGACACTGGTTAGAGTTTCCTTAAAGGTTGCCCTTACCTTTGTTTCCTGGTCGTGCCATAGAAGTTTTTGGCTTCCTCCGGGTGACTTTAGAAGTTGGGGTGGATCCATTCGAGTGACTGCATTTTGCTCCACTCTTCTGTGCCACCTCCTTCTCTTTAGTAAGCTTGGCTCTTAGGCCCTTCTTATCCTTTTTCTTCACCCACTTGCTAGGAACTCACTCGATCACCTGCTTAGCAAGATTTTCTTTCAAGGCTCATTTTCTCTGTGCCCCTGAAAGTTTGGGAGGCTTTACTTTAAGTCTGCTCATCTGCTCCATGCCTTCGTCTAGTTGCTCGCTGAAGCCAGGAGTCAGTGGATTCTTAAGTAGCCTCTCCTCTTCTCCTTCTGAAAGTGTAATCTCCCTTTCAGGTTTGGAGACTTCCATCTCCATAGCTTAGGAGGTTTGCTAATGAGAGTCTTCCTCCTTAGCAGTCTCAAGGCCTTCAGTACTACATCTTAGTTTGTTCTTGTTTCCAATAAAAGATCCCATGAATGGCAGGGGAATTAAGTAGTTCACCCAGGCAGAGCCCTGCTTACCTGGGTAAGGCTAGACACTACAGGAAGGTCACCTGGTATTCCAGAGGCTCTGTTTGCTACACATCTTCCATATACCATGCACCTCCTCGGTCGCTTTATACCTTGAGGTTGGATGATAATGGAAAATAAATGGGGTGAAAAATGAGAGAATGAAGCTCAGTCGCTTTTTAGTTTGGCCTCTCCTCTCCAGTCTGCCTGGCATAGGTGTCCCTGATGGTTGCAAGCTACTTCCAGTATAGCCTGTTGGTTCACAGAGATTCTTAAGCCCTGCCTCCATTGACAAGGTCCTGCAACTCATAGGAGGGGTTTATTTAGAATAATTCTGTACATAACTGGTGATATAATATTCTGAAATTGATATATAAGGGTGTTTGTCAAGTTTGATCTTGCAAGTGCAAATTAATCATTACATATGACATTTGAACATTTACAATGGGAAAAAAATATGAATAGTATTTACAGTAAAAATTCATAGGTAGAAAACATGACTCATATACCTGCATTTAACTGATAATAAAACACACTTTGCACTAACATAAAAAGTTTAGAACCCAATATTTTATGCTCCAGAATTTTTGAGCAGTTTCTTGCATCATATGAAGTTTACTCCCATTGACAACTTTTTGAACTGTTCAAGTCTACTTATCTATCTTCTCCAAAATGCATTTGCAGGTACAACAACAGTCGAGGTAAAATCTGGCTATGGTTTAGAAACACAAGCTGAGTTAAAATTGCTCCGTGTTCTGGGTCGTGCACAAAAGGAACTTCCAATTGAACTTTCTATTACACACTGTGGAGCTCATGCAGTACAAAGGTAATATTTGTCCAATATTTGATAGAAGCTTTCATAAGCTTGCCATGAAGCAATTTAGCATTATAACAAATTTGTTCATCTGTAATCTTTATGGTATTTTTTACATTAAATAAACATAATAATTCCCTGGTATTGCCAGGCTACTTAACCTATGGACAAAGAAATGTTGGTAGATATTCATCACCAATGGTTCAAAATTTTACAGATTTCTAAAGAGGTTATATAGGAGTAACCAATACTTGCTGCATTAGAACTTTTTTTTTTTTTTTGATTTGTTTCTTTGTTGCAGGGGAAAAACAGCAGAAGAAACCACAGAAGAACTAGTGTCCTCACAGATACCAATGCTAAAAGATGTAATGAAACAAGGGATAGCACAGATAGAAAATATTGATGTGTTCTGTGAAAAGGGAGTGTTTAATGTGCAGCAAAGTAAGAGAATTTTACAGGCTGGCAAAGATATTGGACTTCGAATAAATTTCCATGGAGATGAACTATATCCCACTGGCAGTGCTGAGGTACTTAGTTTCTCTAACTATGATATCTAATTACTATTCTAGGCATTATAGTTTTAACATTAATTTGTTAAATTTTTACAGTAATAGGTGACATATGAAGTCTTTTTCTGCTACATTAAAACTCTGGTTGTTGGAATTGAGTTATCTGGTGTCGGATGAGACTCTTGGTGATCTTCCAATGAACTTGAATATTGAGCTTTCTGCTCCCAATATGTCAAAATTTATTAAATGTTGCTCAAATTTTGTCATGTTAATCCTTTCCCAGATGTTTCTTTAAGCTTTAGAACTGTCTTAAATAACTTGATTTTTTTCTTTATATTATGGTTTTCATTTCAAAAATGTGCTGCCACTGCAAATATTTTTATTTGCATAAATTTAATGTTTCCGCATGTCCCTTGAATATGGTACCTACATTTGTTTTTGCTTTCTGTATGTAAATTTTCATACAATCATGAAAATTAATCTAGTAAATCCTGGATTTTTTCTCCTTAGGCAGGTCTATTTCGTTAAATTTTAATAGGCTTTTAACACTATGTTTTGGGGTGCTAAAATAATATTATAATCTTTGAAAATCTTTTGAAACTTATAATTTGCTCCTGGGTAGGAGGCAAATACTTAAAATTTTTGTCTCTGGTATATCAGATAGACACGTAATCTGTCTAATTCGTTTTGGTTTCTATAATTTTAAAATTATTTGTTGATCATCTCTTTGTTGAAATCATTGATTTTGTGGCTTCTAGTACATGCAGACATTAATTCATATATTATTTTTTAATCAACAATATATTTACTAATCTGTGTCTCATGTTGCTTCTTTATGTAATCTAGAGTTGGAGCTTTGGGCTCCAGTATAATTGTGTTTGTTTATGGGTGTTTTTCTTGTAAATGCTAAATTAAAGTCTGTTATATTTTTAATTTTCTTCACATCTAAAAATAATATAAAGTAAATCTTCACTGCGCAAGTTCCAATTTACATTTTAATTTTAAAGTAAATCTTATTCAATTTTTGTTTGCAGTTCCCTGAAAATAATATTCATATTTTTAGAACACTGAGAATTTAATTAGTTCCTAAATATTAGTCAAAATATGTATTGGCCTTAATTATTTCTTTAAGAATTGCTTTATTTCTCATTATTTTTGGTACAACCATAACAGTAAATTCCATAAAAGTATCAATTTTAGATGGGTGCAGAGCTGAAAGCTACAGCCATTAGCCACTTGGAAGAAATAAGTGAGGAAGGAATAGAAATGATGGCCTCAGCAGGAACTGTGGCAATAATGCTGCCAACTACAGCATTTTTAATGCATCTGAAGGCTCCACCAGTACGCCGCTTGATATCAGCTCAGGTTCCAGTAGCTCTTGGTTCAGACTTCAATCCTAATGCTTACTGTCTTGCAATGGTGAGCAATAATTGTTTATCTTGGAAAATATATTAGCATATATAGCAGCTCAGGTTAACTTTCAATTGAGGTGCTCTTTATAAAAAAATATACATGCCGCTTCAGATTTTTGGACACAAAATGTAAAAAAAAAAAAAATATATATATATATTGCAGCAAAATATTTAAAATGGAGGAAATAAAGATTACTGCATCTCAGTCACATGGTAGTTAAATGCCCTTTGTATGCTCCCTGTGAAATTGAATTTGACAAGTTTGTACATATAATAATGATTATTATTATCATTATTATATATATAAAGATGGGTTTTAAATTATTCCTATTCAATTTCAGCTACAAACGTGAAAATACTTTCTAAAAGTAAAGTATCTCTGGAAGAATTACATTCCTTCTGAGTAAAAAGGGTATAAAAATGACCTCCTCCCTATGGTATTGCTCCATTTTCCTGGCAGTTCACTGTTGTCAGTACCACTGTTTTCAATGATATTTGTTTTCAATTTGTTTATGGCCAGTTTATAAACTCACTCTTTAAGGTAAGTTTATGAAAAATAACCTAGGGATATTAAAAGTGGGTAATTAGTCATAAATTCTTGGAAAGTTTCATTAAATAAAAGCAAGAGACTTGGTTGACATGTGACAATTTCCCCTGCCTTAAATGAATTCATTGCCATTCCATTACTAAACAAATTCTCTGAAACTCTATTAGTACCACTCTGTCAGAAAAAAAAATGGAGAATGCATTATTTGATTTGCTGAAACTGCACACAAAATTTCAAGTGCATGGGTAATTTATGACTAACATGTGGATTATGTGAAGTCCAAATATGTTGGCATTCACGTATCCAAAGAGATAGAACCTGCCCTAATCTCTGAATCACATATTGCTCAGAATGGCAGATGGCTACACAATGATTGCCAAGAACAACGTGCAGTAACAAACTTATTTCTCCTTATTTGGCTCATGCAATTTAACAGCAGTAATCCTGTATGACCTTTGTTTCAATACTTTTGTTGCTCATTGACATGCAGAAAAGAAATGCTCTCCCCTGGGATGAATGACAAATATTTTGAAGAATTTCTGCAGACAAGCTCCAATATCTTCAGCCCATCAGCCAGGCAGGAAGTGCAATGCTTGCCAGTCTCATTCATCAAAGATCCTGTTGTTTCCAACTTCCTCACTTAGATGAGTACTATGTCTTCATTAGTAGGTACATGCTTCACCTATAGACAGCAATAAGAGTAAGGAAAGGAAAATTAACATCCCTAATGGTGGCAACATCTTTTGGACACTTCAAAAACTTAGCTTACAAAACAAAAGTTCCACAGATCCCACATATAAATGAAACCCATCTGAAATGATCCACTATAGAAAAAGGTATACTATTTTAAAAATCACCCTTTTATATGAACTACTCTGTATGATGATAATGGCAACTATCTTCAGCTGAACAAATTTCACGCTGTAGTTGTTCATTCTAGTATGAGGGTGGTCTGAAAAGTTTCCAACCTCAACATGAAGATGGCAGCACTCGTAAATAAAAGCTAGTGAATTTCGTTGATCATCTGTTGACAGTTACTCACAAAGTTTCAGCCATTTTAGACGCTCAGTTGTTATGTAACAGTCGTTTGAGTGAGTTGATGTGAGTGTTTTTATGAAAATGGACAAAATCGAGTATCGAGCTGTCATTAAATATTTGTTTTTGAAAGGCATTACGCCTACGCAAATCAAAGATGAGTTGCATTCTGTGTATGGGGACTCTGCACCATCATTTACCACAGTGAAATTTTGGGCAGCTGAATTTAAACGTGGCCGTAAGAGCTTGGGAGACGATGAACGTTCGGAACGTCCAAAAACTGCAACTATCGACGAAAACATCGCCAAAGTTCACCAAATGGTGCTAGACGACCGCCGAATTAAAGTGAGAGAGATAGCAGAGGCTATGAACATGTCAAAAGAACGTGTTTGTCACATATTAAATCAACATTTAGACATGAGAAAGTTGTCCGCGCGTTGGGTGCCGCGTTTGCTCACGTTAGATCAAAAACGTGTTCGAATGAACATTTCCAACGCTCTGTTGGCCCAGTTTAGGCGCAATAAATCCGAGTTTTGGCGCCGATTAATTACTGTAGATGAAACTCGGATACACCATTATACGCCCGAAACAAAAATACAGTCCAAACATCCAAACAATGGACTGCAAAGGGGGAACCGGCTCCAAAAAAAGCAAAAACTGTTTTTTCGGCTGGGAAAGTGATGGCGACCGTTTTTTGGGATAGTTATGGAGTTATTTTAATCGATTATCTTCAAAGAGGAAAAACCATTACAGGAGCATACTACGCATTATTACTTGACAAGCTGAAGGCAGAACTTGCGGAAAAAGGCCACATTTGCAGAAAAAGAAAATCCTGTTTCACCAAGACAACGCACCGTCTCATACCTCAGCGGTTGCAATGGCGAAAATCTACGAATTACGGTTTGAACTGCTTGACCATCCGCCTTACTCACCAGATCTAGCCTCAAGTGACTTCTTTTTGTTCCCTCATCTGAAAACTGCTCTCGGAGGACAGAGATTTTCGTCAAATGAAGAGGCAATCACCTTCGTGAACAATTATTTTGCAGAGAAAAACGCCGAGTACTATTTGGACGGGTTACAGAGATGGGAGCATCGCTGGGAGAAGTGTATAGAGTTACAAGGAGACTATGTTGAAAAATAAAAAAAAAAATCTGAAAAAATGTCTTGTATCTTTATTAGGTCGGAAACTTTTCAGACCACCCTCGTAATTTGTGTATGTTTTTATTCTCATGTTTAATGAATTCCAATGAATTGATGCCTTGAGAGAATAAGTTGTGCAATACCAGTGATGAAAAATAAGTTATTTTCCATTATGTTTAATTTTTCTTTATTCGTAGCCCACTGTTATGAACTTGGCATGCATTACTATGGGAATGAGCATGTCCGAGGCTCTTGCTGCTGCTACTTTAAATGCTGCTGCAGCCTTAGGAAGAGGATATTCACATGGAGCTATTCAAAAAGGCAGAGTTGGTGACCTTGTAATTATTGATGCTCCAAAGTAAGTAGCGTGTATCAGAATACAGAAAAGGTGATATGATATCTGAACTGAAACTTGTGTTCAAGTTCTTTTCTTTGTACTAAGATGATGAATAGAAAACAGAAAATGGCAGTTATGAATTCAAACTTACTTGCCTCTCTATCATCATTTACCATGGTAAAAGTTCTGATTCCACTCAGTTTACATGGGCATTTGCAAAATTGAATTAAC
Organism: Metallyticus violacea; assembly: GCA_030762175.1. Classification (NCBI taxonomy): domain Eukaryota; kingdom Metazoa; phylum Arthropoda; class Insecta; order Mantodea; family Metallyticidae; genus Metallyticus; species Metallyticus violacea. The sequence continues at coordinate 66,952,857 of CM060846.1, forward strand.
TCTGAAAATGGTGAAACTCGAATTGATGTGAATATCATTGTTAGCTGATGTGAGCATCTTTTGGTATCTACAGAAAACAAGTGTATAATAAAATATAAGATATTCTACATTAATGTATTTAACATGTTCACACTAACTCCATTTACTTACACAATGCTAGGACATGTTTCGGAAGCACTGGCTTCAATCTTCAGCTGTTGACCACTACTTGAATTGATGGCTGGATCCCGAGATGCTTCTGTGGTGGTCTCTGATGGCTCTAGTAGTAACTTGCCGAGTTTATCCATGGGTGGAAAATCAAAATTAATTAAGATTTTCTTATTTTGGAAGATGAAAATATTTTTCCAAGTAGATAGCTCCATTGGGTTGTGAAGTTCTTTCAGTAGCTAAACCTCTGGCTTAATTTCATGATTTTTGGACCAAAAGTAAGCTGCTACAGCTGATTTATCAAACCTGTTTAAAATGAATATTCTAAAGTGTTCTTCTCTCTGAATTTCCAAATTTTTCTTAGTTTTCTGATGTATCTCTGATTACAATCTGCATATTTGATTTCATAAATTATTAATTTCTGTTCTGTTGGTATGGTGTCTTTTACTGTGCAACCTAATAAATTTTTGATATTATATTTGTTCTTTGGAGCTAACATTATGTCACATTCTTTGAATATCCTCTTAATTTAGATATGGTAAGTTAGATGGTAAGTAATACTTTTGAATTTGTAACTTTCCTTAATGTTATTCAGTGTGGAAACCTCTTATACATATTTGTCTTTTAAATTTATTGAAAAGTTTTATTATTGTGTCTTTGTTCAAACCATTGAATGTTGCTGTCTTAATTATCTGTTGGTATTCTATTTTGTACTCTGTTTCTGTGAGTGTGAGGAAGAAATATAAGATGTTTACTTTCTTGTCAAATAGCAGGCTGCATTTATTCCTAATAGGCACCAGCTACCTGGGCAGGAGCTTTCTCATGCCCTGAAAAGGTGAATACCAGGTAACCTCGCATGCAGGTGGGCTCAGAGTTCATTTATACTATCACTAATTCATTTCCTTCATTGTCTTAAAGACTTACATATGACTCTTGGTATGTGATATTTAACAGTTACAAAAGAAGGGGGTGGCTTTGAATTTATTTTGTGAACTTATCATTATATACTGTAAGAGGAAACTGAATCAAACTTTCTGCTCTTTACACAGATTGGCACAGCTATATTTCTAGTGTGGCAAACTAAGCTGCATTATCTCTCTAAAACTGTTGCATCAACATAGGAAGCTTTTTCTAATTATATATGTTTAATTTACTACTCTGTTGCTTTTCACAAGGATATTTTCTAGAGCAGTTCTAAATAAAAATAACAGTTACATAAATATTTAAAATGCTTGGATAAGTTATAATAAGTTTAATAAATAAATATTTAAAATGCTTGGACAGGTTATAATAAGTTTAGTGAACTCCTTTCTGATAACAAGCTCAGGTTACTGATGGTATATGCAGACTTATATTTTGTCTAGTGTTAAAAGATAAGCATCTATAAATTTTGTATAAACAATTTTTTGCATAAATTACTTGGAATGGTGGAGAATGGCTTAATGGTTAGACTCTTTGGCTGTCACCAAGGTGGCATGGGTTTGGTTCCAGCACTGCAAATGTAATTTGAGGTGGACAAAGCAACACCTGGGCAAGTTTTCACTTGGTATTTTGGTTTTTCCTGCTATTTATTCCATTGTTATTTCACCAGCATCTCATCCCCATCTTCCCCTTCATCATTTAACATAATTAGTCTGCCAATTCTTGGTGTGCAAATTACAAAAATGGACTATGCTACCCTCTGCCATCAAGGGCCAGTAAGTGAGTTGGCATTAGAACTTACTCACTTTGAAACAAAGATGGCTTCAAGAAGTAAACATGTAGCCCCCTAATTATGGGCAAAAATCTGTACAACATACCAGAAAGAATAAAAATGCAAAAAGGAATTTGTTTTAAAGATAATTAAAATTGCCTTAACATATATGTATAGATTAGATACATTGTAAATTTATAGTAAATACAGGAGTTGCTTGCATCAGCGTGAAGAGGACAGAAGTGTAGAGTGAATGTTTACATGTACAGCAAAGATGGGTGTCGTGTTGCACTTGTATAGAGCAAATATTGGGCTGTTCAACAGTGAAAGTGGAAGTGGAAGAAATTATAGAAAGAAAATTGGATATCAAATTGGGTGGATATGAAATTATAGACTCCTGGAAAATTGGACAAAGGGGTGGGAGACCAAGAACAATATTAGTTAAATTGGCCACAATGGATTTTAAATTATAAGTAATAGGTAGCACGAAGAAACTAAAAGGCATTAGAATATTTATGATTACGGGTAAAAAGAACGACAGTAAGAGAGGAATTAATAAAAGAGATGAAAAAAAAAAAACAGAAATGAATGAAGAAGCATTCTTTGTGCTTAGAATGCAGCTTTGGATCGACGGAATTTCGATTACTCAGCTACAAGTTCAAGGCCAGGGAAGAGAGGAGGAGAGAACAAAGGGTAACAACCTGCAGTCAAGTGACTAGCTAGTAAACCCTCTGAACAATAGCAAGGCCGGTGAAAGCAGGGTTCCTTTCATAGAATTGAGGTCGCAGTTCTTTTGTTCGACCCTTTTACAGACTTGTTGTGTAGGAAGAAGCTACAGTTTTCCAGAAGTTATGTAAACAAATGGGTGTTAAGAAACCCACTAAAGGTGAACTACCCCAACTGCCTGGATATTTAAATCCTGATTTTTTTTATTTGGTTTTTTTACGGATGCTCTATAACCTCTCAGGTCATCAACGTCCCATTCAAATCAGGACGTGAAAAGTGCGACAAATTTTGCTCAGAGATCTCTTCTTTCAGGCTTGAGGTTCTTTTACGTACCGTAAATGTGCGACACGGGGCCCACGGCTTTACTTCCCTTCCGAAGGAAGCCATACTTTGAATTTTTACGCCCGAAAAAAATCCATCGATCCTGGCCGGGATCGAATCCGCTATCTTGGGTTTAGGAGGCAAATACTACACCACTACACCACCAGGGCCGATATCTGCATATTAGAAAAGAGGTTCTTAAAGAGCAAGTAAAGAACAAAATGCTAACCGAGACATACTCAAGTTTAGCCAGTAAGAGTGCTGGATTCAAAGTTGAAAATTTAGATGCGCCATTTTTGTACAGTTCGCGGGACTTAAGCGTCCCAACGATACAGATTCGAATTTTGTATAAATAGGTAGACTTAGAGGCCGGGAACACTCTTTCCGATCTCAGTTCAGTTCAATTCATCCATTCCTCAGGTCAGGCAACTCAAAGTCGGCACTCTGCCCTACTCTTTACGCAGTTACTCATTCAGTGTTAAGACACGTTCATTTCGTCATTGAGCTTTATTCATCATTTTGGTCTCTGGACAGTCAGCATTCATACAACAAATGGCATAACACTTTAGGCATTTTATTGAATAAATCACCGTCTGAATTTACTTTCCAACGCGTATTTATTTGTATCAGCGACATCTCTTCCTTACCCATTGATTCAATGTCAATAAAATAGCCAAACACCTCGAGTCTTTGTTACTTCTAAATGGGATGGAAGCAGTGAAGAAACTTCATCAACGAGTAATATACTTCAGCAGCCAAGGCAACACCATCCCTATGAAAACCTACACTGCGAAGCAACCTACTGCCACCTACGTCGGCCCCGCACATAAATGTCTCATAACTTAACACCAACGTGTGACTATTGAACATGACATCGCAACGCCACATAACCACCCCATAACAGCTCCATATTTGACTCCTCAACGTGGGGCTATTGATTACATCGCCGCGACGCTACGCCGTCTTCGCCAAAAACAGTTCCAAAGAGCACAGGCGAAATAAGAACACTGCATATGGTAGAATTAGAAAATAAGTACTTGGATGGTGAATTTGTGATTGTACAGATTTTAATGCTAGAGTAGGAGAAAAGCAGAATCAGTTGGATGATATTTGCAACAGAAGGGGAGGGGAAGGCTTTTCTCCAGGTAGAGCAGGAATAACAGGGCTAAATGGATTAAAAGTGAAAAAGGAAGTATCCAATGTGTGGAAATTAGATAAGGCTTTATATTGTATAATTTAATGTCAGAAACAAAAACATGTAGAAAAGAAGTATGGATTAGAAATGAGGTAAATGAGATCGTAATTTTGATAATGATATTAAGAATTTTGGGGAAATGGTAGTAAACAGCTTTTGAGAAAATTTGGTAATTGCGTAGGGAAGATAAGAGAGAATTGGTGCATGAAAGTGATTAAATTAAAAGAAGGGTATATTTATGGGATAATATTGAAAGGGGTAGATAGTGGAAAGCAGGATCTATTACATATACAACCAGGATGTTAATTGTATAAGATCCTAAAATAACAAGCACTCCAGGAACAGTAGTAAAATTTAATGCAAGGAAATTATGCAGAAATAAAGCATTCATTCATACTAAATAGAAATACATGTGAAGTTATAATCAGTTCATGATTAATGGAGTTTGATATCAAATACTCATGCATGTGTCTTCTGATGACAATAAATTTATTATTGTTGTTGGGATTAAATTATGATTTTAGTGTTGGTACTTATGAGAAATGTAAAAAAAATGGAATGACATGAAATATTTCTCAAGTGAGTTAAATGAATTATAGATAGATTTTATTAAGAAAACTTTCCCTCTGTAAATTTTCAGTTTGTCACTGAAAATGTTATCTTTTTTAACATTTCTATCTAATTTCAGAATATCTAAAAGAAATATTGGCAAATATTTTGATCCTTAAAAATTTAAAAGTTCAGCAAGCCTGATCCTGTAAAGAAAGTCTTTGGAAAAGAGTTTTGAAATAAACAGCAGCAAAGAAAAAAAAGTAGCTTTAAAAAATCCTACTATTGCATTACATTTAATAGGCTTTCATTTCTGTCACTATATCCAAACTATGTTTTCCTTCAAGTTTACGGTACATAAGTGATGACTTGCAGAAAATAAAACAAAAATGTCCTTCTGTCCCTGCCAATAACTTGAGCACCATCATGACTAGTAATTATAGAAACTAGTATGTCTTTGGTATTGCTTTTCAACATGATCATTACCGGCATGGGTGGCCGAGGCCATTAAGCATGGACTCATTAGGGACAGTTCTGGGCTTTGACCCATGCCAGGATCATCCTCCCTGATTGAAATTTTTACCAGGTTTTCCTTAGTCCTCATAAATGGCAAACTAGGAAGTTAACCTAAACTTAAGCCTGCAATGTTCCCTTCTAAAAATATATATATATAAAAACTTTCCCAATTATCATTTCATCTCATGATTCACCAGTGTCCATTGCCTATGATACCTCAGCAGTAAATGTAAACTTTCCCAATTTATCATTTCATCTCATGTATCACCAGTGTTCATTGCCTGTGATAACTCAGCAGTAAAAATGAGTGTTAATCACTATTAAAAAAACATGTTATCTGTTACATTAGAGAGAGAGAGAGAGAGAGAATAATAATATCAAATCCTTTCTACTGTGCACCTACATACCTTCCTATATAGTGAAAATATTTACATGTTTTAATTCAATTGTTTTGTAACTACAGAATAATCAGTCCTACTAAGAGCATGCCAATAGTCATCAGCGATAAAGGCCTTTTATTCATGTGGTGTACCAAATTTTTACAACAAACTATTAAATATGATTTTTTTTTAAACACCTGTTTTTACTACTGAGGCACCACAGGCAGTGGGCAGTGATGATACATGAGATGAAAAATTGGGAAAGGGTTTTTTTTTTTGCTTTTTTTAAGGAAGGAAGTGTTCCAGGCCTATGTTCAGGGTACCTCCCCAGCATTTGCCAGTTATGAAGGCTGAGGAAAACTTGGAAAATTCCTTAGTCAGGGAGGACGCTCCTTGTGGGTATCAAACCCCAGACCTCCGGCTCATGAGTCCATGCCTTAAACACCTCAGCCATCAGTGGTGGTATTAAATATGATGAATGTATTTATCTCACTTTAACAAATAAAAGCTGACATTTTCAACCCTAAGTTTGTGAGTATTTTTGGCACCTGTGGATAACATAAAAGATGAAGTCCTCTTACAATGGACATACAACTTCTATTCACTATTTTACATATGTCACTTTTTATATAGTTGCTGTTTCATGATACTTATCATCATGAATTAATTCTGATAGATGGAAAGTATAAATACCAGACTTACACAGTCTTCTACTACTACAGTCACTTGGATGACAAAGTTTCATTTGGAAAATGTACTAAAAGCCTCCTTCTTCCTTTGTATCATTCAAATTTTAAGTTCATTATTCTTCTTAGCACACAAGGCAAGAGTAATACGTAGTATTTTGCAGATAAAATGTTGGTGTTTAAAGTTTCTAGTTGCATTAACGTATTATAAATCAACTGAAATGCATTGGTTTGAGTGGGTACTACATTACATAAACATCTTTAACATTAAGTCATCTATAATTTGTATCTGTTAACAAAAATACACAAGAAGTTCAGAGAAAATTTAAATTCCCTTACATTAGTATTCAAGATCATTCAATGATGCAGCTGTTAGGGAAATACTTCAGAAGATGGAAGCTGTTAAAGAGGAAAACAAAATTTAAACTGAAACAATAAGCACTATTTGGCGAGACCTTGGATGCTTCCTTTTGTTTAGAAAATTCCCCAAAATATCTTTAGAATATCTTATTACAAATGACTTTTTACATGGTTTAGAGAAAGGGCTACATTTATGTTATCTTAATATGTAGATGCTAAAACAATATAATATTACAGTAATGCAAGAACCTTGACAACATAGAGTAAATTAAAGTATACTTCAATCAGGAAACAATGTCCATTTCATTAAAGAAATTCAGCAAGTGACGGCAATGCTTTTAAACTGATGGTCAACAATCTCAGTATTTATTAATTTAGTTTGGGTAAGTACATACATTATTCTTCAAAATTTAATGCTTTTTAATGTTCACACAAACTTCAGTTTCAAGGTTTTCAAACTAGGGTGTTTCAGAGACCTTCATTCCCATGCTCATCTGTTGACTGACTTCTTGTTAAGTTTTGAACTCTCTGGTGTGGTTGTAGTTGGATCAGTCACTTTAGTTGGTCCTGGTGGTGTAGTGGTAACCATACTTACCTTCTGAACCCAGGATCGCAGGTTCAAAACCGGCCAGGATCGATGGACTTTTTTCGGGTGTAAAATCCTTCAGAAGGGAAGTAAAGTCATGGATCCCATGTTATACATTTACGGCAAGAAAAAGAATCTCAAGCTTGAAAGAAGAGACCTCTAAGCAAAATTTGTTGGCCATTTCAGGCCCTTAATAGAATGGGATGCTGATGACCTGAGATGTTAAAGAGCATCCATAAATAAATCAGTCACTTTTCTGTCAACATCTGTTGGCTGGAATAGGAATTTACTGAATCTGTCTATATGTGGTATGTCAAAATTCATTAACCTAATTTGATTTTTTAAAATGGAAAATTTTTCCCATGTGAATAGTTCTATTGGTATATGTATTTCTTTTAACAATGGCTTATTTGATAGTTATAGTTTTTCCTTAGGTGGCACAAGTAAACGTAACCAGAAGGCTATGATGTCGTGATATGTGCTGGTGATAATGGTGGCTTTGATAATTGAAAGAGTGGAGCTTAACCGTGGACCAGAATTGAAACAAATTATGTCAACGTTCAAGAGTATTTAAGAGAATATGAGAAATTTAAGAGGAATGGAATGGAGAATTGATGAAAAAATAACAGATAATTTGAGGAAATTAACTCATTATGGGGAAAATTCTAAGGTGAAGTAAATAGATAATTAACAAGAATATAATAGGAGAATATCATTCTTGGAGAAAGGAGAAGAAAATAGAAGAAAAATGAACATGATAATATTTGAAACTAATGAAACCAGGTAGAGACAAGTTAATGGGAATTAATTAAAGAAATCAAAAAATTTGGGCTATAGCATTGGTTGGGTAATAATGAATGTTTTTAGAGTGGGCAGAAAAGGTTTGAAGCCAAGATCGATCATTGTTAATTTTGCTACATGAAAAAAAAATGGGCAATTTTAGAGAAGGCCTAAAGGTTAAAGGGAACAAAAATATTTATAGAGAAAAATTATGGGAAGAGAGAAAGGGAAATAAAAAATATTCTGTTAACAGAAGTGAAAAATGCAAGGGCAGGGGTGAGAAAGCTCATGTTTGAGGTTTGGAATTGTGAATCAATGACAGGAAACAGGATGTTCATCAGCTAAATTCAAGACATGGGTTGGAAAACATTTGCAACAAGTCTGACCTTGGAGAAGTGGTGAAGCAGTGGTGAAGGTTATAGAACTTCAAATCAGCAAAATGGGAAGGAGAAGAATCTGGAGAAGCAAATGGGAGGAGGGGAAGAAAGAGCTATCTGTTACCAAGTAAACAAATGGTACCTAAGAACCAACTGAGGGAGAAGTTTTAAAGTATTGTACCAGTTGCAGTGGCAAGTTCAAATGTTTCGGCAGACACTGGACTTGTGTAGTGTCAACACCAGGAGGAAGCATATTACAGGACAATGAGCAGGAGAGTCAGGTACCGACAGATTGACACAAGTAGGGCCAGGCTACAGCAATTTAGTTTTGAGAGAAAGGGTCCATATAGGGAAGGACAGTTGGGGTTATATTTTGGAATGTAGAAGGTATACTTGAAAAAATAAGGAAAGGGGAAATATCTCAATTTTTAAAGACAGTGGATTAGATAGGTGTGATAGAGACATGACTGGTAAAAGATATTGTTGTTGAAGTGAGCAAATTTGATTTTTATGGGAAATGTGGGGTAAAAAGCAAAGGCAAAGTTTGGGTGTCAGGGCATTTACACCTGTTTGTGAGAAAAAGCTTGGAAGTTCCGGTGTGGATGTGTAGAGATTTAGGTAGTAACTTAGTGCTGTATTCTGAGTGGTCTATGGGCAAAGAAAGTGTATGTGTGGCAACAGTGTATAAACCCCCAAGTTCCTGGGAGTATTATAAGATTCAAGCTTATTCAATTAGTTAGGCCAGGATATCAATATATTATTTAACAAACATGAATAATGGTTTTATAATAATGGGAGACTAATGCAAGAGTAGGAGAAAGTCAAATAAAGTTAACAGATTCTGAAAAAGAGTTTATAAGACAATTAAGCCGTAAGAAAGAAGAATGAGTAAAGGTATAATTGTGAATACAGAAGGTAAGAAATTGTTCGAGTTTTGTGAAGAACTCAACCTGATGATGTGTAATGGAATGAAGGAATGAATAGTGTTTAATGCCTGTTTTTGCTACAGAGGCACCACAGGTGATGGACACTGATGATACACGAGATGAAATGATATATTGGGAATGGATTTATTTTTAAGGAAGGAATCGTTCCAGGCCTAAGTTTAGGGTACCTCCCCGGCATTTGCCATTTATGAGGACTGAGGAAAACCTGGAAAAAACCTCAGTCAGGGAGGATGGTCCTGGCAGTATTTGAACACAGACCTCCCGCTCACGAGTCCGTGTCTCAACGCAACCTTGGCCATCCGTGGCAGTATGTGTAATGGAGTAAAAGGAAAAGATGATATTGGGGAATTAACATTTGTGAACCAAAACAGCCAGAGTGTTATAGATTATATGTTATATCAATGGATTTAGATTCTTATCTGGTCAATTTTGAAGTGTTAAATGTAGTTTCTTCAAGTAACCATTTCCCAATAAGGGCTGAATTTCAAAGTATGTTAGAAGGGGAACAAAAAGTTTCTGAACATGAAGGAATTAAAATTCCAAGTCATAGATGAAGGGAGGAGGAATCAGAAGCATTTCTGAGGGAATTAAGATCACAGATTGGAGTGGTAAAGGTAATAGGAGTAGAGGAATTGCTTTGGGAAAAGAGAATTGAGGAGGCTGCGTTGGATTAGAGGAGATGTTGAAACAGGCAGGAGCAAAAAATTATCCAGTATATAAGAAAAAGAGTTGGTATGATGAAGAGTGTAGGAGGAGTCCTAAGGGAGTTAAGGAAATGGAGGCAAACAGGCACGTGGGAGGAAAGAGAGAATTTTATGATTGAAAGGTGGGGTTATAAATGCCTTATGGAATTGAAGAAGAAAGAGTGACAAGGAAAGATGAGTAAGAAGTTATATGAGGCAGAAAGAGTAAAAGATACTAAAACAATTTGGGCAATAGTTAAGGTATTTACTAGGGTAGAGTAAGGGAAAACAACATACGTGAGGAAGATTCGATAAGATGTTTCCAAAATCTCTTAAGCATAGAACAGCCCAATGGGCAGAAATAATGCATAATGGAAAATGCATATTTCAGTGTGCAAATAGATGGATAGGAGAGGAGGAAGTGTGAGAGCAAATTAGAAGACTAAAAAGGAATAAAGCAATTGGAGTTAATAGAATACCAGGGGAGTTTTGCAGAGCATGGAGCTTACCTGAGAAGAGATTGTGTTTATTGGTTAGGATATTAAATTCCATTCTAAAAGGAAGTAGGGTCCCAAGGAGTTGGAAAATAGTAGTAGTGGTGCCTATAAGAATAAGGGAGGTATGAATATACTCTCAAATTACAGAGGAATTAGCTTGCTATTTATATTAGGTAAATTATATACAAGGGTCCTAGTAGAAAGAGTGCAAAGATGAGCAGAAGAAGAAAATAAGTTATTGAAATTTCAGTCAGGATTTAGGGAGAATACAATAATGATTGATAATACCATTGTTATGGTTACATTGGTAAATAAGTATTTAGCTGTAAAGAGGGGAAGATTACATATGTTATTTGTGGATTTTGAAAAAGATTTTGACACAATAAATTGGAAAGTGCTATGGGTAAAATTGAGTATTAAGGGAATAAGTAACAGGTTCATAGAAGTATTAAAAAAAAATAAATACTGATAATGGATTTTGTACATAAATGTCAAATATAAAGTAATGCAACCCATTCCAAATAATATATGGCTAAGGCAAGGTTGCAAATTAAATCCGGTATTATTTAATTTTTTCATGAATAATAACCTATAGGAAATTAATGCAGTAAGCAGCCATGTTCCAATAATAAATAATAATGAAATACCTGGGTTGTTATTCGTGTATGATCTTGTGTCAATGTCTATATCTAATGTGGGATTAAATAAATCAATTGAAGCAATAGATGTATTTAACAGGAAGTGGAGTTTATGTATTAATCCAAGTAAATAAAAATTGTGGTCTTTAAAAAGGGGTAATACGTTAAGGAATGATGAGAAATGGCCATGGCAAGGAAGAGAAATTGAGGTAGTTAACAAACTTGAGTGCTTAGGGGTGAGAGTAAGTAGTAAGGGTGGATGAAGTGACCAAAAGAAGATGGCATTAAGGGAAACATTCCTTGAAAGCTGTAAGGGCATGTTTAGATAAAATACCAGGGATGCAAGTAAATTGGTTGGAGAGAGTCTATGGGACAGTGATGGAGGCCAAAATGCTCTATGGACCTGAGATCTGGGGGTTTGCAGGATGGGTTAATGTGAATATGATACACAGAAACTTTTGAAAACAAATATTAGGCTTACCCAGAACCTGGATAACAGTTGGCCCAAGTTGAATTAGGTAGAATAGGTAGTAAAGGGAAATTATGGAGAAAGTATTGAAATGTTGGTTTAGAATTAGTAATTTAGAAAAGTACAGTGTACTATACCAATTGAATCTGTCGTCTTAACACTCTTCATGCTTCATTAACCTTAAAAATATACGGAACCGGTTTCAAAGATATGTTATCTCCATCATCGGCCGTGGACGACTGGTGTGAAAGGTTGTTGTTGCGTAGTATCAGAAGCAATGTTCCGCTCTGATGAAACTTTTATAATAGTTTAGACATAAAAGATAATAAAATAGACATAAAAGTTTCATCAGAGCGGAACATTGCTTTTGATACTATGCAACAACAACCTTTCACACCAGTCGTCCACGGCCAAAGATGGAGATAACATATCTTTGAAACCGGTTCCGTATATTTTTAAGATTAGTGAAGCATGAAGAGTGTTAAGACGACAGATTCAATTCACATGAGCTTCACTGTGTTAGTTCCATATGAAAACTTTTTTTAAAGATTTACAATTTTTAAAACATTTTGGATACTATACCAATGTTTGATAGGTCAGCAAAGGTTTAATCAAGGTGGTACTTGGAAGGAAAATCTAGAAAAAATTGGTTTGGGGGACATGTGGAGATACAGGAAAGCATTAGGAAGGGGTTTCAGGAAAGAAGTTAGGTTAAGAATTGAAGATATTGAAAGGCAAGAAGTGTTTGCTAGTTTTAACCTTAAAATATCATTGAGTGTATATTGAGAATTGAAAGGAGGTTGAAAAAGGAAAAATTATGTTGATATATTGAGATGTGTGATAAATCAGCAAGAGAAGGTTTTGCGTGGGTGAGAACAGAAGTTATAAATTTGAAGGGCTTAAGATTGAGGGGGAAGTTGGATAAATGTCCATTATATAGTCAGCAAGATGATAATTAGCATATATTACTGGATTGTGAGGAACCAAGCTTCTTAGGGAGAAGCTAGATATGGGGAGATGGTCAAATTTACCAAAAGAAATTGTGAGGAAAAAGGTGTTGAATGTTAACACAAGAAAAAGAATGGTGGAAGTTGGTATATATTTAGGTAAAGTGAGAGCTAGATGGATAAAACCAGAAAAAGAATGGTGAAAGTTGGTATGTATTTAGGTAAAGTGAGAGCTAGATGGATGAGTAAAATTATAAAGATAGTGAAGATTAGTTAGAGAATGAAGGGGCAGATTGAAAAATAGCAGGAAGGGTCCTATTAACTCTGTAACCGAGTGTTTGAGTTTATAGGGCCTAGAAAATGTAGCAATAAGGAGAATGAAGTTTAGTGTTGTATATGGAGCATAAATTGTTAATTAAATGTAACTTAGGGCAGTGAAGTTTAGTGAGTTACAAATGGGCAAATATAGGGGTTAATAAATTTGTTGCATTTAGTGCCTTCTGCATCTACCAAAGGCACTGTTCCTATTTGATACATTTTAACTAGGCTTTGTATATTAATTTTGTTAGCATATTTTGTATGTAGAAGATGTAATATGTAGGGGTACATTTGTATTAAATTACAATTTTAATAGAATAACGGAACCCAAGTCTTCTGGTATTCCAGTAGGAAACTGCTGATGAGCTGAAAACAAGGTTTCAGGAATTAGTTAATTAAGTAAAATTAAAGGAACATGTATTAAAAAGGTATAAATTTAAATTGTAATGTTTTTTGTAGAAATAAATTTATTCATTCATTCTTTTAACAAAATTGTTTCTTTCTTAATTTTATGATTGTGTTCTCAAAAATATGTTGCTACCACAGAATTTTGCAAATGTTTTAGTCAAATATCTCTAAATCGTTCTTTCTTCCTGGTTTCCAATTTTTTCTTAGTTCTTTCCATAGATTTTAAATTGCATTCTGAGCATTCCATTGCTTAAATGCCTAATATTTTTTATCTGGTATATGCTGTCTTTTACTGAAGAACCGAATAAGTTTATATACAGTATTTATTCTGTGGTGCTAATTTTATGTATTATTCTTTGAAGATCTTCCCAAACAGGTTATGATGTTCTAGATATGTGAATGTGCTATATTTGCAACTCTCTTTGATATTTTTAAGTATTAAAATGACTTTAATGGACTACTGTCTTTAGAATTTGTTAATCTTTTTGTGTTAGTACTGCATCTATTGATTATTGCTATATTCAATTTATATAGTAATTCTTTTTCCCATTCTCTTTTCACGAGTGGAAAATTATGGCTATTTTAATGACTTTTTTTTAAAAGAAGAAATAAATGTAATATGATAGTTCATTTCTTCCAGTTTATGGCCATAGCTACATGACCCCTAATAAAGTATTTGATAGAATGGAAAAAGCCTACCAAAAGAAGGAAGAAATTCATCTCCTTTCAAATACTAAGAAGCTTTGAATTAACATGGCACAGTAAAATATTTAAAATTTAGCACACATAGTGTCTTCAGACTTAAGATGCCCTTAAAATTATAGCCTGATTGAAGACTTACAGAAAATCAAACAACAAAGTCCTATTGCCATTAGCAGAAACCTATACTGTCGTTCCCATTGAAAGTTGAGGTTTTAAAGCCAATAAACTATAGCTGGGAGGTAATAGAGGTATTTACTTAACCAAAGAAGAATATGGTCAATAAGTTGAAGGACATCTTGAATCTCGTGAAGTATTTTTAGGTACCCAAATTAGTTAAGGAATTTGACAAAATATTGTTGGTGATTCTGTAAAATTATCATTGCTATTGTATAGAGTTTGTGTTTTCAAAAATGAACTATTACTTTTCTTTGCACTTTATTAAAGCCATAATGTAATGATAAAAAATTACTAAAGTATAATAAATAAGCAAAAAAGCGAATAAGTTCTTTTTAAAAATATGTGAGGAAAAAATTTAAGACAACCACTCTACAGGTCTCAACATTAGCAAACATATAATATAATATAATAAATTCTTGGTTTGAATACTTTACATAATCAAATAAGTACCTTGATAAACAATTATTATGGTGAGAAATAAACTAATCAAACTTGATATTTTTCAATCATATATAACAAGATGATTTTTAAAACTTAACTTTGTAACATTTATCAATTTCAATTTGTGAATGTATTAGTTAATGTTCTGCAAATGAGATGTCTTCATCCTTTGCAAGCCTACCATGAACACAAGCACCTTTAGTACCAAATGTACCCTGTACATTTTACATATGTTCTATAAAAACTTGAATTCAATAAAATAAATTTAGTTTTTTTTTTTTTTATTTTGCAGATGGGAACATCTTATCTACCAGTTAGGAATGCATCATCATCTTATACATGCTGTAATCAAGAAAGGCAAAAGAGTGTACACAAAATGTAGCTTATTAAAATGTGACCACTGAATATTAAAATAAGGAAAAAGCAGTGCACAGTTTACTTTATAGAAAATAATTAACAAATCATCAGATATTATGTAAAGCTTTTGAGGGTTTGAGCATTATGGCACTGCTAAACATACATATTACCAAACCATTAAAAAGATATCAAAAGAGAAACAAGTTTCATTATACCCATGCAGTGTATAAAACTAAGGACATTATTTACTTTTACTTTCTTTCTTGCACCTAATTTTGAAACTAAATTTTTGTTATTTAAAAGCATCCAGATTTGCTCTTTACAAATATACACTTTTGCAATTAGTCTTGAGTGAATACACATACATTTCAAATCAGGGTCAAAAGAAAAAATTTATTGGTTATAGTAGGGACTCCATGAATGGCTACAACCACAAACTTCTCATGCACTGTGGAGACCTGTATATCTCATTACAGAGATTTTATCCTTACAGGAGATTTGAACATTTGAGCATTTTAATATTAAAAATATAGTCACTTGCTAAACTTCTAAAAATTACCTCCAAAAATTTGACAAAATAAACAACAGTAGCACCATTGATATCTGATCTCTTGGCTTTCCTTTATTTAAGAACCTAGTAGTTTTCCAAGATTGTGTCTTACTTCTCAGAAGTATATAAATAAGATTTAATGTAGAAAAATTCCTATAGTTATTAGTTCCTGTGCTAACATATTCATATAGAGGAGTAAGGACTTTTCAATTATAAACTTATATAACTTGTCTTCTGCCTTTGAAGAACACAAGCCATTCAAAATATTGTGATATTTATGTTACCATTAAGTGTTTTATCTATTTCTGCTTCTCTAGTTCTTGTTATTTTAGTTACATTGTTTCAAGAGTTAATTTATTTTTAATTTTTACTATAAATAAATATACTGTGCCCTCATTCTGCTGCGCAACCATTTGCTATACACTAGTGAAAATGGTTGAACTTCAATATAGGCATGGAATTGCCAGTAAGATTGAAGTTAAAGTTATGCTGATGCATGCAATTAAGCCTACTTTGTCATATTTCACACCAATGTATTCAACATGTTCACACTAACTCCACTTACTTACATAGCATTAGGAAATGTTTTAGAAGCACTTGCTCCCATCATCAACTGTTGACCGAGCACTGCTACTTGAATTGGTGGCTGGATACCAGGATGCTCCTGTGATGGAGTCTGATGGTATATGAATGAAGTAATGAATTTTGATTTTTCTCCTATGGATGAACTTAGCAAGCTACTACTAGAACCACCAGATACAATTTATTTAATTTCTCTGTCATGTTTATCACTTTAACTGTTGCATTTCTGTAAGAAGTGCACAATTTTTTTTTTGAATGATTTATTTGTGGATGCTCTTTAACAGCTCAGGTCATCAGCGTCCCATTCAACTCAGGGCATGAAATGGCCGACAAATTTTGCTCAGAGGCCTCTCTTTCAGGCTTGAGGTTCTTTTTCGTGCCATAAATGTACGACACAGGACCCATGGCTTTACTTCCCTTCCGAAGGAAGCCATACTTAGGATTTTTACGCCCAAAAAAATCCATCGGTCCTGGCCGGGTTTGAACCCGCGATCTTGGGTTTAGGAGGCAAGTATGGTAACCACTACACCACCAGGACCGACAAGTGCACAATAAGACTTTCTAAAGTATTTATGTATTATGGAATTTTCTGAGAGAAATATATGCCAGAATGAAGATGACTTTTTGTGCAAAAGAAATTAACCAAGTATGATAGGATAGAATTTCATGCTGAATTTCCAGGAGTAACTCTCCATCAGGAAGTTCAACTTTCAGATTGGGGAACAAAGTTTGAACCCAAGGCATTTTCAATGACAAGAAGCAGATAGCAAAAACCTGAGCCTGAGCTTTAACAGAGGAGATGCTTAATGAAATAGTCTATCAGAAACTTTTCCTTAAAAGTATATTAACACAATTAGCCAAGCAAGTTGATGTATCTCCCAGTAGTGTGTATAAAACACTCAGCTGCTGCACCTTCACCCATATAAAATTACTGCTGTACTTGAAATTAAACCCATGGAGGTGCTGAAGAAAAATATATAGGAGGCAGTTTACAATATTTAGGAGGATAAATTGTGCTGTCTGAAAATCTTTTCAAAAATGATTCAAGCAAATTTTACAGAAGAAGACAGGCACTTAAAGCATCTACTTTGATAGTGATTACAATATTAATTTCTATTTACTACTGATCAATAATGAAAGATACAAAAAATGTGTGTTTTAAGTTTTGATCGTGCAACATGATTTCCTCTGGCAGGCAAACTCAATTATTGATTGTGTAGCAGAATGAGAACTCTGTATAATTCACTAAAAATGACAAATAAAATAGCCCATAAAGAATAATATAACTAAAATAACTACTGTAGAAGCAGAAATGAATAAAACACAGAAATCACACAAACTACAATATTTCTCAACACTTTTGTTTTTCTTCAAAGGCAGAAGATAATTTTTTGAGGATAAAATGAATGCATCCCAGGTTAATTGTATCCATAAATGCTAATTTGCATTATAACCAATTATCTCAAAAGCTTTCTTGAGCAGTCTTAGGAGACCTCTTCCATTTCATTTCTTCCAATCATACAAAATTTCTCCACATGCACCCTTCAAGGAATGAAAAATACATCTAGCAGCTGGCAGATATAAATGGAATTCAGAGTCATTAATATTGTACTTTTCAAAAAGCTTTATCATAATGAGTTAACCATCTCTCACTGCAGCAAATCACATTTATCAAGTACCAACACATTTGCATTGGCAGTGGTAGTACTTTAAGTTCCATTCATGACCAAGTATTGCCTATAAAACCAGTTAATGGCTAACTGTAATGATATTAAAGCAATAAAGCTTACAATATACTCAAATTTGCATATAATAGGTTGTTAAGTTTTACAGAATGTCTAATTGGTATTATACCCATTAAATAACTATCACATTCACAATAGCAAATATGTTTTCCTGTTAAAGGAATACGTATATTTCTGTTCACTATCGCTGAAGTTTTTACCACACTGCTACTTAGAAATGGTTATCATTACAGCAATGCTTACTCTTTGTTGTAGTATTACTATTAGCATCTTCATTTTTTCACTTAATCTGAAATAATACTTAACTATTTATTTATTAAAATAGCACTAAATTCACAAATATTACAATATGGCCTAGTTCTATTCCAGGTTAATTATTTAAATCACTCTGATATAAAGATTTTAAAAAACATTAATTTTCACCATTCAGCTAACTATATTTAACAGTGTTTGCTAAGCTCCTGTCCTCAGTTCATCAGTAGCTACTTTCTACGGGTATATCAAGAGGATTTTAGCACAGTCTCTTCTACTAAATAAAGAAACATAATAATATAAACTGAAACAATTTATACAATGCAATTAATAACCAAAATCTGTTCTCATTTGTATAACCCCTGAACTTATCTAGCTCATTTCCATACACATTTAAACTACTAAATCACAATACCACTATCAGCCAATTACACAAGGCAAACACAATTAAACTCAAAGATCCTCTCTCCTCACTGACCATAACCATTTGTTCCTAACTCTATACAAATATTCCCCAAGATTCCTAATTTGTCTTTGGTCACCAAACATTTTCTTTGCTGCAATTTGTTTATTTAATTAGTTAAATATGGTGTACAAGGCCAGCAGTTGATCTGGAACTAAAGATGGGAGCGATTAGCTCCAGAAACTTAGATTTCCTTTTTTAAAATATTAGTGATGTGTTTTACAAATTCGACTCAATCATTTTAAATTCTTTGTTTACTTAACTTTCAACCATTTACCACACATTGGCTTTATTTCCATTCACTTGTTCCTGAGCATTTAAACAAATATGTTCTACATTTTCCAAATTTCCACATACTGGAACTCCATGCTCACAATTACTTCTAAAACCCCTTAAGCTCCAGATTCTTAATCTAAACATGTTATCACCTTTCTCTCATGCTTATTACACTTACTAATGTATCTATCTCTTTTAACATCCCATGTTATCTCCTGGTAGAACACTAGTGACCTATTTCTCCTCATTATAGAATGTAATATATGTCTGTCTATTTCCTCAAACCGTACTCTGTTTCCAAAAACCTCCCTCCAAATCACCTCTTCTTAACCATACATCACCCATTCCATTTCTTGTTAACTCTTTCCCAACTTTGTTTACCCAATAGAAATCCTCTACCCTAGACTTCTGAAATTTTAAACACTCATAACAAAGAAACCTCCAGTTATATCCTAAACCAACAGTGCCCTTGCACTTGCAGCAGGGAATTCTGAACATACTCTTACAAAACCTACTGAGTATTCTAACTGCCATGGGTGGCCGAGGTCATTAAGGCGCGGATTCATGAGCGGGAGGTTTGGGGTTCGAATCCCACCAGGACCGTCCTCCATGAATGAGGTTTTTTCCAGGTTTTCCTCAGTCCTCATAAATGGCAAATGCTGGGGAACTACCCTAAAGTTAGGCCTGGAATGATTTCTTCCTTAAAAATAAATCGTTTCCCAAAATATAATTTCTTCTCATGTATCATCAGTGTCCATCACCTGTGGTGCCTCTGTAGAAAAAATGGGAGTTAAACACTATTCATTCATTTACTGAGTATTCTATCCATCAATTTCCAACTTTCCTCTATCCCCCATTATTTCAATGCCATATGCCCACCTTGACTCCACCAGTGCCCTGTAAATTCATTCCAACTAATTCACCTTCATCTCTGCTGCAACAAACATACATTGCTTAATTAGTTTCAAACCTAATGAGCCCTTGGTTAATGAATATTTTTGTTTTTCCATTGACCAGAGGAGCTAAGAACCATTCCTAAGTATGTACCTGTATCTCCTTTCCCAACATATACCACTTCTCATCTCTACTCAGCTTATTTCCCTTTTTAAATACTATTATTTTGGTCTTCCCCATGATTCACTTTAGATCCCATTTTTTACAATATCTCACAATTTCTAATAATGCATATCTTAATCCTATCACTGAAATAGATGCTGCCATTTAATCATCAGCACAAAGTAAACCTGGGATTTCCAATTTGTTTACCATTGATTTGTGTATGTTAATTTGCTGTAAACCTACCATTATATTTATAAACAAATTGAGGAGAATAGGACTCAATTTGTATCTTTGCCTAAGCCACCACGATCTTGGATTACTTCCTCAGTCACAAAACCTTCATCATATTTAACACAAAACATATTCAATTAAATGCACTTACGAAGCTGTTGACAATGGAGTGGTATGTATATATATATATAAACACTAATGTAATAAACTTGTTTACACTAACTCCATTCACTTACATAAAAATTGGACATATGTTTCCGGAGTGATCCCTTCCATCTTCAGCATGTTGACCAACTGAAGTTGCTAGAAATGGTGGCTGGGTCCCTTGATGTTCTGTTAATTCTATTAGGAACTTGCTGAGTTCGTCCATTGGAGGGAAATCGAAATTCATTAAGTTTTCCTTATTTTTTTATGATGAAAATTCTTTCCCAAGTGGAAAGTTCTATTATAAACTTAATGAATTTCGATTTCCCTCCAATGGACGAACTCATTATGTTCCTAATAGAATCAACAGATGCACCACAAGAACATCAAGGGACCCAGCCACCATTTCTAGCAACTTCAGTTCGTCAACAGGCTGAAGATGGGAGGGATCACTCCGGAAACATATGTCCAATTTTTATGTAAATGAATGGAGTTAGTGTAAACAAGATTATTACATTAGTGTTTACACAAAACATATTATTCTTTTAAAACTCTTTCAACAAAACAACTCCTTACTCACCCCCTTATGCCTTCTCTAAATCAACAAATACTGCTTACAACCTACTATGTTTAGTTGCCAAATACTTTTTTATAATTGTTTTAACATTTGCATCATCAGTCATTCTCCCACTTTCCTAAAACCTGATTGAAAAGCTGAAATTAATATATTTTCTTCTACCCAGTCATTTATTCTCTGTTGGAATCCCAGCAAAATTTATCAAAATTAGACCTCTATAACTACCTGGATCATCAATAGAGCACTTTCCCTTAAAAATAGGGTAAATAATGACTGTAGGCCTGCTCTTGTGTATCCTCTTGCTACAATAATCTGGTCAAACACACTAATTGATCTTGTTTCTGACACAAGACTTGGAAAAATACAACTGGCAATCTATCTTTTCCTACTGCCTAATTTTTCTTTCCCTTTTGATTCTGTTTTACAGCTTTTTTACAAGAAAACTCTTTGCCCAGAGCTTCATTGTTTCTTGATTCTAATTTCAAATTCCAATCCCTCATCTCAGAATCTCTGGATTCAAATAAGCATTTAAAATACTCCACCAATTGCTCTGGTACTATTAACAATCTCCCCACTCTTGTTTTTGTACAATTTCTTATAATTTCCCATATTTGATTTTGGCCTATATTTCTAAGGCCTTTTTTCTATCCCATTCATCTTTATTACTAATAACCTTTTATATTGTGTTCTTAACTCCATCAGTTTTCTTCTATCCTTACATTGCGTATTTTCTCTCCATTTAATTATGGCACCCTTCACTTAACTTCTCAAATCCCTGCATTTTTTTATCAAATCAATCATTATAGCTTTTAATTTTATTCTTACTCCTTTTAAGTATACTATTACCAGCCCATTTAAGCACAAATTCTAATAAAAATAATGCCTTTCCATGCTTGTCTAATTCCATACACTAATTAATTCCATGGACACAATCTTAACAATGCAGAATTCACGATAAAGTAAAACTCATCAGCATATGCCTGATTCCACCTATAACTATTCACTTTCTCACCCAATTCCCTATTATTTGAATATAAATCCTTCTTACCATTAATTTCACCCCTCCACCAAGCCACTAAGGGAAAATGAGCACTATTACTAACTAAATTTATTACAGACCCTAATGACTGCCAACCACATAAAATAAAATCCACAACACTTTGACCACTTGCACTAAAAAATGTACATTCACTATTCTTATCTTTTCCCAAAAACCATTTAAAATCACAAAACCATTGAATTTACAAAACTGAACAAATTTCACCTTCTTCATTCACTTCTTTATCCTTACTCTTCCTTATAGCACTTCCCTCATCCTCCTCCTCCTTTAATATACCCCAATCCTTTGCTTGCAAATTCTCATTCCTTGCATTGAAATCTCCCAGTAATAAAAATATATCATACGAAATTCCTGTCTAATTTCCTCCATCTCATTTCCTAACTGGTGGAAGAGATCTGGACTATGAAACCAGAAGTTTCTGGGTGGGTTATAAACTATCCCTAAACATACTGTTAACTTCACTAATATTACCCACATTTATACCCTTCATCTTAGAGCTCCATTCTTTATTCTTACCCTTCCATTCCTTTCTAAATAATAGCCCCAAGCCATTTGCAGCTCTTCCCTTATGCCTTCTCAAACCCTATTTTCCTATACATTCAAACTCTGCCATTCTAAAGTCATCCCTATCTTCTAACCATTTCTCAACTAATGCTAATAAATGCACCTTTCCAACCAATAAACCAATAAATCCCAAAGACAAACTCTTTTTGAAAATTTAGCAATTCCAAAAACCAGCCTCAGAGACCTGATCTCCTCCTTTTTACACTATTCTGAATCCATTCTAGCTCTAAACTCTTTAAATTTCTTCTTACTTCTGAGCTCGATTCCTCCTGCTGTTGAGTCATGATGCTGCCAGGGATACATATGTCTTCCGCACACTACTTTACCGTACTGTCAAGTTATAAAATACTTCACTTGGTGTTGACACAAAGCTGGAATCTGTAGTGACATCTTCCTTTCCCCTTTTTCCTAGCTCTATCACCACTATTGCTAGCTTTTGAATTTCTCAAGATAATCACCTGCCCAGTGATATCTTCTTATACAGTTACATCACCATTACTCTTCCTTGACCTTGAAATTTCAATATATTTTCTTGTACAGTCACCTACCCTCCCCTTTCGTAAATTGGCACACACATGGTCAGACTTACCCTTGACTTTCTGCTTCCTGATCCATTACATCAAATTGCTGACTCGTATCCTTCTGCCCACAGCTCCTTTTTATTTGCAGTTACTACCTTTTCCATCAATCCAAAGTTGCATATTCCATATATAATCTTTTTTACCATTTGCCCTGCCATCTTTCATTTCTAATACAATCTTTCTCTTTATTTTCCTCTCTTCCATTGACAAGTCCTTATTGATGAAAATATTAGTTCCTTTACTTTTCTTTACTTTGCATAAGATCTTGTGCATGGTATCCATGGTAGGAAACTTTGCTATTATCACTCTCTTGCCTACTTATCTTCCCACCTCAAAGGCACCCATAATTTCCCATCTTTCTAGTTTTATTTCCAGCTTTTGTTCCAAAATATCTTGCACCTCGAATTGGGCCCAAACTCCTCTCCTTTCTTCAACTCCATTAAACACCAAATTGAACTTGTAATTCTTGCCCTTAAGCTTTTTCATTCTCCCTTTGATTTCTTCTATCTCCCATTTTAGTACCCGAACTACTAGTTGTATTTCTTGCTTAATATCCTGGGAAATTGTATTCATTTTATTGCTAAGTCATTCTTGTAAAACATCCATTCTGCTAGAATATTTTCTACCACATCCCCTGAATCAATTGGGGCGGGTTGATTTTGACCCCACCAATAATTAACAAAACTGACACAATAATTCCCATAATTTGAGCATTCTTGATCTCTTCCTTTCCTCGAACTACAAACTGCCAAATTCTTACTTTATATACTGTCCAATCCACTCCCATTGTGCCTTATTTCCTTCTTCTACAGCTCTCACCTAATACATCCTTCCTATACAGTTGCTAACTCAATACTTCCTAATACTTGACTAAGCACATCATTGGTAAATGTAAAACATGGTATAATACAACCTGATTATATCACATTTTACAATACTGTCATATTTTAAAAATAACAAACAATAAAGCTACAAACTGAATAAAATTATTTTTACAGTACTTGGTATTAAATCTAAAGTTTAACTTCTATTATATTTTATATATATATATTAAATTCAGTTAATTGCAAAATTAATTGAATAAAATTTGTCAGAAAGATTGTAATTTTCTGGAACATCCAGAAAATCATTTTACAACAAAGAGCTGATGTTGCTCATGTCATCAAAGCTTTGGTTGTTTAATAGAGGACAATGTACATAAAATGTTGTACTAACTTAAAGTGAAAAAGGAGGAAAAAAAAAAAAACAACACATTATGCTTTGAAGTGAAAGATCCTTACTTCCTCTTGGTGTGGCAGCCCTCAAGGATATTGGCTGACTGCAGTGATAGCTGCATTCTCTACCTCCATGTTGCAACATCATCAGCAGATGGCAGTATTGAAGGAGGGCATGTAATCAGCATACTAACACCCTACTGGTTATCATGCTACAGACCCCATTCCAGACCACTCAAACTTAGAAAATTTATATGCTGGTACCTAGGATGAAGCCCAAGACCCCTAAACAGCATCCAGAAATGCTGACCACTAGACCAAGGTGATCTTACAATTAAGGATAGAAAAGGAAATACTAGGTATGGCAATGCTAAAAAACTGTTCAAGACAGTCAACTGAAAAATTTTGCATTGAGCATTGGTATTTATTGAATGTTTCTCTTATATTACATCACATAACAATATCACAAACACACAATGACTAGAAATTGGGAATTATCACATAATATCAATCTGTTTATTCCAGATAAAGCATTTAAATGGACACCAGGAAGCATACAGTACAGTTACCATAAGTGTTCTATTTACAATATAATATGGAACTAAAACATTTCCTGTTAATGCCATTCATTGCTCTACATAAAAGGAAATAATGATGTGTAGGGGGGGAAGTTACCATGAATATTGTTAAGTATGGTATAGGTCCAAAACTAGTAATATATATTCTGAGAAAAAATAGGGTAATACCTAATTCTGGGAATGAATTTAAAGATGGTAGAAAGAGAAGAAATAACAGGGCATCAAGAAGAAACAAATATATTCCAAATATACCAGTAATAGGGCAGTTAAATAAGGGCAAGCTGTGTAAAGAATCTTAAAACAAATTTTGCTATAGATATACATTCCACTCAGCCTGTACCTCAGCATTTACAGTTAGTATGGGCATTTTATCTACTGTGCAACACACATGGCTTAAAAAAATGAGGATTAAATGGAATGTCCTTTAATTATCCTATGTAATAGTCAAATTGAGAAATAAAAGAAAAATGTGGAGAGTACATGTATTTGCATAATAGAGGCTTAAAGCACAATAACTACATGTCTAAAATTTAAGCTAGATTATTATTCATAATGCCCAAATAATTCACAGATATTTTAGTCAAATCAATGCTACATGCTGTAGTCCACTAATATATAAAAATGAAAAACTAATACTGTTTGAAGCAAATCAGCATCTTCATGCTTCTGAATTAATAAGTCTAATATAACTCTTCAAATATTTCACTAACATTCAAATATGAACAAAAATGACAATGAATTTAGCCATAACCTCATAAATGTAGGCATTTTAACATTCTTTAAAATAATTAAAAATTAACATTGCATTATTTAATATGGAATGCTTTTTCCCAATGCATACCTTTTTTAAAATGACATGTGACTGAGCAGTAAAGCATCTTTTTTAAAATGGAAGCCCTATTCCCATTAGGAAAGAAATGTAGCAGAGATAACAATAAATTATATTATATAACTTTATATTATTAAAACTTATTATTCCACATGTCGTAGCGAGCCATTTGCTAGTCTGCAGCAGCTAACCAACTTACTGGATCCCAACCTTATTGACACATGATCTTCCTTTATATTAAATAATCAAATATCTTTGATAAATAAAAGCATGCACATCATCTTACTTTATGTTGTAATGAGTTATATATAGCATATATTCAAAATGGTGTCTATCTGCATCAGGCATCATTTGATGAGTATTTGCATTTCATACCTCTCTGAATTTAAATTATACTGAGTAAATTTACCAATTTTTTCATCATGAATGGAAATTTCATAAAATCTTGACTTTTCTCTCCTTTCAGAATCCAGAGATATAATCAGAGAAAATTAATAACTGCACATTAACAACATTCTGCAAAATCCAAATAGAGAAATTCACATGCCTTACATTGCCAGAGAGTAGTAATTCTTGGACTACAATCATTCTGCTCAGGTTTTAGGACTTTATTAGCTCTATGGGCTGAGCTTTTTGAAAACCCTATTTCCTGTGTTACACAATGTAGAAATTTCTTTGGAGAATGCTGAAATATTATAAAGTATTTTGCTTAGGAATCCTACTGTTTATCTAAACCTAAGAACAAGTTTTTCATAGTGGAACTGAAAATTACAAATTTTCTACATACTGCTCTACAAGATTCTCTTTGCACATTAAGTGTCATGTGCTAAACTCTTTGTTCTAATGTGAGATGGCATTTCAATACACTAAATTTAATTCACAAACAATAATGCATTAAGGGTAGTTGTTAATATACTGAAGCATAAGAGAAGTTGACTTTATTCCAGAGCTAACTTAGTGCCTGTATTAAGACTTAGAGTAGGAGGATTAAGGATGAACAATATTGGAGATTTGGTCCATCAGATGACTGTTGCAGTCCATATACATAGCCAGAAAATGACTTAATGGGACCAAAATCAATCATGCCTGCCTGCCTGCCACTTCAGTGAATGAAGTAGACCACAATATGATTGTCTTCATATGATGATACTGCCATGGATCATCCTCCCTGACTGAGGTTTTTTCCAGGTTTTCCTCAGTCCTCATAAATGGCAAATGCCGGGGAGGGGTACCCTAAACTTAGGCCTGGAAGGTTTCCTTCCTTAAAAAATAAATCCTTTCCCAACATATAATTTCATCTCATGTATCATCACTATCCATCGCCTGTGGTGCCTCTGTAGCAAAAACAGGCATTAAACGCTATTCATTCATTCATTCTTCATATGATAAAAGATAATTAATTTCTTGTTATACTTTCTCTACATCAATTATTCCTTTGAGAAAACATACATAAGCAACATAATATTTTTCTGAATTTAACTGTACCAGAAAAAAAGGGTTTGCATTTGAAGTAATAAACTATTATGTTACCTTCTACTGGATAGAAGGGATTCCTTAGATTTACTGACTTTAAGTATGATGCATAATAATTGGAATTACTCTGCCTTCAGTGTTTATAAGCCTGGCAATGCTTAAAATTAGTAGAGGTTAAAATGATAAGCCAAAAGCTTTATAGGACAGTTCTATTGACAAGATATGCTTTACACCTGCAAAACCTTTGTATAAGATTTTGTTGACGGTGGATTTACTGTTTAAGATTTCTTGTAGGAAGTTAGAGTGTCAAGAAAGAGAAATTATGTAAGCAGAAAAAAGGTGAGCTGAATGTGACATTTCTTTGAAGCTTTGGTGAGAAACTGCAGAAAATGATACTGTTTAAGAGAAAATATAATATGACATGAGTTACCTGATGGTTCTGATGTTTGTCAGAAAAGCATGAAAACAAACTTCACACTTGAAATAATGTAATAAACCAGTTACCTATCATCCATTCCAGATCAAAAAATGTCTGGCTCACAAGTGACATCTTTCCCCAGATGGTTTTTCAAACACTTCATATATGAACTACAAAACTACCAGGAAAACATTTTGAAAATCTTATTTGAAGATGTAACAGCTGTTTCGCTTCTTTCTGAGCCCATCCTAAAGTTGGAAGACTAAAAGGTATCTTTTTTCCTACAAACACAACATTTTTAATATAACCTCCATTCCAGGAAATTATTATTACTTTCAAGAGATTGCATAAGAAGACATTTCTTGAAAAGGTTAAGGTTGTCTTGCAGAATGAAAATTATCCTGAGGAAGATCAAAGGGAGCCAGAAAACTTCAATATTTGCACTCATACAACAATGGATGGACCAAGCTATAAAGTGAACCAAAATACAATTTCAGAGGTTTTGAAATATCTGATTTCCTTGAAACTATGGTGTGAGCTGGAGGTAATGTTAGTGAAAATGATATTAATGAGGGCAACCAAGGCTTCCAAATTCTCAGCCTAAAAGAGATTGCTGAAAATGTTCTATGGGGTGATGTTGCTGATGAGGAAGAAGCTGTACCAGCTGATCTGAAACATCGGTGCTTAGGGAATGCATTGATAACATCATCTCATTCATAGGCTCATCTTCTGATACAGTGGTTATTGTTGATTACTAACATTTTTGGCAGTTTTAATTGTTAATTAATAAGAAACAATGTAAAAGATGAAAGCAACTGAAAACTTTATGCTATTTGCAATCCCATTCATTAGTAAAATATGTGCATAAAAATGTTCTCATTGAAATATATCTGGACCACTGAAGGTGTTTTATTTTCATACGTTTCCTAAGATTTATGATATAGTAGACTTTTAGTTTAACAGGCACACCTTAGCCCCTAGTAGTCTGTTAAATCAAAAGTTTACTATAAATGTTTTTGCATTTTGTAGATTTGCCAAGCTGTTTACACAAGAAGCTGTCTAAAGTTTTAAGATTGGGTTAAACAGATTTTAAATATAAAACTCATAGCTAACTTCTATCCTTGTAACAATACTTCATGATAAAAACATATAAACTAGAAAATAATATATATTGCAAAAAAAGAAATTGAATGATATGCAAGTGAGTCATTAAGTAAGTTACAAATTGATTTGCAATAATATATGTCTGAATGAGACCCCCGAGACTATTGGCACTAGATGACACCATTAGTCCAGTGGCAATTGGTGAAATTTGACATGAGACAATATATGTTTATAATAATGAAACTGCAGTTGTCTCGAACATTCAACTTTTAAGCAGTGCTCTATTATGCAATTTGTGAGGGCAAAAGGTATGGTATCAATGAAGATTCCTAAATAAGTGCTTCCAAACTATGGTGAGAAGTGCCTGTTAGGTGCAAATTCTCTGAAGGGTGGCAGAGGCTAATTTGCAATGAGGTGAAGACTTAATCCAAGCAGACAGAAAGATAACTATAGCTGCTGCTGTTGGTTGTTCACAAGCATGGTCTACCTCATTATGTATGAGAAGTTGCATTTTCACAGACTCTGTGCACTAAGGGCACCACTGATGCTGACCCCACAACACAAAATGCAAAGAATGGGTCTGGCATTAAAGCATTTCAATTCCTACCATGATGAGCATGATATGCTAGTTCAAATTGTCACAGGTGATGAGTTATGGATTTTGGGTTCATCATTACTAGCCTGAGACAAAGGGATCATGAATATATGTGGAAACATCCTGAGTTGCCCGGAGGGAAATCATGACGGCATACTGCTCATTGCATTCCAACCTTAAGGACAAATTGTAAATGCCAACTCCTACTGAAACATCCTCTTAAAACTTTGTAAACTTTTAATTTAACAGAAGCTACCAGAACTCCTCACCAAAGGCATGTTGCAAATGCACATCCTCATGCTACCAACAAGACAAATAGGATGCTGTGAAATTTCAAGGGGAAGTCCTTGAGCATCTTAGCCCTGACCTTGTTTCAAGTGATTTCCATTTGTTCGGATCTTTTAAATATCATCTTTCAGATGAACAATTTCCAATTGATGAAGTTGTAAATAGGGAAGTCATTGCCTGGTTTAAACACCAGTCCAAAGAATTTTATGCTACTGGAATGCATGGGCTTGTGAATCAATTGGACAAGTGCTTCAATGTACAGTCAGATTATATTGAGGAATAAAAGAATTTTTCAAATTAGCATTCATATTTATTTAGTTCTATATCCATTTTTAATAACTTACTCTTATAATGTAAATATGTCTATTCCCTTTTACCATGCAGGTAATTTATAGAGCAATTCAGAGAAAAGGTTGGAAAGTGTTCAGAAAAAGGGTGGAAAGTGTAAGGATCTCTGAGACAGGCTACATGAATTGAAGGGTTTAGAAGCCAATCTGATAAGTCACTAAATACCTAATTCCAAGATATTGCACCTGTACAATACTTTCTTCAGAAGCATATTAAAGTCAGTTCATTAAGGTTTTTAACTAGAAGAGAGCAGCACATATCAGTGATTTGAAGAAAAAAATTCTGTGGACATTCTAAGTCAGAAATGTGTGAAATTGTGATTTTGGGACCCATGTAGTAGAATTCAGGTATACTGCTGTCACCTGTTACAATAATATCTGAACAATAATAAATAAAAGTGAGCTGAAATTACTATAAAAAATTATAGAAAAATTACAAAAATGATGTGCTGAAAGATTCAGATTATGTACCATCTTGCAAAGATAAAAACTACTAGGTTCAGATATGTGTACTTGCAATAATATAATTTCATTTATGTTATTTTTAATGGATGTATAGGTTTCTTAAACTATAAATTTAGCCAACTTTCAAAAGAACTTTCTTGGGAAGGTAAATGAACATTCAGAAGTATGTGGCAAAAGAATTAATGATGAAAATCAATACACCAAGAAAATTATAATTGTAATTACAATTGAAATCAAGGCTCATGACAGAAACAACTATAGAGCACCAAGAGAAAGGTGAACAAAGTAAAGAGATCCAGGAGTAACAGTTATACAAATACAACAGACAATTTTCAGAAAAAGTGTCCATTATTATATATAACTGCTCTCGAAGATTACCTTTTCCAAAAAAGAGAAAACATTTTCAAAACCTTATGTGCTCTTTCCGATCATTAAGAAAGAAAATATACATTCACAATCTAAAAAAGTGCAACATTAAAAGGTGCAGAATTAGGGATTCTTCCAATCAATATTTCCTACATGTAAATGAGTCATCAATGATATATAAGAATTTTTTTCAAACATTCCAGGCTCTCTAGGTGTAGTGAATCAAATTTTGCAGCTATTAAAGGGAGCAGGAGTCATAAAATTAGATGTCTCTGATGTTATTGAACATATTAGGTTTTTCCATGTTATAAAGTCACTACACCCACTGAAACAATTTAAATATGAGGTACCTGAGCCCAAACCTTAATATACATAAAATGTGTAAACTGTATATTAAGAAATGTACGAACAGAACACGACAACTATTAAAGAAAAGTATTTTCCAAGTAATTTAATTTGCATTTAAAACAGCCAGTGAAGTACACTTACCAATGATGTCACCAGTTTGAGGACTTAAAAAATATGAAAAAATCTACTATAAGGCTAAGCTTACTGCACTATCGCTTGGTGCAAACAGGGAACTGGAAAAGCAGTTTTGCAGCAACTGGACATACCTCCATTCTAAATTTCCTGAATTTTCCAATACTTAGCATGAGGTCTGAAATAATAAACACACAATACTATTCTCTCCCTCCATTTAAGGTAAATCTCAGATCTTGAGAAGAATGGATAGAAGGAATCATGCACAAAAAAAGAACATGACCAACTTGTATGGTTTACTTTGGATCCTGTATAGGGACACAATCTGGCACAGGCATATGTGGTCTATCTCCTATGACAAACATTATTATATGAGCCTTGAGAAACACTGCACAGCGTTTCAGGCAGTAGTATTTGCTATCCTGAACAATGTTTTTAAAGGACTTGAGAAGGGTTACCATGGTAAGTGAATTCTCACTCTCTCAGGTAGTCAAAGTGCCTTAAAAGTACTTTCCTCTGACCAGGTTAAATCTAAACTGGTATGGGAATGAATAAATGGCTTAACTGCATCGCTGCGTTTATGGAAATGAAAAAGCAAACCAACTGGCCAAAAAGGTTCTAAACCTCTATTTTGTCCCTGAATGCATTATTGGAATCAGCACATGCACTGCCAAAACTACAGTAAAAATATGGGTAAGAGAAAAACACCAAGTTAGGTGGCAAACCTATCATGGAGAGAGACAAGCTACGAAATTAGTCCTAGGTCCAAGTAACACTCTTTCCTTACTTCTCCTCAAATGGGTAGAAGAGGTATAATGAAAGTAGTTCAGTTAATTACTGAAAATGGTTACTTCAGGAAATATCTATGAAAAGTGGGACTCGATAAAGATGAATCCATTTGTAGAATGTGTAAACAGGATGAGGAGACTACCTCACATATCCTGTTTGAATGCCCATTGCTGTTAAGAAAGGGACTTACTCTTTCTATAATCAGGGAAGACCTAGAAACATACACTAACATTGGAACGAAGATAATGCAACTTGCTCAAGGAAGAGATTTTGGGAAACAATGAAGGCATCTCTTCCAATGGAGTAGTACAATTATCCTTATAGGTTGACATGCTGGAGGTCGCTAAAACAACTTAAATTCTTGTTACTTTTATCTTACAAAGAAAGTATAAACACCTATTGATCCTTCCCCCCTCCCCCCAGGCTCACTGGGCTGCCAAAAATTCATAAGGAGCGAATTGCTTTTAGACACATCATGAACACCACTGGCTGTCCAACATATGACCACACATAATTTCTATTTAATCTGATGAAACCATTTTTGGCAATTGCACTCACAAGGTGAAAAATTCAGGGTCAACTTACACATCAAGACAATCCCAGTAGGTGTCGTATAGTTTTGACATGATGTCATTGCTCAGCAAAATTTTACTGCGCCATGTGCTTCAGCTTCTGGAAACTAGTTTTACTTTGTATAATATTCTGCACACATAATGAGTGTGCTAATTTTTTTTTTATCAGGAACGTTTTTATCACCAGAAGGATGGTATAGGAATGGGATCCCCATTATCTCCAGCAATAACTAATTTTTATTTGCAACACCTAAAATATGAGTTTTATTGTGCAAATCCTCTTTAGTACCATCATGCACGAGAGGGCAGCACCTGACAAATGGCTTTCCTGAGGAAGAGGAAATGTCAGCTATTGCAGTTCTCAAGCCAGCTAGGCAGTCAGGTATCTATCCTATATTGGTGACCCCTATAGTTATAGCTCTGCAAACTGCACATTGTAGTACAGCCAGGACAGCAACTGTCATCTCCAGCAAAAAGTGCCACATTTAGCACCACTAGCAACGCAGGTTAGTGCCACAGTAAAACATGTTGGAATGAAATTACCAGTTATTTTGGCCAGACAACCCAGTGTATGGGTCATCCAAGCAGAACTGCATTTTAGTGTCATTGGCATTTCCCAAAGATGCTACCAAGTATGCACATGTAGTCTCTCTACTGGACAGTCAATATGCTGCTGAGGTTGAGAATATCAGCACCAACACTCCAGCACATAATGCATATGTGCACTTACAATTTGTTTAGCAATGTTCATTACCTGAGGAACAGCCAGTGTGGCAACTGCTAATTAAAGAAGAGCCCAATGATTGTAAATCTTATAAGCAGAGATGGGAGCAGACACAGAAACATATTCTGTAAGTATTGGTTCCCTTTTTAAATATAAAAAGGAATTGGTATGGTCAAAGTAAATCTGAACACATAGCAAATTTGATAATCATGGAGTTTGTGATTGCTGCTATATATATGATGTATGAGGTTCTGAGAACGAAAAGATTAAAGCGGACCAATGTTTATATCAACAAAGATTTACCACCTAAACACCATGTCCTGAAAAGTCAATTGGTTCAGAGAATGAAAGAGACTACGTAAGCAGGGAAGAAAGCATTTATTCATAATACACAATTATGGTTCTAAGGCAACAAACAAATAGAGGAAAGTAACAATGGATTAAGGGACAGGATCAAATCAGAAGAGGATATGTGTCAGCAAAATCGCTTGAAGGAGACGAGACCAAGGGAGGAATCCAGAGGTTCAAAAGTAGAAACAATGACTAGCAAGCATACAAAAGATGTAAGCCAGAGTATGGCCGCAGTTGGAGTTATTAATGTCGAGGAGAATTTTGTCCTGTGAAGCTCAGCAGTTAGCAGCTGAGAAGGTGCTGATGGAATGAATAGTTGTTTGGAGGAATGATAATATACCACAATTACTATGGATTCCAGCATAGTGGATTGCTGTTAATCATTGAAAGTGATTGTGGTTGCGAGCACAATAATTACGCAAATCCAGGCAAATCGGAAGGAGCAATACCCAAAGCAAGGATTTAGTGAAAAATGAGGAGTGCTACAAGCTAGTTAACTTTTGTGCAGACAAAGAACAGATAATTTTGAATGGCTATTGTGGAAATTACATTTGTGAATGAAAAATGGGCAGTGTGTTATTATGATTTGTGTTCTGGGGAAATGTTAGAATTTCCTATAGAGCACAGTTATGCAGTACAGTGTGGTAACAGAGTTAAGCAGCATAGGTACCTTGTCGTGCAACAAGCATGGTTAATAAAGTATCAGATTGGTACTACATTGTAACAAAAGTGGTTGCCAACTGATGTCCATATCATAACAACTTGTTAATGATAATATAATGTATGTAAAGACAATAGATCATAAATTTCTTAATTTGGGTCATAGCTAATTGCCAAATGATGCTGGTTTTGCCATTATTTAATCAAAGATAAAAGGTATGATTTTATATTTGAACCTGAAAATTAGTTCATCATTATAAAAATAAG
Organism: Metallyticus violacea; assembly: GCA_030762175.1. Lineage (NCBI taxonomy): Eukaryota > Metazoa > Arthropoda > Insecta > Mantodea > Metallyticidae > Metallyticus > Metallyticus violacea. Next base: position 66,987,361 of record CM060846.1, read on the forward strand.
TAAAAAACAAAAAAAGTTTCACGTAATCAAATGGAATATCAGTTCTCCTTCATAAATCCTTGAGAAAAATCTATCAGAAACAGGAAGGTCACTACTGAGGGTCAACTAACTAAATGGATGAAAATCCAGTGGTTCAGATATTGCAAAGGTGGATTGTAGAAGGACAGAGGGTTTGATATGATTAACATCATGAAAGCAGGCAAGAAAAGAAAACTTGCAGAATTCTCTTCACTATGTGAAGAATCACTATACACTAATATCAGGCTTGTGGGGGGCAGATGATAAGACTTGTTGCCATACATACCATCTATGTATCAATCTTGCTATCATTCTCTCTCATGCATAACAAACTATAAATCCAAACCCAAAACTTGAGCTACCACTACTTCTGCAGGAATTCAGCACTGACAATTATGTATAGAAGACCTAGAATCAGACTTGCCATAAAAATGTGTGTAAAAAGTTCAGTGGACTAAAGCAATATTTTTTATATTATTGCTTATAATATTTACATTTATTAATGAATACCTTTTGTTAGTAATTATAAGGAAACTTCAGGTATTATAAGTATAACTGAATAATTAATTTTAAAATTTCAATGGCATTTTGAAACAAGTGATCTAATAAACACCATATTATTCCTTCACCTTCATTTGATAACTGAATACATGCCCTACTATGGGAGGTTAAATCCCCAATAACTTTCTTTAGGATTCAAAATAAAACCAGGAATGGTACATTTTTATATGTCTTATTAGGGATCATTTTTCAATAGAAATGGCTAAAAGTACCAGTCACATTCCAAGAATCCTTTTGTCCCTGTGACAGGTGTTATACATTCTAGTGCAAAAAATATGAATGTTTAACAATTATAGAAATTTCTGCAAAATAAAATATATGACACACAGCATCCATTTAGCACATAGCTAAATAGTGGCATAAACACTAACCGTATAATAAATTTCAGTAAAGACTTTATAATTTTTTTTGAGAAATGCAATCTTTAGTAGCAGCTATAACAAAAGTATTTTTTTGAAATCAAAGTTTCTATTCATATATGTTTTGGGCAAATTGTGAAGTAGCAGCTACATGTTATGTGGAATGATTTATTGCTATTGCTTGACTTTTTGATTTTATCAGGAAAAAATAAATATGTATTGCAGATTTCAGGCTGCATTTATTATATAAAATTAACAATTGACTCCATGTTAACCTAAACCTGCATTATTTAGAGGTGGATTGAATGCTATAATACAGTATAATACTTTGAAAAGGTGAACAGTCTTACATGAAAGGCATTTCTAAATAACTCAAGGCATTAAAAATATTCAAACTTATACAGGACAAAAGATTAGAAGACTGAGTGTTATAAAAAAGTTCCAAACTTTAATTTTTAAAGGTACTTCTTTGGGAAAACAATAATTTCAATCACATCTTTTTAGCTAATATGAGTAATATCACAATCTATGATAGCGATTCTCTCTGCTGTCGCTATGATAAAGTCGAACTGCAGAACAAATAAAAGGCACAACAGCTCCAGCTACAAGACAGCCACCAAGTAGTGGCCTATACCAAACCCAAGCACATGCCATTGTGAGCATACATGTAGAGGTGGATATGGCCAAGTTGACGGAGCCCACACCAAAAACCAGAAGATCGTGCAGTATGGAGTATCGAGACACTGAAATAGAAAATGGTCACTTTAGGATAAAATAATGGCAATGTGTTAGAAATAATAAATATTTATTTTGTTTTTATCAGATGCATTTTTGTGTTATGTGTGCCTAAATAATAATCTTGCAGCAACAATTTTTTTTTGTATTGAATTAACATGTTTATACGTCAGACTAAAATCAATTTGAATACACTTTCTGGACTGAATTCAAATTTAGTGTGGTCACTGATTACATGATTTTTTTTCAATTTATATTACAAACTCTTAGATTTCTACATAGTTTTCATGTTGGTTAACCCATTTTGCTTTGTTTTTTATGTCAGATAACCTATTTAGCAAGAAATTAATTATTGATTCAACTTGTAAAACTTGGAAAGATAAAACAGATACCAAAAAGTTAAATTGAATAAAACAATAAGTATTCTGTAAAATGATGATCGATTTTGTGTGATAAAAAATGACTACATTAGTGCTCATGACCATACTCAATTCGATCACAGTACAATCCCCATTCACATGCATCTCAGTCTGGAGTGAATTCCATTCCATTCCCTGTTTTCAGTAGGATCAAACTTGGTTCTTGAATTGCTATTTACATGCACTTTTTCAATCCAGAAAGCATATTCAAATCGATTTGAGTCCAACATGTAAATGTGGTAAATGACAATTTCATATGTAAAGGTGTTGCTTTATTTAGCAATTAACTTTAAGAAAAGAATCAATTATGATAAACAGTATTCCTATAAACTTGGAGAGATCTTCTCAGTGAGTGTGAAGCTGAAAAATGCAGAAAATTTTTCATAGTTTGAAGCAGTAATGAATGAAAATTCTTATCATTTCATATCTGCAGATGAAATAACAGGTAGAAAAATAAGCACACATCACTATGAGGAAAATTTAATTTGCAAGTAAATTTCAGAAATCTTTATTGTATAATGCCAAGTACTGAAATTTACCTCAATTTTATCTCAAAATAATTTATTTTTGCCCTTAACATTTTTAAGAGTTCCTTACATAAAAAAGAATATAAAGTGCTTATTTTCCATTTCATACTTGAACTTTGGAACTTAACATGCACAAGAAGCTGCAATAAAAGCAGCTCACTTGTCAAAACTACCTGATGCTACTTGAGGGCCCAAATTTGATAGTTTGAATATTTAATTTTTATTATAAACCAACTTTCTAAGCATTATCTATAGCTACCCCTCATATACCCTTAATGTAGAAAATAGAAGTTTTTATTCTAATTAGCTAGAGAGTTGATTTAATACCCTTATGCAAATTATACAGAACATGTTGTACAGGCCTTGGCCTGTGGAAATAAAAGCTGATCCTTTGAAGAAATGCACAAGTCTATAAAAAAATTAGTCAACAAAAGCAAAATCATACCACTCAAGGAGAAACCAAAATTAAAAGCAGATGACACAATAGCAAGGAAACATGGCCTAACAAAAATACATAAACAGGGAAATCCCATGAAACCAATAATCAACTATAGAAACACACCTTCTTACCAACTACAAGATGACTCCTTCAGGGAATTCAAAAACTTCCTAGGTTTGATAGCTTATGTGTAAATAATTCCAAAGAACTGGAAGAGAAAATTAAAGATTTGGTTCTTCAAAAGGATGTTCTTCTAGTGTCCTATGATGTAAATTCACTCTTTCCCAGTATACCAAAATGCAAACTCCCAACATCCCTTTGGAAATGGTTGCAATCTTTGAAACAAGTAATGAGGGGATCGAGGAATACATTCAACTAACCAAAGTCTGCATCAGTCAGAATTTCTTCAGGTTTAATGGTGAATTTCATAAACAAGAAGCAGCTTTAGCTGTACAGAATCCATTATCACCTTTTCTGGCTGATTTATATACTAGTAGTCTACAAATGCACATCACTAAAACATTTACACACATTTTTAAAGTCTGGCACAGATATGTGGATATCATTGTGATGGTTAATAAGAAATGGATGAAGCTTTGAAACCTACAAGATAGGGAAATTAAATTCACTTTTAAACAGAACAAGACATCATGATTCCATTTCCTGACTTAAAGATTATAAGAACAGGCAATAATTTGAAATTTGGAATATACAGACTGAAAATTACATAAAGGCCAGTTACTTAAATCCCACAACACACAAACATGCAGTTTTCAACAGCTTAGCACAAAGATTCACTATCATACCATGAATGAATTTGAATGCAGCGAAGAGTACTCCTACATAATACAAGCGGCAAAAATCAATGGGTATTTCCAAGAAATTACAGACAAAAAAATCAAGAAATTCAAGCAAGGGAAGAGGCTAAAAAGCATTTACAAAAAACTTACTTATCATTCTTGGGCCACCAAAAAATTCCAGAAAATACTCTGAGAGTATGGGATTAATTTGTCCCCATTGAACAAATTCAGCCTAAATAATTTGCTCAATTCTGGTGATAATGATAAAATACCCTATAAGAAGAAATTGTAGACAAGAAAATTAAGCACGAGAAAAGGTTAAAACAGGTTACAACAATGTCAGCAAAAAAATTACTTATCATCCTTGGGCCACCAAAAAATTCCAGAAAATACTCTGACAGTTTGAGATTACTTTGTCCCCATTGGACAAATTCAGTCTAAATAATCTGCTCAACTCTGGTGATAATGATAAAATACCTGATGAGAAGAAGCCAGGAATATATCAAATCAACTGTTTGGAATGCAAAAAAGTATGTTGGCAAAACAAAAAAAAGCTTTGTAATTAGGCTAAAGGAACACTGAGAAACGTCAGATACAATCAGATAGATAAATCAGTGATTGCAAATCACTTTTGGAGATATAAACATGATATAGAAATGAAAGTAAAATTATTGAAATTCGTAGATAGACCCTTGGAGCTGGGAATATGGAAAAAAATTTTATAAAAAAATATGAAGATAAGGTTATGAGCTTTGGGATCCCAACATAAGAGAAATTAATCCAAAAGTTCATAAAATGTGCACGAGAGCTGCACCAAGTCCATTCAATGGTAAGTGGAGCATAGGAGTATTAAATTGACTCACTAGCTAATTAAGAATAAATTAATTGCTTCACTGTATTCCGAAATGAAATTAATTTTAAATATAATAGAAGTTTCTAATTTAACATTGTACTACCATTACACAATCTGGGATACAGTTTAAATTAAATTCATTCATTATATTAGTCAAGGCACAGAAACCAATTGTGTGGCTGTCAACAGGAAGGATTAGATTTAGGAAAAATTACCTGGGTGGGGTTTTCCAGCAGTTTATCCATGCCCAAAAACGGCCTATACCTATTACATCCAGGCATTGACAAGCACTAGACTTGTTTTCATCACTGTTAATTAATTCCATTCATCATCCTAAAAATCTATGGTAGTCATTATGAGATAGCTTGGAATTACATTAATGTATATTATATGTATTCCTAAGTATAATCATTCAAGAAAATCTACATTACCCATCAACTGAAGTATGGAGGAAAGACATGTGGCACCCAGAAACATTAGAAGCCAACCAAGGCCACGATAAGTCCAAGTAAGTAAACGATTTCGAGCCCTTTCCTCCATAAACATCTCTTGCACAGTGGCACGCCCAAGTCGCAGCATTAAAATTTCATCTCCAGATGATGTCTCGTATGGCTGAATTTCTCTTCCAACTTGCATACCTACCACACTTACCTACAAAACACAGGCATTATTTACAATAAACATTTCCAATTTAACAAAGGATTATTTACTCATACTAAAACCTCTCTTGAAACAGAGACAGGAAATATTAAGGAATAAAAATTACATGCCAATTTTGAGTTCTAAAGCTCAGTATTGAATAAAAGTAATGTGTAATGCAGTAACCTGTAATATGAGATGATAAAGCATGTTGGACTGTGAATATTTTACATATTCCACATGTTCATAATTTGTTGTATTTTTCTGATTGTGGAATGCTTTTAGGTGGCTAATCATATACATTATTGATTCTGTAACACTGTTAAGGCCATGCATTATGCAGAACAGAAAAATCCACTTAAAACCTTCATGCATCATAGCTTGACACAAGAAGGATTCCAGTCAACTTGCACTGGTTTTACAGTTATCTCTAATTGATGTCCTTGAAAATTTAGCCACACATGTATGTACCAATCTATTAAAGTTTCAAGATAAATGTTGAGAAAAGATAATGAATAGTTCCTTGAAAATCCAGAATATTCTTGAAATGGTTTTGCCAAAATTAAAGGTAATTATATTGTTTAACAATAACCTCACTCTTTTACATTTTTGTAAGTTTGAATTATTCTATGAATAATGCACAGCTTGAGTATTCACTTGTTTAGCCTATCTCATTATGGAACTTTTTCTTTTGTCATTTGGATGCAATGTGAATATATGCATCTCAGTACCAGCAATGGATATTGTGTTTGCACATTGAATAGAAAACCTTTCTTCTAGTCTTCGGTAAAGTGATATCCATGCCACTATCTACAGCTTTTATAAATTCTAAAATACCAGTTACCATAAGATCATGATAATAGACAAATTCTCAAATTTCTATTGCTATTCAATATTTGCACGCATCTGGGATTTTCACCACAACAGAGTCCAAAATCTGCTACATTTTGGAGTGCTTTTGCTTTTAATCACACGGGGAAAAAAAAAAAAAAGGGTTTTACTTACCACATCACCAGCTTTCCCAGCATAGGAGAACTGCACACGAATGTCACCCACTTCTGGGTTCCAAACATCCTGACTATGATAATACAGGCCTGCATGTAACTTGATGTCTCTTCGTTCTGGCCTCTCATCACTTGTTACTAGTACAAAATCATTAAACTTTTCTTTCAGAGCTGTACCAAAAACATAGCTTCCAACATTTACATGCTCACCTATGTAAACGATACTCTTCAGTGGAAACTTCCTAAGAGAAAAAATGTTGGGTGTAAGTCTTTTAAATGGTTAACTATTAGATACCTAGCCATATTATACTGTTATACATTTTTAATTAAATACAAGCACAGATTTAAAAAGCTTTTAAATTCATTGTTATATGCCATATTTACACACATTCTTAACAAGAAGCATCAATCACTATTCAAAATAACCACCTCTTGGCTTCCACAAAATCTTAAATGTCTCTCAGATCATTCATTGGTTCACATAATGCATTGGGAAAATTGCCAGTTCCTTAAGACAGCATTTCATGCTATCAATATTGATATGTCTCTGCTTGCAGATCATGCAGAACTGCCCATAATTTGCTATCCAGTGAGATTAGGCCAGGACTTCTGCAAGTTCAAAAAGCTTAAGAAATCATCTGACCATTCCTCTGCTGGTACTTCTGAGTAGATTTTGCTTAGAAGCTCTGCTGATTAGTGAAAAAGTTCACAACTGGGTTCAGATGTTATTTTGGTAGACTCTAGTGGGTCTAAGTTCTATTGCCAGGTCACTCCAAAGGAATGCTTTATTTATGTTACAATGAATAACTTTACACATATATCTGGAAGATATCTGGTTCTATTCAAAATAGTAAAATATTATGAGCTTGGAAATAATCTTAACTGGCGCTAATCTGCTTTTGCTGCATGCTGTGTCTGCTGCACTAGTTGAATGTTGGTATATAGCTGCATCATATCTGCAACCTGAAGTGTCATAAAACACATGGACAGGATATTGTTCTACTTTGCTGTAGTTATTTTGTAATTGAAGCATCCATGTATGTGGAAACTTGATAATTTTGGTAGATTGCAGAACCATGTTGATCAAATATTAGTGATATCTGCTATTAGAATTTCACACAATGCAAGAATTCAAAAACATGCATTATGAAAGAGTAACTTTCCAAATAGCAAAAATGGTGAAAGTAACCCATGAAGGTTCTGGAACCTAAATAGGTTTTGTAATCATTGCCTCTTTATCACAAGCTCCTAAAGTATTCTTTAATCATTAGAAGGGTTCACAGAAAGAGTATCAGTGTAACTATGCAATTAACTCTTAAAATCAAAATACTGAATGTGGTGCATCTTTGTGCATTCAATGTTCCGTATTTCTTGGGAACTGTTTTTATTATTTTTCTTTATGCACATGAGTTATACAAGTACTGTGATTTCATAACAACAGTCTCTTCTCATAAGGAAAAATGCTAAAATGTGCACATGCAATTATTTGTGCTTGCATGGTACTCTACGATATTCATTGTTGTGCTCAGTGACTGGTTACCAAATTGTTGCGAGGGAGAAGAAAGGAACACAAGCATATCATGCGAGTACTTTACATATGGTTTCATATGAGCTCTCCATCTTACTAACTGGTACAAAAGAATCTTGTATGACTGGGGAAGCAATATTAGCCATAAAAAAGCTCTACTAATGTCACACATAATAAGTTCATGCCTTCTCAATCAAATAAATAAAATTATGATGTTGAAAAAAAAGTTAGCTAATTTCTAAGAAAATATTGAGCTATAATTCTTCCTTTTGCTGAGATCACACATTAAAATATATTTCCATTTCTTTTTATACAGCATAGTGCAGAAGTTAAAAGGTTTTCTTCAAACCTTTACTTGTAAGCACAACTTCAACCTCTGAACACAGCATTTTTTCAGCATCTTTTTTTTTTAAATGGCGTTTAACACTTGTTTTTACTACTGAGACACCACAGGCAGTATACACTGATAATACATGAGATGAAATGATATAATGGGAAAGGAATTTGTTAAGGAAGGAAACGTTCCAGGCCTAAGATTAGGAAATCTGAAAAAAACCTCAGTCAGGGATGATGCTCCTGGAAGGATTCAAATCCCATACCTCCCGCTCATGAGTCTGCACCTTAACAATCTTGGCCACCCATGGGGATTTTTCACTATCTTGTAATACACTTCTTTGAAATCTACATTTTTGCATAATTTTGCATGAATTCAAATGATAATGATCTACAATAAAGAGGTCTTTCTTAGACAGTAAAATTTTCTCCTGACACTGTAAGCTTTTATGGCTTAAAATATATCATTTGGATTAAGTGTATTTAATCCCTTTGGTTTCCAGATTCAAGAACTGAAGTTGTGAATTAATTATCAGATTCTTTTTCTTTGTTCAAGAAAAGTAAAAGCTTTTAGAAAATCTTTGATTTGTTCAATAATGATGTTAATCAATCACTATTTCCGTGGTAAGGTTTTGTGAAGTAACCACCTCCTTGATCTAGTGGTTAGCATTGCTGACTCTGGCTGGGAGGCCCAGGTTCAATTCCCGGTACCTACTTTTCCTAAGTTAGGGATGTCTGGAATGGGGTCACTCAGCCTTGTGAGGACAATTGGGGAGCTGCCTGATGGACAGGTGGTGATCTCCAATCATGAAAGTCATGTGATATGCAACCTGTGAGGTGCTGGCATGCTGATCACATGCGCCCCTGCAATGCTGCCCACTATCAATGAAGTCATAATATGGAAGTAGAATTTGCCGTGGCATGCCAAGACTCACCTGAGGCTGTAGTGAAGAAGAAGAAGGAGAAGAAGGAGGAGGAGGATGTGGTGGTATTGTGAGGCATCCCATGAATCTGATTATTAGTCTCTTGTATTTACATGGGAAAGAGCTAATATTATAATGAGTTGTAGTTGGATGTGCAGAATTATCCATTACTACTCTTGAGAATGTTACAATATTGCACTGAAAGCTTACTAATTTTACTCAAGATCTGCCTGGTTCAAATGTAAAGATAGTAAAATTTTTTTCAGGCATTGTCTTAAGCTTTTATTTTGAATGGTGTTGAATGCCCGTTTTTACTACTGTGGCACCACAGGTGGTGAACACTGGTGATACATGAAATGAAATGATATATTGGGAAAGGAATTTTTTTTTAAAGAAGGAAACGTTCCAGGCCTAAGTATTAGGGTACCTCTTCAGCTTTTGCCAGTTATGAAGACTGAGGAAAACTTACTGTCAGGACGGTCCTGGCGGGATTCGAACACCAGACCTCCTGCTCATGAGTCCACGCCTTAACAACCTCGGCCACCCATGGCAGTAAAGTGATGAGATTTGTATAGACAAAACTGGACTGTTTCTATTTATGGTGCTGTGTTATTCTGCTCAATTCCAAGTCCAATAAGCTGAATAATAGCCATCTGCAGATCAGGTGCTTGAAGCTAGGAGATTTAGTATCAATTGGATGAACCAAATTTGTAGTAATATCTTCAGTAGCATGATTGAGTTCTTGCCATTTTTTTCTTATTTGTTGTAAGCCTTGGCTAAGCAGTCTTTGTTGAGGTAGTCACTGAAAAGCAAATTTCAGTTTTTCAATGCAGTCCTATACATCTGCCATTTGTGAGCAGTCTTAGGCCCCACATCCTTTTCCTTAAGAATGAATGTGCCTTAAGCCTTCTTGGTGTACTGTTTGGAGGATTTTATGCACATATAAATTGTAGTAGATGTCATAGAAGCAAATCTATTAACAAGGAATGACAACTCAGATTTTTTATGCTTTTAATGGATCTTCAATTTAGTAATTTAATAACTGCACATGCCTGGTTTTACTGTCTTTTGAAAACATTCTCTCCCCGCAAATGTAATTCATTGTCAGAAAATCTTTTACGTACCAAAACACATGAAGAATTTTCAGCACAAAAAAGCAGTTATCATTAATACCCACCTCTAAAGCTTGAATAGCTTAAAATCTACATTTGCAGTGAACAAATGTAATTTGAGAATTCAGCAGATTTGTTGGATTTCAGATTTACAGCATCAGTGTAGTTTTACATCTATCTATGTCATGACTAAACTCCAATATTATTTGAGGTTATGATGTTTTCTCAGATCCTCTGTTTCCATTTTGAACTAATTTTACAATGTGGAGTTCACATCAATAAATACTGTAAAGATGGCAATTGTTGTATTACCTGTCAACTATATTGGCAACTGATAATAAAGATAATAAAGACAGCTATAACCAATGGTTTCAACAAAGACACAGTGATAAAAATTATCAATAAATCTAAAAGACAAAAAGCGATAAGGGAAGTTTGCACAGTGGAAAACACAAAATAATGATACAAATTCAAAAGTTTCACATACCATCCGATTTACAAGTTCAAGATAATTTTCACAGAACATGGGATAATGTTAGCCCCAAAGAACAGATATAATATCAAGAATTTATTAGTTTGCAGAGTAAAAGACTCCATACCAACAAAACAGAAATCAGAAAGTTATGAAATAAAGTGCGCAGATTGTGAGCAGAGCTACCTAGGCAAACCAAAGAGAAATTTAGAAATTCAAAGGAAAGAACACTTTAGGAATATTTGGTTTAAGCATATGGATAAATCATCAGTAGCAGCTCACTTTTGGACCAAAAATTATCAAATAAAAATGGAAGTTAAACTGCTGAAACATCTTCACAACCCAATAGAGTTATCCACTTGGGCAAAAATTTTCATATTAAAAAATAAAGAAAACTTAATGAACTTTGAGTTTCTTCCTATGGATGAACTCAGCAAGTTCCTACTTGAGCCAACAGATGCCATTATAGGAACATCTGGGTGTCTAGCCATCATTTTGAGTAATGGCAGTTCAGTGAGCAACTGAAGATGGGAGAGAGTCTCCTGAAACGCATCTTATTTTTATGTAAGTGGAGTTAAGTGTAAAAAATGAATACCTAAGTTAAGGATACAAAAATTAAGTTTAGTATTCAAGAAAAATAAGCAAATGCCTAGTCTCATATTGATGAAATTACTTAAAATTAATTAATATTCAAAGATGCATTTCCAAACTGCAAGCATAGCCCCCCCCCCTATTTCTAAACCAAGACAAGTATAGCACTGTAAAACTCCTGTAAAGAAAACTGCCACATATGAGACAACCAATAAAGTAATAATCTTGAGAACTTTTATTAAGTTGCACTAACTACGAAAGCAAATAGACAATTTAGGAGTAATTCATTTAGCAAACTCATGTGCACATAGAGACTAAACTAAGCATTGTCTCCTCCATATTTGTGCTATGTGATGAAGTACAGGAATCTGACAGCCATATGCAAACTGATAAAAGGGCTGTCCATAAGCCCGCAACACTACCAGGGATGTATTGGGTTATCATCTCTTTCAAGGTGAATGTTTTTTTTTCTTTCTTTTATAATGTATAACTGGTAATGTCAGGGTCAGGAGGACCCCAATGGACATTGTTTACTATGTAAATCCTATTTTTGCCAGTGTCACACTGGGGCTTTCAACATCTTTCAAGCAGTGTGCTTTAAGTTGTTCAGTGGTAAGACTGAGTTGCAGTAAATTAGTAAACATCTTTAGTAATACTTTTTCTCCTCTGCAGGGTCAGGGTGGCCCCACTACACTAAAAACATAAGTATGTTATCTCGCATTGTAACATGTTTTAACAGGAAATTATGTCATGTGCATGCAAACAAAGTATATTATTTAAATGTAAATTGGAACTTCCACAGTGAAGCCAATCATATTAATTCATAATAATTAGTGTGTAGTTCAACTGTATCATACAATGATATCAATTAAAGTATATTATATTACATGATATGTTATTTAAGAAGGAAGTGGCATCAACCTCATGCAAAAAAATGCAGCTGATGACCTGGAATAAAAGAATGGATGTTATCAATGGTAAATGAGCTAGAGTGACTTTAGTGACATTGATCATTCAGATCTTGACCTGGACTATAAAAGAGAGTTCATGGTTAAGATTCCGAGCTGGAAGAGGAATTACAAAATGGGGATGAAGAAGAAGTGGTGACTGGATGTGAGTAGTGAAGAAAAAGAAGAGGACAATGAGACACCATCAGTGGCACAAAACCATTACAGAAAGAACAGATTCGTGTGGAGCTCCACACCACCTGCCACAAATATTCAAACTTATGCACATAATTTATTATTTCATCTGCCATGAGTCACTGGACATGCCAAATGGGTCGGTTGATTTTGCACTGAACTGAATGCCTGGTCAAGTCTAATAAATTGTAATATTTTAGTGGAAATCAAAGGCTATCTGCTAATAAATATCAATCAGCAGATACAGATGCAACAGAGATGAAGGCATTTTTGGACTTGTTTTTCTATTCTGGAATTTTTAAGTCTAACGATGGGTGAGGATCTAAATTCTATTTGTAACTGATGGGACTGGGAGAGTGATCTTTAGATATCCATGAAAAGGTTTAGTATTCTTCTCACAGTACTGAAGTTTGATGATGCCAGCGTGAGACAAGTAAGGAAGGCTATAGACCCAAATGCAGCAATCTCAAATATATTTGGACATGGCTTGAGAAACTGCAAAGCAAATTATTCCCTTACTGAGCTAACTTGTGTTCATGAGATGTTTGTTAGTTTCCATGACAGATTCAAGTTTAGAATGTATATGCCAATGAAACCAAGAAAATACAGCATTAAAATATTGGCCATCAACGATGCTAAGGCACACTATTTCCTAGATGGTTACATTTATTGTGGCAAGGGTAGTGATGAATTACTTTAACTGAGGAAGAACTAACAAAGCCAACCCGAGCTGTTCTGATATTAGTGAAATTGATAGAAAGAACCAATCGGAATATTACAGCTGATAGTTGGTTTTCTTCCATTAATCTTGTCAGTGAACTATGGAAGAGGGGCCTCACTTATGCAGGAAAGTTATAAAAAACAAAAAAGAAATTCCAAAAGAGATTTTGCCATTCAAAGTCAGGAAACCTGATTCTTTACTGTTTGGGTTTTGGAGACAATTTAACTTTGGTCTCTTATGTCCCAAAACCAAGAAAGGTAGTGCTTCAGTGAATGAGGAAACAAAAAGAAACCTGATAATTGAATATTGCTATACTACAAGAGGAGGAATTTTGCTTGCAAAAATGCACTGTTTATTAGACTAACAGGTGCTGCAGAAGATAGTCCCTTGCAGTTTTCTACATAATTATGAACGTTTCAATGGTGCATGCATTTGTGATACATTTATCATTAGTAGAAAGCCATCAGAAATCATGTTTTGAGTTCACCAAATTCCTGGCATGGCAGATAATTAACCACATCTTCAGAGAAGGTTGAGCCATACTTCTCACGAGAATTAAGACAAAACTTTGCCAGAATACTCAAAATTTCCTAATATATAGTGAATGCACATTAAGTACTTGTGAGGATTGTTTGTAAACACCTACTGCAGTTCTGTCCAGTTGTTATATGTATTTAGTTTTGTCACACCTTTATTACTTAAGTTTTTCTTGAATTTGCTATTTCAAACTTTGTTCCCAGAATAAACTATGTAATTGTGTTCAAAATGGCCAATTCTTTAAATAATTACATGTCAATTTTAAAAGCACATATAAGATAAAAAGGCTCCCTTTGCATGCAGAAGCTTACAATGTAATTGTTGCCTGATTAATTTTTGAATATAACTAAACATGAAATTTATATTTAGTTCATGCATTTTATCATCCTCATCCTTTATAATTTTGAAAAAAGGAATGGGTTCACTTGATCCACCATACCAGTTGTGCTACAAAAAATGCACCACGCTGGTTACAGGATAAACTGTGATATATAACCTATTCCATGATTCACATATGGATTGTGTAACACTATTAAATAATTGCAGAATAGCATTTCTTTTGTATAGTAATTTCATATTATAATATTAAAATATCACTACTGTTCTACTGTAATATTTGAGATTTTAATGGGAGGAAAAGAAAGGTAGGGGGGAAGCTAGTACTCGATTCCATGCTTCCAACATTCAGCTTCCCATTTTATAACATTAATAAAGCAAGTTGCATTTTATCCTATTAGATTTATTAAATATGTTCACACTAATTTCATTTACTTAATAAATTTTAGTAGGATATATTACTATCCATTGTCTATAGCTTCTGAAGCACAATTTATACAAAGTAGCATTTTGATTAATTGATATCATAGTATAATTCAGTTGAGCTACACACTCTTAAAGCTTCACTTACTTTTCATAAATGTATGGAACCGGTTTCGAGAACCTTTATGAAAAGTAAGTGAAGCTTTAAGAGTGTGTAGTTCAACTGAATCATACTATGATATCAATTAATATGATTGGCTTCACTGTGCAAAGTTCCAATTTACATTTTAGCATTTTGATGTTAAAATGTCTATTCATACTTTTAAACCCCTAGTTATTCCAAATAAAATAAATAACCCCCCCCTTGAGAAGTGTCTGGTTTTGCCAATAAACATAACCCCTTACCCACACTACCCAAATAGCACTAGTTGCACCTTCCAACTTTGATGACAACCATAAATGGCCTTCATCTTCAGATGTGAAGTTCCAAATCTGGGCTCAAGGCTTATGGAGCAAGTAGGGTGGTGGGGTGAAAGACCCACTTGCAGCCTTGTCAGGAACAGGAATGACATGCTCAATAGTTTCCGAGATTAAATGAGAGGGAGTGAAGAAGGTAAAAAGGACTGGCAGAAAGAAACTGGGAAACAGAAACCCATAAATTCTGACTGTCAATCAAAAATGATATTCTATTGCCATTCAAATAATTCACAGTTGTGGCAACCCAATGCTCTTGATAACTATGTTGTGAGGACTATCTCCCACTACTTACATGGAATCTAACTATAATATAGCAACAATAAAATTACAAGACTAAATGCACACCAAAAAGAAATGTGTATAAATGAATCATTGAAACTTAAAATAGACTCGCTTCACAAGTGCAAGTTTTAAAGTTAAAATTATCTAAAATAAAAGCCAGTGAATAACAGACATTATAATAATAGCATGATGTGAACAATTTGGAGTCTGTGGTCACATGCACCTGCCCTTAGATTTAGATGGTACATTGGTAATGTAGTTAAATTGCACACCAGCATGCTCCTGTACACATCTTCCATTTTTTCCCACCAGGGCAGTTCTGTGCTTTATCTTTAGTGGTTCCTCATTTGTTTTTCAGAATTGCCAACCATTATATGATTTTACAATATACCATTTGTTGCAAAGATAATGCCATTGTAGAAATAGACTTATAAATTTAACATTAAGTCTGCTAATACTACTCATTAACTTAAACCTAATCTAGTGTTACATATCCCTGCTTCTGTTGGTACTATCTAGTGCATATTACTACACAAGTATCATGGACTGTATCTATAGGCAACATATGAATTTCAAGGCAGTAATAGTAGTTTTGTTCATTTAGTGCGTTTATTGCAGTTGATACAACTGTATATTTTTTATTTGGTTTATTTATGGACGCTCTTTAACATCTCAGGTCATCAGCATCCCATTCTATTCAGGGTATGAAATGGCCGACAAATTTTCCTCAGAGGCCTCTTTTTTCAGGCTTGAGGTTCTTTATCGTGCCATAAATGTATGACAAGGGACCCATGGCATTACTTCCCTTCCAAAGGAAGCCATACTTAGGATTTTTACACCCCAAAAAATTCATCGGTCCTGGCCAAGATCAAACCCACGATCTTGGGTTTAGGAAGCAAGTATGGTAACCACTACACCACCAGAACCAACTGATACAACTGTGACGTCAGTAGACTATGCTGTTATTTTCTCTGATTTTAGTTGTAAAAGTTGACACACTTATAGGGTGGGTGGGTGACTTTGTAGCTTTCAACATGTTATATATCACTCTCCTGTTATTTTACATAAGTTTCAAATTTCTTCTTGTACTCCATACCTATGTGCAAGTTTCACCCATTCCTCCTGATGCAAAATCCATTCCTATTGCTCAAAACATTAACTTGCTCAAATTTTAAAATCTAATTGTGATTTTTATAGCACCACTGAAATAAACATAACTAATAGATTGTGGGTTGCCTAAAAAATAACAGTATTATCCTTACTTTGGGTTATGATGTCCCACAAGATTGTAGAATATTGAGCTGTCAATAAGTTTGTCACGCCATTCCATGGTATATGAGTAACTAGTTTCCATTACTTCTTGATCTCCTGGTTCTGTCTCTCTGAAAAGATGGTCATATCTGTAGCATACCTAAATTTAAGCTTATAAAATTAAAAATATATCACTATTATAGTTATGAGAACCATAAAAAAAAAAGAAACAGAGCACAAAAAGTTCAAAATAGATTACTGTTGCTGAGGTAATACAATTATTAGTCTTAAATACAAGAATAGAATAGCATTTTAAAATATCAGAAAAATCTACAATACTTGCACTTAAAACTGGGTAGAAGAACAAAGGGTTAAATAAAAGAAAAATTAATGAACACATGTATATTTTATCTTATCATGTTTCATATTTGCACCAACTGCATTTCATATCAATAACATTTTACTGTTACAAGCTATCAAGAATTGTGAAATGGTTGTAGTGTACTGTGGTCAGTTAATTACAAACAATGATAATCTATGACTGCAGAGATTATGGCTGATACACTTCACATCTTCAAGTAAGATTAGCTTATTACATAACACTGCAGAAATGCATTAGATTCGATAGCTTTGTTTTTTCACATGCATACCGGATTCAAAGCTGGCAGTTCACAGTTGCACACACTGACTGTCAAGGATGCATATTGCCACTGATCAGGCTGGTTTGTGAGTGTTTAAATTTGGAATAGTCAGGAGTTAATGTATTACATTTCATTTCTCTGTTTGCCATGCTTCAAACATTTAATACAGAACAAGGTATTTTCATTTGCTGTAACTTTTAAGAAATGAATTAGCCGCTCAGTGCCCTGCTGAATTTTAAGTTTATAAAATAGTTTAAATTCAAAAAAACTTGATCAATGTTGGGCAAGAAAATGTGATGCAGCACCATGTGTTAACAGAGGAAAATACTGAATGATATTGCTGCTTGATTAAAATAATCACAGCAAAAATTTCTTGCAAAGTTATTATGACAAGTTGGGGTCAGCTGTATATCAGCACATTCTGCTACAAAACTGATAAAATTTCATCCCTACACAGGCAATATGTGCATGCCTTTCAGTTCACTGTCTCAGAAAGGAGCAATATTTTCTGTGCATAAGATAACAAGTTTTCAGTACTTTGCTGATTGCTTGGTGGGTTGGGTATGTGTAACTATGCTATATGCTCCCTGCTGCCAGTCAGGTCTACATGCAGGGAAAAACAAAATGAAGACCTGATATTACAAACAATACGGAAAAGTGGCACATGCAAACCAATGTTATTTATTATCACACTGGAAAATATTACTGGGATCATTTAATATCAGATGGTATAGGAAAAGCTAAAACTAAATACTAATTAATTCACAAGGCTTTATCTAATATTGAATATAAATTTGTTTCTCCTGGTCAGGGTAGTTGTGGTATGACCCTATGACCTTGAGGTAATGATGGTGGGGATGTCTATATTTGCTCCCTTATTACTCATTACAGTTAGTAACACAATGAGTGAGAAGTATGTCCATCCATTATACAATGAAACATAATCAAGTTTCTTACAAAAGAGGTAAAACGAGCTAAATCTTTAGCTTAGTTTTGCAAGATCATCATTTCAAACATCCATGTTTTTTTTTTTTTTTGATTGATTATATTTATGGATGCTCTTTAACATCTCAGGCCATTCAGAGTCCCATTCAACTCAGGGTGTGAAACAGCCGACAAATTTTGCTCAGAGGCCTCTCTTTTAGGCTTTAGGTTCTTTTTCGTGCCGTAAATGTACAACACGGGACCTATGGCTTTACTTCCCTTCTGAAGGAAGCCATAATTAGGATTTTTACGCCCGAAAAAAATCCATCGGTCCTGGCTGGGTTCAAACCCACGTTCTTGGGTTTAGGAGGCAGGTATGGTAATCACTGCACCACCAGGACCAACAAAACATCCATGTTTATGAATGGAACTTTCAGAGAGGAAAAGAAATTGTTGAAAATGAAAACCATCAAATGCCAGCTCAAAATGAGCATATTAAGGAAAACATTCAGGCTGTTTGTAAATTTGAAAAAACCATCACTTTATGATTAATGAAATTCTTTTGCAATAGGCATAAGCTGTGGTAGTGCTCCAGTAATAATTCATGAAAACCTGAGCCAAAAAACCTTACCAAGTATGATTCCACACATGTTCATCAAGGGGCAGAAAAAAATGTTTGAATGTAAAACTCTCAAAGGCTCCTGGATCAAAACTGGCTAGCAGGGAATGGCACAGAAGGGGAGAGGCTGAAACATTCAAAGCTAAATGGCAAACTTCAGCTGGGAAGGTACTTGTTACCATTTTTTGAGATTTCATGAGTTATTTAAATTGATTTTCCTCATGCAAGAACAATGAATGCAGCCTACTATTTTTAATCCCTACAGAGCACTAAGGCTACTTATGGCATGACCATCAGAAGCATTTTGTTGCTTCATAACTATGCCAAACCTCACTCAGTTGTCATGAGGAAATTCACTAAACATCCCTATACAGTTCAGAGTTATTTACTTGTGACTATCATTGATTTGGTCCAGTGAAACAAGAATTGGAAAGTCAATGTTTGAGGACAATGCAGAGATGGAGAAGTCTGTCATGACCGGCTGTAGATATATATATCTACTTTCTGGGGAAAATGGAATTGCTGAACTCCTTATCCCCTGCATTTCTATAATGTGGAGCTATGTAGAAAAATAATGTATATGTTTTATACTTATATTCTGGTTAAATAAATTACAAAAAAATGTATTCCCATCATGGGTGTTACCAGGATTTTTCTCAAGAAGGGGCCAAAATTGACATTATTTCAAAAATGCAATTCTTAGTTTCTCCATTTATATGCCTTTCACATCTACAGTCATATGAACAGCTTTCAAAACAATTGGGGCCTATTTCACAAAAGTACAAATTTACAAAATTCTTTGGTTACCAAAAACAAATAACTTTCCCAGAAGTAACCCATAATTGTAACTTTGTGTAATTGTGAAATCACTTGTGTTTACATTTTGTAGGTCATGAATTCCGAGGAATTAAATTCTTTGCATTGTGTAATATGGTATATTTGTGATTTGTACTTTTGAAGAATAGGCATCTGTTGTGGATTCTTTAGTTGCTTAAGTGATAAGAGTTTATTATTGTTGGCTTAAAAAAACACATATGAGGGTAGGTCCATAAGTTTCCCACCTCGCCGATAAGGAATGTCCCCTTCACAAAATCCTTTTCTGGTATCATACCTTATCTGTTAAGTAAACAATTACAGGTGTAACTTCTAATCCACTGTGTTCGGTTGTTCAGATACAGTTGCATAAATAAGGCTATGAGAAGAAGATTGTTACATGTTCTAAATGGAGTATCAAGCTGTTATTAAGTTCTTTACAAAAAAAGGACTTACTCAAATGAAATTAAACAGCGATTGGATGGTATATACGGGGAAGCATCCCATTCATATTCTACTGTAAAAGAATGGGCCAAACTTTCACGAATGGGTCAAGAAAGCATTGAAACGAACAGCATGCAGGGGTGCTCACTCCTGAAACACTGTTCTTGTGAAAGGAGAAATTATGGAAGATCAGCTGCTCAAAGTTGCAGCAAGGTTCAGCCTTTCTAAAACAAGAGTCCTTCGAATTATTCATGAACATTTAAACATGAATAAGGTTAGTGCAAGATGGGTGCGTAGACTTCTTTCCTCAGTCCAAAAGCAGCAACAAGCCATCTGTTATTAGGCATTTTTGGAGCTCTGCCATTGCAACAAGGGAAAAGTTCTGCAAGCCCAACGGCAAGAGATAAAACTATGGTTTACTAGCATGATTCCTTGTCCAAAAGAGAATCAATGGAGTGGCGTAAATCTGAAGAAGCATGACCTGTAAAGGTAAAGGTCACTCAATCAACCAAGAAGATCATGGCCACAATCTTTTGGGACAGTGAAGGAATACTATGCAGGCCTACTGCATAGACTACGTACTTCCATCAAAAAGATATGGCAAGGAAAGCTGAGTGGTGTTGTGCACCTTCTTTATGACAATGCATCTGTGCACACAGCTATTGTTGCAAAGGAAGCTATGAAGGAATGTGGCTTCAAGGAGATCGACCATCCACCCTACAGCCCAGATATAGCTCACAGTGACTATTTCCTCTTCTCATAACTCAAAGAGGACCTTCCAGGAAGGAAATGTAAGTGCAATGAAGAAGTGATGCATGCAAATTATGCCCATTTTGCAGACAAGACTTCTGACTATTTGGGGAGGGGGGGATTGAAATATTAATTCAAGGGATGTGAGAAGTGTATTGCAATAAAGGGTAACTATATTGAAAAGTGAAATATAGTTTTTTTCTTTATCATACCTAGAAAATGGTTAGGCCGAAAACTTATTGACCTACCCTTGTACCTCTAGACTTTGGAGAGCATGGAAGAATAATTCTAATATAAAATTCCTTCCAGCCAGGATTCGAACCTGAGACCTCTGAACTTATTATAGGCTAGTAGGCTAACCATTAGGCTACAGAGGCAGCCTTTAACTTCTTATTTGGTTATAAAAATCTAGAACAAATCAAGAAATTATGACTATAATTTGAATAGCTGCTGAAAGTTAAATTCTCAGTGCAGTTAACACAAAATAAATTTACCTAAAAAGAATGTTAATTGCATACCTTAATTTCATCACTCAGTTTCCTTTCCCAATTTTTTGAATGCCAGCTGAAATTTACAAGGCTGCAAAGCAAACTTATTAATGGCTTCATTGATAAATTTTTGTTTCTGTTTTCACCCTTTTATGATGAATGCTCAGAAAGCATACAGAAGTTCTTGGCATGTTGTTGATTGGAACCTAGTTTATACCCAGTGGAGAGTGTTGAATGTCTGTTCTATAATACATGTGTAGCAGGAAGTGTTAGTCCAAAGAGAATAGAAAAATGTACCATGGAGTAGAAATGAGAAGAATGAGTAACTTGATGTACATAATATAATGTTCATCACCTTTTTTATTCCATACTTCGTTCCTTGTTTGACCTTCTGCTAGAATGTTATCAAAGGAAAGTGCTTCATTAGCTATGGATGGAGTATCATATGACAAAAATTGTTCCTATTGCACAATGAAAAACAACTTTTTAGTATGTGATTAGGGAGTCAAGAGCAGGAATTTAGAAGATCTGACCTTTTCCTTCATATCATCTGGATGGTTGGATTGGTACATTTATTTGAGCACTTTTCCTGGCACACTCAGTTCAATGTTTGGTTCGTTTAAAAGTCTTCCATGGGTTTAATCAAATAGCTGAAAATTTCAACCATCCTCTTTCTATGATCCTCAAACAGAGGTACGAGCTGTAATACATATTCTTGCACACTGAGGCAATCAGCTTGAATTCACCCAAAAAGGTTAACCACAGGCTCCAGCTGGGAAGAGTATTTTGCAGAAATATTTTGCACCAAAATACCTAAGTTGAGGCTGAGCAAAATAGCATAGTGCACACTGGCATGTTTTATGCTTCCTTGACAGCATTATGTCTTTTGCTTTCAGTAGCTATGACTGAGATCAATGTAACTTAGCTACAGGAAAATATGCTTATTTTTTTTTATTATTACTAATATAATATTACTTATCATTGGTTAAATAATACAGTTCCTCTACACTGTATGGTGCACTACACCTTTATACCAGAGGAGAATAAAATGATCAAGAAGAAGATTATCATTATCATCATTACATAAATTTACTATTTAAACATTAATATTCACCTTCCTTATGGTCCTATGTGTGAAGTTACATTTTGCACTTTCTAGTGAGCTTTATACCAAATACGTAATAATTACCTTCTTGAATGTTTATTCACAATTACTGTAGAAAATGAAACTTAATTATTCTGACACTTATAATCTTTCAAAAATGCTCAATTACTCTACCTATGGCATGCTTACTATTGATGGTGGGCTACTGCTGGGTGGTATGTAAAAATGTTAGCTAATAAGATAAATTAACATTTGTTTTACAAACATAAAATACAGCTAAACAAAAACAATAATTTAACATTATCATTAAAAACTTTTCTGCTATACTGTACAAAAATAATACAGATATTAAATTTAATCCTATGATAATGATAGAGCACAACTCAAATATATTTGATGACAACAGTGGAATACATTTTGTCATTTGTTTAGCTGGGAGATGCATTTACAGTTAAGAAAGCAATATAGCTGCATTATTATTGTTGAATACAAGATTTTAATTATTAAATTGTCAGATTTATTTGCAATTTGTGCCAGATTCAGAAGAGGTAAACCAAAAAATGGATTAGTGGTCATTTAAAGGACTCTGCTTGAAAAGCTCAAAGGGGGAAAGGAGTGTAAATGGGGTAAATAATTCCATTCTGCTAGAAGCCATACTTCTAATGCTAAGCATCCAACAGAAGTCATCACTATACAAGAAAGCAAAAAAAAGCCCCATACACAAACAATAAGTAAGTACATTATAAGTTATTTATCATATGATTTCACATATATTGCAGATGGAGAGGAAACCGACCCAAATTCCGCACTGTGTGATTGTTCTGAAACACTTTCAAATTATTCAATGAAACCTTTCCTTTTAAATTGCCATTTTGATACCAAGTATGGTGATTTGAAACACAAAACGGAGGAATATTTTCAGAGAAAACTATCAAATTTGTCATCAAGGATAAAACAAATGAACTCATTTGTAGGATCTAACATGAAGGCTCAAGTGGCATCTTATGAAGTCAGTTTAAGAATAAGGCTGGAAAACCTTACATGATCAGAGAGTCATTAATATTACCAGCAGCTATAGATATGGTTATAATAATGTTGGGGGGCAACTCAGCAAAACAACTTGAAGTGATTCCATGATTCATCCTTGCAATGAAACTACTGACATTAACATGGCCAATCTTCTTACTTACATAAGAATTATAGAAGGGGAAAGGAGAAGGAAGGATTCTTGTTTTGTGAATCACTGCCTGCTTAAATAACCTCAAATGAAATATTTTCAAAACGAGACTAATTTATTAAAATTAAAGATACAGAATGGAATAAATGTGCCAGTGTTTGTTCTGGTGGAGCACATGCAATGAATGGGAAACACAGTGGTATTGTTGCAAAGATTAAAGTAGTCCCAGAAGTAAAATTTATTCATTATAACATTCATTGCACGGTTTTAGCCACAAGAACGATGCCTGTTGCTCTAAAGAGAGTTTTAAATGAAATTGTAAAAGTTTTCAACTTCATTAAGTCCATAGCTATGAACTCACGATTATTTTCCATTTTGTGTAATGCAATGGGTGCTGAACATGATTTTCTTTTACTTTACACTAATGTTAGGTGGCTGTCAAGGGGAAATGTATTGAGTCTATGTTTAAAATTCATTCAAAAGTGCAGATTTTTCTCTCCAACTCATCCTCAAATTTAAATTACTTCATGAACTATGGCTTGCTCAGTTGACATACTTGGCAAAGAACCAGCTGAACAAGAGTTTGCAGTATGTCCATATTTTTGGTACAGGATAAAATTGTGGCTCTTAAGGAAAAACTATGCTTATGATTACAGAAAACAATATTGGAAACACATCTTCCTTTCATTTGTTCGATGCTTTCTTAAGTGACAATGAAATTCCTCTTCTTTGTGAATTGGCAGTGGATATTAAGCTACACTTTGGTAGACTCATCTCAGATTTCAATGTACACTGCCCTGAAAACATGGATTCAGAATTTTGTTTTAGAAACCTGCTTTCTAGCACCTTACTGGAAACCTTAACTTCTTCTGAAAAATATGAATTGGTTGTGCTATCATGAGATGGAAGTCTCAGGCCAATGATCAAAAAGTGCAATTAACATACTTCTGGCTGGCAAGAAAAAGAAAATATCCAATGAACTCAGTAAAAACTGTAAAATTTTATTGGTGTTTGTGACTACTTAGCTTTGTGAATGTGTATTTTCTAATCTAATTTTTATATATATAAAACAAGTACAGAAATAAATTGAATGTTAATCTGGATTTAAGACTAAAATTAAATGATTTGAAATCAAACATTAAACAACTATGTTTAGCTAAACAAGCACAACCCTTGCACTGAAAACAAAAGTGTGAGTCAGAAATTAGTTATAATTTTAAAGTTAATTGCTTTTACAGATTGTAAGCCTTGAGTACCAGTATCAGGAATAAAATTTGTTTATGTATTTAATCACTGTATTTTAACCTTAATAAAATTAATTTTTAAGACATTTTCACAGAACAATCCATTGAACAGAATAGATTGACAGTTTTTCTACAATAAATATCTAATTCTAAATACTACATACAAGAAATAACTAAATATATAACTGGTATTGTTATAAATGTAGAGAAATTATTATTTTTACTCTTGTAGCATAAAATCCCACATTTCCCTCATAAAACTTGCTTACTGGTACATCTAATATGATAGGCTGATGACCTGAGATGTTAAAGAGCATCCATAAATAAACCAATCTAATATCCTGTGTTGAATGTAATGGTAAGTCACTAGAAAAGGTTGATAACTTTTATATCTTATTTTAAATATAAATCAAATCATATCTCCATCAGATTCACCTGTTGCTAAATTCATATCTATACACAGTCTGGCATATCAAACACTGACTGTACATTCCTCTATTCATTTTCAGTTTCCTTCACATGTGTTATATCATTTTGCCACTGTCCTGCTAACATTTAACCACATCCAGTCTTTTAAGATATTAATCACCTTGCTTACCAACAACATTTTTGGATATTGAGATGTTATCTTATGCTTTACTTCAGACCCATACCATCTCTATTAGATTAAAAATGCAGTTTTAACCTTATCAGTAAATGTCTACATGATGCAGTCATTAAATCAATAGCATACTTAATCTTTTTCTTTTGTGTGCTGGTAAACGTTCATTGATTTTTGTAAGAGTACAGGTAGAAGAGGAATGAGATATAAAAATATGATACAAAGCATGTACGTTTGTTCTCTAGGCTAAGAAAGAGTGGGAAGATGGGCAGGGTTGTAGTGGTAGTTTGGTGGATGACAGAGATCCAACATTGGTCTTTCCATCGCCAGTAGTGCTATGACTGAACAAGAGGTTACACGATCCATTGAGCAGCAAATGTTCCTGCATTTTCTAACCAAAGGTGGAGCCAAACTGACTGAGAATTTGTCTAGACTTCAGTAACAGTTTACAGAAACAATGCATTCACAAACCCAAGTGTTTGGTTGGCAGAGAAGTTCCTTAGTGGCCGTGAAGCAATGGAACATAAAAGTCAAGCACATCATCTACAGACAACCATCACTCAAGCCAACATTTAGGCTGTTTGTGACCTTGTAGGAGGTGACTGATGCAAGGAGCTTGAAATTTCTTCAGAGGTGAGCTTAAGTTGTGGATGTGCACACATCATTCTTTCTGAAAAACTATGATTTTCAAAGTATTGGCTAGGTGGGTCCCATGTCTCTTCATTAATGAACAGAAAAATGTATGATAGGACATGGGTCAGAGGCTTCTGGTTCAGTTTGAGGAAGAAGGTTAACACTTTTTGACCCAAATTGTGTCCTGTGATGAGACATTAGTATGCCACTACAACCCCAAAAACAAGAGAACAATTATAGAGTGGAGCAACAGAGGGAAGGGTGCTCTGGTCAAGGCCAAAATTTGTCTGTCAGTTCAAAAAGTTATTGAGACCATGTTTTGGGACTCCAAAGGCATGATGCTCATTAATTCCCTTCATGAATGAAAGACTATGAATGCAATGTAGTGTCATATTGTGCATAACAATGTGAAAATATATACAGCAGCCATATGCAGGGATCAATTAAGGAAAATTCACCAGTAACCCATAGCACATTCCTCAAAGTCGCAACGCATTCCCTTGTGATTACCACTGTCAAGGCCATTGAAGGAGACACTGGAGGGGTAAAGATTCAGCAACAACACAGTGGTTGAGCACTGTGTGCAGTTGGCTGTTGACATGCCCATCTTCTTTATTTGATGAGGGAACAAAGAAACTTAACTATCTGCTGGAGAAAATTCATTTCCAATGAAGGAAAATATGAGAAAAGTAATATAATTTGTTTTGTAGTTGCATCTGGTAAGAATAAATTTATTTTAAAAAATGTGGTTTATATCTGAATGATCCTCATATCTTTTATCTATTCTCTAAAAAAAGTGATGGGTTTTGAACTATACTATGATAAGGCTCATTTTCCAGAACAATTGCAGATAGCTATTCTAACAGTCTTAAGATTTTTTTTTAACTAATGCTTGAAAATTTCTACATTTAATGAGCCATGGATGGTTTATATATGGATGCTCTTTAATATCTCAGCGTTGAGCCATGGTAATCTGCAGGATCATCCACTGTGATTTTATGAGTCACATTATTCACCCAGATTCCAGTACAATGAATAAAAAAAAAAATCTCTTGCCTTTGTTGTCTGGTATGATATGAATCGGCTGACTGTATCATATACCATGTTTCATCAAAATAAAAGTCATTGTAGCCTTGCGCTCAAAGAATTTTAATCTACTCCAGATATCTATATCCATGCAATGTCACTGAATTCAACTCTGTGAATAACTAAGTTGCATATTCATATCCCATTGAAATAAAAGTCTACTCACTGTCTTACTGTTATAAGGAAACTCATATTCAGAACCCCGAATCATTTTATGCAGTCAACATTTCTGTTCAGGGTGATAAGCCATATCTGTAATGCTCCTATACTGATATCATCAACAAAAATGAGTAAAATCATGGATGCAATCAAATTATAATATATCAAGGCTACCAAAAAATGTATACACATTTTCACAGTAGATATCTTAATATATTTCAGAGTTGGACCAAAAAACAACAGTAATGTGTAGTATGATGTTCTGCAAACAGATGTGACTCACATACATTATGATAGCATTGCTATATGACAGGAAAATCAACAATGAACAAATGAAGCCAAGATTATCATATGATGTTCTGTAAACAGATGTGACACACTTTATGTTATACATAAAGCATTGCCACAACAAAATAGAGCCAAGATTATCATTTGAACAGCAGCAAGCAATTTTGAAGTGATATTGGAAAACCGAGAAGGTTGTTGAAGCTCAAAGGCAATGGAGATGTGTGTACATAACAGAACTGTCAATGTGAATAACAATTACATGCATTCGAGACAAATTTGAGACTCATGGTACCATATGCAATGTTCACAAGGGCAGATCTGGAAGACCTCACACAGGAACAAGCCCCGCATCCTCTGCTATGGTTTAGAAGGTTTTGAACGCTCACCGCAGTAATCTACAAACCAATATGCACATGAGACTGGGATTAGCAGAACTAGCATATGTTCGTATTATTAAAACAGCAAAGTTGAAAGTTTTCATGCCAGGACTTTTGCATGCATTAAATGAAGATGATTCTGATCGGAGAATGCAGTACTGTGAGCGGTTTTGGAACATGGTGAAATAGGATGAGGCTTTTGCAGGGAAAGTAGTTTGGTCCGATGAGGCACGATTTAAGTTGAACGGAACTGTTAATCAGCATAACTGTGTCTACTGGAGTGCAAACAATCCATATGTTATTTTGGAAAAGGTTGTTAATTTACTTGGAATTAATGTTTGGTGTGGGTTGTCATCTAGAGGTCTAATTGGACCATTCTTTTTTGAAGGAACAGTAACTGGCCCAGTGTACCTAAACATGATACGCATTTCCGTCTTACCTGCCATTCGTACACTCTATGGAAATGAGGAATTTTACTTCCAACAGGATGGTGCACCCCTACATTGATGATCTTCCAAGGCACTGGATAGGATAGGACGAACAGATCCGATTGAGTTTCCACCACATTCTGCAAAACTAACTCCGTTGGACTTCTACCTATGAGGAACTCTTAAGGATGTAGTATACCATGGAAAATCAGCTACATTGGCAGCACTTCAGAAAGAAATTTAAATGGCATGTACTGCAATTGCTGAGGATACTTTCGCAAACATTGCTCAATCAGTAGTTCAACGTACTAGAAGTGTATCGACGCCAATGGTGGGCATTTTCAGCAACTGTTGTAACTGTAAAAGTCTAAGGTGATTAGTGCTCATCATTTTCTGTTTTTGTAAGTTCAGTTTTGTTATATTAACACAGTTTTTTCTTTGCTTGAAGTATGTATACATTTTTTTGGCCCCCTCTGTATTTTCATTTACACGCTTATTTGTTGGGGTCTGATCGCTCTCTGGCTTAGTGATATTTGACATTTTCATAACTGTACTTATTCCTAAATCCAGGGGCATAGAGGTGTTGGGGGATTCCTTCTTTACTTCTTCTACTCTTTCAAGTTGAACATTTTTCTTTCCTTTTTAATGCACTTGTTTCCTGTGTAATGAAACAAAATCATGAGTAAAATCATTGATGCAATCAAATTGTTATTTATTTCCATTTACATGCTTATTTTTTGGGGTCAGACAGCTGGGTTTGGAATACTTTTCATAATTATAGTAATTTCTAACCTCAGGGGCATAACAATATAGGTCTTGGGGGCATTCCTCCTTTAGGTCCTCTACTGTTTCAAGCTACATGATTTTTTTCTTTCCTTTTTAATTGCCTTGTTTGCTATATAGTGAAACAAGCTATATTAATATTTGTCTTATTTTCCACTTGGTATGTAGCCCGACCCAAATTTATTTAAAGTATCATCTGCCACTAATGTAAAAGGTTATCAATGAATAATCAGATTTTATAGAAGAAGCAAGTTTCTTTTATGCAGAAAATTGTGTCTTTCAGTATTCTGGGAATTAGAAACCTGTAGCTTTATTTACCGTTACAACCAGCTTGCTTTGTAATGCATTTAAGCAGCCCTAGTGCATTGCATTAAGATGCCAAATGCAGACCTAAACAGAAACATTACACTAACATTGAATATGCAAGACCTGCCATTATTTTAAACAATGTTTGTTCACTGGAAATCTACTCAGCCATGGCTAGAGCAGTGCTTTTATTTGGTAGTGATGATTGATGAAAACATCTTGATTATAAAAAGTTAAACCTCTTAATGTTATTTGTTCAGAGAGAGTTCCATTGTTACCAAGATTGACTGAAGAGTATGTAAATGAAAATATTAAGGCCAAGAGTGAAATACATCTCAAGCAATGCAAAGAACTGTGTAGCACATCTTACACCTATTTCTGAATGCAGATGATATTGCATCATATACTGGAGATTTATTTGCACAAATTTATATCTTCATATAATTAATTTATATTTATGTTGTCCACAATTTGTAGTTTTAGACTCAATTTTGGTGAAAAATTGTCCTGTCCTAAAGTTTCAAAAGATTTCTTTTCTGCAGTAATAATTTTGGTGAATGCATTAATAATGTCGTGTTTATACATATATATATATATATATATATATATATTTGTTTTTTACTAGTTAAGGCATTGGTTCAGTTTTAATCTTTGAGTGTGGTTTTCAAATTATATACCATACTGGGAATGAAATTTATGATCATTATTTAAATTCTGTTATCTATATGTTAACCCCAGTTTTAGACACAACAACCAAAGGTGGCAATCTAATATGTTGTGACCTTGCCTTGAAAAACCAGGCTCAATAAATTAAATTTAGTTCAAATCATGTTAATAATTTTTAACAGGGTGTTTAGGAACTATACTTAAATCAGCTTTCTTTAATTTTTTAGCTCTACTAAAACATGTGTCCAGATATTCCAAAAATTATGGAATTTTTAATTTCAACTTGTTCCACTAAAGTATTAATCATTTCTATATGCTATTTAAAACATAAAGGCTAGTCATGAAATCTATGCTTCCAATATTAATTTTCCAATTTTATTAAATTATTAAGCAAGTAGCATTTTTCTGTAAAAATGTCTATTCATACTTTTTACTTCCAAGTTTTCTCAATAGAAAACTGAACACCTTCTCCTTGAGAAAATTCTAGCTATGCCACTATCTACACCAGTAGCATCAGCAGTTAATGGGTTGAGATTGGATGATAATTGAAACTCCCTTTATGAACCATACAATTTTAAAAAATGTTACATTTTGAAAAATTTTTACAGCTTGTTTCCTAAGCCTGACACTCCCCCCCTTTTTTTCTTTTCTTTCTCCTCCTTTCAGTAAGGATGCTTTGAGATAAAGAACAATCCAGATTCAGATCTTCATCTAAATTATGTTCACAAATCTCCTTAAACCTAACCATTTGGAATCAATTTTCTTTGAAGTGAACTTTTTCAAAAATGTAATTATTTCCTTCATTGTTCCAATGCCATTTCTTATTTCTGGAATTCTTTTGTGATCATTGAATTAAATGAATTAATTAGGATGATATGCACTGCAATGGAAAAATAGAGCTTTAGGATACTGATTTATAACAAGAAGCTTTTGGACTCCATTTTCCTTATCAGTCAATAATTGAACAGCCTCCATAACCCTGGCTGACAAACTTGTTCATGCCAACACCAGTTTCAGTTAAAAATGAAGTGCAGGAGTTTGCTATAATGGAAGCATTTAGATCATTTTAGTGTAAATCCCAGAAATTCTTCTCAAATAATATGAGCAGTGCTACTGGTGCTCACAAAGTGTATTCCTATTGACAGCTGTTCTTTTCCTGTTATATCTGCCCACTTGTCTGCTAGCAAACTATATAAAATAAAAAATTATAAAACTGGCATTCAGAGCATATGTGTCAGACATGGCAAAACCCATGAAATATATTATGAATCACTAAATTGCAAAATCACACTCTAATAAAAAGTCTCTATGCAAGTCCAGAAGGCTGCAGTACACATTTTGAAATTATTCATTAATTTATACATTTAATTCTCTGAAACTTCAGCTGCACATTGCCAATTTTAAAAAGGGAAGGAAAATTCTATTAAATGTAACCTGCAACAAATCGCTACTATAATTTCCTGCTGAACTAGGTACTCTTCATTATTAAAAATATAGCATATTTGCCTAGTTGCTTTGATAGAATTATTGCGTAAAATGTAAAAAATTCTGCAACTCTTTGCTGATGCATTTTTATATTAACAGATAATGTTTGTCTATGAACCAGGCTTATTGGTGGAGTATTACAAATAGAAATAGAGTATAACCAAGCGAAGCTCATCATGAAAATATTTTAATTAAAAATCAGAGACTTCGGACAAAAATAAAGAGCTACTTTGTTCAAAAACTTAAAAATTGAAATTACAATTTATAAAATAGACTAAATATAGCCATAATGATTATGATTATTGTTGTTACCAACTACAACATTACATACCTTGCAAGAAAACATTATTCCTTGTCTCATTATTATTCTGCAGATTCCTATCTAAATATTCATTTATAAGACGCACATGCTTTTGGGTTATTTGCCCATTTTGTGACATTTGCAAGTAATACATGTAAATTCTATTGTTCTTATGGTTGTCTATTTTATTTTTAAGTGTCTAATTTTAATTATTGATGCCCAATTAGCGTAAATATTTTAATGCAAATATTTTTTCAGAATTCTCATTAAATAATATTTTTTTTATTGAATATATCTTTCACAGCCTGCAGAAAATGAACAAGTTCCTATCTAAAACCCAATTCATGAGCAGCATTATGCAATCTTGATATTGCTTTTCTTGTAAATTCAATAATGGTAAATGCCTGTTTTTCCATTTGTGGCATCACAAGCAGCTGATACTGACTATACTTGAGAAGAAATAAGAAATTGGTACTTTCTCCCAGTCTAAGTTTAGGAAATCACATGGAATATGTCTTTGATGAAAACAGAAAAACCAGGAAAAATCTTCAATGAAGGAGAATAGTCCTGATTTGAACCAAAAACCTCTGATTTGCTTTTTTGTGCTTATGTTGTTAATGGTTGTGAAGTATTATTGCCTCTTGAGTAGACCAGATTGGTACCTCCTTTAATTTTCTCAACATTTTGAGCATACAAATCATTCATGACTTCAAGAATTGTTATGTAGGCTTAGGCAGCCAGTTAATACCAATTTTTTTCTAAATCTGGTGCTTTCTTAACTTCCAAAAATGAACTACATCAATTTTATGAATCAAGATAACAAATAACCTTTTATGATTTAACAGACACTGCAGCTTACATGATTAAAGTGGAACAAATATTGTACTACCCACAGTGCTACATATGATATAAACTTCATAGAATGCCTTGTAAATTACAGAGTTAAATCATATAAATAATAGCAAAATATTTGTACATCATTAAACTCATTTGCAACATATGATATCGCACAGTAATTTCAGAATGTTACATCACATGTTGAGCTGAGCAGTGGCAAAACGGAAAAAGGTTGGGTCCTCCTGCCCTAAAAAACAATTTATGTTCAAGCATATGGGTTCAGTAGCATGTCTTCGACCACAGAAAATATAAAATTTGATAGGCTGACAGGACCTCGGAGGAGTCTGAGGCATTAAAACTTACCTGTATTATTATATCATCATCATTATTATTGTTGTTGTTCTTGGTGATGGTGGTGGTAGTATTGTAGGAAATTAGGAAACAAAGAAGTATTATTTCCTAGATGTGTGTTACACGGTACAGTACTTAGTTACAAAATCTGGTACAGGAACACTGTAATATGTAGAATTTACGGATTACTGGAAACAGCATAGATGTCTAGTATTCTTTGAGTTAAAAGTTTCCACTACTTCACTCATGTCAATTCTGTGTTCTCTTACACTTCATACTTAAAATATTGAATCCACTTAATCGCACTTGTGACATTGTGCTATGTAAATATGTTTTTATTAGTTTTAAAAAGAATCACTCAGCTGATGCAATAGTTACAGGTAGAGAGAAAAATAAAATTAAATCATTGCAAACGTATGGTATACTTGACACTAAAGCATAATATTCGATTAGCAAGAGGCATGCCAATTCAGGAACAGAAATTTGTCTTTTATTTAATTTTTAATGCATTTTTAAGCACTCTAACTGAAATGAGAAATCTTCTGTTAGCCTTCAACATACTGCATTGATAAATGTTGGGCTTTACTATGCAATTCTCGTCATTTTCAGTAGATCCAAACTATGAGGTAAGTTCATTGAACTGATCACTTAAACATTTCATAGAATTGAACCTAATTTTGATTTAATTAACAGTGATATTTAATGTCATGTGAAACACATTCATTTGAAAATATTTTTCAGGATGTGACAGACGTTGATCTTGAACCAGTTCATCACAATGCCCTAGTTTTGCGGAATCTTTTGATTTCAAATTTGGCATCAACTTCCCATTGTTTTGCAAGAGATGTGCTGGACAACAATGCTTCCTGAAAATTATTTCTGTAGCCATTTACCAAATTTGCAGTGATTTGGAGTAACACTGAAGTCCAGGAATGATCAAGGTCATTGGATTGAGGTAATTTTGATACCAAATTAACAGTTTCAAGTATTTTGGAATACAAACAACTTGAAAAACAAATTTAAAAATTTCCATTTGTATTTTAAGAGCACTGGCTTCATTACAGCCATTGGTATATTTTGATTACAACACTTTTGCTGTTAGTACCTTCATAACATTTAAATAACAATATCTTAGAGCTTTTATTTAGTCCAATCTTGATGATCAACTTGTGAACAGAGCTTTTCTAAACAGTAAGAAGCTAGTGATAACATTTCCCATAGATCTGTACTTTGACTGAAAAAACGAAGTCAACTATATAAAAAACATCTTATTTTCAGATACATTTTGAACTAGAATCAAATTATGTGCAGTGCTATAAACATATTTAGCCATTTTTGTTTAATCCTTGCTTTTTTTCCATTATAGGTCCCAGACATATTCAGTGCATAATCATAATCTTGGCCATGGCAACAGCAGTATAGTCTTCCATCTCTTTGAGTTCTAAAAAGCTTTCATTTATTTGTATTTCATATGGTTTTCCAAAAGAATCTAACTGTATGAACATATCTGAAAATTTGACTAAATTGATCTTTTTTGCTCACATCTTGTGTAGTATCCAAGATTATAATGTGCAGACTTGATTTCATTCTCTACTTTCTGGGATACAACTGAATTAATTCATTTTGGAACATATTAAACAATAAGTCCAAAATAGCTAAAAATTTTCCACAGTGAGTTTCCAGTAATAAATTTCTTCCCTATGAACTTGTAAAGAAAGCTAGATTAGATACTGATGACGTGATAAGGGCATTAATTATGAGATTAAAAATTTATTTCCTTAGGTCAATTTCTTTAATTCACATTCCAAATTACAACCTACCATTTATTTTTTTTTCCAGACATTATAAAAAACACATGCCTCCAGATGGGAATGAGACATTTTGTGTGTTAAATTTTCTTTTGATAAGCACTGTCAAATACAAATGTCCTTACCCAGGCAAATTACAAAGATGCTGAACTCCTGTCAACAAATAACTAACACGGTTTACAATAAACAAGAATAACAGACTTGTCTTGTATATATTGTACTTACAAAGCTGTTGCCACTCCAAGAATAACAGAATCATTCTCTCATCATTTTTAACCCAGACCTTGTTAATTTTTCATAGTAATTAATGGAGAAACATACATTACTTTCATTTAAGAACTTTTGAAAAATAAGAAATTTTTAAAAAATTCTGTTGGAACTAACACAGAGAAGTTTGTTAAATGTAAATTCTATCTAATCTGTCATCTAGCGCACTATGGCAATACAAAAACAGAATAACGTGATGAATTTATAACAAGTAAGTTTTAATAAAGAGGAATTATCCATACTCAATATGGGTTTTAAAACTTATGTAAACTTCTCTAATAACGTTGAATATTACATAGTTGATCTGGAAATTGCCATGGTAAGTTTAACTAATAAAGAGAAAGAAAATATTACAATAAAATCAGAGGATGCTCTTAAAAGGATCAACAAAATGAAACCAAATAGAATTCAAAATTACAGAAACATTATTACATCACTAAAAGGAAAAGGATTTATCTACAAAAAGGCTGATAAAGGAAATAAAATAGTAATAATGTACAAAGATGATTATGCTGACAAAATGTTAGAGTTGTTAAACAAAAAAGAATTTGCCCATGTCAAATTTGACCCATTGAAAGAATGCACAAAAACAGTGATTGAAGCTATACAGACTTACACTGTAATACCAGACTTAGAAAAACGTAGTTTAAAACAAAACAATGCTAATATAGCCAGAATATATGGTTTAACTAAAATCCATAAACCTCGGAAGAGCATGAGACCTATCATTAATAATATAAATACCCCTACATATTTTCTAGCAAAATGGCTTACAAACAAATTTACAGCTCTATCAAGGTTTCAAAGTAGAAGCATAAAAAACTCGTTCCAGTTAATAGAAAAAATAAAAGAATTTAAGTTCTACCCTCTGATATTTTAGTGTCTTTTGACGTAGTATCTTTGATCCGGAGTATTCCAACTGACAAGCTTTTCTCGATTTTGAACAATTGGTTAAAGGAGACAGGAATTAATGAAACTCACAGGAAAGAATACATTCACCTTACTAACATTTGTATTAACTAGTCTTATTTTAATTTTCTAGGATAATTCTATATACAGAAAACAGGACTTACAATGGGAAATTCTTTATCCCCCTTTCTGGCAGATTTATTCATGAGTATGCTTGAAACTCACATAATTTCCGCCTTCCCACATTATTTTAAATGCTGGTACAGATATGTTGATGACATTTTTAGTACAGTGAAAACAGAATTAGTTGAAGATGCTTTGAAGCTTTTAAATATACAAGACAGGAATATATCCTTCACACTGGAAACAGAAACAAGGGGAATGTTGCCGTTTTTAGATACAAAAATTAATAAGAATCATGGAAATTTAGAATTTGGAATTTATAGAAAGGATACTCACACGGATAAATATATGAAATCAAATGGATTCAACACCATAGCTCACAAGCACTCAATTTTCAACAGCTTAACATATAGACTGGTGAATTTACCAATCAGTAAAGAGGAGTACAAAAAAGAATTTGAGAAGAGACAGGAAATTGCTATTATAAATGGTTTTAACAAAAATTTAGTAAACAAAAACTTAATTAAGTCCTAAAGAAGAAATTGATCAAGAATACCACTACATTATTGACTGTAAAAGAGAGACCAGTTTTAAAAAATTCACCTACCATCCAGTAGCTATGAATAAATTCCAACAAATTTTTAAATATATTAACATTAAATTGGCACCTGCTAACAGATACACTCTAAAAAACGCTTTAATAGACAACACTTTTAATAACATTGCACAGGAGAGAAAGTCAGGCATTTACAAAATAACATGTAAAGAATGTGATAAGATATACATTGGAAAAACTAAAAGGAACATAGGAACACGGTTAAAGGAACATCTCAGGAATGTTAAGTACAAATAGATAGATAGGCCAGCAGTGGCACACCATTTTTGGATAGGTAACCATGACATAAAAAGAGAAATCAAGTTATTTAAAGACGTACTGAATTGGACACATGGGAGAAGATTTACATTCATAAACATAGGGATCATTTTATGAATTTCGACATTACAGGAGAATGTAATACAAATTTCCAGTTTATAATAAAACACCACCTGGGCAGAGCCACAGGTCCTCATAAATGTTAGCTTCTCGTACAACTCGTCAAATTAGTTGAAGATGGAGAGGATGTCTCTTCGTAACCGGTCCACTGTATTTAAAAGTAAGTGAAGCATAGTGTGTGTTAGATGACAGATTAGATAGAATTTACATACATTATTTTGTTTGGCTCTTTGAGAAATGGACCGTGGTATTTGCATGCTCATGCCATATTAAACTGCTTGTGTCATCATTTAAAATATTTGGAAAATTAGCACGATAAATAGGAAATTCCTCTCTAGTAGTATTAAAGAAGTACTTATATTTTGCTATGCACATTACTTCCATTCTGAATTTCAGTAGGAATATCAAGTTTCCACCAATCTCAAAATTCAGTAATATACTCCACTGTACCACTGAATTTGCATTATTGTCATTTGTTCTTAGAGAAACAGATGACCTTCTAGAACACGGGCTATTACAATTTTCATTTATTTTTTCTAAATTAATATTAAAGAGCGACTATTTTCACCAATTTTGAAACTGATCTTTCTCTTTTTTCTCCATTTTGCCACAGAGAGGATTAAACAAAAAACATAAAACATCTGCTATGCACATTACTTCCATTCTCAATTTCAGTAGAAATATCAGTTTTCCCACCAATCTCAAAATTCAGTAATGTACTCCACTGTACCACTGAATTTGCATTATTGTCATTTGTTCTTAGAGAAACAGATGACCTTCTAGAACATGGACTATTACAACTTTCATTTATTTTTTCTAAATTAATATTAAAGAGCAGCTATTTTCACCAATTTTGAAGTTGATCTTTCTCTTTTTTTCTCCATTTTGCCAGAGAGAGGATTAAACAAAAAACATAAAACATAAAACCAGAATCAAACACTATGTTTTATTTCTACCTCTCTACTAGACTTCATGTAATATCCAAGCCAAGGGACACTACATCTGCCTCAAAAATGCTGAAGATGGAAAAATAAATCAATACATTCACCACTCACAAATGTAACCCAAATGTTCATTTTTGGCAGCCCGAGTTGCAGCAACTTTTCATTTGAAAACAGATGACCTACTAGAACATGGGCTATTACAATTTTCATTTATTATTTCTAAATTAATAATAAAGAGAGTCAATTTTCACCAATTTTGAAACTGAAACTTTTTTGCAGGTTATCACACTTGAGGCATGAGGACAACAAAGGGAAAATATCCCTTTATTCAATTTGCTGTTGTTTTGAACCATTTAAATCATCTTTAGTTTTCTTTCTGGTTTGCTTATTAAGTTGCTTCTGTGCATACTTATTTATTTCTTCACATATTGTGTCAAATAATGCTTCCATATACAGAAGGCTCAATTGGTAGTTCTGTATCATATTTCCTTGTTAGATTAAAAATTGCATAATTCTAGAAATTCCTGTGCAGCAATGCGAACTCAGCTCCAGCGGCATAATTGAGGGCACTTAAAGGGGGCTAGGTCCTAGGGCCTGGCTGCCAGCCATGTATTCCAAGAAACAATGAGAAGGGACGGGTTTAAGCTACTTTCTTGAATGTTACATTTTAAAAATGAAACAAAATCCAATTGACAAATTGAAAAAAATTAGGCCTACTATTACATAACATTCCAATACTTTTCCTAAATGTATTTGTCTTCTCAAAATATTGCTCTTGATGAAAGCCTGATGAAATTAATAAGGCGATTCTCCTATGTGCAGTATAAAAAGTCAAAATGCTAAAGGTTTCAAATATCTATAAAAACTGTTAGTACTCTTTTGATTATTGTTTCACATTTAAAATTAATAATTTATGTAGGTGATATGACAATCCCAGTCTTTCTGCAAGTACTAATGAGTGTGTGAACCATTGTTGGATCAGAGACATTCATTATTGATTTGGACAGTTGGTCTTTTGATTTTTTCAGAAAATTGATGAATAGATTTCCCAGCATTGGTGGGACAGTAAGAGCAAATAAAAGAAACATGTAAACAGACATTTCAAAACATTTAAATTGTGGGGAGTATGAAACATGGTCAGCCAACAGCTCATTATGTGTGAAATGCAGGGACAATAAAGATCTTAATTTTCTTTCCTCCAAACACAAAATAGCTTACCAGAACAGGTACAGAAAAGTTGCAAAGGAGGGGACAAACATCTCAGGAAGATGTAAGAAAGTCCTTGTGTGCCCTTGTATACTAGAAAGGGATGGGTGGAGTAGATTTATAACACCAAGTTACACCTTTGATTTATATTATGCTTCAAACTGTCAAGGAGCACAGAAAGATCTTTTTCTATCTTTTAGTTATCTGCATATTCAATGCCTATACTGTTCATTATAAACCCTCAGGGAAGAAAAAGAATTTTTTTTTCTGACTTCAAAGTAAATGTTGCCCTACAGTTGCTCGAGTCTGCCCAAGTACTTGGTTCAAAGTCAAACTTTGGTGGTTCTGTGCCTTTGGGTCTGCAAGCTAAATGCTGGGCCATTTTCCCATGCATATCCCTCCTACCAATAAAAAGAAAAGATGTGTGGTATGCTACAGAGAAGAAAAAGAAATAAAAGTGCATGGTAGTGAAAAAATGTGGCATTGTTCTCCATTTGCAGGACTGCTTCAAAGTATATCAAACTAAACCATTATATTGGATGTATATGATTGATAAGTTCATAACGTTTGTGCAATGAATGCAAAATTTGAGTAAAAATATTTCATCAATTTATCTTACATATGAACATATATATATATATATATTTTTTTTTAATAGTGTTTAATGCCTGTTTTTACTACTAAGACACCACAGGCAGTGGACACTGATGATACATGAAATGAAAAATTGGGAAAAGATTTTTTTTAAGGAAGGGAACATCCCAGGCCTATATTTAGGTTACCTCTCTGCCATTTGTGGGGACGAGGAAAATCTGGAAAAAACCTCAGTCAGGGAGGACAGTCCTGACAGGAATCAAACCCCAGAC
Organism: Metallyticus violacea; assembly: GCA_030762175.1. Lineage (NCBI taxonomy): Eukaryota > Metazoa > Arthropoda > Insecta > Mantodea > Metallyticidae > Metallyticus > Metallyticus violacea. The sequence goes on from CM060846.1 coordinate 67,027,466, forward strand.
TTCCAGGTCACAAGTCCTTGCCTTAATGACCTTGGCCACCGATGGTGGTTACATTTATATATGTAAATGTTTTCTACAACCCTCCAGAACAATTTAAATCTGATATTTGTGACCTGGGAAGGGTATTTAAATATGATACAAATGGGTTAAATTCCTAGTGAGGTGGGTAATTATTTCACATTTATGTGTAGCAACATGTGACATAACATCAGAACCAAATAAAAATTGAAGTGGTGTTCCACTGCAATACTCCAAAATAGCATGATACTACAGACTCTTGCACTGCACTCACCTACTGTGCTCTTCCTCAACCCACTGGTACATCTGAACTCTACGTTTCAATTTCACTGCTGGTACAGACACACCATATTCTGGTTCTGACAAAGGTTCTCCAATTTCCAATGGCCCATTAAAGTGTATCAATTTGCCATTGTTCTCTTCCAACACCACAGCTGTGCTCTGCAATGGAACTACTGCATTCATTGCCTCTTCCAAAGAGCGTGCAAATTGTACATCTTGACCCTGGAAAAAGAGAACTGAAATCAACAATCTTGTGCAAAAAAAGTCCAAACTACAATATTAAATAATTAATTATATTATTCAAGCAACTCAAGATTTACTAATTGTTATAGAAATAACATCAACCAATACTTTTTTAACTTGAATTTTCTGCCTTATGTCTAATAATCCTGTTCTATAATGACCCCATATATTTCTTAAGTGTATTTGCTTTAAGAATCTCACCTCATTCCAGAATAGTAGCCACATTCCAGCTGGAAATATTGCACAACCAATGAGTGCTGTCAGCCATGATGCCTTTAACTGTTCCATCACACTGGAGTTATGTCTTCTGTGTATGCTGTTTGTGTATGGCCCTGGAGCTCCAGGGTGCTATAACACAAACATTTACTTGTAAGTACCAAAAAGATACAAGTTGAATCTATTACATAATTGAAGCAACTATCAACAGTGATTAATACAGTCTAAAACAAAGTTCAAGGTAAAAAGTACCAAAATACCATGGCTTTTAAATTGTGCTTTTCAAGTGAACTCGTTGCCACAGGTGGCCTAGGTCATTAAGCTGCAGACTTGTGAGCAGGAGGCCTGGGGTTTGATTACCATCAGGACCTAGCCAAATTTTTTATACCTTGTTCATAAAAGTCTTTGACTGCTAGTAGCCTTCTCCCTCCTGTTAATAGTGCATCAAATGTAACAAAGTCAGTCCCATTATGCATGTTCAAGACCTATTCTTCAAATATGATCACAATTAACATATTTTGTCACCCCCAATTTCTTTTAACTATTCTATATAAGAACTTTAATCCTCTAAGCTAGCCTAAATCTCTTACTTCTCTATATCTTCTAACATGTCTCACTTCTTACCGAATCGTCACACATCCCGTTCCAATTCCTTCTAATAGTTTCCCCACCTCCCCAAACCAACTTTCTCTTCCCAGTACATATTTTTGGTATATAAGACATTCTTTTAGTACATTGTCATTATCTAATTTTAGACATCTGTGCCAATATTTCAATATTCTCTCCACTATTAAATCTTTCCTTCCTACTCTTCCAAGTTCTGCCAAACTTATCCCCCTTAGTAAACTTTTTGGTAACCCCAGAACATCTCTAATAAACATTTTATGTACTTCAACCTTTGTCCATCCCTTTGACACTCCCCAAATTTCTACTGCATACATCATCTTTAACTGAACCACAGCCTCATATAGTCTTTCTAGTCATTTCATTGGCAATGTGGGAACTTTATATAAACTTATTCTGACAGCTTTCATAGTCAATTTACCTTTGCTTATACACATTTGGAATGTATCTCCCCTCTTACATTACTCGTAAATCTCATCCCCAAATAATTAAATTCTTTCACTACCTGTATTGGAACTCCAAATGATGATGAGAACCAAATGTTCTCAAAATCAATTCTATACATTATGATAAGTAAGTGAAGCATTAAGAGTGTGTAGTTCAACTAAATCATACAATAATATCATTTACATGATTGGCTTCACTGTGCAGGTTCCAATTTACATTTTAATTAGTAAATAGGCTTTTGAGTTATAAGGACACCTACCTGGAAGTTGGATGATGAGAATCAAATGTTCTTGAAACCGGTTCTATACATTATGACAAGTAAGTGAAGCATTAAGAGTGTGTAGTTCAACTAAATCATACAATAATATCAATTATATGATCGGCTTCACTGTGCAAGTTCCAATTTACATTTTAATTAGTAAATAGGCCTTTGAGCTATAAGAACACCTACCTGGAAATTGGATGATGAGAACCAAATGTTCTCGAAACTGGTTCTATACATTATGACAAATAAGTGAATCATTAAGCTCAACTATATCATACAATAATATCAATTATATGACTAGCTTCACTGTGCAAGTTTCATTTACATTTTAACTGTAGTTTGTTCTGTTTGTTTGTGTATATTAATGAATATTGCATGTAGCCATACCTGAATCTTCATGAAATTCAAGTGAATAATCACTACGGTGGGTAGTGAACTGAAATTGTTAATCACTTATGTAGAGATATTATTGGTAAATAAATTCAATTCAAACCAAAATACCATTACCTTTGATTTTTTACTATTTATCCTTAGACCCCATTCTTCACAAAATCTAGGATATCAAAAGGATATAAAAAAGGATCAAGGATATCAAAATCTTCATAATATCAAAATCAATGACATGTTGAAATCCTATCACAGTTACCGTTCCTATTATGAGATTTTCAATCAAAAGCAATACTGGTAGTTCATTTTTTCCAATAGCTGAGAGTGCCTATTGTTTTTCATGATCCTATCTAATATATCATCTATTAACAAATTAAATAATGTATTCTTAATTATCTGCTAAGTCAATTTAATCCTGTTATGTTCCACTTACCATTGAATTCTACAGAACTTTGAGATCCCAAAAGAAGACAATTAATAAGTTCATAAAATGTCCACGAGAACTACACCAACTCTATCCCACCATTGACTCTCAGCTGATGAATCAGGCAAGGGCCTGTGAAACATGTTATGTAGAATTCAATGGTAAGTGGAGCATAAGAGTAATATATCCACTCACTAGCTAATTATGATTACATTAGTTGCTTCACTATATTAGTTCTGTCACAAAATTAGTTTTAAATTTAAATAATACCGAGCTTAATTTACATCCTTGTCTCTGACAGCCACGGGTGGCTGAGGTCGTTAAGGTGCAGACTCGTGAGCGAGAGATCTGGGGTTTGAACCCTGCCAGGACCGTCCTCCCTGACTGAGGTCTTTTTCCAGGTTTTCCTCAGTCCTCATACATGGCCAATGCTGGGCAGGTACCCTAAACTTAGGCCTGGAATGTTTCCTTCCTTAAAATATATATCCTTTCCCAATATATCATTTCATATCACGTATCATCAGTGTTCACTGCCTGTGGTGCCTCAGTAGTAAAAACAGGCATTAAACCCATTAAAAAAATCCTTGTCTCAAATCCCAATTTTGACTCATATAAGCTGTGGTTTCACATTTGACACAAAACTGGATTCCTAGCTACAATTTTTAAAGTCCTAGAATAAATTCAGTACAGACTCCCTTGCACCTCAATTTGTATGCCAATGCATCCCTGTTTATTGTATTGAATGCTTTCTCAAAATCTGGAAGGAAAAAAAACCTATATACCAACCCCTTTTATTTCTTAAACATTTATACATTATAAAATGGTTATATTTATATTATCTATTGTTCTTCTTTTTCTAAATCTTGCTTGAAATTCTGCCAATTTACCTTCTATTTCTGCCCACTCATGCAACCTTCCTGCTAATATGCCAGTGTATATTTTACCTAAAATGGATAACAGACTAATTCCTCTGTAGTGACTTGTGTTATTTATATCATGTTTCCCTTTATATAGAGGTACGATCATGCTCATTTTCCAGCTCTTAGATATCACCTTCCTCTCCTTAATCCTATTAAAATAACTCTGTAAGTAGCCTGATATTTCATTCCATTTTCTGAAATGTTTTCCAAAATTCTCCTGGAATTCTATTTATTCCTGAATCCGTTTTTCTCTTCAGAATTTTGATCTGATACCCTACTTCATTCATAGTACACTCTTTATCTAAACATTCTATCTTGTTAATCGCACTATCTAAATTTAAACCTTCCAACACCTATCAGATTTCTAAAGTGATATTTCCATTCCATTGGCACTATCTTATTCCCCATCTTTTTCTTTCTTGAGATACCCTTACCTGATCTCTCTCTCATGCACGCGCGCGCACACACACACACACACACACAAACACACAGATATATATATACTCTCTTTAGTTGTCACAGCTTCCTTAATTTTCTCATCCATTCTTTGCTGTCACTCTCTTTTTTCCTGTACTAGACACTTATATTCCCTTTTAAAACAAAAATATTTGCCTATCATCTTCCTCTTCTGACCTTCTCCACCTTGATAAATTCTTAAACACTTCTTTCTTTGCTTTTACACACTTTCCATCATACCATCTATAATCTTTTATGTTTTCTCTTTGGTTCACTTCATATTACTTCCTGCCCAACTTACCATTGACTCCACCCTTTCCAATGCCCCATGCACTTTTCCTGCTTTCAATGCATCTAAAATGCCATACTTTATTTCCCCCATTTTGGATTTCAATTTATCCCAAAAATACTCTAATTACTCCTCTTTCCATTTAAAACATCTTATATGCTACAATTCTATTGCTTCCTTTTCCCTATCACATTCCACTAAGCCCATTCTCATTTTTAATGGGACAAACTCTCTCCCTCAGTGACTTGGATGATTTGTGTGATATGTGCTAATCTCCTGTCAAATTGACTAAAACTAATTGTAATGCAAAGTGGCAGGCTTGTGCAACTTCAACAAAAATTTGGAGAGAACATTTCTGTATAGATGGCTCCATATTTTTCTTTAAAATATGTGATGTTAAAGTGAAAGACCAAAAAACATTGTGATGTACTAAATGCAATATGACAAACCACCTAAATAATTTGATTCAAAATGTTGCATTAAAGAACTTGCAACAATCTTGTTGAGAGATTTTATGAGTGTTTGTTACAATTCACAACAATGAAGGTCTATATAGATACAAATGAATGTTCTGATGAAATAAGACTCGATTTCACAGTGCTTTTTTTTTTTTGGAAACTTATCAATGTTCACCACAAGAAAAATAAACTTTAACAGAGACCTTTATAAAATTATATCTGAAAATATACCCCTGGGGAAAATTAACAATCAACAAAGCTTTGCCAATTTTTATCAATTAGCACATTTCACAAATTTACATAGGTGGTCATGATCATTAAGACAAGGACTGGTGAACAGGAGGACTAGAAGGACCATTCTCCTTAATTGAAGTTTGTTTCAGGTTTTCCTCATTCCCCATCAATAGTAAATGACAGAGGGGTGCCCTAAATTTCGTTCTGCAATGCTTCCTTCTTAAACAAAAAGTATTTTTCCAATTTATCACTTCCATCTCATGTATTATCAATGTACACCACCGGTGATGCCTTAGCAGTAAAAATGGGCATTATAAACTATTAAAAACGTTAATAAGAAACAAACCAAAAAATATACACATGCACACAAACTAAGTGACTGCTTACATTTCAAAAGAATATTTCTATGGATGAAACCACCGATTCCTTAAAAAAGTATATAAGAAATGTTAGTGTTTTAATAGAACAGCCAGGAAAAGCACTTCTGCTTTCCTTTAAGTATTGGAGGAGACTAACCACAACAATTGCTGTTTCTTTTGCCAATGCAACGAACTTCTTGTGGCCTCAAGGAGTGAAGAGAAAAAAATTTTTCTTCTAGAAACATGCTGCTCCCTATGTGTTGAAAGCAGGTAACATGATAAATTATATATGTATTATGTACAGATTGATTGATTGATTATTGCTTAAGGGCGCAAAACTGCTATGGTCATTAGCGCCCAAACACAGCAAGTACGTGTCAGAAATAAAAATAAATAAAAAAGAACGCAAATCCTGCGCATAATGAACGGACAGTAGTACTTGTGCAATAAAATTTATACTCAAAAACAAATAACAAGGGTATAAGGCGCTACAAACATTGAGGTGTTACTAAAACACAGCCGCAAGAGCGGAAAAACACTACAGTCTTGTAATGGGCTAAAATCGCACCAATAAAATCCCAAAGCAAACACAGGTCAATAAACAAAGACCGGTAGCAAAACTAATCAGCAAGAGCTGAAAACAAACCAGTCTTATAAAAGATTAAAATGGTAACAATAAAACCCCAAAACAAATAACAAGGGTAATGTGCAAAACAACAATGAAAGACTAGTTAACACTATTCAGCAAAAGCTGAAAAAACAACAGTCTTAAAAAAGTCTAAAATGCCGTCAATGGTAAAAAGAGAACACCTCACACCTTGCTCCAAAAACCACAAACACGGATAAAACGGAGCACACGCTCAACAGCAACCACATCATCTGCAAGTAATTCCTCAATAGAGGAGGGCAAACCTAGGCTATTTCTAAAAGCTGTCAGATGAAGAAAATCAATTAAAATGTGACGCACTGTAAAGGGGTGGTCACAGTGAGGGCAAACTGGAGCGGGTTGACCATTAAAAAGGTGAGAGTGACTAAAACGGCAATGCCCAATTCTAAGACGAGCTAAAATTACTTCTTCGCGACGAACAGCGCGAGAAGAAGTCGACCAGTTAAAAGGGACGGATTCACATTCACGGAGCTTATTAGTTGGGAGTAATTCCCACTCCTCGCGCCAGGGCGAAAGAATGGCTCTACGTAATGAATGTATAAAATCCCCGAAATAAAAACGCTGCTCGTACTCAGCAGGGTCTAAAAGAGCGGATTTTGCTGCAACATCTGCGGCCTCATTACCTGCGAGTCCGACGTGCCCAGGCACCCATAGCAGTGTTACCCTGACGCCAGCGTCGTAAAGGGTTAAAACTACATTCTGGACCATCTGTACAAGGGGGTGGATGTTGTACAGATTTCTAAAACTTAAAATTGCACTCAAAGAGTCGGAACATATAACACTGTTCCCTAGCCCCTGATCATAAATAAATAAAACCGCCCGAAAGATAGCATAAAGCTCCGCCATAAAAATAGATGTTGCAACGTCAAGACCATACGTAAAACTAGCCCCATTAAAAACAAAAGCACATCCTACACCTGTGTCACATTTAGAGCCGTCGGTATAGATAAAATTCCAGCCATTAAAAGAGGATTTGATCTCGCTAAAAGAACAACGAATAATATGTGCTGCGGTCGATGATTTCGGACAGGACGTAAGCCCGAGATGAACGGGGGCCTCTGCTAAAATCCAGGGGGGAGAAGTTTCCCCGGCTAAGAAAAAAGCAGGTAACTCAATGTCCAACGTCCGTAAAATCTCCCGAAAACGAAAGCCAGGGGGCTTAGGAGTAAAAGACCGAGCAGCATAAAAACGATCAAAAGACACATTAAAAAACGGCCCATTCGTGGGATGACGAGGTTGCGCAGCTAAGCGACAACCGTACGCAGCTAGTAAAACATCCCTACGATAAAACAACGGAGGTTCTCCAGACTCCGCACATAAACTCAACACAGGACTGGTGGGGAATGCCCCAATGGCAACACGGATACCCCGGTGATGAATCCGGTTCAAGCGGCGCAGAACAGAAGGCCGCGCAAAGCCATAAACAACACTGCCATAATCCAATTTGGACCTGATAAGAGAGCGGTAAAAACGTAAAAGTATAGTCCGGTCAGCTCCCCAAGATGTGCCACTTAAAACACGTAAAATACAAAGAGAACGTTCACACTTGCCTCTGAGCTGCGCTATATGCGACGACCAGCATAATTTCCTATCGAACACCAAACCAAGGAACCTAACTTCGCGAAAGAGAGTGCGTCTGGGCCAAGATGGAGCGAAGGTGGAGGATACTCCTTGTGGCGCCAGAAGTTCATGAAGACGGTCTTCTCTGCGGAGAAACACTCCAAGCGTGAAGGCGGTCGAGACAGCATTGGAGGCGGCGTTCCAAGAGACAGGTTCTCCGAGAGGAAAGATAGTTGGCAAAATCGTCTACAAACAATGACGATTGTATTCCCGGCGGTAAACACTCGGTTGATAGAATTAATCGCAATGGCAAACAGTGTGCAACTAAGTACCGAACCCTGAGGTACACCGTTCTCTTGAATAAAATTAGATGATAAAACTGATCCCACGCGAACATTAAAAACCCGGTCTTTCATAAATTCCTGAATAAAAATAGACATGCGCCCACGTATTTTCCAATCCTAAAGCGTTCGGAGGATACCGCCTCTCCAGCAAGTATCATACGCTTTCTCCAGGTCAAAAAATACAGCAACCGTTTGGCACTTCCGAATAAAACCGTCCATTATGTGGGTCGAAAGAGATACGAGATGGTCGACAGAGGAGCGGTGACGACGAAAACCGCACTGAGCGTTCGTCAATAGATGTCTCGACTCTAACCACCACATAAGCCGCCCGTTAATCATGCGTTCCAACACCTTGCAGACGCAGCTGGTGAGGGAAATCGGACGGTAACTGGAAGGAAGATGGGGGTCCTTTCCAGGCTTAGGTATAGGAATGACGGTGGCCAATCGCCAAGCGTTGGGAAATGTGCCATGACACCAAATAAAATTAAAAGTTCGTAATAAAAATGCTTTGCCTTCCGCTGATAAATGCTGCAACATAGCAATATGAATGTCATCTGGCCCCGGTGCGCAATGTCGAGAGGTGGAAAGGGCATGCTCCAGTTCCCTGGCGGTAAAAGGAACGTTGTAGCTCTCCTGATGGTCGGAGGCAAATGAGAAACCTTTCCTCTCAACCTGCTCCCTTAATGCGCGAAATGTAGCCGGGTAATTGGCGGAGCTCGAAACATCAGCGAAGGTTCGCCCTAAAACATTGGCGACGTCAGTCGGAGTAGTGAGCACTCGATTTAAAATCCTAAGACCGGGTATAGGTGTAAACCTTGGTTTGCCAGCAACGCGGTGTAGCCGTTCCCAAACTACGGATGAAGGCGTTGTGCGGTTAAAAGAAGAGGTAAAAGAAATCCAAGAAGCCTTTTTGCTATCCTTAATGACTCGGCGGCATTTGGCGCGAAGTTGTTTGTAGCAAATCATATTTGCTGAAGTAGGGTGGCGACGAAAAACTCGGAGAGCACCTCGGCGTGCACGCAATGCATCCCGGCATTCATCGGTCCACCAGGGAACCGGTAAGCGTCTGGGGTGACGAGACGACCGGGGAATAGTCTTATCTGCGGCTGTTATGATGACCGTACGGAGGTGCTCGATCGCGATGTCGATAGATGGAAATTCACATCCTGAAAATTCGGCCAAAGATCTATAGAGAGGCCAATTCGCCTTTTCAATGAGCCATTTTGGGGCGCGCTGTGAATGTGCGTTTGAAGAGAGTACATAGATCTGACACGGACAGTGGTCACTGGAATATAAATCAGAGATGACGTTCCAGGTAAAATGTATAGCAAGTGAGGCAGAACAAATGGATAAGTCCAAGTGTGAAAAGCTGTGAGTGCTGTCAGAAAGAAAAGTAGGTTGACCAGTGTTGAGCAGAATGAGATTGTGACGGTCGAGAAATTCTGCCAACATGCTGCCCCTGGCACACTCCGTGTTGGAACCCCACAGGGGATGGTGTGCATTAAAATCTCCCAAAAGTAGGACAGGGGGTGGTACCTGAGACAGAAGATCGTCCAGATCAACTATGGCGATAGTGCCGGAAGGAGGCAAATAAACAGTGCAGATAGAAAAAGTAAGTCCGGAAAAGTGAACTGTAGCTGCAGCAGCTTGCAAAGGAGTCTGGAGCTGTAGTGAAGTACTGTACACGTCATCTTTAATTAAAATTAGAACTCCGCCGTGAGCGGGAGTGCCATCTGCGGGAGGGAGATCAAACCTCACCGAAGAGTAACCGCGTAAATTAAAAGAATCACCTGGGCGAAGCTTGGTCTCTTGGAGACACACAAGCAGAGGGTCAGTAGAACGTAAAATTAACTCGAGGTCATGTCTTCTGCCACGGAGACCACGCACATTCCACGAAAGGATAACCATTGTTAAAATTATTTAAAATAAATAGAACATTTAACCACCTTACTTTTTGGACGGTCCAGGACGAATAAGACGTCCTTTTTTTAATCGCGTGGGACTCGGTGGTTTTGAACGAGCAGGCACATCCTGCTCCATCACATCCTCAGAGGGAGGGCTCTCCCGCTGAGAAGAATCAACCGATTCCAAAACCTGAAATCGGTTGGTGGTGGAAAGAGGCGGTGACGGCGACCGCCTAGCGGGCTTAGTCCCGTATGCATCATGGGAGCTCGACCTCCGAGGAGGAGAAGGGCTCGATTTCTGCTTCGTGTTACTGGTAGTGGATAATTTAAGGAAGTCAGTTCGGGTATAAGCGGTCTTAAACTTAACAGATGGAGCATCAAAGACAATAGGCTTCGGCTTCTCAGTAGAACAGTTGGCGGAAGTTGGCGCGCAAGGCACCCGAGTAAAAACAAGATCGCAAGTCTGCGTGCTAATAGTGCGCTTCTGGACCGCAGAAGAAGCCACAGCGCTGTATGTCCCGGTTTTAGGCAACACGGGCAGGCGAGATTGGAATCGCTTCCGCGCTTCACTGAATGTAAGTTTCTCTTTAACCCTGATCTCTTGGATAGAGCGTTCATCGCGAAATCGAGGACAATCGCGGGACGAAGCCGGATGGCCACCTTGACAGTTCACGCAAACAGGGGCAGTTGCACAAGCTCCCTCGTGACTTTCAGTACCACAGATTGCACAGATCGACTTTGCACTCTTGCACGACACGCGAGTATGGCCAAAACGTTGGCATTGGAAGCATCGCATGGGACTGGGAATATATGGGCGAACCTCAATTGCCTCATATCCAGCTTTGATCCTCTGTGGTAACTCAACCCGGTTGAAGGTGAGGAAGAGAGTACAGGTGGGCTGTGTTTCACCTTCCTTCCTAGCCTGTACACGATAGACCGATATGACTCCCTGGTCTTCCAGACAGCTCTGGATCTCCGAGTCGGACATCCCGTCTAACACAGTCGTAGTAATAACTCCTCGCGACGAATTTAAAGTTCTATGTGGTTCTACACGGATCGGATACCCGTGGAGAATTGTCGCCTTTAGCAATGAGTTAGTTTGCGCTATTCCAAGTGTCTCTACCAAAAGAGAACCATTACGGAGACGTGTACATGTCTTCACTGGTCCAGAAATGCCATCAATACCTTTCTGAATCACAAACGGATTTACTTTGCTGAATGACTGGCCATCCTCCGTACGACTAATTACCAAGAAACGAGCAAAGGGCTGCTCGGTCACTTCTTTTACATCCACTCTTTTTCTTTTCATATGAAAATTATTTTCATGTACCATAGCGCATTCATCCTCCACCATTACACCTGTCTCCGATGGCAGGCTGCTTCCTGGGCGCCACCCCGGCTTAGGTTAGTTGCCCTGGCCTGGAACAAGTAACCTTAGGGTCACACCTTCCTGGGTATAGACAAAGGGACCCAATCGCCTACAGGAAGTCTACAGCGCATGTAATGGCCCCTCCCCGGGCCTGGCCTTTACCAGGGGATACGCTCTTGCCCTACATGATGGCCCAGTGCTGGGAGTCACGCCCTTACCCAGTCACCTTTGAACCGTGTCAAACACGGGGGCATCCTTCAGACTAAAAGCAGGGAGGTTTAAAAGTAAAAAGTAAAATGGAGACAAACTAAAAAGGAGTCAAACGCGCTGAGCGCGGACCTATGGGAGCAGCTCGGGTGCCTCGGGGTCGCTACGCCCCGTACCCAAAAAATTGGGCCCCTGAGGGGGTATTATGTACAGGACATGCATTATGCATGGTTGCCAAATAAATTTCGGAAAAACATCTTAATGTGAACAAATTAATTGTAACAGATAAGTGATTCTTTCTAAACTTGCATTATAGTGCAGAAATTCAATAAATTCCAATGTGAGTGTCCTTGTCTTTCTATCTCATCCTCAGACATTGAGGAACATGGTTCCAAGCTGCAAACTGTTATAGCACCAACTACATACAAAATAAGTGTTAGTGGTTTCAACAATGGCAAAGCTTTCTCATTCAAAACAGCCAAGTTGTTTTTTTTCAAGAACTGCAATATCCTGGGACATTAGTTATATAAAGTGAATTTTTAGCATAATATCAGCAACAATTGCACAACTATAAAAATTAGTGCAAAACTCAGTTATTCCTCACCTTATGGAAAATGTATAAAGTGATTAAATGGCTACATGTGGTAAAGTTGGTGAATCTTTTTGTGTATAACTACAATGTGTGCTCAATCAGGTAAAGGGGTACGCAGCACTCTCAAAGATCACTAACATTCTGAATTATGAGCCAGCAATGCTGGATGAAAGTGGATTTGAGTTCAATAGCAATGATTTCACTAATCTCAAAAGCACACTAATAATGTCTTTTAGATGTTATGCAGATGCTTAACAATACAAATCTTTGTTGAGTTAAAACAGAAGATTATTTTTATTTGAAAACTTCAATATGTGTATTTTTTTTTTAACTTTCCATTACAATTCTTTACCATTCCCTAATTTTTTATAGAGATTTTATTATGTTTTGAGTGGAATATATTTTTCTAGTTAAAAACATTGCAAATTTTATTTAAGTACATTAATATTTAAATAACAGTTTTGATTTCTAGTGATCTGTAAAATTATAAAATATACAACATGCTAGAAATGTATAAGAAAAAATTTTTAGGTCTCATTATGATGATGATCAGAGACCTAGTAATAAGTACATTACACTGTTATTCTTCATAATATCAGCAAGTATCTAAAGCAAATCTAGAGCAGCTGAAAAAATAGCTGCAAGTGTTGGTTTTGGAAGTTATAAGTGTGTAGACATAGTGTGTCAGAAAATGTGACTAAACCAAATAGCAAATAAATAAATAATATAGTCAGCACTATTTTAAGGAGTATCTAAATCTTCATATTAATAAAACCAAACAGTAGCCTGATATAGCTTTCATTAAATTTAGAGTTTTATGTTGATGACAACAAATATGACAAAGTAATGCCATTTTTATTAATTTCATTTAGTTACTACCATACATTTATTTTATAGTCTCTATTACCTCTTACACAATAGGGAATTGTGGTTGCTAAATGAAGTAGAATTAGAACCCAAGAAATACAAAAATAATAAATGCTAAACATGCAGAAGCATTAAAATATCATCTTAAAGGGCTTATTGCCACATCCAAAAAACATAGAAGTGGAAGGAAGCAAAATGTAATGTGTGATAAAAATATAAAATTGACAACAAAAATATTGAGGAAGATTATGTTGCAGATAATCCATAACTGGGAAAGAATAAATGTTAGATATTATCTTGGAGTTCAACTTTCTATCAATGTAAGCCGGAGTGATCCGAAGAGAAAAGCACTTATAGATGATAAAATTACTTTTTTTTATTTGGTTTATTTACAGACACTCTTTAACATTGCAGGTCATCATGTCCCATTCAAATCAGGATGTGAGATGGCCAATAAATTTTGCTCAGAGTCTCATTTTTCAGACTTGAGGATATTATCGTGCTGAAAATGTACGACACAGGACCCAAGGTTTGACTTTACTTTCCTTTCGGAGGAAGCCATAATTAGGATTTTTACGCCCAAAAAATCCACCAGTCCTGGCCGGGTTCGAACCCGCGATTTTGGGTTTAGGAGGCAAGTATGGTAACCACTACACCACCAGAACCGACATAAAATGACTATGAGCACGATTAGACTCTGTTTACACATAATACCCGTTAAAAAAATTTGGGGGGGTTTATTTATTTATGAACGCTCTTTAACATCTCAGGTCATCAGCGTCCCATTCAACTCAGTGCGTGAAACGGCCGACAAATTTTGTTCAGAGGCCTCTCTTTCAGGCTTGAGGTTCTTTTTCGTGCGTAAATGTACGACACGGGACCCACGGCTTTACTTCCCTTCCGAAGGAAGCCATACTTAGGATTTTTACGCCCGAAAAAAATCCATCGGTCCTGGCCGGGTTCGAACTCGCGATCTTGGGTTTACGAGGCAAGTATGGTAACCACTACACCACCAGGAACCGACTAGTAGTAATAGAGTAAAATGTAATATGGAATAAAAATTTTGGAACCAGATGAAGGACGATAATAAACAGATATGTTACATAGATTATTTTGCAAAGTGACACTTGGATAACCAAATTATCTCCCATTGTGTTGACTTTTTGTAATTAGAAAGATTAGGGAGCATAAATATTAGAATGTTGCAATAATTGTACAGAATATGGAGATTAGGCAAATATAATATTATCAAGCAATATTTGTTAATTCAAGAAATATTAAAGGGAAAGAAATTTGGATATATATAGATTTCAGGAAATTTCTTAGAAATTGGTATGGTGGGGTGGTGAGCTACCTAAAAATGTTCAAGCTACCCCCTGCAGAGCTGTGAAGGTCAATGCTAAATATGACTGTTTTACCAGTGGATAACCAGGAGGTGACGTTTTGCTGCAGTTAAACAACGAATCTGCTTCCACCTCTTGAGGATCCAGGATAATTGGTTATGGTCGATTCCTACCCATGACTCATGAGGTATTGGGGAGGGAGAGGGTTGATTTAAAGTATAAGGTACTACTGACCTATGAACAGGCCTAAGAGAATGAGCAATGCCCAGGTATCTGGTAGTGACAGCAGGGATGGTCTCCTACTCCCATTGCTAGAAAACTTCACCTCCAAATAAATACTTTCATTTCCGTTAGGGCTCCATTAAAATATCATCCCTCCTTCCTCTGTAATATAAATCCCCTTTCAAATGCAACTACATTTCATTTTCTAATATTTACCCTTAAACTCTCCTCTGCATAAAATATATATCATTTATAGCTTGCTGTAGTCCTTTCACAGTTACAGCAACCACCATTAAACCAGCAGCAAAAAGTAAATTAGGTGTCTCTTTTCAATGTTTGCACAATGAATATTACTTTCCAAAATCTTATTATAAACAAAATTAATGATATTGGGATTAGTTTACAACCTTGCTTCAAACACAAATGTTGCCCCACATGTTCTGTAATCCCATTTCCATTGCAATGCACAGAGAACTTAGCTAACCAGTATAATTTTTTAATCTCTGCAACAAACAAATTCACCTACACCCTTACACCACACATTATATGCCACTATATATTTATTGTATCTAATGTCTTTTCATAATCTGAAAAAATCCTTCATATTCTACAAAAACTGATTTATTATACTATGAGTTATTATTATTGTTATTATTACCATTCTTATGCCTTTCTGAATCCTGCTTAGGATTTTGATAACTTATTCTCCAATTTAACCCACTCTTGCAATCTCAAAACCAGTACACATTTCATTTTATTTATTTTATCCATTGCAACATGTACTGTACACATCAAGAAATAGTAAAAAAGTTTATACGAGTTATATCATACTCTGAAAACAATTACAATTGTACAGTGTATTAACAGTGGTGAATTATATTTACAAAACACAGAATCAGATTTACTTACATATATAGTTATAAGTATACAGTACACATATAAACAATGATAAAACAGAGAATACCTTGTTGAAGTAATGATTAATATTCATAGCACTTACAAAATTCCTTAACACTATAAAAACATCCTATGTTGATGTATGATATGTTACTAGTCCATTGTATACAGTTTCTTAAGTACAATTTATTCTTTTAACTACAAAAACAATTTAAAAGTAAAAAATTGTGCAATTCCATTTTGAAAGTATGTAGCACCAGAATGTCTCTAATCCTTTCAGGTAACTTGCTAAAAAGTAACACAGTTGTATAGAAAAAACTCTCATGAAATACTTAGTGCTATGTGTTATTTATCTTTAATTATTTTCATATCTTTTTATTAGGGAGTACACATCAGAACTGTTAGTAAAATAGTTTAGATTTCATTTATGCTATTTATAAATTTTTAAATTGTTTATTATATTTTCGAACAAGTTCACTATTGACTAAAACATATTTTTTAAAAAGAAACTTATTTTAAAAAATATATAGAACTAAAAACAGTGAAGCCCAAACCATATTAATAAAATCATATGATATATGTTGTACTAAACACTCATATTGCTTCACTTACTTGTGTGATATTTGGAACTGGTTTCAAAGACCTTTGTCTTCATCTTCGGCCAAGGGTACAACTCTTCTTTATTGAAACTTTTTTTAGATAAGTTAACTACATGGGTCTGTTTTGGTTTTGAATTTCTTGAATATTTAATTTTTTCCGGATTTTGATTCCAATTGCCAAATTTTCTTTTCTGAATGTTTACTTGAAATCATGTGTGTTGCAATGCATTCCTTATCAATTTGTTCAAAAATTACTTCCTAACCTTTTTGAACTAGTTAACTTATCTAAAAAAAGTTTCAATATAGAAGAGTTAGCCTTTATCAATAAAGGTTTAAAAAGTTGTGTCAAATATTCCAGTAATATAGAGGATTACATCGTTGATTTGGAAGTTGCTATGGGAAACTTAAATAATAAAGAAAAAGAAATAATGAGAATAAAATCAGAAAAAGGTTTCAAAGAAATCAACAGAAAGAAATCACCAATAATTAATATATACAGAAACACTATAAGATCACTAAATGAAAAAGAGGTATTGTATAGAAAGGCAGATAAGGGAAACAAAATAGTAATTCTGGATGAGGATGAATATGTTTCTAGAATGCAAGAGTTGTTTAATAAAAAAGTATTTGTTTAAATCAAATCAGATGCATTTAAAGAAAGTAGTAAAACAGTGAATGATGCCACACAAACATGCACAGTCATTCCAAACAGAACTAAATACAAATTAAAACGGAATAATCCGGTAATAGCAAAGATAAATGGTGTACCTAAAATTCACAAACCTGGAAAAAGTATGCGACCTATTATCAATAATATCAATACCCCATCATACCTTTTAGCAAAATGGTTGACTGATAAATTTAATGTGTTACCTAGTTTTCCAAGTAAAAGCATAAAGAACTCATTTCAACTAATAAAGAAGATCAAGAACATTAAGTTATTGCCATTCAACACATTAATTTTGATGTAGCATCACTGTTTCCAAGTATACCAAAAGAAAAACTTTTACTTTATTTAGATGAGTGGTAAAATGAGATTGGAATTAATGAGATACATAAAAAGGACTACATTAACCTCACAAAAATTTGCATAAATCAATTGTTTTGTACAATTATTGGAAAATTTTATTTCCAACAAACAGGACTTACTATGGGTAGCCCTTTATCACCTTTTTTGGCAAACCTCTTCATGAGTAGATTTAAGATGCATATTACATCTGCCTTCCCACACTTTTTTAAAATTTGGCACAGATGTGTTGATGACAGTTTTTCTATTGTAAACAAAAAGCTGATTGATGATGTCTTAAAGCTGCTGAATATACAAGACAGAAACATTTCTTTTACATATGAAATAGAAAATGATAACATGTTACTATTTTAGATATTATAATTATGAAGAATCATCAGAATCTGAGCTTTGGGATATACAGGAAAAATAACATACAAATAATCTTATCAAGGCAATGGTTTTAACCCTTTACACACAAAACATGCAGTTTTTAATAACCTGACATATCGTTTGGTTAACATACCAATTAGTAAAGAAGAGTTTAACAAAGAATACAATAAAATAGAAGAAATAGCAATTTTAAAGGGCTTTAATAAAGATCTGATACATAAAAAGGTGGAAAGATTAAAAAGGAAAAAAACTTATCAGAGATACCACCACATTATCAGCAGATATAGGAAAACTGATTTTTAAAAAATTTACATATCATTCAAAAGCAATGAAAAATTTTCAAAATAGTTTTAAAGGTTTCAGTATAAAATTAGCACCCATCAACAGATTTAAGTTAGGAAATATTTTGAAAGACAAAATGGCTGTAAACACCCTAAAGAGAAAAAAGCAGGTATTTACAGAATAACATGTTCAGATTGTGAAAAGATCTATATTGGAAAAACAAAGAGAAATATAGGCTCACATTTAGAAGAGCATTTCAGGAACATAAAGTATAAACAGACAAATAGATAAGCTGTGACATATCATTTTTGGACTAAAAATCATGATATTGTGAAGAAGGTAGAATTACTAAAAGAGACGCAGGATTTTTTTTTAATTGATTTATTTATGGACGCTCTTTAACATCTCAGGTCATCAGCGTCCCATTCAACTCAGAGCATGAAACGGCCGACAAATTTTGCTCAGAGGCCTCTCTTTCAGGCTTGAGGTTCTTTATGGTGCCGTAAATGTACGACACGGGACCCACGGCTTTACTTCCCTTTCGAAGGAAGCCATACTGACGATTTTTACGCCCGAAAAAATCCATCGGTCCTGGCCGGGTTCGAACCTGCGATATTGGGTTTAGGAGGCAAGTATGGTAACCACTACACCACCAGGACCGACAAGAGACACAGGGACATATAGAACTGGATACTTGGGAAAAAATTTACATTCACAAATATAGAGAACGATTAATGAACTTTGACATTCCAAAGGTAGAAAACACCAATTTTAAGTACATAAAAACACCACTAGGGCTGCGTTTCAACTCTACAGAGCCGCTGGATTCTCCAACCAGTCATACCCTTGGCTGGAAATGAATACAAAGATCTTGGAAACCGGTTCTAAATCACACAAGTTATTGAAGCAATATGAGTGTTTATTACAACATATATCATAAGATTTTATCCACAAGTTCACTATTGTCTATTGGTCATTGCCAAGTTACTTTTCCTACACAATTCCTAGAAATTTATAATAGCAAATGAGATATATATCCTGAATACAATGGCCTACCTACCTATGAAACCAGCAGAGGATCTAGCAATATTACATGATGTTGGGCAATAAACATATTTTGCCACATATAGACAATTGGGAGATTGTCATATAAGAAAGCAGCTCAGATCATTGAGTTATTACCTTTTGCATAGGGATACAAACTCTCAAGGAGGGGAAGATTTTGAGTAGTGTTTAACGCCCGTTTTTACTACTGAGGCACCACTGGTGGTGGACACATGATACATGAAATGGAATGATATATATTAAGAAAGGATTTTTTTTAAGGAAGGAAGCATTCCAGGCCTAAGTTTTAGGTACCTCCCTGGCATTTGCCAGTTATGAAGAATGAGGAAAACCTGAAAAAACCCCAGTCAGGGAGGGCAGTCCTGGTGGGATTCGAACCCCAGATCTCCCACTCATGAGTATGTGCCTTAACAACCTCGGCCACCCATAGCAGTGGAGGGGAAGATGAACTTTCATGAGATAAGGAACATATTCAAAGCAAATGACTTTAAAAGTTCAACATTAACTTCATTGAATTGATAAAACAACAATTCAGCATTCAAGCACTCAAAGAAATTAGACAAGGAACTGTATAAGAAGATAACATGACAGACCGACTCGGATGGAGTAATCAACAATTTCAACTTATTGCAGCCACAGCCTGCAGGAAATCTTTGGGATTAAGGAAAGCAGCTATGAAAACATACAGTAACAAAACAATTCCCTGGTGGCCAAATGAATTAACCATTATGAGGAAAAGGCTTAATGCCTTAAGAAAGAGATAGAGTATGACAGGATAGGGTAGATTTTTGTTACAGTTGTAAGTATTTATACTCTGTGAACAGTGATGCTTCCCCCACCCACAGAATGGAGTTTTTCCAATAAGTAAACCACCACTTGTTTGCCACACCATTGGGGGAGAGTAGCAAGCCTGCTTGCTTACTTGTTGACTCATTTCTTAATGTGAGAGTATACATAAAGTGTACTATGCCTTGCATGTTTACAATGGCTCAGTGTGTCTACATGTATGATTCATGTGTGTTAGCTCAGTGGTGAAAGAATCATAGGACCAATTGTTTTTGAGCATACAGTTAATTCTGTTACTTATGTAAATACATATTAACCCCCCTTTTTAGAGAATTAACTGACAGGGAACTCGATCATACATTTTCTGAACAGAACTCTGCTACTACTCACACTCTGAATAAAACCGTGGGAGCAATTCAAAACATGTTGGCACAGGACAGTTTTAAAGGGGATTTATGGCCCACTCGTCCCAGGTTAAACAGTCTGTGATTATCTTTGGGATAAATTAAAAACTGCCCAATATAAGATGAGTCTGCACACCATACAAGAACTCAAAAGAAAGTATTAGTTAGGAAATTATCCTACAACAAATGAATAATTTTTTAAAGAGATGCCAAAAATATATGAAGAATGAAGGTGGGCAGTTTCAACATTTCATTTGATAATTTGGTAAATAATGAGCCTCTTAAATTGGTTTGTGTATTGTTGAATGTTTGGTTTGTTTTATTCTTTTATCCTCCCACTAATCACTGAGACTCAGCTAGTCAGCTAAGGAGCAGCAATAGGCAAAACGCTATGGAGAAAAACAAAGCTCATCACATGGTATTATTAGAAATCATACTACGATAAGGGAAAGCAAATAACTTTATATTTCATAATATAAACATTAACAGGAAACAATAAATATCATCTATTTTAAATTTTTCATCAAATCAGCCAGTTTTCTCCAAGTCCTTCCACACAAAAATGCAAATTTTGTTAGAGCTATTTCTTGAAATCTAAGAAGTGACTTTCATGGTATTGCTGCAAGAAAGTTTAGTTTAGTTTCTATAACATTCAATGAGTTTGCAAAACAGTTATAAAGACTTATGAACATAGAATTTGTCATTTACAATGATTACAATAGCACACTTTATTCTACATATATAAAAAATAAATCTCTATAAACATGTTTATATATACACTGATATAAAATCAATATATTGTTTTTGAATCAGTATAATGTACTGTCATTCATAAAATTCATTAAAAAATAATAAGCCTTTTACACAAGTATTTTTAAGAGCAGGTTTGAAGGATTTACCACTGTTTATTAAGGCTTTTAGACTAGGAGGAAGAGCATTTTATATTAAAATGCATTTATAATAAACAATTTTTTGATGGTAGGAAAGCATTGAAACCGGCCTATGTCTGTTTTTTTTTTCTATTATTGTTATGAATATTTTGCTTTTGTACAATTTTTTTTTTATTTCTTATACAAAAGTTTATGAGAGAATAATACATATTCATATGAATGAGATTGAATTTTTAACTGCCTAAAGAAGTTTTTGCAACAATATCTGCTATGTGTACCACTGATTATTTGTATGGTTTTTTTCTGTATTAGGAATGCATGCTTACTTTCAATGGAGTTTCCCCAAAATATGACACAAAACTTTATTATAAACTAATTTTAGTCTGAATAGAATCCAAAGTTAATAATATCCATAATGCATATTCCATAGCATAACTACCAGTTTATCAATGTGGTTTTTCCAATTCAGATAGTCACAAGTTCTTATAGTAAGGAATTTAATATCATTGGTTTGTAGAAGTACACTGCTAGAATTTCCTATCCGTAATAGGGGATTTGGAGATCTGTGAGTGATAAATTTCATAACATGTTTTATCTAGATATAGAGAGAAGTTGTTTGCTTTGAATCATACACACAAGGAGCTCACAAGTCAATTTAATTTAATGGCACAATCGTTACGGCTATTTCCATTTATGGATATGCTTGTATCATTTGCAAATATAGCACTATTGCCTACATCTTGAACAGATAAAAGATCACACACCAGAAAAAGAAGAGGGCCCGGATTTGATCTTAAAAAGTTTAAATTAAGTTTACCTGTTTAGAGCGTGAGAGCACATTTGAAAGAAGTGTACCAATAACATGCAGTGAATATTTTCAGGATATAGATAAAATTTATTTCATAACAAATTAACAGAAATTTGCTGCTAATTCCCAGGTTTTTTGTAAGTTCCTGGGTTCATTTAGAACGAATCCTTCTCGTTTCTCTGACATGATATCTATACGTGAAAACGTGACTGGCAGAAACAAATACAAAAGCAATGAATTACTTATGCGGGGACAATGTATTTCACAGATACTTCCGTTTGTCTATGAAACTAAATAATAAGCGGCTGAGTTACATCAGTGCGAAGCGGGAAAGATCTCTCTAATACTTGCGCCAGACGGATGATTAATACAATTTAAACCTTCAAATTTGGCTATTTTGCGACACCAAAACCTTTCTAATTAAAAGTTGCCTTAAATAATTACTGTCTACAAATAACGGCTACGATAATAAAGCGTGAATTTCGTAGGCGTAACAATGTGACAGCCTCTTAAACGTAATCATATTTCAGTTTAACACTTGCGCGCCTCTCTTTCCCACATAACTAATTCGATTTTAAAATACTGAATTTGGCTGATTAACCATCAAATAAGGTGCTCAATTAATATAATTATTAAAAATGTTTTAAGCTTTCAGCAATGGGTTTTAACCTCCGGAATAAAGTGACATATATTCAAAGATTACTCTAATGACATATTTAAAGTAAAACTTACGTTAGTCCTATACATTTCTATTCTGTCCTGCTCTTATAGGTTAATTAATAAGCATACATTTCTGCTACACCTTTAATCTTGAATGAATTACAGTTCGTGCTCTTTTCTTTCCTGCTTCTTGCCAACGTACGAAAGAAAATCACCAATTTGCATAAGTAAAGCAATCCATATAGAAAGCGCAGAAAAATTAATGACATGGGTTTTAAACATATAATGTCATTCTCAGTCATCCTAGTTCAGTTTAGGCCACTTTCAGACTATGATATTCACGAATATTTGTGTTTTAGTGACTTAGAAAACGCAATTAAACATTATACGTCGCCAAGTTAGGAGGTGGTACTATGTAGTTTTCGTTTGCAGAGCTACCATCTATGATGATTATTCATTACTATTAGGACTGGGAGTTCTAGCAGACGATGAATCAGTGCATTATATAGATGAAATACATAGCTTGTAAAATACTTGTACTTCAATCCTTAGGAAATGGAATAAACAAGTCACAGTACAAATCCAAGAATACCAGGATCAAGCGCATTATGTTAGGCTTACAACCGTGAAAACATTAAATGTGGTAAGTTAAAACATGTAGCATGAAGTATAATATGCAACTGTCACCGGTGTACACAGTTATAGTGTATTGTTTCTGCTTTTGGAAGAAGTGTTTCCCCTAAAATGTAGAAAACTTTCCACTGAGGTCGTAAAGATATCTGCTTGTTTATCATAGAGTATACAAAAGCGCATTAATTAAGGTCCATTGCAGAATTAGCAGCTAAACATACAACAAATAATAGTAATTCACTAATAGTTATTTCTGTCTTTCACTTTCTGTCATAATAAAACATTAAAAGTCGTCGAATTTTTTAATCTATTTCATAGATTATCACGCTTATTCATAAAGTTAATAACGCAACTATAGCCTAAAGATTCCAGGAGTCATTGACGTTCAGTAGTATGTTAATTCTTGTTTACTTTTGTATATAGAGCTCCTGAGCATTTATATAACTTATGCATGACTGTAATTGCCATTGCTCCAAGATTGTATGTAATTTTGTAAAATACCAGGAAAAATAGAATTTAGTAATTTTAGTAAATAGTAACGAATGCTTTCACTTGAAATCTGAGGAGCAGAACTATTCTATTAGACAACTGCTTTATTAATCCTATGTATATATAAAATATTACCAATGCAACTCAAGCACACATTTAGAATGTAGTCAAGTAAAAATCATTACTATGGAAATATTTTAATATACAGGCTGCTGGTTTCCTTGCAATCTGCTATTTTCAAATAATTACCAGCAGTTCCATATGCAGATTTCATACAAACTTAAAGAATATAAAAAATTACAAGAGTACATGTACCCCTTTCTGCATTCCTTTGACCATGCTGATAAAAATAAAAGCACCCCCTTCTTCTGTTAAATTTCCAGCCTGTTCCGCTATCATAAAGAGGAATTAATCTTTGATTTGGCCATTTACTTTAGTTGGTAAGAGAGGGGATAAACCTTTCTGTTTGTTTCTAAACCTAAGAAAGTATTTGCTGCTTTTGCATAACCCCTTAGGTAAATCTGAAAGAGATTCAGAAATATAGATTTCCTCCTTCCAGGGACAATATCCATTTTTTTCTCTGTATAGGCATTCATTATTCTGCTAACCAAATAAAATAGTTCGGGTTAGTAATCAGTACCTAAAGAAAGCAGGAAAAGAGGGAATATTTTCAAAGTATGATACATGCTTAACTTTCACAGGAGTGTATGTATGTATGTATGTATGTATGTGTGTGTGTATATATATACTCTAAAAAGCTTTGAATTAAATTAAATTTCAGTGTACATAGACTAAATACTAGAAACAGGAATTATTTGCATAAGCCAGCTAGCTCATTATATATAGCTCTTTCAGAAGGATGCCTACTGTTCTGCAGTTCAAGTATACAGTGATCTCCCCAACATATTTAAATTAATTAATGAATGTAAATTTATATAATACAAAATTAATTTATGGAATTTATAATAGCTCACATCTCCTACAGTATGGATGAATATTTGAGAATTAATTAATCTTCATTATGTATGTGTGTTTTGTTTTTAACATGTTCTGCTCCTAGAGTTATTGATCAATTACTTATCAACAGAATAAGATACATACGCACAAAAATGTGTAAATGAATCAATTTTTAATATTTTATCATTATCAACAATTACCTGTTGTTTTTAAAACCATCAGATGCAGTATATCCCATTCAGTAGTTCAGTATCCCACCATCATTTCTAGATATTAATCTGTCACCACTGCTATAGATGAGTACAGGATACATTCTGTTGATTCACAGCACTTTTGCCAGTGAGACTATGGAACTTTTGTGGTAATCCTCATATCTTCATTTAAGAGAACACTGCATCTCTTTAACTTACTCCATTTGCAGCTACACAACACCAAACTGTGGGCAAAATTCTCTGGGGCAGGGTTCTTCCGGAGGTTTACTTATTTTGACCACTTGTTTTGAATTAATTAGATAATTGAGCTATCTTCAAGTATTTTATTTGTTTTTACCTCAAGAACTGTGATGTGGCTATTCATGAAGTTCGCCTGGGTTTCATGATCCCTAATATTTGAAGTTCTATTTATTCACACATCAATTAAAATGGAAATGCACCTATCATTCATTGCAACAATCATTTCAGCCATATGAATTTTGAGCATTCTCACAGCAAATCTATTCCATTCAATCATCATGTAACTTCTGCATAACCACTTCTGCATGGATGAAACTTGAGGTCTAGATGTAACATGCAGTACAGAGCGATCAGAAATTCCCAGTGCTGCAAGGTAGTATAACACAATGGAAAAACATGGGCTTTAAGGACAGGTTCTTTTACTCTGGCAACATTTTCTGTTATCCATATGCTTTGAATGCAGCACAGTAGTTTAAAGCTATTGCCTACAGTCTAAGGTTGTACCCTTCTCAAGAGAATGTTGTAACAAAAGATGCATCCTTGATGACTGACAACGAAATAACACTGAAAGAGATGCTGTGTGTGCACAACTAAATAACCACTCTTAATTTTGTGTTCACAATAAATGCTGAAATAGCATCCAGTAAGCCAAGATTAGTGATCATGCAATACTTTCGCTCCTATGCCATGCTGAGTACAGTCTGCTTAAGCACTGTGCAACTCCCCTGCATATTATAAACATGGCTAAAATTGTTCTTTTAAAATAACTAACTTAATACTTGGAAAATGGACCCATCTTTTCTTAGAGATCTTCTCATTGCATCATCCTAAACTGAAAGGATAGTCCAAAATAGCCCATTCTACTTAAGTTTGTTAACAAGAAAGATTTTAGTTTCATGCCATCAGGTAATTCATTGATCAGAATTTTCTCTTGAAGATTAGAAAACGAGTGAGTGAGATTGAAAACCACCGATTCATTAACAGGCACAGGTTGGCAACTGAAGGTTTATGAATTTCAGTTTTCTGCATTGGATATTAGTGAATTTTACTATTTATGTTTGGTTTCATATGTTGTGAACAATGCATAATGCTGACCATATTATCATAGAGTTGCACTATTGCAAGGTGTGTAATTTGATTTATTTCCCCTATAGTGTCATTTACAGAACTCTGGCATTATGCCTGAATAGATTATTGTGATAATGATAATGACCATTGGTTTAATTATCCTTTGCATATAGAAAGAAATGTGCACTTCATTATATATTAAATAATAATGGCAAAAACTGGTTGAAACAGCATAAAGTCTTGACAAAGCTACAAGCAGCTGTTTAGAAAATTTACACTGAATTAGAGTTCATTTTTATTCTTAGACCCAAGAATTTGAGGCTCCATGATTGCTCTAAAATGTGCAATAAGTAAAGTTTAAAAACAATGTAGAAGTAAGTTTTCAGGCTATTAATATAATGAAGAACAGAATTACTGAATATTGGCTATATAAAGAGCATTAACTTTGTGTTGAATATAGTAGATTTCTGGTTAAATCAGGAGAGTGCAGGGGTCACGAATTGATACTAATTGCTCTGTCATTGAACATTATTGTATATAATGATTCTTGAACTGTATGTGCAGTTGCACATTCCTGTTCAAATCAAATGTGAAATTGAAGAAATTACAGTAAGATTAGTGTTTGCTACTGATTGGCATTTATTGTCTTATGATGACTAGTATGTACTGTGCATGCATCTCCGCCTCATGCAGCATAAGCCATGTGTTCTTGGATGATCCTAAGATTACAGGTGTCTTCAATGTCAAGGGATATAGGGAAGAACAATTAGTGTCAGTACCAGTCAATGTAGTAGTACTCACCCATGCCATATGGTGCAACCATGTATTAATAATAGTATATATTTCTACATGGACTTTAGAAATATAGCTATTTCTGTTAGTTGAGGTTCTAATCAAAAGTTGTGCACAGTCCAACTACTAACTTTATGGCCAACTCTGCCTCCCAGTGCGTACAAAACAAAAATTCTGAGTTGTTATAAAAACATTGCTTAAGGTGTGTTTTAGATATGCAAAATGCTGATTTATGTGGGGACACATTTATTAATTACTTCTTAGGATATATAGCATTTCTAAAGTCTTAAATATAATAAGGGACTGGTAAATAGTGATTGTTGTATGTATTATGCACAGGATGAACAATTTGACCACATGGTATCAAGTGCATGCTAAGAGCAACAGTGCTATGTGGTTATACCTACTGGACTACTCATTCTTAAATATTAACAAAGTAGGAAATTAAAAAAATGTAAATTACCATCTGGTTTCCCTATATTAAAAAGGCCAATATTTTGACTCCTTTGTTAAAGAAATGTACTATAACCAACTCTTCATATAATACTATACATTAAATGATAACTGTAATTTAAATTAAAAATATTTAATAGACAAACTTATATTCAGGTGGGATGAATTCTAATACAAACATATATTGACAGTATATATGTTTATTATTCTGAAAAAACTTGATGTAATATATTCGAGCAGAAAAGAGATTACAAGATAATATAAATTCATTCTTGTCAAAAGCATCATGCTGAAGATCTGGGTAGTTCACATAGTACACTAATAGCTAATACATAAGAAACATTTTAAGGGAATAGAATCATTTAAGGCAGCATTAGTATCCTGTAGGAGTTCTTGATGTCCTTATTTCTTAAATTATCTCATAGCTCTAGCTATCTATCTGCTTATTAAAATCTTCCATTTAAAAATGGTTTTAAAAATTCATGTGGTAGAGCATCTGTAAATAAACTAAATAAACAAATGAAAGTACCAAATGCTGGCTGTGGTACACCTAATAGCTGAGGTGTAAAACTTCGCTTGAGCAGCCTTTGGAACTAAAACCTTATTCATTCTTCCCAATGCCTGCTTCAGAGTATGAATAGCCACATCTAAATAGTTTGTTAGTAGTGATAAGACATTCTTTTTTGTGTTGAACAGAAAAATTCTTAATCAACCTTCTAATCTTCACAGCTGAAGATTCATATTTCAATCTCAGTATTGATTAACTTTTAAATTTAACACAATGAAGCAGAAGCAGAAAGTGTGTGTAAATATTTTGTCTGAGAAGAGACTATTCATGTTTCAGTTTATACACACTTGCTTTGCATTGATGAACTCAAAAGAAGTATGTTACCATTTTGAATGTGACATCACATAATTAATTATTCAAAATGACTACCCGTGGCATGCACACATTCCTGAGTCTTTTTTGGTCACTGATCTATTGAATTACACAACACTTCCATCAGGAAATTCGCTGCAGCCTTCCAAAGAGAGTGCTTCAAACTTTCAATATTTGGATGTCTCTTCTTGCAAGCCATCTCTTGAAGCTTGAACCTCAATTTATAGTCCAGGGGGGTTTAGGTCTGAAGAAAGCTAATCCGAGGTTGAAATAAATCAGGAACATTGACTTCAAGCCAATCCTGGATTGTCCAAGCTTTGTGTGCTGGAGCTGAATCCTGCTAGAAGCTCCAGCTTTGGCCTTGGAAGAGGGTATTGTTGAGGTTCTTGACCAGTCTCTCCAGCAGTCTCCTGGTACACTTTGGCCAATGTTTAGACTCCTTTTTTAAAGAAATATGGCTCCATGTTACTTTCGTATTCACACACCCACTGAACCATTACAGATGCAAGATGATGGCCCGTCTGGACCCTGGTAGCCTTTTCAGCAGCTTCAGTGGAGCATCTGGCATATAACATGTCATTTTGGGTATTGAAAGTCTCCTCAAAACAAAAAAAATTTTTTCATCAGTGAAAAGGATTTTTTGATGACCATTTGCTGCATGTTGCTGAAGTAGCATCTTGATTTTAAGAGCCTCTGGCACTTTAGCTCACTTTTAAGGAGGTGTCCTTTCCATTGTTTGTAAGCATGGAGTCCCGGTCACTGATCAATGTATGAGGCATAGACATTTTAGAAATTTTCAGCTCTTAAGCCATCACAAACTGTTTCCATACAGATTTCTTTGCATGCATGCAGCCACTGCTTTCACCATTTCTGCACAGTGTGTAGTCTTCCTTACCTGTGGTGGCCTTTCCAGTTCCAGTCTCAAGGAAGTGCTGGACATTGTGATACATGAGCCTCCCGCTTATTTTCAGTTTCTGGAGAATTTTAAAAATATCATCTGGAAATTTGTCTACCTTATGCAAAGCTACATCTACATGATTTTCTGCTTCTCAGCTAAACTCTCAGTGATTCACCACAGCACCACAACTCAGGAATGTGTAGGCTGTTAGAAGGGGGGAAGTACAGCTACCTTCAAAAATTGTGAATCTATAGTAAGACTAGGCATAATGGTCTCCCCACACTTACCAACTATTTTCACAAGAGCTATACTTTGAACAAATGTCTATTACTTAGCTTCACATAAGAACATTTTATGTTAGGATGCACAGAGTTATTTAGTGCCACATTGGGCTGCTCACATAGCTGAGAGAATAATTTCACATTCATAATAAATTACTGCAGGCTGGTACACACCAAATATATCAAGCTATAAATAATTGTATTTTAGAGTGAACACTATTTTGAAAGCTCCATAATTAGGTACAGTGGAACAAATTTATTTTACAGGCTGATGACTGAGATTAAGATAATATGGCATCACTCAGAGAGGAAGAGGACCCTTTTGAAGAGGACATTGTGTTTGATCAAGCAGGACTTCTTTCCAACACAGCAAAAATGAATACAGCCATTCGAAGAGTCTCCAGTGGAAAATGTGCCCTATTTGCCAAGACTTTAGGTCTTTGTGGGGCTTTCTTTGGACTGGTAATGCATCTTTCCTTTTGGTTATATGCACATGTAATTCAAATTTATAAATCATTTTTGTGTGTACAAGATGGATCATAACTCCTATGCAAGATTATAATATAAAAATATAGAACTTAAATTCAATTAATTTATTATAATATATTTTATTCTTTTAAGGTTTATTGCACACATGAGGAAACAGAAGTATCATAAAATGTGCCTTAGCCCTTGGTTATTTTCACATGGCATTACTTTCTATTCTTTCCAAGACATTGCAAAATGGAATGTGATACTAAAATATAACAACCTGATTTCACTTCCTGAATACATTCTTGCAGTTTAAGATATAATAACTAAAGTCTCTGTCTCTTCCAAATAAAAATCAGGAAGTGTGAAATATTTTAAAGTGTGTTGTCTGTGATTTAGTTCATCTTTTTATTTTCAAGGCCATTCTTAAAGATTGCATTGCATGAAACAATAATGGTAGCTTATGCTCTCTCTTGCTTTTTATTCCCTTGACATTTTCATGATCTTATGACCTTTCTTCTCATTTTCATTTGCTTTAATAAATAAAATGATAGTCTGCATTATATTCTTACACTTTCTCTGAATTTACTGGATGCAAATGTTGCCCTCTACCCTAGCATTTTGGCGTGGCAGCATACCAACTCTCCTACTAGTAGGCTTTTTGGTTATTCAGTACATGTGTGTATAGGCTCAGTAAAATAATATAAAAAGACCATGCTATTGATTTGAAAATTGTTAAGGATAAATAAAGTTATATATTACAAATCAGAAAAATAACTATTCATGATAATACAGCTCTGTAACAAAGTTCAAATCACAGGTAAGAAATAAAGCCACAACCAAATCAGGTTTCAGAATTTGCAAGAAGCTGCTGGATAGCTAATGAAGAAAATATAAATACAAGCGAAAATATGTACATTTCAACTCTGGAAATTAACATTAATTCATTTAGTATTTAATGCAACATCAGCATTATAATTTGAATAAAGGAATTAAGAACTTCAGTGATAAAAGATGGCTAGAGATGATTAGTAATGGTTATATAAAGAAATAGAAAGACATTAGAAAAGCCTATGAAATCATCAATGTATCATTTACATAACATGATCCAAATTAAACATATGCACATGGTAAGGTAGGATTCATAGGATGAGTGAATGATATGTGAATTTTTATGAAACATTTTAAGAGCCCTTTTTCGCACTATTGCAGAATTCTTCTGTTATATATCATCTGTTTAAGAAGAGCCACTGTAATTGATACGTGAGGCCTGTAGAGAACCTTAACTGCACTACTTAAAATACTTCTCATCAAAACCAAATGCCACCTGCCCAGTAAAATAACATGCAATCTAATGCATGTGTCATTTATATTTACCATTCCTTAATTCCACTTTATGTTGCCTTCCTCCATTTTTATTTCATTTCTTTCTTTCTTTTTTTTCTTTTTCTTCTCTCTCTCTCTCTCTTGGGTAGATGTGTAAACTAAATTTGGGTTGTTATATGTTGTATGTTGATGTGTGCAGGGATTATGCAGTGCCATTCCAGGTCCCACATTTTTGGCTCCTGTGGTGAACCTAGATGCAGCCACCTCTCCCATCTCCAGTATATATGCTGCACGATCTTCAGGCTACCTCATTGGATCCATTATAGGTTTGTTCACAATTGTTTCTAAGTCCTTAATTTTCTAATAACATGCAACTCTGGAACATACAGCTGCATTTTATTTATTAACTATAAATTTATTTTTAAACAAAGGATGATCGTTTTGTTTGCATGCACAGAAAAGACCATCTTTCGAATATCTCATTACCTTTTATATTCTCAGTAATCAAAATAATTAGTAATATTTTAATATTTGTTTTTAAATGCCTTACTCTTATTTCATGTTCAAAAGACACATTTCAGATCTCTGCACATATACAAATAAATTAAGCACTATAAATCTGCTATTGATCATAATGAAACTTGCTTCAGTGCAATAACTTCATCAGTGCAATAACTTCATGTTCATGTCTTTGTTGCTAAAAGTGGCCTTTCTATTAAAAAATAATAAACAAAAATCAATATTTGTATATGAGAAATAAGTTTTAAAAACAGAAAAATTAGTAAAATGTACATACAGTTAATAAAAATGCTTAAAAATATCCTGATGTACAAAATTGAATATAACAGGATTTATATTCCTAACAGGAATGGTCATAAATTAAAAATTAACTTTTTTTTAAAATCATTATCTTTCAAAACCAGGTTGGCTAAGCCCCATTTTGTAGTATAAATGAAACTTATCCATCCACTTTCTAAGCCATCCTGAATGGGATGATATCGGTGGTCATTCTTAATACAGATAGTAGCATCTTGGAAATTTGGCATATTTTCTACAAGTACTTCACAGATTGTGTGAAATTTCTAATACCATCATTTGTTATTTGATCTCTCAAGCTTTTGCTAAGCACATATCTTGAAAATCTCAATTCTGCTGTTTCATATAACAAATTAATAATGAGGAAATCACTCATATTATATATGACTTATATTATACTATATTTCACTGTGAAAATTCTCACTATTCAAAAATAATCTGCTGTTTCACTTTGTCTTTATCACTTGCTTTTAGTAAAAAATTAAACTCAAAATGGAGGATTACAACAGAAATAAAAATCTCAAGTAATTAGCTAAAGGTTTTGTGTAAAAAAAAAAAAATACGGTAACATAAATAATGATTTTAAAGTCTATATACAAAAATATAAAAATATTTATCAAAAAATAATTCTGAAAGCTAAAAGACAAGAAAATGAAAGAATCGTACAAAATGCAAATAACAAAACAAAGGCACTGTGGAAAATAATAAACTAGATAATGAGAAAGAATAACTCTAAACATTTTGTAACAGAACTAATCAATGAATAACAAAATTATAAGTCCTCAACTTATAGCAGTGTGTTTCAATACATACTTCTCAGAAATAGCAAACTCCTTACTTTAAATCATTCCCAGTATATCCACTGTAAAATTGTAAAAGAGATAAAAGACTGTAGTAATTCTATTTTTATACATCCAATTACATAAAATGAAATAGACAAATACCAGATTACATGGTTAAATGATGTATAGAATATGTGAGAGCTCCTTTGGTTAATGTATATAACTCATCGCTGGATTTGGCAATTTTCCCTGATAAGCTTAAAATTGCAAAAATTATCCCATTACACAAGAAAGGATAAAAGACAAAAGAAAGAAAACTAATGAGTGTATTGTCAATTTCAACAATTTTTGAAAAATTAGTCTATAACAGATTAGTATTTTTCTTGGAAAAATATAACATCTTTTATGACTAAACTCAACTGCTGTGCTGCATGCATCTACACCTTGAGAAGAATATAATACACTGGTGAATAAATAACCATGATGCAAGATATGTGCCATTTGCTATCATTGACAGCAGTGGTGGCAACTTGAGTTGAACCTTAGCATGGCTGAAGATGGGAACAAATGTTCTCGAAACCGGTTCCATACATTTATAAAAAGTAAGTGAAGCTTTAAGAGTGTGTAGTTCAACTAATCATACAATGATATCCATTAATATGATTGGCTTCACTGTGTTTAAGTTCCAATTTTACATTTAAGTAAATTTATACATGTTAAGATAAGATAAATGGTTCCTCTCTCCATGTGTGTATAATATGACTGGTTCTTTCATAATGCATATCTAAACACTGCAGTTCTGTTGTGATAATGCTGTGTTATTTGTTGTTATAGATATTATTATCATTGTTGTTGAGACTGAATTATCAGAATTGTTTATATTAATAAGAGTTATATTAAATAATGTGTCTTATATTACAGGTGGATTTCTGTTTGATCAGTTCAACAGACTGTTTCTACTCTTCATCAGTCTACTTCTGACAGCTGTATTCATCACTGTCACACCATGGTGCAGAGTATTATGGCTACTAGAAGCTTGTATGGTGATGCTGGGAATGTCTATGGGCTTTCTTGATACAGGCAAGCTTTCTCTCTAAAACATGTTTGAACTGATACTACAATCCATGATTTATAACTACATACAGAGGTTTATCTAATGGTATTTACAATAGTGAAATATAACACAGAACTTCCAGAATAAATCTTTACTGCTCATGCAGAGTTTTGTATCTTGGCAGCTGGATATGCAATAGCCTGCCACGCCTGTACTATGACTTTGCTTCTTAAAACTGTACATTAAATCTTACCTTATAGCAAATGCTAGAAATGTCATCCTCTCTCAGCTAAACAGGCATTGTACTGGGTAAACATATTCTGATTGACACAATTTAATTCAATCACTGTAAAATTTGATTTCATTTCTTCTATTTTCCTTGAGTTCTCCCAATGTGTGAGCTTTTTTTTTTGGGGGGGGGAATACACTTTGTTCCTCAGGCTTCCCAAGAAATAAAAATCATATACTGTTAAATCTGGGAAGTGTTACACCAGCACTAATCTTATCTTCAAACACTTACCTAATTTTGCTCATGGACTCCTCTACTGTATGAGCAATGCAAAATAGTTGTTAAAACCACCCATATTGTTTCTATTCTTCCATCATCTGATTAAAATATGGGGTCAGAATATAATTTAGGTACCTCTTTCCATTAACTCTCTAATAATAAAAATCAGACTGGTTGTGTGTCTTGCACTAATCACATACCGAACTCAAATTTTCCTATCATAAAGAGGGGTTTCTTGTGTACATTTTGAATTTTCAGGACACCAGTAGTAAGTGTTGTGATTGTTCACACAACCATTTTGGTGGAACAATGCCCACACCAAGCTAAGGGTTGATTGATCCTTCAGTCACCGATGAAAACAACCACTCATATTACTGCACAGTTGCTATGGGATCACGTTGTTGTAGACAATGGGCACATTACACTTGTAAGCTTTGGGTTATAACAATTTTGTTCTGTATGTACAAAAGACACTGAAACCCCAACTTGTGCTAATTTTGGTAGTAATTTTGTTGGCAAATGTTCAATATTTGTACCAATTTTCTCTAATTTGTCTTCTGTTAAAACTGTACCTCTTCATGCATGTTTCTTGTTTTGCACTGAACCAGAAGTATCATGTATATTCACAAAATCATGAATTGCAGTTCTGGAAGGATGCAATTTCCCAGGGAACTTCCAAATAAATTGCTCACGAATACAATGAGCCAATTCATATTTAGGATAAAATTTACACACACTATACATTGCTCTAAAGTCAGCTATCTTGCCATCTTCACATACAAATGTAGACTGGTGACTGCTCAGAAGTTCAAGGACAGGCAGGCTGTTGTGAGCAGAAGGGGATGCTGGCCTTAGCTGAGATGCAAAACCCTATGTGAGCCGAGAGAACACATTCTGCAACCGGTGTACTAGCTTATAAATGTCATGGAATGCATATTACTGATACCTTAAAATAAGTAATGAGGATGAAATATTACATTAAATGGAAAATAGAGAAGAATGAGAAATTGCATTAACAGCAAAAGGTTCATTAATTGTGTGAAAATTAGTCTCTATTAGTCTGTGATTTAAGTTCGAATATTCATTGATGAACACTTTAATTAATCAGAAAATTTAATTTTCTCTTTCTAGGAGGCAATGTACTATGTCTGGATTTGTGGGGTCGGAATAGTGGTCCTTTTATGCAAGCATTACATTTCAGCTTTGGTCTTGGAGCATTTGTTGCACCATTGTTAGCTGCACCATTTTTGGAGTCTGCTGGAAGTAGTGGTGTATCTGCTCTACAGATGACAAGTACAGTGCTGCCAGATGTAAGTCGTGGAAGACGGGACTTGAATTTTCAAGAAAATAGCAGCAGTTGGTCTACACTGAATGAACTGGAAGAAAGCACAGTTTTTCCCTTCACCATCCCAAGTGAGACATTTGCATCCAGCAACTCAGATGTAAATGAGACACTTGTTACCATTACAATGATCGCTCAGCCAACTGTAACAACTAAACGAATTCCAAAGCGTAAACCCTCAAAAACTCATGCTAGTGCATTGGCAAATAAAGATGATATTGAAGGAGTGCCATTTGGAACACCACCAAAGGAAGATTTGATGCCCCTTACCACTACTACAATGACCTCTACTGTTGTTACAACCAGTGTTGATACATATACTTCTGCAATAATTACAACACTTAGAAGCAACCCTGATTCCTCATCTCTGTTGCCCACACTATACACACTGGAAGAAATATTAGGGTTAGACCTTGAAGAAACTAGTAGTAGCAGTAGTAGCAGTAGCAGTAGCAGCAGTAGCAGTAGTAGTAGTAGTAGTAGTAGTAGTAGTACACAAAGCACTACTGCTGCTACAAGTTTCATGGTTCCAGATGAGCCTTCTGTAAATAAAGAAACACTTTCTTTAGAACCAGTTTTAAATGCATACTCTCAAGTTAAACCAACATTTTTATCACAAACTGAAGAATCTATAAAAACAATAAAATATGTTACTCAAGCTGAGGTAGAGTGGAGTAGTGATAAAATCAAGGAACTTGAATCTCCTTTATCTACAAGTGCTTTGATGCCAAAACATATCCACCATTCAAAACCGGTTACTTATGACAATGATACTGATGAAGCACCATACACTGTGTTTGATATGGTTGCCAACAGAATTGAGAAGTATGGTTTTAATAAGATTCAGTTTACATATCTCATGGTGGGATTGTTTGTTTTTGCAATCTCACTTGTGTTCTTAGGATTTTTATGTCATAATCCAAGAGACCCAAAGTCCAAACAGGAAGAGGGGCAAGGAGTGAAGAAGATAACAAATAAAATGCTGCATAATCTGCTCATTGTGCTAATGGCTATATTTTTCTTTCTGTATATGGGATTAGAAATGTCATATGGGCAGCTGGTGATGGCATTTGCTGTACATGGGGATCTGCAATTGACACTATCAACTGCAAGAGTCTTAGGAGTCACATTTTGGGGATCATTTGCAGCCATGCGCTTTGCATCAATATTCTTCTCCAGTGGATTTGGTCCTGTTAGCATGCTTGTGCTCAACTTTGTGTTATGCATTATTGGTTCTCTGCTTCTGTCCACTATGTCAACTTATGCAGAAACTGCTTTGTGGATTGGAACTGCTATGCTTGGTGTTGGTCTTGGTTCTATGTTTCCAACAGGAATCCTGTGGGTTGAGCGATATATTCATGTTTCCAACAAGGTGGCAGCTGCATTTGTGGTTGGTGTTTCATTGGGCCAGCTTGCATGTCCTGCAGCCATTTATGGACTCATGGTAAAAAATCCTGCTCTGCTCATGCATTCATCACTTATCATTAACATTCTGTGTGTTGTACTGTTTGCCATACTTCGCTGGCTTGCACAGAGACATGGTGAGAAGTATTGCATGGCCAACAACAATGGTTATCAGTTAGCAAACCAAGAAGAGGAAGAAGACATGATGGATATGTCACCTTCTGGGAGTGTTGTGGCACTTCGCCGACATAGCTTTTCATCAGAGCATCGGGCTCTACTTAATGGTAACCCTCATCGTGGGCCTTAGCAGTGCTTACTGCCAAACATGAACTCATAATCTATATCTACTGTGATAATTGTCAGTGAAGTGTGAGGTGCACTTAAAGTTTGTAAGCACATTGAGAACCTATGATTTCAGTATTTTATGCATAAATAGTTTAGTTACCCAGCAATGCAGAGACACTGTAAAGTGAAAGAAAAATATCTTTTGTTGTACAAAATATGCATTGACTTATAATGGTTGACATTCTGTGAGAGTGTAGAAATGTTCCTTGATAGTGGACCAAATTTTAGAAAGGAAATAAAATACTAAGAAAACCAATGTTTAAAAAGGAAATAGTATAATTCATTGCCTAAATTCTCCATGATCATTCCAATAATATATTGCAGTAACCAACAAAATAAATTTACCTTAACATTAAAATAGTGATCTTTGCAGAAAGTAGAAGATTCATTTCTGTTCAGCTGATTAAAGTCTTTTATTTGCTCACTACATGTAGGGTTTAACTGCAGGTCTTGACTTGTGTAAATGCTGTGCTCTGTGTTTATTCAAGATGAATCCACAATATCATCTAATACTTATATTATTAGTTGTAGCTTTGGACTGTTTTTTTTTTTCATAAATTTCTATTAAAAGCTTATAATTTACAATTAAATGCTAATTTATGAATACAGTTTTGGTACTGCACCTATGGCATTAATGTTCAATATAATGCTTCATCTGTTCTGAAAATATAAACTTTAAATAAAGTACTCTATTTTCATATAACAAGAGCTGAGGTATTTTGACTTGTATGCTTTCCTGTTGCATTATAATGTGGATAAACTGAGATTATTTGAGATACTTTATTTTACAAAGCATTTTCATGGATAATTTGATTCATGTGTGCTTAACAGAGTTATCAAATTTGAAGTGAAATTCCATGGCATTTGGATTCTAAGCCATTCCATTATATATAAATTGGTAAATATGTTTTAGGAACTGGAAGTATAAGAGAAATTATAAAAAAAATAATAAAATAAAAGCAAAGAAAATTTGCAATGACAGTGCCTTTTGATTAGAAAGTTCTGCTAAATATCTATGTAATGTATCATACAAGGAAGAGGTGTTTCATTTAGACCTGCATAAAGAGCTACAAAACTGGGGAACTTAAATTTACATAAAATTACTGTGATGCAAGAATTACAACACAGTGATCTTGCTCAATAGGTTTTGTGAGCATTTTAAATAATAAGCTCAACTAGATCCGAACTCCAAGCTTTTTTTTTGGTCAAACTTGATTTCATCTTCAGTAATATGTAAATCACAAAATAACCAATAATAGAAATAGAAAACTAGATCATCCAAGTAGTATCCCTCAAAATAAAAAGAAAAAGAAAAAATAAAGGGAGAAAAGAAGTTTTTTTTTTTTCCCCTGGTCAAGCTTGATTTTATCTTCAGTAATATGTAAATCACAAAATAACCAATATTAGAAACAGAAAGCCAGATCATTCAAGTAGTATCCCTCAAAATAAAAAGAAAGGGAAAAAAAATAGTTTGGTGCATGCTATATAATCGTGGTGAGCAACAATTATGTGCCCCTTTTATGCAGATGTGACCAAATGCAATTTTTAACTTTTTTCTATAGAGAATTTCATGCTTAAAAGGCATTATGGAAGTAAATAAAGTATTTTATTCTTTCTTTTATGGATATATTTTGCCATCTGCTTCATCCAGTTCTACTGAAGCGCTGTTGAAAATTTTAGCGAAGACATTATCAAAGAGTTTTTTTATTCTCTCTCTCATGGATGTATTTTGCTATTTGCTTTGTCCTTTCCTGCTCAAGTGCTGTTGGAAATTTTAGTGAGCTATCATAACTTAAAACAGCAAATCCAGTAGAAATTTTTTTTGCTTTATCACATGGTGCATAATTAAAGCAGATTTAAGTTAAAATAGAATTCTATTAGGCATGTTATTTCTTGCAGCTTTAAAACTTATAATGTAATATATACCAAACCAATAGTTGATCATACCAAGATCAACTATTGGTTTGGTATATCTCTAGGTTGCATAGGGTTAATAGTTAATATTGCTTGAGTCTAATATCTCAGAACTCTGTAACCCTATACACATTTATTGCTTATTGCCAGTACTCTTTAGATTAAAATGTTTTGTTTTTTTTTTAACAAGAAGTGTTGCGAGATACTTCTGTTCCTTTCCTTATATGTTTATATAAATAGTCATCTGATAATACATACAGGTGCTAAAAAAAGACACAGTGCAGTTAACCAAGGAATAAAGAAATAATATTATAATGAATGTGTTTAATTATTTTAAATACAATAAACAATAGCATATCAGTTAAAGAAACAGTCATAGCTACATGATGTTCTGAACACTTAGTGTATAATATAAAATCAAAAGTCCTCTAAGAACAATAAATAAATAAAAAAATAAATAAAAAGAGTAAACAGGCAATAAATGCTAGAATTATAAAGCATGGTGACATGGTACAAAGCAGAATGCATTGCAATGTTCATTCTTTTGAAAATATTTTGCCCATTTTAGATATTTTTGGTAAGGTCAATAAAAATATATGTTACCATATTTTTCAAAAACATTTTAAGCCAATTTCCCTATGATTTGGTGTTCGGATGCATAAAAAGGGGTAACAAGTATGGGCTTATATGTAGAAAAGAATAATATTATTTAATGGCGTCAAATATATTTAGCTGCGTCAAAGTTTAGGACCCAATAAAAACAAATGTTTTGTAAATGTATGACACTAAAAGAATGTAGGGGCACTGAGGATAAAAGTGCTTTTAAAGTGGTAATTGAAGGTTTTAGCGTAGAACTTAGGTATTAATTTTTTACACTAAACTCCATTCACTTACACAAAAGTAAGACTCATTTCTGTAGAATCTCTCCCATTTTCAGTTGCTCACTGAACTGCCGTTACTCGAAATGATGACTGGACAACCGGATGTTTCTCTGGTGGCTCAGTTGGTTGAAGTAGGAAGTTGCTGATTTCATCCAAAGGAGGAAAATTGAAGTTCATTAGGTCATCTCTATTTTTTAATATGAAAATTTTTTCCCAAGTGGATAACTGCAATGGGTTGTGAAGATGTTTCAGCAGTTTAATTCCCAGTTTTATTTCAAAACAAAAAGAAATTTGGAAATTCAGAGGAAAGAATATTTTAGGAATATTCGGTTTAAACAGGTGGATAAATCAGCAGTAGCAGCTCACTTTTGAACCAAAAACCATGAAATAAAACTGCTGAAACATATTCACAACCCATTGGAGTTATCCACTTGGGAAAAAATTTTCATATTAAAAAATAGAGAAAACCTAATGAAT
Organism: Metallyticus violacea; assembly: GCA_030762175.1. Classification (NCBI taxonomy): domain Eukaryota; kingdom Metazoa; phylum Arthropoda; class Insecta; order Mantodea; family Metallyticidae; genus Metallyticus; species Metallyticus violacea. The sequence goes on from CM060846.1 coordinate 67,068,173, forward strand.
TTCGAGTTTCCTCCTATGGATGAACTCAGCAACTTCCTACTTCAACCAACAGAGGTCACCACAGGAACATCCGGTTGTCCAGCCATTGTTTCAAGTAAGGATGGTTCAGTGAGCAACTGAAGATGGGAGAGATTCTCCCAAAATGCATCTTACTTTTATGTAAGTAAATGGAGTATAGTGTAAAAAATGAATACATAAGTTTAGATTATATTGCCACTCCATTGTCAACAGCTTCGTAAGTACAATATTTTAGCATAGGGTTTAGGCTACCCTGAAGTTGTGGTTACAGGTTTGCCTTAGTCAATGCCAGAAATGAACATGGGTTCATTAAAGATGCTCAACTAACATTTCTGTGTAAAAACAATATGGTGACACACATAATGAATTTATTCAATCAAAGAGGACTCATTTATATGATTATGAACTTAGCTAAAAGACACTAATCTATAATGGCCAATCAGGTTTCTTTGTACCTGGCACAAAGCAACAATTTGCAATATCTTTCATGGTGCATACAATGGAAATATCCTGCAACAATTCTGTTGGATGGTCTGGATCTCTCATCCTAAGATTAGCACATCTTTAGACTGCTGGAAAAACTTTTTAATTGGAATTGTTTCACATCTGAATAAGAAGCTTGTCCATACCGACTCATGTGGTAGGGCATTTGCTTCTCAAGTGTCAGTCCTGGGTTTCATCCTCAGTCAGCACATTACATTGGTGAGATTTTTTCCAGAGGTTTTCCTTATACTGAAAATGTAAATACCAGACACTAAGGACTCCATACTGATTTACATCTTCATTTCATCCATTTCTTTCGCTATTTCAAAAGACTGGCAGTTAGCACTTACAAAATAAAACTGTTCATAGTGAAAAAGAGGCTACAACAGTAGCTCAAATTTTTTAAGGGTGCTGACTGTATGTCCAGAAGCTAGTTGGCAGATGAATATCTTTCAAAGCCATACAGGTAAGTTATATTTCATTCATATGTTTTACTGTACATCTGCAATATATCCATGGCATAATTTTGGCTTAAGCGTATGTAGTTTTCACTTTTCTGATAATATTCATTCCATTTGTTCTTAGAAAAATGGAGGAACACATATATCAAATACAGTATTTCTGTTAATCTAATTCCGGATATCAATATAACAGGTGCTCTTAGCATCCCTCATTGGCCAGTGGGCTCAAAACTGCTTTTGCAGTATGATTTAGTTGTTTAGAGTAATAATTTACCATTATACATTTTATATATTTAAAGAATTTCATGAAATTTTCATTTTTATTAGCATATTAAGTATGGTGGGTAATAGCAATGACACAATTGGAGTTAGTACAATACATGATTGTGAACTAGGTGGGAGAATACTTTTTTCCAGATAACAGTTGCAGCTTGCTTTATCATGATATGGGCGTGTATGACTTGATTACTGCATCAGTTTGTCTTGACGTTGCTCAGTAGAGAGAACAGAGAAATTCTTCATTTTGTTCATTAACACAGATTGTAGTGTAGTTTATAAATTTACTGTAAGTTTACATACTTTCAAAGTTTTATTTGCATGATATTTTTATGCTCTTATCATATGTTAGGGCTCCTCACATGCTCAGCAAACCACACCTAAGGTACAAACAGTTGACCAATCAGGGCAAGCTAATGCAAAAAGATATATCTCTGTTTACAGTTCATTTAGGGTAAGAAAAATGGAGATTAACTATCAGACATGACCAAATTGAAAGGTAACCAATTGCTACTTTTGATTTGTTCTGACAAGCAGCAATGAAATCTTTTCAGGAAGCAATGCTTGCACTTTAATGTTTTTACTAGATGAAACTTAAATAGTTTGGAATTGCATTCAGAACTGATTGGTATAATAAAGAGTGGAAGCAGAATACTCTTACAAACATTAATTTGTAAAAGTACAAAAACATTTTTGCGCAACTATATTGCATCACTTATGCTATCATCATAAGGGAGAAATTTCAAATATTTCAGTTTGATCTACCAGCAAACATTCACTTAGAAAAGCTTTTACTCACTGTAGAGATCACTGCATTGATGCTTCTAAATCCATTGCATTTTAATGCTTTTACTGGATGACACTTAAATGTATCACTTACTGACATATTACAGCACTAGTTTGCTTATGTAGCCCTGGATTCCTGCAAGTTGAGGTAGGGTGTTTCTATTTATTATTTCTCTCCTCCCTGCCACATGACTCAAGTATTTACTCAGTTATGAACATGAGTACATGCAAAATTCCTTTGAGTAAAGTTAGTTGTAACATAAGCTTGCTATCTCATTTTCTATCAATGAAAGCAAGATAAAAGAAAAACTCTTACTTTCTGCGAATTATTACACATATTCAACTCTATGTGTGGGAGACTTTTGAACATAACAACATATAGAACAGCTAAAATCAAGTGAAATAGAGGTCTCACAATTTTCATATTTTTTTAATATTTAGCATGAATATTTATGGACTTTTCATTAATTACAGTATACTATTTTTTGTTCAAAAAATTTAGCTTTGCAGAAATTGCAGAGTGAAACTGTTCAGGCGATTTCACCCCTAATATTAATATAATTTATGCATGTTTTCCCACTCCTATAATTCCTATGATATTTAATTATCTTTAATAATGTATATTTTTCACTTTGTATTTTTTTATCATATATTGCATAGCTGAATATCTTTGTAAAAACGAAAATTCAGTGCTCTGCCCAAATTAGTGTTGAGCATACATCACACAATAGAACCTTGTGAGGGTAGTTCTTTTGTTTGCCAAGGCTAAGCAAGCCAAGATCAGTGCTTTTGTATTCAAGATATATTTTGACAGGAGAAAGCTTGTGTTCCCTTTAAAATTGCCTAAGCAGGGAAGTTTAAATGCTGGGGAAGGCAGATGACCGGGATCAGCTGAAATACAGTTAGAATTTAAAGCAATATATGGTAAGACAGGTTTTTCAAGCTCTTGCTGGTTAGCAAATTAGATGAAGACAAGATGATTTACAGTATTTAGTATTGAGACAGGGCTTAAATTTTGAAGGAGAGACGCAAATTATCGTATTTCGCGCGAATTGTGTGCCTCAACGATCTCTTGTATCTATTGCACATACAAGATCAAGCTTGGACGTCGTGCTTCATTCGCTGCTAAATTCTATTCCATTCGCATCTCAGTTCTATTGGGTCTTTGGATTTTCGTCGCTCAGTTCGATACTATTCAATTTTCAGTCCTATTCTGTTCGACTCTGCGATAATTCAATTTCGCCATTCCGCGCATCTACGTAACCAGAATTCGAAGCTTATATTTGTGTAGGAAACATTTGCCAAGTTTTCGTTTCAGTAAATATAATATAATTCATCGGGACAAACATTCCGACAATCAAGCATTCGTGGAATAATTATACGCAGTGTGTCGACTCTATCAACGGCAAAGCACCGAGGTTTATCAGAAAGTGTGACGTTGGAGAAATCATTATTAGAAAGTAACATCGAACCGCTTGCTCATTTATATCGCTAGAACCTGTTCGTAAGTCCGTTGATCTTAGATAAACAAAATTAGGGAAATAACTCTGAGTAACTAGTGTTTCTTCCGGCACGGAAGCAACAAATGGAAGACATATACGAGCAACCATCACCAGCCGAGAAAACGCTGTCACAAATTTGGTCGCCAACGCGTGGCCATTACATCATAGCCGGCAACACGTGAAAACAGTCCCAAACTTTGGCTTACCAACGTGGGGTACAGAAACAGAAAAATTGGAGCTATGACGCTACAGGAAGAGGCGATCGATTTTTTGTTGGGGGGGAGTTATTTACGGACGCTCTTTAACATCTCAGGTCATCAGCGTCCCATTCTATTCAGGGCGTGAAACGGCCGACAAATTATGCCCAGATGCCTCTTTTTTCAGCCTTGAGGTTCTTTATCGTGTCGGAAATTTCCCACACGGGACCCACGGCTTTGTTTCCCTTCCGAAGGAAGCCATACTTATGATTTTTATGAGAGGCGATCGAGGATACTGGAGGCGCATGACGCTACCTCACGGAGCGACAGCACGGAGACCACGCTGTTGGCCGGACGACATCTGGAAGGATCGAACAGGGAGCAGAACGCAGTTTGGCTAGGCGTAAGCTCACTAGGTCTTTGCTTAACGAACGCCACTGGAAAGGCTTAACAGGACCTAAAAGCAGTTCCGGGAGTGGGACAACAGCAGCCGTCGCAGAGGAAGGGCGCGGTTCATCACACAGCAATCAACAGAAGAAGATTGTTCAAAAGGTACTGAATAGAGCACTGTATTATTAACAGGAAATTAGCCGAGTTATTCAATATTTTTGTAATTTAGACATTTGATGCTCTTAAGAAATAGAAAAGTTAACAATAGCAGGTCAAAGCAAAGCAGAAAACATAATTATAGAAGATGAGTCAGTAACAGAAGAGCTAGAAATTAATTTTGAGGATGACAATGTTGATTAGGGGCGCTCAATGAAAATTATTGAGCAGAATGTAGGTTCAAATTCAGAAAACTTATGTACAGAGGACAGAGTAGCATTGATGATAGGAAGCTGGTGAAACAGCTAGAAGAATTTAGGAAACTTTAAGAGAATAATAACGGCAGGAACAATTAGAAAGTAAACTTAATGAAAATCAAAGATAACTTAGAGAGAATCAGAAGGATTAGAGCGTAAGTTGGAAGTAAAATTTGAGGAATGGAGAAAAGCTCAGGAAGAAATGATAGCTCAGTTAAGAGAAAGTCAGAAGTTTGACAACGAAAGTAGCACTGTTAGACAACGTTAGGAAGGATGTAGATAAAATTAGAAATGATTTTGATCAATTTAGCTCAAGGATGGAGACGTATGCGAACAGAGCATGCTGTTTTGAGTAACAAATGCAACAAATTAGAAACTCATGTCAATGATGATCCAAGAATTGTTAAATGAATAGTGCAAGCTTTGGATGTTAATCATAACCAATTGAACAGAGAAATTTCAGAATTGAGAAAATCTAGAATAAATAGTGATCAGAACTCACACAGTCGTGTAGCTGTAGACAATAGAATTAATTTGCCCAATGAAAATAGATGTGAAGTCAATGATGCATTCACAGCTGCGTCATTGGCCGACGCCTCAAACAGGGCAAGCCTAAGCGTGAATGCTCATGCATTAACCATACCTCAGCCAGAAAAGGACTTTGTCCTGGCATGGCAAAAGCTTGGGGATCCCCTCCCCTTCAGGGAGAGGTTCTCCTTCCGCTCATTTGCTGCGGTCGATTAATCTTCCAGGAATTTCTTATAATGCATGGCCGAACCGTTTGATCAGTGAATTAACACCACCTAATTTTTGTGACGAGGTCGAAGACAATCCTAGACCATTCATTAACAGCTAGAGGATTTCTTTAGAATCAAAACCGTGCCTTTGACATGAAATGCATATTTGTTAGGAATAGTCTGGAAGGCCAAGCCTCAAACTGGTATGAATTAAGCTGATTGTTCGTCATACGGGGATCCTTAAGTAAATCTTCTTGGTGCGATATTGGGGACCGTCACACCAGAATTCTATTAGACAAGACATTTTAAATGGCAGATACCACCCAAGACAGAATACAAGTATGGTGGATTACTTTCTCATGATGGGGAGAAAGAGCAACCTATTAGACCCACCATTACCTGATCGCGAGCTTATGGCATTGAATTCAAATCATTTTCCTTGACAAATAAGGAATAATCTAATTGCGACCAAGCCCACAAACTTCCTGGAAATGATAGATCTACTTACAGCTTTTGACGTACAGTGCCCTACAAGCAATAGTTTCCGTGGGCAATGAGCCCAACTTTACAATTTTCCAAACCGTAACAGTAATCGCCAAGACCATCAAACGTACTTTGGGGAGGGCAGTTTCTAGAAATCAACCCATTCACCGAGAAAATCACGTGAAGAGAAGGTCGCGAGTGAATTATACTAGCACCGAATTCAGGAATTCAGAGGCGGAATGATGCGGAACAACCCGTACCGCCAGAGGTCATATATCATGGACTAGGAGCAGTGCAAGTGGGTAAGGATCTTGGGAAAACGACCAACCTTGGGAATCACCGCGACGCAGGTCAAACCAGCAATCTGTTAGAAGAAATGCCACAGATAGATCCCCGCGTCGTAATGATGAGAGAGAATGCCGGAATTCCAAAGTAACAATGACCCAGGTGATATAGGCAACAACGGACAGGTTACAGATAGGCTGCAGGGAGACGTGTTTCCCAACCCATCGAGACCCCAGGAGAGGCCGGGGAAAAGGCTAATGCCAGCAAGATGACAACCGCGAAAGATTACAGGGCTCAATTACTTTACTAAGAACGCCGTCCCAAACCCTATGAATGAAAGCCCAAATGAAGAGAATACTTATGACGCTTCTAGGATATAGATCAGAATTGGAAATTTGCATACTGAAGCCTTGTCAGATACTGGGACAAGCAATAGTGTTTGCAGAAAGGGCTTTTTTAACAAACTCCTCGCCAACAACATGAAAGTAATGTCCTTCCGGATGTGGTGTTTATTGCGCAGTGGCTATTGGCAATCAGCGGGAGCGGGTTAAATTCCAAATTATGATCCGAATTGAGAAGATTAATAAAGATACCTTTGAAGTTAGGTCCCTCGTAATACCTCGTCTCGTGATTGAAGTTATTTTCGGATGCGAGACATATCGCGTGGAAAGTTCATATAGACTTTAAACGAAGGAATGTGTAATTAGAGAAGAATCTTAACTACTGAGCCGTTTAAGGCCGGGAAAAGTAAACAAGAAATAGTGTACTCAGTGGCAGAAAGCGACTTGCAAGACGTCTTTTTCGTCGAATATGATTACTGAAGTAAGGGGAAAGGCCGATGGTGCCCTTTTTATAAAGGAAAATGCATATAGACATCCAATTAATTTATGCGAAGATTGTGCGTAACAAATACGCACATCACGAGAGGAGACTCGTGATATCGCGAGAGAAGTAAAGCGCAAGAAATTTCTTGCATGCAGAGAGAAAGTCGAGAGAATACGCTCCGCATACATTAAAAAGTGTAGAACGCGCACGGATTGAACGCCAAACAACGCGTTCTATCTTAGTTAAGATCATAGATGCTTTCTCAGGAAAACCAAGGAAGTGCACAGCATATACACGCACTATTTTCAATTAAATGACATTAAGCCCTAATCGCACAAACATAGGCCCATTCCTATAGCGATACGTGAACAGGAGGATGACTTAATAAATGCAATGATTCACGGTGGAGTGGTTGAAATTACAAATTCCTTTTATATAAATCTTTTGTGCTGGGTTAGAAAAAAGAACAGGAAAATCCGGATGACCATCGATGCCCGGAAGATAAACACTCACCTGATAATTTCAGATCTGAAGGCGTCGACAACATTCTAACTAAATTAACGAGAGGCAATCACTTTTCTAGCCTCAATTTAACACCATCGTTTTAGCAAATCCCATTGGATGATAGAGTTAGGTAATGTAGACCTTCATCCACGATGGCCACACGTGCCAATTCACTAGGTGCGCATTTGGACTATCAAATGACAGCGCTCTATTTCCAGCTCTTTACAAACTTTTTGAAGATTCAACTCGGGAATTCGCAGTCACAATACATCAACGATTTCTAATTTTCGATTATGATCACGACCAGCACATTCAACATATTGATTTCGTTATTATCAAAATTAAGACAAAATGGAATGAATGCGAGGTTTGAAAAATCCGCATTCTTTAAGAAAGAGAATTTCTTGGCTTCAGTATCTCCACAGAGGGAATTAGGCCAAATCCGGAAAGGATTGAGAGTATTATGAAAATTCAACGTGTTATCAATGTTAAGCAATTACGTAGGTTCCTAGAAATTTTGCAACACCAGTTAAGATTCCTAATTCATATGTAATTAGTGGCTGCTTCTGAGAACAATTGAAAAATGGAATTAAGTGGACGTAGACTGAAGTAGAACAAAATGTATTTGAGAAAATTAAATTGTTATTTACTAACGCGATATCATTGGAGTGATCAAGGAACGATCTACCTTTCATTATATATACAGACGCGTACAGTTAAGAACCGCCACGAGTGACCGAGGTCGTTAAGGCGCGGACTTGTGAGCGGGAGGTCTGGAGTTCAAATTCCGCCAGGACCGCCCTACCTGACTGAGTTTTTTTTTCCAGGTTTTCCTCAGTCCTCATAAATGGCAAATACGGGCAGGTACCCTAAACTTAGGCCTGGAACGTTTCCTCCCTTAAAAATAAATCCTTTCCCAATATATCATTTCATTTCATGTATCATCAGTGTCCATCGCCTGTGGTACCTCTGTAACAAAAACGGGCGTTAAACACCATGCATTCCTACAGTTAAGAATTCGGTACTGTCTTGATGCAGCAACATTAATATAGCTCTGAACATGTAATCACGACAGCGTCAAGGGGCTGTTTGCAGACAGAGGCAAACGCCTGCATTACCGAGCAGGAAATAGCTATTTCGCCATACATAAGTTTAGGCTCTACGTCTTCAACAAACAAATTTACCTACATACTAACCACTTAAACTTATCTTTTATAAGCACGTCAAATGAACTATCTGACGGATTTCCAGGTACATTCATGAGATGTCCCATGATATAGTAATTGAAAAAATCCCAGGAAAACAGTGGTACGTTGAATCATTGAGAAAATATCCCGGAAACCCTCTTCTGCCCAAACCACGAACTAACCGTCATGAAGTTAGAAAATGGCTCCAAGTAAACCTTGAGAAAAGATTTAAAAAGCTACCGTGATCGAAGTACTGGACGACGAGCTAAGGAAACATTGGATAAAGCGCCTGACCACTGGAAATGCGGCCAAACATAACGGTGTGCTGTATAAATCACACGGACAGGACGTCCACAGATGGAAGCCGTTCATATGGAAGAACTAATGGAAGAAAATTTGATTAGCGCTTTCCATACTTCTACGGCCCATTCAAGAACGGAGAAGATATGCCTTAACATCGCAGCACATTTGTAATGTGAAGTGCCTGGGAAGAAAAGTAAGGAGATTTGTATCAGCATTTGATTTGTGCCAGAAGGCAAAGCCGTTAAATAAACGATTCGACATTGACCCAATCCCCTTGTGATCATTGACACCCATGGTGAAATTTCTCAAGGAAAATTTGGTTACCGCTACATCTTTATAATGTATATTTCCTCCAATTTGGTTACCGCTACATCTTTATAATGGACATTTTCGCGTGGTGAGGATAAGATTTGGTTTAAGGAAATGGAGAAGGTTCGCCACTTAGGTAATGGGCTACCAGCTTTATCATTGTATCCTGGCATTTTGACTCCTTAAGGTTGTGCAGAAGGCCAGCGTGGTGGACAGTATCAAAGTCGCGTTTGACGTCAAGGAAGAGTATTCCTGTAGACATTTTGCGGTTGTAGCCTTGGGTAACGTGTTCTATCGTACGTGTCAACTGAGTGTAGTGGAGTGTTGCGCTCGGAATCCAAATTCCTCATTAATTATTGGGTTATTATTCTTGATGTGTGTCGTTAGCCTTTTTAGAATTATTTTTTCTGCAAATTTACTCGTGGTGTTTAGTAGATTAATGGGTTTGTAATTTTCTGGGTTTGAAGCATCTTTTTCGGGCTTCGGGAACATCAGCACTGTGGTTATGTTTCCATTTCTTAGGGAAATATCCTTCGGAAAGGAATAGTTGGCTATTGACAACAATAGCTCTAAGGCTGCTTTTGTGAGGTGCTTAAGTACCAAGTTTGGTATTTGATCTGGGCCGGAAGCCTTACAAGTTTGGAGGTGTTTTATGATGTAGCGTAGTTCCGACGGGTGCGTCCTTCGTATTTTGTTGTGTGTCGGTGTGCTGGGGTATGGTACCAGCGGCCCCTTCTATGGAGGCGCTGAAGGTCACATCCATAGGATCAGTGTTAGTCTTGCATGCTTTCTACAGGGAGTCTGCTAATTATTCCGCGTTGTCCTCTGGGGTTTCCGCGTACTGTGGTGGGCTAGTGAGTATTTTTAATGGCAGCGTTTTCACGGGTTGCTTTATCAGCCTTTTTGATACCGCCCATACATTATTTGTTCGGATATCTAGGTCGCTCAGTACCTGGTTCCATTACTGCTAGAGCTGATCCTGAATTTTTGGTTTAATTTCGCTATTGAGCGTTTCCATATTTGCTCTATGGAGTATGTTACGGGTGCACTGCCATTTGCGCCGCTCATGGTTTCTTTCGGTCATGAGTGCAATTATGTCCGGTGTAAACCGCATTCGTTATTCCGGGGGGGGGGGCATACAAGGGACAACAGAGTTAATGGCCGCCTGTATCGTTGTTTCAAGATGGGCCGCGGCTTCAAGGTCTTCTGGTGTCTACAGGGAGGGAGAGAGGTTGTATGTTAATTTGCTATCTTGCACGCCTTGGAATAGCTCCCAATTGGCGCGATTGTAATTTCGCCGTAGGGCGGGTGAGTCGCATGATGTCGGGTTTTCAATATCTAGCATCACCGCATATTGATCAGAGGCGAGTGTGTCTTCTCGCGTAATGTTGTGTCTGGAGTGGGTGTTATTTAAGATCGCAAAGTCTTATGTGTTCGGGTTGGTGTTTCTATTGGCAGGTATGTGTGTTGATTCATTTGTGTGTATGACGATGCAGTTGTTGTTTTGTATGTATTGGTGTACTAGGTTTGTCACTATATCACGGTCACGTACTGAGATCTTTCTAGGGGGATTGTATATGCTTACAATGGTGATCGGTTCGTCCTGCGCGATAATTGTTATTGCTGAGGCTTACATGTGCTTCAGTGGTGGGACCTGTACCTGCCAGTGTTTAATTGTAGACCTATTAGTATTGCCGTGCCTCCATGCCCGTGCCCATATGGGTGGTCGGCGCGATGTACAGTGTATTCAGGTATGGAGAATCTGGCTTTCGGCGTGAGGAAGGTTTCGCTTAGTAAAACGATGTCAGCCTTCTTGAGTGATAAGTAATGAGTGAGTTCACCTAGCTTTGAGCGGGCCCCCTGCAGTTCCAGAAGAGTATCTTCAATCAGGGGGCATGTCAGCGTCAGTGGTGCTGAAGGCAGCGTGTGGGCTTTCGATTTGGTGGTGCGTGTCTCTGTTCAGTTTAGTGGCCATTGTTCATTTCATTGGCGAGCCGGTGCACTAGTTCACATATTGAGCCGCTTGTTCGGCTAAGGACCCTACAAATTGAAAATTCTGGAACAGTAAATTAAACTGGGTTATCAGCAGCGTACTCGTCTCCTTGTTCCATTTGGAACAGGAAGGCCAGCACTTCTCCATCAAAATTCAGAACTTGGCCTCCTGCATCCCCGAACGGAATAAAGTGCTGAGGATTGGTGGGTGGGAGCAAGAGCGGGTGGGTGTCAGCGCGCTGGCGCAGAGACGGTGGTTGGTGTTGTTGTGAGCGATGTTGCGAATGTGTGCCACTATGCGCTGGTAGTTGTGTCTGACTGAGTGATGTGGTTTGTGTTCTCTTTGACTGGCTCTGTTGATTCCGTAATGGTGGTGGTTGTGTGTGTATGGGGTCGTGGTATTCTATGTGCTGGTGCATTCTGGGTAGGTGTTGGATATCGCTGTGCAGTTACCCCAGCATAGTGATCGTGGGACACTTGGTTCCACATAGACGGCGGCCTAGGGCGCGGAGGGAAACGAGTAGGTAGCAGGAGCCTTTGGTGAACCATATAGCCCCCCCCCCACTTAGCTCCATGGCGACTCTGGCCACAGAGGGCGCATTGCCACTATGTCGCTGAGCACTTGCTCACATGGTGCTCCCCTGCGCAAATGGAGCACACCTGCGGCGCCTCGCAATTTCTTGCCAGGTGGCCGAAACAGAGGCATCTACGACACTGCGCGGGGCCTTGGGGCAGAACGCAGTCCTCGATTCGCACCCTGCAGTATAACATGTCAGTTAGAGTTTAGACCGCCGTTGAGTCAATGGTGTTGGCTATATGAACTTTTATAAGGGAATCCCTCCCCATTCCATGGGATTACACAGAGATCTGCGCACCTCGTAGGTTTTTACATTAGCACGGCACCTAGAAGCTATTCCGACCCGCCGTTCGGCTGTAGACGTTTACGACGTCTCACTAAGTTGCCTTAGCTGCCAGATTCTTTTTAGTGAAGAGGTCTCATTTAGCAGGACCTACTCGTGTTATAGAGGTGAGTCACCCCAGCATTAAGGTAGCCACCATGCTCCCCACAAACGACAGCGATTCAGGAAACCTGCCCCCAGGGTACACGCCATAGACACTCCCCTGGGACACGCTGCCATCGTGGGTGCTCAAATTCCCGTGAATTTGAGCCAAGCCGAGTCCAACCCAATCCGGAAAACTCCCTTGCGGGAGGGGCTCGTTTCAAGTCGGTCCGGCTCCTTCTAGTAACGCCAGAAGTACCACTGGTACTCAGGGTCCGCAGAGCTCGCACCAGGAGCATCTGAAGAGCAAAGACCGTAGTCGCGCCCCCCCCCTTACGCGAAAAAAAACAATGGGAGTCTTTCCCTGGTCCTACGTGGAAAATACTTAGTAACTTTAATATCAAATGTCAGTCAAAGGAGTTCTGCCTGTATCTCCTCAACAGTGACTGATCCATACATTCCCTTTATGACCACTTTGTAAGTTCGCTCATCCGGGATGCCAGTCATGTGGAACGGCACTTTCATCATTCGGCAGAAATGCACGAAGTTGTGGTAATCTGTGAGCGTTGTAACTTTAAAACCATAGTACCCATTTCGGTACTCTGACCAGTAGTACTTCGGCCTATAGACCTTATCGCACTCGCAAGTCAACGCGGACAAGCTACGCTTATAGTATTCCGCCACGTAGACACCGCCACGGGTGGCCGAGGTCTTTAGGTCGCGGACTCGTGAGCGGCAGTTCTGGGTTCGAATACCGCCAGGACTGTCCTTCCTGACTGAGGTTTTTTCCAGGTTTTCCTCAGTCCTCATAAATGGCAAATGCCGGGGATGTACCCTAAATTTAGGCCTGGAACGATTCCTTCCTTAAAAAAATAAATTCTTTCCCAATTTATCATTTCATCTCAGGTATCATCAATGTCCATCGCCTGTGATGCCTCTGTAGCAAAAACGGGCGTTAAACACTATTCATTCATGCCACGTAGACTTTACTGAGATCTTGCCTCGCTTGGTCGAAATACAAATTCTTTTTTGCTGCTTTACCCTCTGCACCAAGTGATCCCGAGGTGGGCGGGCCTTCATCCTGAGCACCGGTCTGGGCGCTTACGGGAGGGATCGCAGGTCGGTCCTCGTCAACGACTAGTTGACTACTGTCACTGTCGCTGCTGAGGCTCAGGTCATGCGCCACATCCAGAGGCGTCCCTTCGCCGGGCCCCGGGCTAGACATGCGGTTAGTCAACGTCGTCATGGTCGCGTTGGCCTGCGTTGTTGCTCGCGTTCTGGTCTTAGGAGGAGTCCTGGTACATATAGGCCCAGCCGATTTCACAAACTAGACAGATATTTAAACCCTCGCATGTCCAGGAAGGACACTCCTTTGCTGGCATGGTTGGCGCTTTAAACTCCGCTTACCCAGCCGACTCAGCCATCAGCTGGAGGCTCCGGCCTGGGGGAGATTCGCGATATTTTAACTTTACTTAAGGGCATCAATTTAGGTGCAATAAAAACATGTCTAGTCAAATTCCGGAGCGCAAAAGACCTCACAGAAAAATGGACGCCATTTTTACTCTGTTAAGATTCTTTTTCCGTATAAATAGCGACAGATGGGAGGCGCATAGTTTCAACACGTTCGCTTCTGTGGAATGCAGATGGCATTCACAGCTGCCAATACGAACTTGAAAGGTACCTGAGACGCAACAAAATTGAAATTGCATTTATTTGCGAAACCAAATTAAAGCCGGAGCCTTCCTTCAAGCTCCGGGGATATAAGATCTTTCGTAAGACCGCATTGGCCGACAAGGGTGGGGGGCATAATTTTAAAAAACTCGATAGCTCATACTTCCGTAACGCTTCCTACACTAGAAGCGTTAGAGTGCACTGCACTAAAATTACAGACAAATAACAAAACAGTGATGGTTGTTGCTCTTTACAGGCCGCCCACCCTTACTTACTTTCTGAGAAACCTAAAAAAAATCCTCGATTTGGAGGAGCATGTAATCTTAGCGGGAGACTTCAATGCTCGGTACCCATTATGGAATTCACGCCTTGCAAACGCGGTCGGAAATCTCCTCGCAGATTACATTTTAGAAAATGACCACACGGAGGTACACGCCCCCTTGGACCCCAATTTTTTGCACCGCTCGGGACTCCATGACCCGGAGATTTTGGACTTCGTTGTGGCCAAAAACGCAGCATTATCAGGAAATTTTACAGTCTATCACAGCCTGGATTCGGATTACTTGTCCGTGCACTTCGACATCTGTGGAGCCACGGCGGTCAGGGCCCCGCCTTTGGTCCGGTGCGCCATCACAGATTGGGAGCAATACAAGATGCACCTGCATGCGATGGCGCAACCCAGGCTGTGCTATAGCAGCGAAGTTGAAATTGACGCTGCCATTGAAAGCTGTAGTGCTTCGCTGCGTACAGCGAAAATGAAGGCCACCACCACCACTGTTTCACCGCCCAGTTTTGTTACATCACCGGAGGTGCAGCGACTGATTGCCAGAAGACGGCGTCTAATGAGACTATGGAAGAGCATTGGCCTTAGAGTTTACTCGGCGTCAACTTGCTGGTTGCGCCGAATTATTCGGCACCAAATTGCCATTAATAGGCAAGACCAGTGGGAACACACATTATCGAGTACCATTCATTCGGACCACACTCTCTAGAATATAGTTTAATCTTTTAAGGCCTTCTCCAGCGTTCACACTGGCAACGTTGCGCTTCATACTCCAGCTGGCCCAGTCTTCTCGTCTGCGGAAAAAGCAGAGGTTTTTGCAGACGTCCTTACAGAACATTTCCAGGAAAACAGCACCACCAACCACCAACAAGATTCTCAAGTCAGGGCCTGGGTTCGAGACTGGACGGCAAGGAAGTGCGAACAAGCACTTCGTCTAATAAGGCATCAGGAACTTTTCAAACATTTACGACTGCTTAGAAATCGTAAAGTTGCCGGCCCGGACAGAGTGTCTAAAGAGGACTATAAACATTTACCGAAGAAGACCCTGGTGCAACTGACCAAAATGTTCAATGTCTGCTTAAGGCTAAATAATTTTCCACCCAAGTGGAAAGAAGCAAAAATTATCATGCTTCCAAAACAGGGCAAGAGCACCAGGCATTGTTCCAACTAACGTCCCATAGTCTTCTGTCCACCATTGGTAAATTGTTTGAAAAGCTCAGCCTTTCTCGACTACAAACACAAATTTCGGACATTGATGACATTTCAAAATTTCAATTTGCCTTCAGAAAAAAAGAACACTCTACAGAACTACAATTACTTCGCTTAACAGATGATATTGCACAACTATTTGACAATGAGGCCTCAACCCTTGGCGTATTTCTAGACACAGAAGCTGCATTTTACCGGTGCTGGCACAACGGCCTTATTTATAAATTGCACCACAATTTTCCTGGCCCCCAAAACTAGCTTTATCTATTATACGGTTTTTTTTTTTTTTTTTTTTTTTAAAGAAAACAGGCGCTTCTATATACAGGTTGATTGCTCCAACTCCACCGTGCGACCTATGCAGGCCGGCGTTCCACAGGGGGCCATACTGGCCCCTACTTGTACATACTATTCACGACTTTCTTGTGGACGCTAAATGCAAGGTCCCCATATATGCTGACGCCACTGAAATTTATCACCACTCCAAAAATTGAAAGTTTGGCACGCGCGAAATTCAGCGCTACATAAGAGAAATTCACGTCCTGGTTCCACCAATGGAAGATCAACGTAAATGTACACAAGTGCCAATTTACTATATTTTCCAAACAGCGGCACCTTCCAGAAATTGGTCTAACGATCGATGGCGAGATCTTGCCATGTCGTCAGCAGGTTAAATACTTATGAGTTTCCATGGACCGTAAACTGCTTTGGAGGAATCACCTAAGAGATGTGGCCAACAGATGGAGGCAGCGGTTGAAACTATGTGCGCCCATTCTTCGCGGTGAGGCCCTCGGGCTCAAGAGTAAAATAATTTTGTACAGATCTCTCATACTATCATTGTTGTTGTACGCCTGCGTGGCATGGGATCACGCGTCGAAGTCAGCCCTAAAACGCTTACAAACCATTCAAAATCTCTCGCTCAGGAAAGCTCTGAGGTCACCACTCCTAACTAACAACAAAACAATTCATGAGGAGACGGGCATGCCCTCAGTTGCACAATACACACAGCGAGGTGAAACTAGAGTGTGAATTGCCGCCAAGTTAAATTGGCAGGCCACATTCTGTCTTTTGCCATATCAGGGCTTGGCCCTCTACTGGCAGTGGAGTAATGTGAGGATAGGGACGGTGGGAATACGCGGGATGAGGTTTGTTTATCAGGTTATTGTAGGTGGGAGGTTTTGTAATTGGGTACTGGGACAATGGTGTTTAAGTTTTGGGGGAAGGGTTTAAGAGTCTAGGATGCGTTTTGGGTGTTTGTAGATTTCGCCTGGGTCAATGTCATATTCACCCAGGCCTCTGATTAGTTCGTTGAAATTATGGGATAGTGAGGAATAAAGGGATCGGGAGGTTTCACGGATGTACTCTGGAAGGGAGGGGAAATGTAGGTCTGAATGGATGTTCCGGTTGGGTATATACCAAGGTGTTCCTTGGTAGCTATGCGGAGGAATCTGTTCTGTAGAGTCTCCAATTGGAGGAGATTTGTGCGTGCTGCCACTCCCCAGATTTAGCAGGCGTAGGTGAGAGCTGGTCTTAAAATCTGCTTGTAGATAAGTAGCTTGTTACCGACCGACACATTCGATCTTCTGCTGTACAATGGGTATAACCTTGCCATTCTGCCGTTGACTTTATTTGCCAGACGCTCAAGGTGTGGCTTCCACGTTAGTTTGGTGTCTAGGGTGACGCCCAGGTACTGTACGCTAGTGGTCCATTGAATAAAGCTGCCAGCTAGCTGAATAGGTAGAGTATCAGCCAGATGCCTCCTGGAAAACAGAATGGCTTGGCTCTTGCTAGCGTTGATACGTAGGCGCCACTTTCCAAACCAGTGGTGAGCTCGTCGGCGTATCTCTGCAGTCTGCGGATGGCCATCAGCTGCTGCGAAGATTTTGAGGTGATGGCTGTATCATCTGCATATAGATACAGACTGCATTTGGGCAAGGATGGCAAGGAGATGATGTACAGCAGAAAAAGAAGCGGACCAAGTACGCTGCCTTGCGGTACTCCTGCTCGAGTGGGGTGTGAGGGGGATACTATTTCCTCGAGGGACACTGCAAAGGATCTGTTGGAGAGATAGGATCGGGTGAGATGGATAATGTAAGGAGGTACTTGGTATTGGATAAGTCGAGACAGGAGTCCTTCATGCCACACGCTGTCAAATGCATTGGAAATGTCCAGAAGCAGGGCAGCGACGTAGTTGCGGTTTTTGAAGGCGGTAACAATTTCATCGACCAGTTCTCAGGAGCTGATGACAGGTGCTATGTTGCCTGCGAAACCCAAACTGCTCCGGACGGATCACAACACGTTCGTCCAGGGCACGCTATAGACGGGAGTGCACCACTTTCTCATTCACGTTGCTAAGAGCAGGCAGAAGACTAACCGGCGTGTAACCAGATGGAATGGTGTGATCTTTGCCCGGTTTGGGCAAGGTTATTACCTTGGCGTGCTTCCACGCCGCCGGGAAATAAGACGTTCTTAGCGAGGTGTTAAAGAGGTGTGTGAGGGTCGTCATCCAGGTAGAAGGTAGTAACTTAACTGCGGCATAAGGAATGCCGTCAAAACCAGCAGCCTTATAAGGTGCCAGAGAGCCAAGGATGGATGACACCTCCTAAGTGGTGATCTCGTCCACGGTGTTGTGATCTATGGGAGAGCTGAAATAGGTGGCTATTTCGCCGTTAACTTCATATAGATGATCCACGTCTGGGATGTGAGCTGCGGTGAAAGTGTCCTCCAGGTAGGATGCGTGAAGCGCAACTTTTTCCCTAGTAGATTGGGCTACACGGCCTTGATGCTTGAGTGGTCCATGGATCTGCGGAAGGCTCAGCATAGCCTTGGCGCTGCGCCAAAGCGAACTGTCTTCAGAACGCAAGTTACTGAGACGCTCTTCCCACTGCTCATCGAAGAAGTGTCGGAGAGTAAGCCGCAACAGTTGTTGAAGCCGGCGAAACTCTTTCCGATCTGCCGAACACAGAGTTCGCTGGTAGTGGCGTCTGGCGAGTTTTTGTTCCTAATGAGACCTGTAATGGACTGTGGGAGAGGGTGCCGCTGGAAACCACGAACGGCGCACTTTGGAGTGGCACGGCGAATGGCGGCTGACATTGTAGTGGTGATTTCTTCCACCAGCCGGTCTACATCTGCATGGATGCTGCCAAGAAGAAAAGGCGGCGTCTGGGCACCTGGTTGTATTCACCCCAGTCAGTTTTTCGGGGATTAGGAATGGAGCGGGTGGGTTGGGTGTAGGTTTGGAAGGGAAAGTTAGAAGCACAGGGTAGTGGTCCGAGCTTAGGACGGGGATAGAGTATATATGGACGTGACGGCGCAGATACCACATTATTCATTCATTCATTCATTCATTCAGATTTCGGATTAACGAGATGTCTAGACAGTCCGGGGGGCGTTTGTCGTCGTAATGGATGGTTGGGGAATTTGGGGACAGGATTGAAAGCTGCCTGGAGGTGGCATAGTTGTGAAGTTGAATGCCGCGGTGGGTGGTGCACGTTGAGTTCCACGCCACGTGTTTGGCATTAAAATCTCCAGTAGCGATGGTGGCCGTGGAGTACGAGAATATCGCGTCCAGTTCCACGTCCATAATTGAACACTGTGGGGGAATGTAGACAGAATATAAAACCAGTGGCCCATTACTGGTGTTAATAAGAACTCCCGTGGCCTCCATGTGTGTGGTAGGAGGGATGTAGATCTGGTGGTGGCTGATGGAGCGGTCAACATAGATGGCAGTGCCTCCAAAGCCGTCCGCTCGGTCGGTGCCGTAGTACTGCATGCCTGGTGTTGGTGCACGGATTGATGGTCGGAGGTGCCTCTCTTGCACCAACAGCACCGACACCTGTTGCATCGAGAGAAAGTCTGACGTCTCCCGCAGTTTAGTGCGAATGCCGTTGGCGTTCCAATAATATATCTTCAGGCAGCTGGCGCAGTCTCTAGGTTTAGCGGCCATTGTTTGCGCAGAAAACAAAAACTGTGTGCTTCAACACTTTCCCTGGGGAAAGAGTTGAGAGTCGGTTGCTGAGAGCCTCAGCTAGCGCTGCAGCGAACTGAATCTGTAGGTGTTCAGGGATGCGGTCAATCACCTGGAGAAAGCTGGGATCGATACCGCCAAAAGAGTTTGTGGAATTTGAGGGAGGGGAGGGTAAGTTTTGAGGCCTACGAGGCCGCGTGGGCTGTGTTATGGTGGGAGCTTGCCGGTTGCTTGCTGGCAAGAAGGTAAGAAGAACCGCAGGAGGAGCCATTGAATGAGGTGGGAGATGGGGTGGAAAAGCACTCGCTCCTGGTGGTGTTGAAGTAACAGTAGAAACAGTAGTAGTGGCTGTTGTGTTGCTCAGTGAAGTTGTATTTGTCGGAGCGGTGGTGGTGCTCAGATCATTTACTGCTGCCGCAGCATAGTTAGGGAAGACCACGGGAGTGCGTGCGGGGAGACCTGGGTGTCTCGCCCCATAAAAAGCCTCCCGCGGAATTCCGTGCGGGTTCGGCACATGGGGAGGTGCGTCCACGCGCGTCGGTGGTCCTCTTTTTCGGCTTTCCATTTCGTAACGCGCCTCCTGCCAAATGGGGCACTTGGCGTACCTGCAGGAGTGCACGTCACCACAGTTGGCGCAGGTGGGGGGAGCCCCAGGAACGCCCACCAGCGAACAAAGATCTCGCCGATGTCCTTTTTTGCCGCAAAAAGAGCAAACATGCTGGAGTTTGCAGCTGGCAGCGGAATGTATAAACTGCTGGCAGTTTAGACATTGTAGAGGTCTAGGGGGAGGCTTATAGGCCTCAATGCGCACCATGGCGGAGAACATGTTGGATTCCTTGTAGATTGCAGCGGCTTTTACGCCCTTCTCTAAAGCCACCCTGAAGTGGTGAAGGAGCGATGGAGTGGGTCCTCTGACGCTGCGGAGCTGTGCCACACTAACAACAGGGTACCCTTTGGAACGCAGCAGGTGCTCCAGTTCTGCTGGCTCAATGTACATGGACACATCCTTGATTGTTACATGCAGGTGTTTTTCCTCCGGCAGGAGAGTGGCGATGTATTGGATTTGTGTATCTTCCAGCTGCTTCCGCACTGCTCGGTGGTCGTCAGGTGTGGCAGGAACAAACGCCACGGTGCCACGCATATTGCGTATAGAGAAGTTAAGGTTTTGCTCTGTCAGAGCAGGTACAGCCTTGCGGGCGTCGTTCGGATTTTTAAGGAATATAGGGGTGGTTTTGTGTGATGAGGTCGTAAGTGGAGGTTGAGAAGGATTAGTTGCGGGAGAGGGGTTGGCAGCACTGGAGGTGATGGAAGACCTGCGCCTCTTGACGTCTCCAGTGTGGTTGGAAGGGGTGGGGGTTACGTCCATGCCTTGGTCGCTCGGCGGTGGTTGAACGCTGCCTAGTGATCCAAAGGCGTTATCGATCTGAAGTGGCTCCGATTCCCTGGTAGATGCGGCACGCTGTCTTCCGGCACTTCGGCTAGAAACCACCGTCCACTGTTGATCCATGGATGCAGCTGCAGCTGCTGAACTAGCTGCGGGAGGAGCAACAGCGGGAGGTGCGGCAGATGGAAGATTTATGGTGGTAGCCATTGTTCTTACAAGCATACGGTTTATGGCCGAGCAGCGAAGCTGATGCTGCGTGACCAGTTGGAAACAAGAATAGATGGCCGGTGCTTCCTCGGCCGTGAAACTGTTTGATTGGAACTTTGCACCTTCCGAGAGAATTTTCTCGGAAAGGTGGGGACGGGCCAGGTGTACCTGGGAAAGAATCCGCTGCCATCACAATCCGTTCATTGCAGGGATTGGAAGGGGGGAGCCCCTCCACAGGAAACATCGGCGCGTGCGCCAATTCTAACACCTTCAATCCACACGAGGCGGCGGAGTGTATATAGTGTACATAGCATGTAAATGGTGTAAATAAACAATATTAATAGTGG
This sequence comes from Metallyticus violacea, assembly GCA_030762175.1. NCBI lineage: Eukaryota > Metazoa > Arthropoda > Insecta > Mantodea > Metallyticidae > Metallyticus > Metallyticus violacea. Next base: position 67,089,390 of record CM060846.1, read on the forward strand.
TTCTGACATATGGAGGAAAAAAAAAAAAAAACTTTAGTCTGAAGGAAGACACTTAAAGTGACAGAACTTATCGGGTCAAACAGCTATAAATAGACACTAACACAGAGACACTGTCCTTAGGACCCAAAAAGCAGGGAACTGTATGGGCGTCACATAATCCTGCTCTTTGTAGCATATTAGAACAAATTATAAACACAACTGTAAATTTTTTGCCTGTAAGGCCGAATCCTCTGTAAGGCTCCAGACACATCTTAGTCAATAAAACCTTAAAACCTTAGAACCTTAGAAGAGCAAGAAACCATTGCAAGGAATTTATGTTTAAAGGACTATATGCCATCGTAAATAAATTTGGAGGTCATACATGGAACGAAAAAACAGGCAAAATTTTAGGCAGGTACCACAAGCAGTTGCTAAAACCTCATGAAATTTTAAAGAAATCTGAAGCCGTGGAACTTCCAATTTAATTAATTTTTGTCATAATTTGTATTGTTACATTTTTAAATATGTTTAATTAATACTTTAGGCAATTCCTATAGGACAATTATCCGCAGTAATCATAGAAGCATTCATACATGAATTAAGGGCTGATAAAATTGTAACTAGAATATAGTTAGATAATGTATGTAGTGTACCATATATAAACAAGTGAAAATTATGTATGAAAAGTGAACAAATTATTACACTGTGTTAGAGTGTAATTGATGAAAAGTGGTGATAAAAAGTGAAACTGCTATAAATTTATGAAAAGTGTAAGAGCAAATTGTCATTAAGTTCATTTTATTCGGGGCAATGCCAAAAAATAATAACATTGAATAAATATTACTAAAATGAATATAAAAATTGAGCAGTAACACCATAAAAACAAAAGTGGGAGATAAATACACTGGTCACAGCGAGAAAAACAACGAATTTAACAAAAAAAAAAAGGCCTAAATACTGTGAAACTTATAATTTAACAAAGAAAAGTGTATATACTATGACCAATGTATATGTGTGTATGGTGTCGTACTAGCTGTAAATGTTTGTGTCTAATGTTGGGGCATGACATTACAAAATATCTTCCCGAAGAGAAAGAAATTTATAATGGCAGCTTATGAAACTTTTCATGCGGTTTCACTCCTAATATGAAGATAATGTTTGTATATTTTCCATTTACCATATATACTATGACATTAAATTATCTTTAATAATGTATATTTTTCACTTCGTAGTTTTCTATCATATATGGCATAAAAAAAAAGCCGTGACTTCGTCCATCGACAAAGCCACGGCTTCTATATCTTTTATTGGCCCAGTACCTTAAACTTTAAACTGGGCCTTTTATACTTTATTATTTTTTTCATTATACAATCTTTTACAATTTATATGTTTTATAACTAAAAACTACAACAGAAAATTACACAAACAATTGTGTGTTAATATTACACTACTACTACAATTTTACATCAATAATTTGTAGGATTACATTTAATCAATTATTACTGACAATAACTACAAATAACTACAATAACTACGGCTATATTTACTACAGTTACAATAATTTTATATCCTACAACACTTCTAATTTGCTACTATTTTGAATTTCTGATAGGTTAGTACTAATCTTAAACCTAATGTTAGTAAATCATTAATTTGATTAATATGATTAATACAAACAATAACTACTATTAGATTTTAAAACTAAGTCCAATCCGGTGGGGCGGAGTGTGTCCACTGGAAATCCTGGAGACCTCACCTCTTCGGGTCTTCAAGAGGGAACTCTTGGCAATCCAAAAGACGTTGGGTCTCCGGTGCGTCAGCGAACTCCATCCTCTTTAGTCGCATCCGGGAAGTGGTTGACTTCTATAACTTTTCAAAGCAAAGCTCGAAAAGGAGTCAGCCACAATATTAACATTCGTCCCGGTCTTTTTGTCTCTTAATATGTGATATATCTGTCTGTCTTGTATTTGTCTCTGTAAATGTAGTCTAAGATCTCTGGTTCTATCACATTCCCAGAGGGAGTGTTCGGGAGTGTCAATTTGCCCACAAGTACATAAATTATCCAGACTTAAGCCGAACCTAAAGAGGTACTCGCGATATGGGCCGTGCCCTGTTAGGTAATGTACAAGACCTCGGGATGGGTTGAGAAATTTCATCTTTAATCTTTCTTCAATTAATGGAAAATACGAATACGTCCTTCGTCCTACGGTACTTACATCCCATGAGTCTTGCCATTCACTAAGCAATTTTTCTTCAATTTCTATTTCGTCCATTACTGGACATCCTGTTAGTTGCGAGGCTTTTACTAATTCCTGTTTTCTGGCCCAATATCGCGCTCCTCGTTTGCGAATTTCTAAATCCAAAGGCAAGATACCTAATATGACTAACAGTGCATCTGTAGGCGTGGTAGAAAAAGCTCCTATCATCCTAATTAGGATTTTTCGTTGTAAGCTTCTTAAGGATCTAATGGCACTTCCAAGAAACAACCTATGCGCCCATACGCTTGCACCGTATCCTACTATTGATGCCCAAACCGCGTTGTTATATAATTTAATGGCTTTATATGGAATAGTGCCATATTCCCTTGATAATCTAGCAATTTTGTTCATGACCAAAAAGGCCTTTGCCGAAATTTCATTGATGTGCATTTTAAACGATAATTTTTCATCTATATATAGTCCTAGATACCTTACACTCTGAGATCTTTGGATAGTCGCATTCTCGAACTTTACGACTGGAGGTCTCTGCAAACTTCCTTTTAATAACAAATATTTAGTTTTCCCAGTAGAGATTCTCAGTCTCAAATTCGCACACTCTATCGATAAATGCGTCATTACTACACTACATTTGTACTCTAATTCTGATCTAGCATTTCCATTTACCAGCATTAATATGTCATCTGCATACGCTATTACGGCGAGAGTTTCGGCTAAATTATGTAATTTATTTAGTGTTGATTCGATACCCAGATTCCAAAAAGTTGGTCCGCATATAGATCCTTGAGGACAACCCTTAGATAAACCCCTGGATAGTCTTCTGTCGCCAATTTTGTAATTTATATATCTCTGATGAAAATAATCAACAAGTGAGTTATACAAATTACGTGGACATTCCAGTTCCCTGAACCTTTTGAACAAGGCAGGCCACCATAGGTTATCGAAGGCCCCCTCAATATCTATAAAAATTCCTATCACGTATTTGGATGTTGTTCCCGAAACTAATTGCAAGGAGTAATTGATTGCATCTTCCGCTGATTTTCCTGCTCTAAAGCCAAACTGGTATGGATTAAATTTTTTAAATTTCTATAAATTTCGAGTCTACTTAAAAGAAGTTTCTCTTGAACTTTTGCCAGGGTATTCAGGAGGCAGATAGGTCTATATGATTTAGGAAGTTGGGGGTCTCTATCTGAACCTTTACTCAAAATAACCAAGTCAGCCTGTTTCCAGAGATTAGGTATTTTCTCTTGTCTAAGGCATTCATTGAGCAGCGAAGCCAGAGTCGAAAAGAGCCTGCCACCCAGTGCCTGAAGTACCTCATATATGGCATAGTTGGACATCTTTGTAAAAACAGAAAAGTCAGTGGGTTGAGCATACGTAGCGCAATAGAACCTTGTAAGGGTAGCTCTTTTGTTTGCCAAGGCTAAGCAAGCCAAGATCAGTCCTTTTGTATTCAATATATGTTTTGATAGGAGAAAGCTTGTGTTCCCTTTAAAATTGCCTAATCAGGGAAGTTTAAATGCCTGGTAAGGCAGATGATCCCGATCAGCTGAAAATACAGTTAGAATTTAAAGCAATATATCATAAGACAGATTTTTCAAGCTCTTGCTATTTAGCAAATCAGATGAAGACAGGAAGATTTACGTAGTCAGTATTGAGACAGGGCTTAAAATTTGAAGGAGAGACGCAAATTATCATGTATTTCGCGTGACTCGTGTGCCTCAACGATCTATTTCTATTGCACATAAAAGATCAAGCTTGGACGTCGTGCTTCATTCGTTGCTAAATTCTATTCGCTTCGCATTTGCTTCTCAGTTCTATTGGGTCTTTGGATTTTCGTCGCTCAGTTCGATACTATTCGATTTTCAGTCCTATTCTGTTCGACTCTGCGATAATTCAATTTCAGCGCTCAACAATTCGCCATTCCGCGCATTCAGGCAACCAGAATTCGAAGCTTATATCTGTGTAGGAAACATTTGCCAAGTTTTCGTTTCAGTAAATATAATATAATTCATCGGGACAAACATTCCGACAATCAAGCATTCGTGGAATAATTATACGCAGTGTGTCGACTCTATCAACGGCAAAGCACCGAGGTTTATTAGAAAGTGTGACGCTGGATAAATCATTATTAGAAAGTAACATCAAACCACCTGCTCATTTATATCGCCAGAACCTCTTCCTAAGTTCGTTGATCTTAGATAAACAAAATTAGGGAAATAACCCTGAGTAACTAGTGCTTCTTCTGGCATGGAAGCAACAAATAGAAGACATGTACGAGCAACCATCACCAGCCGAGAAAACGCTGTCACAAATTTGGTCGTGTGGCCATTACATCACAGCCGGCCACACGTAGACAGTTCCAATAGGTGCATATATGCAACTCATATACCTAGAAAGGCTTTATGACTGCCAGAGGTGGCCGAGGTCGTTAAGGCGTGGACTCGTGAGCGGGAGGTCTGGGGGTTCGAATCCCGCCAGGACCGTCCTCCTTGACTACGGTTTTTTCCAGGGTTTCCTCAGTCCTCATAAATGGCAAATGCCGGGGAGGTACCCACCGTAAACTTAAGTCTCGAACGATTGTTTCCTTAAAAATAAATCTTTTCCCAATATATAATTTCATCTCATGTATCATCAGTGTCCATCCCCTGTATGCCAGGGCTACAGTCTTAAATCATTAAACACCATAGTTGAACATTACACTACTTTAGTGCTTTACACAGTCTTAAAATTATCAGCAATAAATTGTTGAAATTATTTTAAACAATGTTTCAAAAAAAATGTTTTTCAAAGGTGGCCTGAAAAATGCATTACAATTTTCAAAATGAATTTGTAGCCACTATCTCTTAGGGTTAAGTTCTGAACAATTAACTAATAAATGGTTTAATAACTATGGATGTGCAGAAAGGTTCATGAATAGTGTCCCGAGTATATCTCCAATATGTGAAGCCAGAAAGTGTGGGTTTAAATTGTTCGACTTACAAGATATTATTAATGCATGGTTCAGTGTTGAATTAAAAATGTAATTAATGTTGAAAATTATCAACTCTGAGTTGGATGTTCACAGTGACATGAATTTTGCATCATTTAACACTTATCTTAGTTCCTTTCCTGTCGAGAAAGCTTCAGAAAATAGTTAATTGTTGTGGTCTATTGAAGTTGACTATATTGCCATTGACAAGGTGTATCCAAGGCAGAAATATTCGGCATCAAAGAATTGATGCTCAGCACTAGACTTAAGAGTTTTGAGAAACATTAATTTTAAAATATAATTCCAATTTTGCCGATTCTTTAAATTTATTCTGTGATGTAACTTTCCAGCAGTACTTTTATTGTATTGAATAACTCCCCAAGTGTAATGCAACCTTACCAATAAAGTGTTTCCCTTGTGGGAGAAGACACCTTGATACCTCAATATGCTCTCTTCAAGTGCTAGAACAGAATTATCTGTGCCAATGTTCCAGTCTTTTTACCTTTTCCATTTGATGTTTGTTATGTTTTGCTGCCACAGATGGAATTTTCCTTACTTCTCTTTAAACAGCCTGAATGGTGGCTTTAAGTACTCCAGTATTACAAGAAATGTCAGATTTATTACTTGTTTCTTTCTTTCTACTTTGGATATTTCTTATCAGATGTGTCATAATCTGAGATCCCTGACATTAGATAGATTCTCTTCCATATTTTGCATATTATGTCTTGTAAAAAAGTGTACTGGGAGTAAAGCTAACAAAACTGGAAATAATAGTCAGTCTTTCTCAATGGAAGTGGTGGTGGTGGTGGTGGTGGTGGTAATAGTATTAGTAGAAATAACAACAACAACAACTTCTGTTCATGTGCTATAATATGTAATTCCTACATTCTGATTTTAATAATGAAGAAAAAATATCCTGCATCTTTTCATAACTTGAACCATTTTAGCATAAATTCACCTGGAAAGTTTTATGTAGAGCATTTGGGTTCACAAAAAATTGGATATGGCATCACTGATTGTTGACTTGGTTAATTTATGGATGCCCCTAAACATCTCAGGTCATCAGCATCCCATTCAATTCAGTATGTGAAACAGCCAATAAATTTTGCCCAGAGGCCTTTTCTTTCAGACTTAAGGTTCTTTTATGTGCCATAAATCTACAACATGGAAATGGCTTCATTGCGCTTAATGTTGTCATAACATTGGTGTTAACAAAGAAGAAAAAAGGAAGCAAGCAATGTTAGTTTAACCTTCTTTTCACAGCAAGGTAATGCAAACATATATTGAGTATTTGCAATTAGTGCATTCTAAATTTATAATTTAACCATGGAAAAATTACCAATCATGAGTATTTAGACATGCTACTCATTTGTGAAGAAGAATTTCAGAATTCGATAGCAGCAGCTTACTTGTTCCAAGAAAGAAACCTGACATGAAGATCAAATTGTGAAAATGTTGTCACCGTGGTCTGACTTGCAACATATAGAAAATCTTATACCTGTCTGTTGGGAAGAGATAGACAACAGGCACATTGAACAAATAATATAGAAGAAATAATGCTACATTTTCTTTAAATCATCTTTATGTAGTAAAATTGCCAAATTTGCCATTATGCCAATATTAATAACAAGGTTAAGAGTAAGAATAGTGTTATTAATTGATGTGATTCATAAAGAGGGAAAACCCTGAAAATAATACATTTCTGTTACACTGTATTATATGTTGACATGAACGTTTGGTGCAAGGTAAACACATACTTACACTCTTAATATGATGCTGCCCCTTTCTCCCTCCATAAAGATAATGTTCACACTCCTTTCTAGTTGCTGACCATGGTAAATTATGTTTCTATAATGATAGTAGTGATAAAACAAAGAAAAGAGATAAGCATAACATTGTTACTATAAGTTTCAGGATAAAATATTTATTTTCTGAACAACTCTAAGAAATAGAGATAAACATATTTAGGCTTTTTGTTTTTCTAATTAATATATATTACCAGCTTTATTATGGCACCGAGTTCCCTTCCATCCTGCAAATGCAATAAATGCTCTTACAATGGGAAAGATTATATATGTCCTGCTAATCAGTCACTACCAATGATTTATTCACATCTCTAAAATTGGTTGAGAAATTCAAAGAGGGTGAGAAAAAAAAGTATTATTAGAGTGAAGCAGAAGAGAAGGAAAATACTAGAAGTGGTGAAAACATTGAAGGCATAACTTTTTAAAACATGGTACCGGAGACAAGAAGAAGAAGAAGAAGAAGAAGAAGAAGAAGAAGAAGAAGAAGAAGAAGAAGAAGAAGAAGAAGAAGAAGAAGAAGAAGAAGAAGAAGAAGAAGAAGAAGAAGAAGAAGAAGAAGACACTATGATGTAGAAATACCAGCAGGACAAAATAAGCTTCCTTAAACAGCCAAAATTTTCAGTACTACTAAATATAGTGTATACATGGTGCACCAAATGACAAAAAAGCATTCCTTCACAGCATTAACTAATAGATAGCTTTGCATATACTGGACCTTGCAAGGATTGTTTATAAAAAGTAACCAGAAAGAAGAATTCATTGTGTCATTAGGTTAATTCTTCAACCTGTCAAAGAGTTGAGAACATTTTATGTGCAAGAAAGATCAGAGAACAGAAAACTGGTAAGGGATAAATATAAGAATATCAAAGATCAGAGGCAAAAACTGCAAGTATAACAATAACAAAGTATGATATGCAGTGTTTGTAACAAGGCAGTTTGGACAGTGTATGGATGAGTCTTGTCTCTCACAATGTGCTTTCATACAAGTATCATTTTGAATATTCATTTTCCATTACTATAAATGGGATAAAATGAAGTTGAGACACACCTGAAAAACTCAGTTTTGTAATAAGCAACAGTATATTGCAGCCAGAAAGTTAGGCTGGGCAATGCATTGGTTGGAATTTTGGTTAGTTTAGGTTTAATAAAGAACACGCAAAACTTATAGTGTTAAAAGCGGATGCCTTTTTTTTTTTGGTTGTGGTTCCAGTCCTGCTTCTTCTGCTGCCTTTCAGGACTGAGGAATTTGGTTTTCTCTGCTGCCGCTCGGGACTGGAGCGTCGGGACGCAGCTACCTGTAAGGTTAGGTATCACATTCCGGTTAGTAGTGAGCGAGTGGTAGTGGAGAAATGCATGATGCTGGAGCGCATAACTGTATTGCTTGATTGATTTTGTTTATTTACGGACGCTCTTTAACATCTCAGGTCATCAGCGTCCTGTTCAATTCAGGGCGTGAAACGGCCGATCAATTTTACTCAGAAAGCCTCTTTTTTTCAGGCTTGAGGTTCTTTTACGTGCCGTAAATCTAAGACACGGAACCCACGGCTTTATTTCTCTTCCGAAGGAAGCCGTACCTAGGATTTTTACGCACGAAAAATCCATCGACCCTGGCCGGGATTGAACCTGCGATCTTGGGACTACGAGGCAAGCATGGTTACCACCACCACCAGGACCGACATAACTAAATTGCGAACCTACTACAAATACGGAGAGTGTTGTGCTGAAACCATGCACAAATTACATGGTATTTTTGGGCGAAAAACGCGCCAAAAGGAACGACTGTAAAAAGACTGGTTCAAACATTTTGAACAAACAGGTTCCGTGGGCGTTTTCGTACCATAAGTTCGGTCGGAAACATTGCCGGTGAGTGTTCGAGAATATCAATTCGCCGCAGGTCTCTTTGACGTTTCGAGGAGAACCATGCAGGGTTTTTTTTAATTGTGTTTAACGCCCGTTTCTACAGCTGAGACATTACAGGCGGTGTATACTGGTGACACATGAGATGAAATGATAAGTTGGGAGAGGATATTTTTTTTAAGGAACGAAACGTTCTAGGCCTAAGTTTAGGGTACTTTTTTTTTTTGAGTAATGTTTAACGCCCGTTTTTACTACTGAGGCACCACAGGCGGTGAACACTGATGATACATGAAATGAAATGATAAATTGGGAGAGGATATTTTTTTTTAAGGAAGGAAGCGTTCCAGGCCTAAGTTTAGGTACCTCCCCGGCATTTGCCAGTTATGAAGACTGAGGAAAACCTGGAAAAAACCCCAGTCAGGGAGGACGGTCCTGGCGGGATTCGAACCGCAGATCTCCCGCTCACGAGTCCGTGCCTTAACGACCTCGGTCACCCGTGGTGCCATTTATGAGGACTGAAGAAAACCTGGAAAAAACTTCAGTCAGGAAGGACGGTCGAACCCTAGACCTCCCGCTTACGAGTCCGTGCCTTACATATGCACCTATACGAGATTTCAAGATTTAACAGTTTAAACCGAACGACCACATGAAGCGACGGGCATTCGTTGACTGGGCCGGGAGAATGTGCAAGGGGGTGGTAATTTTGCTAAGAAAATAATCTTCAGTGACGAGGCGCATTTTCATTTGGTTGGGTAAGTAAACAAGCAGAATTCTCGCATTTAGGGCACGGAAAAATCTGTTATTTAAGAAACTTAGATTCATTCCCGCGTGATTGTGTGGTGGAATTATTGGGTCGCACTTCAAAAACGAGTCCGGAAGCTTAGTGACTGTTCATGGTGTAAGTTATCGCGAGATGATATCGGCATTTTTGTGGCATCAATTGGAAGTCATGTACTTTGGCTTTCAAGTTGATGAGATGTTGTCCCAGCAGGATGGCGCCAAGTGTAACGCAGCATGCGAAACCTTTTGAGTTGTTACAGAAGAAATTTCATGGGTGGTTGATTTTGCACAACAGGGTCACAATTTGCCACCAAGGTCATGCGATCTTATGCAGGGTGACTTTTATCTTGGAGGATTTGCAAATTTACAGCCAATGTTATATACCAACCATTCCTGAACTTAAAGAAAAAAAAAAACTGTCATACTATCACAACAGTTGACCCACAAGTCTCCAAAAATGTGACTGACTCAAAAGAGTGCACAAGTGTCATAAGACATGGAGGACATTTGCTAGATATTATTTTCCACACTTAATCAGAGTGTTTATTCTTTCAAAGTATGTCACAACTTTGCCTCTTCATATATAAATAAAGGTTCATTTTGTAAATTTTAATCCTGCATTACTTATGAACCACTCTTTATGTGAGCTGATGAAAATGACCAGTTTACTGTACATCATTTTCAAGTCTCTAGCATTTCTTTATAATTCATACTTAAATGTTGCTAGTTTTATATTACTGTAAATAAATCAAAATAAAAATTAGAAAAATATGGAGCATTCAAATATAAAAATTACTGCTTTAATTAAAAAGGCTCTGACTTTCTTAGTATAATGCTTGGTTTTTGACCAGCTCATGTTGGTGTTTTGTATGTGCACTTTTTCTCATCATACATTGCAATAAATATCAAATCATATTGAGCAGTAAGTTAACTAAATGTAAGCTTCCAAACCATGGCCAAATACAATTAGTCACTATTATGTATATGTAAAAATTATGCGAATCAGCCAAATGTTTTATTTACAATATATACTAAGTGATGAAGAGCTAATGTTACAGTTAACTTAGGTATGTAATTTTGTAATTGCATTTTATAACTCTCCTGTTTCAGTAAAAAAATCTGAAAGTCCTGTTATTTGAATACACTCTTAAGGGCTTATTTGTAAGGAATTTTTGTACTTAAAATTGGATTTATCTGAGAAATTAAGACACAGATCAAAATCAAATTTAAATATGGGAAGATCTTAAAAAAACTGCTTGATAAAGTAAACTTTCACTATTGATATTTATTTGTTAAGATCCTATATATTCATTCTTTTTACATAATCCATTATCAAACTAAAATATTATAAACATTTTAACAAATAAATTCACAGAATAACATAATTAACAGTTTGTTTCTTACTTTAGTATTACCAGTGTTGTGCCTTGTATTTATCGATAGCTAGGTACTGTTAAGCACATAAAACTGCTTGACTTGAGATTATTTTCAATCACTGGGTTGGCATTCATAAATTACCAGTATTTCCCTAAACAAAACTTTCATAGATTAATTTTTAATACATCAGACTTGAATCTATCACAAATTCAGGTCACATAAAATAAAACTGGAAGTCAAAATAATGAAACTGATGAAATGTTTTTAAATTAGATGTATATTTTTTTATTTTTAGAAATAATTTTTCCCCAAACAAACTTTAAGCCAGTATACATATAATTTTACTAGTGTCTTTATGTGATACCACAATTTTATACAGGCACTATTTAATAAAGTGGGAGATTCGCAATCGTAAAACAGTTCTAAAAATTAGTATTCAGTGACATGCTAGCATTGATTGCTCTCTGTGTGTCCAATGTACTTATATGTCAATGAGTAATATATTTTGGTCCTACCAGAACACTTTCACACCTAGCCATCTTTTAAAAACTATTCACCAGATCATACCAATGCATTATGATCATAATGTGCAAATAAGAGGTTATCAAAAACTGCAGGAAAAAAATAGCCTGGATAAATGGAAATATAATCTACATTGATATAGGGGCATAGGAATAAATAGGACATGGAGAAGAGTTACATATAAAGCATTAAACCTATAATGCCTTTAGCAGCATTTGGAAATAATTTTGAAAGAAAGTGGTAGGTGATTCAATTAACATTAATTAACCACATGCCGCCAAGGGTGGCTGAGGTCGTTAAGGGGCAGACTTGTGAATGGGAGGTCTGCGGTTTGAAACTCGCAAAGACCGTCCTCCCTGACTGAGGTTTTCCCAGGTTTTCCTCAGTCCTCATAAATGGCCAATGCTGGGGAGATACCCTAAACTTAGGCTGGAATGTTTCCTTCCTTAAAAAAATCCTTTCCCAGTATATCATTTTGTTTTATGTATCATCAGTGTCCACCACCTGAGGTGCTTCAGTAGTAAAAATGGTTGATAAACAATATAAAAAAGAGAGAGAGAAGAAGAAGAAGAAGAAGAAGAAGAAGAAGAAGAAGAAGAAGAAGAAGAAAAGAAAATAAAAAGAGAAAAAAAGAGATTATTACATATCAACATTGCTATATATTTTTGGACTGAAATAAATTCCACACTATTTATGTGTTATGGTACAATAAAATGTAATTTTGTAATCTGATTTCATCAGAACAACAGTATTAACAACCATGTATCAAGATCATTGTGTGACTGAGTTGAACTAACACAATTATCTTAGTACATGATTAGCTTCACTATGCAATGTTTAAATTAACAATTTTAGTTATTATTAATCATACTTGGTGCACATGAATAACAAATGCGCAAGTCAAGTAAGCAACAGTTAAAGAAACTGCCGTGCATATCTTAAATTTATAATGCATTAAACAAATTACACTAATGCAAGTATATGAAAGAATTTACAGAAACTCTCAATATGAAACACAAGACTTTATGACAAGAACTTCATTAAGAAAGAGGCTGTAATTTGGCTAATATAACAAACTCCTATATGTGACTTAGAGGCATTCTTTATAAAATATACAGCAACTGAAATGGTAACTTTTATTCATCATTTACTCTCAACAATACATAAAATATTGACTTCCCTTCATACACTGCAAAGATCCGCACTTATTAAATGGTCAAGAACTACAACAACAAGACTGATTAACTTATGTGCTACCCTTGCATCAGATTTATGCTAGTGGAGCTTTAAAATAAGCAGCAATCCTTCATATTTTCACATACAAACAAATTAGTCATGTCCAACTAATCTGTGAGCTTGTTCTATAACAAAAAGTCTGCCTAGAGCATCATTACCAAGCAAGTATCAAATTTCTTTAATTTTATACACATTTTTTTTTGAAAACATCATATTGTGTGCTTTTTAGAAATATTGGGTTTAACATAGCACACACCCACTATTTTATGAGCTCTTCTTTTAGATGCTGCCTTATAAATTCATATTATTTTAGTAATTCTGTACTCATTTAGATTTATATTTATAAGTGGATGTATAATTTCTACAGCAAAGCCTGTTCATACATGGATGAAAGTAATGTTTCTTAATTTGAGACTCTTTCTTTTATGCACAGTTTATACTGCATGCAAAGTCTGCATTAAATGCTAAATGTATCTGCATATTTTACAAAACTGTACATGGTGTCTTGCAATTTATGACTATCAAGTGAACACAATACATTTAAGAAAACAAACTAAAATGCTTCTTATGTAGTACATAGAGGTTATATGTTGGCACAACACTGCTAACTTTTAACTAAATACAGATCTATTTATCTGGAACATACTACACCTTAAATTTAACAAACTTTCTTCCTTTCATCGTTCACCCAACACACTGGAGAAAATCACATAAAGACAATGAGCATATCTTTCTTGATTTTTTGGTCTGTTGCTACAGCTGTAGGAGGCAAGCTCATACCAGGTGGGGTAGTTCCATGCATGTCACACAAGTGGAGTATTTGACTATGGCACACTGGCACAACAAAATAACAAATTGCCCAGTGTTGGCTTTAATTCTATTTTTTAATTTTATTTATTTATTTATTTATTTTTTGTGCTATCTCAGGAGCAAACAGACAAACAAATGAAGGACTTTGTGCTAAACAACATTGATCCATCATCAGGAATGTTAAGAGGCCTGCTCTTTTTAAGTACAATCCCCATATTTTGCACATAGTCACTATCATTTATTCTGTATTAATTCTTGAGAATATGATGGTATTTCTCCTATAAACTATTAAAAATCCTCAACAACAGTAGATCCTTGGTATTTGGAAGAAATCGTTTAATGAGTATTAAAGTAACCAAACTTCATCTTATTGCCTTAATGTTTTAAATGTAGATCTTACTGTGCTGGCAAGTTATGGAGATAGGCAGATGTTGAGTTTAGGAGGCCAATTCTCTGCTTCTGCTTCCTCTGCTCTGTCATCTGTAGATACAAAAATTCAAATTTAAAGTAAGAGGTATATATGGTTGAATTTGGAGACAAAATTATAAAATACCCAATCTGGCCATAAGTTCTGTTACAATTTTTGTTAAACAAAAACAATATGCTACAATACAAGGGTAATCCCAAAAGTAAGGTCTCCAAAGTGCTGGAGACATGGCTGTTGACCATGCTGTTGTTTGTTGCTTCCCCCCACTCCCAAAGAAGTCACTGCACAGCTGCTAGGATGCTCGGCAGCCATTTGTAATGGAGCTCCCCCTTGCAGCTACCGCCAGGCGAGAAGTTCACGCAATTATTTTTTTTTTTGTATGCAAAAAGCATTAAACTGATCAAAAACTCCACAAGTGGTGTACGGTGTTTGCAGCTAGTCACATTGAAATTCACAATGAAGGCTGTCAATTTCCGACGAGACAGTCGCGAAAATTGAACAAATCATGCATCAAAGATCAGAAGACCATTTGATGATCTCTGCATTTTTGTCCCCGAGGTTTCTCAGAGCACCATTCATGGGACTTTGACTGAAGAGCTGAAATATCCGAAGGTGTGCGTAAGATGCATACCACGAATGGTCACAGAACACAAAAGGCAACGCATTGACTATTCCCATGAATTTCTTCGGCGCTATGCATACGACAAGGTAAACTTGTTGGATTCTATAGTCATGGGGGACAAAACCTGGACGTTCCACTTCACACCTGAGACTAAACAGTAATCACATGAGTGGCAGCATTCCTCTTTGCCCAAGCTGTGAAAATTAAAACCTTACATGCAGATAAAGTCATTGCAACTGTGTTTTGGGATCAAATTGGGAAATTGCTGATATACTTCATGGCTCTTGGGACCACAATAAATGCTGACATGTATTGTGAGACTATAAAAAAAAATTTAGACAGACGATTCAGAACCAGAGAAGAATGTTGATCAAGGGCATATGCTTTCTCCATGATAAAGCTGGCCCCACCCGCCCGTCAAATTGTCGCTCTCCTGCAACAGTTTGGATAGGACAGCATAACCCACCCATCCACCCACCTACCCTATAGTCTGGACTTGGCATCCAGTGACTACCATTTGTTTCCTAAGTTGAAAGAACATTTGGCCGGAAGGTGCTTCAGCAACGAAGAGGTGAAAGATCAGGTCCAATGCTTCCTCAGCAGCATGGCGGCGAGCTGGTATGACATGGGTACACAAAAACTTCCATAGCACCTACAAAAATGCATGGACCAAAATGGCATTTATGTAGAAACATAGAGGAATGTTCAAGCTTAAAATTATGTACCAATTATTGCAAATAAGACATTTTTTTTTCTATTTCTAAAAAAAATAGGCAACCTTACTTTTGGGATTAACCTCATACTTTTAACATTATTTTTTTTTAGCAGTGTTTAATGCCCGGTTATTCATTTTATGTATGATACATCCATTCTATACATATAGCACCCATTTCAAAATGGCTCCCCTTTACTCTCACATATGACTGAAGTCTGCGTAGCCATTCATCAATGGCAGAGCACATGCTATCTTCATGGAGAAGTCTGCCACTATTGCCTTCAAGGATCATTTGGTGCTCTCAATATTGAGGTACCTTTTCTTAGATGCCCAATAAAGGTGGTTTGATAAGTGACTTGGTTTGATATTAAAGAGAACAAGTTCACTCTTGCAACATATTTTATTTTTCAACATAATTCTCCTGAAGGTTAACACACTTACTCCACCTTTCTCCAGCTTTATGATTCCATCATAGAAGTGGGTTATTTTAAGTCTCAAAATCCTTGATTACCTTTTGTATGACCTCTACATTTGACTTAAATTTATGTACAGCCAAGAAAATTTTGGGAACAGATGGTAATCCAAGGGAGCAGGATCAGGTAAATAGTATGGATGCTGAAGCATTTACAATCATAGTTCAATCAATTTGTTCTGAGTGAAGCAGCTTGAATGCACATTGCATTGTCATGGTGTAACACATTCTTTTTGGCCATTCCCAAACATTTTTCTTTGATTGCCATCTTCGATCTCTCTAAGAGTGATCCATAGTATTCTCCATTAATGGTTTTTCCCCTTCTGCAAGTAGAGCCAATAAATTTTGCATCCCAACAAATTGAAGCCATCACCTTTCCAGCAGATGGAAGGCATTTTGTCTTTTACAGAGCCAGATTTGTACACAATTGCTCTTATCTGTATCCGTTTTTGACAGAAATTCCATCATCATAGCTCATTCCATACCACACCATCACTAAGGCTCCTTGGGACTCTTTTATAGCTTTTTTTATGAAGTCAAACCATGCAAGTCATTTTAGAGCTTACAATTTCTTTTTATCATCCATATAAATAATTTTTTGGTGTTCATTGTTATTGATTTACTTAAACAGCACTAAGCTCACAAATATTATTTTAATATGGCCTGGTTCTAAACCAGGTATATACCAGGCCAATATTTTAAACATTCTGATACCAAATATTCTAATAATTAATGTACAGATTTTCACCATTTTAATAAATATATTTTAATGATATTAGCTGAACCCCAGTCCTCGGTCCATCAATAGCTTCCTACTGGGATATTCGGAAGACTTTGGCACAGCCCCTTCAATGTTCCACACCTGTATTTCTCCTATTTTTTATTGATTCTTTGTACTACATCTAAAATCATCAATTAGGATTTAGAAATCACCATAGCTCTTTCCCACACTCATAGTCCCCTAAAATAAACAACATAAACAAAGAAACACTATAACAACATAAAATAAAACATTTTATATAATTTTATAACCACCCAAATTAACAATACATTTATTTTCATTTATTATAACAACAACAATTATTATTATTATTATTTTAATGTCAAGAGAATCATTACAAGTGTCTGACAATGTCAAAAATTATTCACAAGGTACAATGATTTACAAACTGCATATAAAAAATAATTCCTTATTACATTATTTATAGAACACCTGTGCTTACATCCATACACACTTAAACTTTTAATCTATCACATATACAATCAAAACACCATTACTGACCAATTACACAAGGCAAAGAGAATTTAACTTTCAGGTCATTTCCCTTCACTGAACATAACCAATTATTCTTAACTCATTCCCCAAGATTCCTAATTTGCATTTGATCACTAAAATTTTTCTTTGCTGCAATTTCCTTATTTAACTTCAACCATTTACTATGTATTGTATCCATTCACTAAAAACAAATATATTCTACATTTTCCAAATTTGCACAAATAGGGCAAACTCCATGCTCCTGATTGCTTCTATAACACCTTAAGCTTCAGGTTCCTGGTCTAAATCATGCCATCCACTGTCTTTCCTTTTTATTACACTTACTAATGTATCTTTCTCTTTTAACATCCCCTGTTATCTCCTTATAGAACACTAATGACCTCTTCTTCCTCATTATGGAAGGTAACATCTGTTTGTCTAGCCTCAAATCATATTCTAATCTGTTTCCAAAAACCTCCTCCAACCCACCTATTCTTAATCATGCACCACAAATTTTATTTCTGATTACCTGTTCTCCAATAAACATCCCTTGCCCCAGACTCATGGAATTTTAAACATTCATTTAACAAAGAAACCTGGAATATCTGTTGTTTCTTAAACCAATAAATCAAAACTCTCTTCATTATCCACTCTCTCACACCAATTCTTCCCATTTCCAACAGTGCTCCTACATTTTCATCATTTTTTGGAATTCCCAACACAATCTTACAAAACCTACTGAGTACCATGTCCATAAATTTTCAACTTTTCTCTATCCCCCATATTTCAATGCCACATGCCCACCCCGACTTCACAAGTGCCCTATATATTTTTTCCAAACAATTCAGCTTCATTTCTGGTACAAGAAACACATATTTCTTCTAACTTCAAAGATAATAGTTTCTTGGTTAATGCTAATTTATTTTGTTTCGCCCATTGATCCGAGGAACTCAGAACCATTCTTAAGTATGAAAATTCATTCACAATCTGTATCTCGCTCCCCAACATAAACCAGTTCTCATCCCTCTTCAGTTCATTTCCTTTTTTAAATACCACCATTTCAGTTTTCTCCTAATTCCCTTTAAGATCTCCTTCTTTACAATATCTCACAATTTCTAATAATGCAAACTTAATCCTATCACTGAAATAAATGCTTTCATTAAATCATCAACATAAAGTAAACCCAAGATTTCCAATTTGTTTATTATTGTTTTCTGTATGTTAACTTGCTCTAAACTTATCATTATATCATATATAAACAAAGTGAAAAGAATAGGACTCAACTTGCATGATTGCCTAAGCCCCCGATTTTGGGTTACTTACTCACCACAAAGCCTTCTCCGCATTTAATACAAAACATACTGTCCTTGTAAAACTCCTTCAACAAGACAATCATCTCCTTACTCATTCCCTTTTACCATAATTTGTACCATAAAGCCTCTCTATGAATTCTATATGTATTTTCTAAATAAACAAATGCTGCATATAACCTACCATGTTTATTTGCCAAATATTTATCTGTCATTGTTTTAATAACAAATATCAGTCATTCTTTTAACTTTCCTAAAACCTGATTGAAAAGGGGAAGTTGAAATTAAACATAAAATTTAATTTCGTGTCTGAACCAATACAGTAAAGCGACTAATATATTCTTAATTATCTAGTCAGTCGATTTGATAATTCAACAGCAAGTGGAGCATAAGAGTATCAAATTGACTAACTAGATAATTAAGGAAGTTGAAATGTTTTCTCCTATCCAGTCATTAGTTCTCTCAGAATCCCAGTGAAAATCTGACCAAAATTAGACAAAATCATCTCTATAGGTACTTGGATCATCAATAGAACTCTTTCCCTTAAAAATAGGGTGAATAATGGCTGTGAACTAGCTCTTGGGTGTCCTCTTGCTACATTTAATTTCATCAATAATATAGTCAAACACAGTAATTGAGCCTGCTTCTGACACCAGAAAAATTCAACAAATCAATCCATCTTTACCTACTGTCTTATTCTTTTTCCCCCTTTTAAGCTTGCTTTAAAACTTCTTCAAAAGAAAACTCTCTGACCAGAACTTCATTATACTTTGATTCTAATTTCAAATTCCAACCCCTCATCTCAATTTCTGAAAACAAATAAACATTTAAAATACTCCACCCATTGCTTCTGAAAAATTAACTATCCCTGCACTGTTGTTTCTGTACAATTCCTTATAATTTCCTATACTTGTTGTACCTTCCCAGATTTGATTTTAGCTTCTATTTGCTCATTGTTCTCATAATGCTCAAGTAAGTATTTGCACTACAGCTTCCTCTTTTCTTCTTATCAGGCGCTACATCTTTCTTTTGACAGTTTTGGTCTTCTCAACAATTTTCTGCAAATTCATTTCTATCTGTGCACATTAGTTAATCTTTATTTGGCATCCTCAATATATGATTCAACCATCTAAATTTTTGAGACTTAATAAAATTTATAATATCTTCATTTTTATAATAGATATAACCCATCGTTTGGTGTATTCTGCAATTATCAGTTATTTCCTTAATTGGTACATAGATTTTCTTTAATACCTTCCTTTCAAACACTAATAACTTTTGCAGTATCTTTTTCTTTCAATACCCATGTTTCACACACATAAGTTAATATAGGTCTAATTACTGTTATATAACCTCAGTTTAGCACTTCTGAATATTAGCTTACTTTTGAATAGATCTAACTTTGCATAATATGTTTTAGACACAGAACAAGGTAGTAAATAATGGGTCTCCTGTTTGACACCTGATTCAATTTTAAATTCCTCACTATCATCATTGTTAATCTTAACTCTTTCATTGCTATAAGCTAATGTTAACCCAATTAATCTTATTAGTTTATCTGGAATTTTATATTACTGTAAGCAATTTATTATTCTATTTAAATATGAGAATAATCAACGAAGATATATAAATCAATGTTATACTCACAACATTTCTCAACTATTTGCCTTAGTATGAAGATGTTATCTGTTATTGATCTGTTTGGTCTTAAACCTGCTTATACCTCATTTAATTTATTTTCTACATATTCTGCTAATGTGTTATTTAACAGATTTGCACATATTTTATATGCAATATTCAATAGAGTAATTGGTCTATAATTACCACATATAAGTCTATCACCTTTTTTAAACACAGGACATACAATTTCCCAAGTCCAATCTGATTGTAATTATTCCTCTTCTCATATTTTGAAAATAAACTTGTAGAGTTTCTGTTTTAATTTTCATCCTCCATACTTAATTAATTCTGGAGGTATATTATTTGATCCAGCAACTTTGTTCATTTTTAAATTTTTTATTATATTATTGTATATTTTAATATGACAAGCTAATTGCTAGTTAACATCCACTGCCAATCCTACATACCTCATAATGAAGTTATTCTACCCTTTCAATGATGAAAGTATATATGAAATATACTTGAATCAAGCCTATTTTATTATCCCTATATAAATAAATATAAAAATAAATAAAAAAGATGATAAATATCTTATTGCAAAATGTATTTTCCTAATTTAGCCCAGCAATTACATATAAACCCGTTTCTTAAGAATCTGCTCACTTAGATGTCTCGGAAATAGACCATCTTTAAGATTGATATTATTATATAATTTATGAACTACACACACTAAACCATACAATAATATTATATAATTGGCTTCACTGTGCAAGTTCCAATTTACATTTTAATCTTTAAGATTGTTATTTTGGTATATGAAGATTATGTATAAATTTTAGCAAAAGTGATAAAGTGAAATGCACTTTTCAATTTAAGCTAAATTACTTATTTCTATTTGTATATGACTTAGTTTAGTTGTTGCTCCAGTCCATACCATTTCTTCCTATCTGATACAGTATTTTTATTGCATTTTTAAATTATTTAATTCAGAAATTTTAAAAATACTTAGCTCAAGATTTCAAATTATTTGTGCATGGTAGTGCTCGGTAAACTTAAGAAATTTTAACAGAAAGTGTGATAAAATGCTGTGTATTTAAACAAAAATTATCAGCAATGGCACTGACAAATGAAATAATACATTAAGAAGTACTTTAATTACATGTTACAAAATTAAGAAATTAAGGTGTACACTATATAAACAGGAAACACTGAAATTATAATCAGCAACCATATTGACGCTGGTATTGCTTACCTGATCCTTCAGCTCATTAAGCTGTTGTGAGAGATTGGCCACAAGTGTTTGTGTTTTCTCAAGTTGAGCCTGTAATGAACGCAGTTCTATCTGTTCACCTTCTCCCTCATCTGCAGCCAAAGACATGGCTCTCAGCCTTGGGAACCACTCTAAGTTGTGATCCTGTACACCGTCATAAACAGAAGTAAGTATAATTGTGTACAATTAAGTACAAACATTAAACATCAGGTTAAAAGGGCTTGGTGCAGTGATAAGACAGACCTCACTAACATATTTATACCTCAATTTAATTGGATATTTTCTACTCATCTGTGAAAATTGTATAGATTCTTGTTATTCAACTGATGACAGCACCATTCATTAAGTTCTTCTACTGCCCAATGGACAGAAAATCTAAAAGAAATTTGGTGTGTTGTGTAGCATGCTCGTAGATGAATGAATTAGTTGCCAGTTATTTAAGTAAAAAATAACAAACCTCGATGAAATGTGTAATGTAGAACATAGACATCATTATTTAGAAGTCTGTTGATAGTAACATAGTGATAATAAAAATGAAAATTAAAGTTTAGCATTCGATGACAGTGACATACACACAGAACTTAACCTACTAGAGGCAAAATTTTCAGATGTTCTACATTAAACGCGTTAGTGGAGCAAATAAGAATGTGTAGTTTGACTCAATCTTAATTACAATTAAACATAATTATACAAGATAAGATGTTTAAAAATATTGAACACCTTTTCTCATATTTTGTCACACCCATTCATTTACTTGCTGCTAAATATACAGAAGTGGAAACAACCAAATATGATCAACTTCTCTTTGTAAAGTTATAGCTTTCAGTTTTACATAGGAAAATCCTTACTACTTTTTAATGATGTTATTAATGGCAAATATAATGTGATCAATGAGATTTTCCCTCAACTTTTATTTTACCTACATTTTGAACTACACTCACCCAAGTCTTACTCCATTTGGTGCACCACTATCCTAAAACAATGCTATAGCACACCCTGTTTTTACACCCTCACAGTTCAAGTGACTGTGTATACAAATGAAAACAGCTTATCATATGCCTCTAAGAAAAGGGGATGAGGTTACTTGTACTTTGCTAACACAGTCATAATGTCACTAGAAAAAGTTGCTAGATCATCTGATTAATTAAAGAGCCTTGCACAGAAGCACCCAGAAACTTAGACAATAACACACAAGAAGCTGTGTGAAGTTAGGTGGCTTGTTCATTTCATTCCGACAGTATTTCACAATATGGGTTAATTTCTGACAACTCAGTGGAAGAATATGGTGGAAGTGAAACTTTTTCAATAAAAATTACATTCCTGGTTTGTTCCTTTTTTTAAAAAAAAATTACATATGCTTTATAATTTATATTTATTATTTATATTAAAATACAACATAACCTCAAAGCATTATTATTCCACTTTAACATTTAATACATAAGGAAAAGTAGCAAATATATTGACAAACTACAGCATAATTATCACTATCTGTATATATAAACAAACATTTAATACATAAGGAAAAGTAGCAAATATATTGACAAACTACAACATAATTATCACCTATCTGTATATGTGTGTGTGTGTGTGTGTGTGTGTGTGTGTATATATATATATATATATATATATATATAATACCAAGGGTGCCAAAAAATGCATACACACTTTCATAGTAGATATCTATTTAATATATTTTGAAGTTGGACCGAAACACAACAGTAATGTGTATTATGATGTTCTGTAAACAGATGTGACTCACATACATGATAGCATTGCTATGTGATAGGTAAATCAACAATGAACAAATGAAGCCAAGATTATTGTATGATGTTCTGTAAACAGATGTGACTCACATTACATTATGCTAGTATTGCTACAACAAAATGGGGCCAAGATTATTGTTTGAACAGCGGAAAGCAATTTTTAAGTGGTATTGCAAAATCGAGAATGTTGTTGAAGTTCAAAGGCAATGTAGACGTGTGTACAATACAGAACCGCCAATGTGATAAACAATTGCAAGCATTCAAGACAAATTTAAGACTCATGGTACCGTATGCGATGTTCGCAAGCGCAGATCTGGAAGACCTCGCACAGCAACCAGCCCCACGTCCTCGGCTATGGTTTTGGAACGTTTTGAGCACTCACTGCAGAAATCTACAACGCAATGTGCACGTGAGCCTGGGATTAGCAGAACCAACATACGTCGATGATGAATATGGTTTAAAGGGCGCAAAACAGCTAAGGCCAATAGCGTCCAGACACACTAAAATACTGTGCCAAGAGTAAAATAAACAATACATTGAGCAATGAATATAAAAACCCCATAACAAACAACAATGGTACAATGGTCAACAAAGAAGAAATGACTGGTATTAAAACGCATTAGCAACAGCTGGAAACACAACAGTCTTATAATGGTATAAAAAGCCGGATATATAAAATGATAGAAAATCATGCCATGCTCCAAAAACCACAAACACGAATAAAATGGAGCACTCGCTCAACAGCGATCACATCATCTGCAAGAACTTCCTCAAGAGAGGAGGGCACAGCTAGGCTAGGGAACGTCTAAAAGACGCGAGATGATGGCATTCATGTAAAATGAGACGCACCGTAAAAGGGTGGTCACAATTAAGACATGACGGAGCTGGTTTACCTTTAAAAAGGTGATGGTGACTAAAACGGCTATGCCCAATTCGTAAACGTGTTAAAATTACTTCTTCGCGACGAACTGTGCGAGAAGATGACCAAATAAAAGGGGCTGATTTACATTGTCGATGTTTATTATCTTTCACCAAATTCCACTCCTACGTCAGCGTCCAGTACGCCTGGACGTATAACATGCTTAAAATCCCGAGTAAAAACGTTGCTCAAACGCAACTGGGTCTAAAAGGGCGGATTTCGCTGTGACATCTGCGGCCTCATTGCCTGTAAGTCCCACATGTCCAGGTACCCATGGCAGTGTCACGCTGACGCTAGCGTCAACAAGCGTGAACACTACATCCTGCATCTTTTGTACAAGAGGGTGAATTGTATGGATTTTTAAAAGATAAAAGGGGCAATGTCCCCCAGGCGCTGTCCAGAAACAAATAACACAAAACCAGATAAATACCATAAAGCTCCGCAATAAAATAGATGTCGCAGCGCGAAGACCAAACGTTAAACTACCTCCATTAAAAGCAAAGGCACATCCTACACCTGTGTCAGATTTCGAGCCGTCGGTATAAATTAAATTGCATCTAGCAAAGGAAGAGACGATCTCACTAAAATGGGGACAAATAATAGGTGCTGCGGTCGAAGACTTAGGACAGGACATAAGCCCAAGATGAACGGGGGCCTCTGCTAAAACCTAAGGGGGAGAAGAAGTTTCCCTGGCTAAGAAAAAAGCAGGTTACTCTACGTCCAAAGTCCTTAACAACTCCCGAAAAAGAAAGCTAGCAGGCCTATGGGTAAAAGACCGAGCAGCGTAAAAAGGAACGAGCGACACATTAAAAAAACACTCATTGGTGGGATGTCGAGGTTGCGCAGCTAATCGGCAACCATAAGCACCAAGTAAAAGATCCCTACGACAATACCACGTAGGTTCTCCAGGCTCCGCACATATGCTGGACACAGGACTCGTTGGGAATGCTCCAATGGCGACACGGATGACCCGGTGATGCATGCGGTTGCGGCGACGAAGACTGAGGTCGCGCGGAGCCATAAACTACAGAACCATAATCTAAATTGGACCGGATTAGAGAACGGTATAAACGTAAAAGAACCATTGTGGATTTGATTTATTCACGGATGCTCTTTAACATCTTACGTCATCAGCGTCCTATTCTATTCAGGGCGTGAAACGACCAACAAATTTTACTCAGAGGCCTCTTCTTTCAGGCTTGAGGTTCTATTTCATGGCGTAAATGTACGACACGTAGACCCACGGCTTTACTTCCCTTCCGAAGAAAGCCATAATTAGTATTTTTACACCGGAAAAAATCCATCAATCCTGGCCGGGTTTGAACCTGCGATCTTGGGTTTAGAAGGCAAGTATGGTTTCCACTACACCACCAAGACCGACTAAAAGAACCGTCCGTCACCTCGCCAGGATGTGCCACTTAAAACACATAAAAGACAAAGAGAACGTTCACACTTGCCTCTGAGTGTCGCTATATGTATTGACCAACATAATTTCCTATCAAATACCAAGCCAAGGAACCTGGCTTCGTCTGCGAAAGCAAGAGTTTCTGGGCCAAGATGGAGAGATGGTGAAGGATAATCCTTACGACACCAGAAATCTCTGCAGAGAAACGGAATCCGTAGTTTACACTCCAAGCATAAAGGCGGTTTAAACAGCATTGGAGGCGGCGTTCCAGAAGACAAGTTCTCCGAGAGGAAAGAAAGATGGCAAAGTCGTCGACAAACAGCGACGAATGGGTTCCTGGCGGTAAACACTTTGTGATGGAATTGATAGCGATGGAAAGCAGTGTGACATTAAGTACGGAGCCCCGAGGCACACCGAATATAAAACTGCACCCACGCGAACATAAAAACCCGATCTTTCATAAACTGCTGAATAAAAACAGACATCCGACCAAATATACGCCATTGATGAAGCGTACGAAGGATATCGCTCCTCCAACAGGTATCATAAAGCTTTACCAGATCAAAGAACAGGGCGATCGTTTGGCACTTCCGTACAAATCCGTCCGTAACATGGGTGGCACATGACGGTCGACCGAGGAGCGATGGCGACGAAAGCCGCAATGGACGTTCATCAATAAGTGCCTTGACTCTAACCACCACATAAGCATCTCGTTAATCATACGCTTCATCATCTTGCAAACGCAACTGGTGAGGGATATCGGAGGGCAACTGGAAGGAAGGTGTGCGTCCTTTCCAGGCTTAGGTATAGAAACGACGGTGACCACTCGCTAAGAGCTCGGAAATGTGCCGTTACACCAAAATAGGGTTAAAAAAAACCTGAAACAAAAAAGCTTTACCTTCTGTTGACAAATGCTACAGCATAGCAACATGAATGCCATCTGGACCTGGTGCGTAATGCCGAGAGGCAGAAAGGGCATGTCCAATTCTCTGGCAGTAAAAGGGACATGTAGCACTCCAGATTGTCAGAGGCAAAGGAGAACCCTCTGGACTCTACCCGCTCCTTAATGTGCGAAACGCAGGAGAATCAGCGGAGCTTGAAACATCAGCAAAAGTACGCCCTAAAGTATTCACGACATCAATAGGAGTGGTAAGTATACGGATTTGTACCTAAAGGCCAGGTATAGGCGTAAATCCCTGTTTGCCTGCAACGCGACTTAACTGATGCCAAACAACAGACAAAGGCGTTATGCGGTTAAAGGATGAGGCGAAAGCAACCCAACACGCCTTTTTGCTATTCTTAATAATTCGATGGCATTTGGCGCACAGTTGTTCCAAATGAAGCATGTTTTCCAACGTAGGGTGGCGACGGAAAACTCGTAAAGCACCTCGGCGTGCACGCAATGCGTCCCGACATTCATCGAATCACCAAGGAAACAGAAAGAGTCTGGGGTGGGAAGACGTCCGGGGAATAGGTTGCGTCGGGTTTACTAAGCCCTGGGTCCAGGGGTGTACACAGGGTGGGAAGACGTCCGGGGAATAGTCCGATCTGCGACTGTAATGATGACCGTTTCGGAGTACTCGATCTCGGCGTCGATGAATGGAAACTCACAACCTGAAAAGACGGCCAAAGAACGGAACAGATGCCAATTTGTTTTTTCAGTAACCCACTTTGGCGCGCGCTGTGAATGTACGTGTGAAGACAGGATGTATATCTCACACGGAAAGTAGTCACTTGAGTATGCATCTGAGATGACGTTCCAAGTAAAAAGTACAGCAAGTGAGGCGGAACAAAAGGATAATTCAAGATGTGAAAAACTATGGGTACTGTCAGAAAGAAAAGAAGGTTGACAAGTATTGAGCAGAATGTGATTGTGGCGGTCTAAAAAGTCTGCTAACATGCTATCCCTGTACATTCCGTGTTTGAACCCTATAGGGATGCTCATTAAAATCCCCCGAAAGTAGGATTGGGAATGGTAGCCGAGATAAAAGATAATCTAGATCAACCGCTGCCACATTAGCAGACGGAGGCATGTAAATAGTGCAGAGTGAAAAAATAAGGCCACAAAAGTGAAGTGTAGGTGCAGTATCCTGTATAGGAGTCTGCAGGTTTAATGAAGTACTGTACACGTCATCTCTGATGAGAATTAAAACTCCGCCATGCGCGGGAGTGCCATTTTCGGGAGGAAGGTCAAATCTCACCGAAGAGTAACCGCGAAAGGTGAACGAATCCAGTGGTCGGAGTTTGGTCTCTTGAAGACACACAAGAGGAGAGTCAGTCGATCGTAAAAGTAACTCCAGGTCAGGTCTTCGACTGCGGAGTCTACGCACATTCCACGAAAGGATAGCCATTGTTAAAATGAGATAAAATAAATAAAAAATACCACCCTGCAAATCCTGCTCCGCGACTTCCCCAGAGGGAGAGCTCTCCCGCTGAGAGGTATCCACCGATTGGATGTAGGTGACGGCAACCACATAGCGGGCTTGCTCCTATCATGGAAGCTGGACCTCTGAGGAGAAGGGCTCTTCTTCTTCTCAACAGAAGTGGACGATTTTAAAAAGTCAGTCCTCGTGTAGCTCGTCTTGAACATAATTTCAGGGGCATTGAAAACTGCCGGTTTAGGCTTCTCGATAGGGCGTTTTGGAGAACTTGGTGCATTTAGGAACCCGTGTGAAAACAAGGTCACAGATCTGCGAAATGCTATCGCACTTCTTGACCGCTGAAGAAGCTGCTGCGCTGTATGTATCGGCCTTAGGCACAACAGGTTGGCGATATTGGTATCGCTTCCGGGCCTCAGTAAAGGAAAGCTTTTCCTTTAATCGGATTTCCTGAATACAGCGCTCCTCTCTAAAACGACGGCAGTCGCGGGAGGAGACCGGATGATCTCCGCGGCAGTTGACGCAGACGGGACGGGTGTACATGTTCCATCATAACTTCCTTGACCGCAGGTTGCATAGATGGAAATAGCACTCTTACAGGATATGCGAGTGTGTCCAAAGCGTTGACACTGAAAACATAGCAACGGGCTCGGGATATACGGGTGGACTTCAATCACCTCGTAGCCCGCTTTAATCCTCTGCGGTAATTCTAACTTGGTAAATATCAGGAAAAGAGTATGAGTCAGCTGTGATTACCCCTCTTTTCTTGCCTGCACACGATAAACAGCTGTAACCCCTTGATCTTCCAGACAACTCTGGAATTCCAGGTCGGACATTCCGTCTAGTACGTTAGTGGAAATAACATTTCGCGACGAATTTAGAGTTCGATGCTGCTCAACACGAATGGGATAACTATGGAAAATTGTCGCCTCGAGCAATGAGTTACTCTATTATGGTCCAAGTGTCTCCACCAAAAGAGAACCATTACGTAGACGGGTACAGGACTTAACCGGTCCAGCTATGGTGTCAATGCCCTTTTGAATTATAAAGTGGCTTAACTTTCTGAAAGACTGACCTTCCTTAGTGCGGCTGATAACTAAGTAATGAGAAAAGGGCTTCTCGATTACTTCTCTTGCGTCCACTCTTTTACGTTTCATTTGTGAGTAGTTATTATCTTGTACCATAGCAAACTTATCCTCCATCAGTGCAACTGTCTCCGATGACAGGCTGCTTCCTGGGCGCCACCCTGGCTTAGGTGACCATCATGGCTTGAACATAGTTACCTCAGGATTAAACCATCCCAGATCCAGACAGAGGTGCCCTATTGCCTACAGGAAGTTTACAGCTCTTGCAATAGCCCCTCCCTGGGCCTGGCCTTTACCAGGGGATATGCTCCTGTACTACACGATAACCCAGTGCTGGGAGTTACGCCATTACCCAGTCACTTTTTACCCTGTCAAACACTGGGGCACCCATCAGACAAAGAATAGGGAAGTAGGATGAATAAAATGTAAATAGAGGCAAAATAAAAATGAGCCAAACACACTAAGTGTGGACCTGAGGCAGCAGCTCCGGTGCCTCGGGTATGCTAAGCCCCATATCCAAAAGTGGGCCCCTGAGGGACCAGCATGCATCGTATTATTAAAACAGCAAAGTTGAAAGTTTTCATCCCAAGACCTTTGCATGCATTAAATGAAGATGACTCTGATTGGAAAATGCAGTAATGTGAGTGGCTTCGGAACATGGTGCAAGAGGATAAGGCCTTTGTAGGGAAAGTTGTTTGGTCCGATGAGGCAAAATATAAATATAACGGAACTGTTAACTGGCATAACTGTGTCTACTGGTGTGCAAACAATCCACACGTTATTTTGGAAAAGGGTATTAATTTACCTGGAGTTAATGTTTGGTGTGGCTTGTTATCTAGGGGCCTAATTGGGCCATTCTTTTTTGAAGGAACAGTATTTGGCCCAATGTACCTGAATATTATATGCACATTCGCCTCACCTGTCATTCATACACACTATGGAAATGAGGAATTTTACTTCCAACAGGATGGTGTGCCACCACATTACTGCCGAGATGTATGTGCATACCTTGATGATCTTCCAAGGCACTAGATAGGATGAACAGGTCCAATTGAGTTTCCACCACATTCTCCGGATCTAACTCATTGGATTTCTACCTATGGGGAACCCTTAAGGATGTTGTATACCATAGAAAATCAGCTACAATTGCAGCACTTAAGGAAGAAATTGATGCAATTATGCACGTGTCAATCCTGTAGACCAGATTATGATATTTGGAGTGCTTACTACTGAGCATAGCTTGAAACGTAGCACCTACTGAAATGTCTATTCTTTTGTATTTATAACAGAGACCAGCACTGATTCTTTTTTGAAAAATATCACTGTTTATGGTTTATGATTATCATACTGTTTGCAAAACATGCATGCTACTTTATAAAAACAGCTCTGGATAGAAAGAAATTGTTCTTTTCTCTGTGTGCATGCATGTTTTTTTTTTTTTAATCTTCTTTATTTACTGCATGCTCCATTACTATAATATTAGTAATACTACATACATTGCTATCATTTCATTGTTACATGTTATACTTAATACTATTTCTTTACACTGTTACATTCTTATTCTAACCTAATAGTTATATTTTTAACATTGTTGAAATTGGTACTATATGTAAATTAATACCTTTACATTCACATTCTTAGTCAAGTAGATGGTTATGTTATTTATAAAATTTCAATGGTTATATTATTTGCAAATTAATACCAATGGTCATTTGTTTAAAATTTTCACCATTAAACCCCTTTTTCTAGCCTATTAGTCAATTTGTGTTAATTTGAAAACTGTCAAAATTGATAATGTTTACAAATTTTTTAAATTGTTTAATATATTTTAGAACAATTTCACTATTGTCTATTGGCCATCGCCTAGTTACTTTTGCTACATCTTTCTGGAATGTTTCTTGCTCTTTTTCAAGAATTTGCAATTCCACAAAATGTTTTCCACTCTTTGTGTACCTTCCAGACATATACATGATTTTTTTTTTGATTCGTTTATTTACGGATGCTCTTTAACACCACAGGTCATCAGCGTCCCATTCTATTCAGGACGTGAAATGGCTGATAAATTTTGCTCAGAGGCCTCTTCTTTCAGGTTTGAGGTTCTTTATCATGCCATAAATGTACGACATGCAACCCACAGGTTTACTTTCCTTCCAAAGGAAGCCATACTTACGATTTTTACGCCCGAAAAAAATCCATTGATCCTGGCCGGGTTTGAACCCACAATCTTGGATTTAGAAGAAAAGTATGGTTATCACTACTCACCAGGACCGACATATATACGATGAGTTCTCTGCTATTTTGAAGCGATAAAAATAGGCTCCAAATTTTTGATGTCTTGAGATGATTGCTGTAAAATTGAGGCTTAGAGGGATGTTAGTTTTTAGCCTTTTAGCTACAGTCGGAAAATTTGATTTTGTAATTGCTCCATTCATTGTCATTTGCCACTAAATTTCCCATATAAGCTGACGTTCTTCCCTTAATTCATTTCTTACTTCACATTTTGGAATGAGTTGATAATCCACTAGCAGGTCCTTGCTTTTCTCTGCTTCTTTTGAGAGTCGGTCAGCTATTTCATTTCTTTCATTGCCAAAGTGTGCTTTAACCCAAGTAAAATGTATTTACCAGTTTTCTCATTGGAGTGGTTTTAACATCTTCCTTATTCTTTTACAGAAATTACTATGTTTTGTGTGGTTGTTAATTAAATCTAGTGTAATTCTACTATCTATGTGGATTGCTGCTGTTTGCTTGTTAGAGGTTACATTGTCTATATTTTCTAATTGTTCCAGGGCTCTCAATATAGTGAACTACTCTACTCAATTATTTGAGCATTTTTGGTGCAGCTTATACCATAGTCGATGAACTGGTATATTGTTAATATATAGTATTATTCCTGCCCCTACACTTGCATTATTTTTGCTGCCATCAGTTTATGTATTCAGTGTATACTCTTTGTCATTATGTTTCTGCTCTATTTTAGGTATATCAGCAGAGGTGAGACCATCCACTGTATGGGGTTTCCCTGTCAAATATTTCTACCGTTTGTGCTCCATTTTTGATTGGTCTTCTCAGGATTCCTCTTGTGAAGTTATATAAGTTGGCGATTTCTTTAAGTGCTATCGTTTGGAATTAAACCTGATAATTTGATCATTTGAGCATTTTTGGTGCAGCTTGTACCATAGTCGATGAACTGTCATATTATTAATATACATTATTATTCCTGCCTGTACACCTGCATTGTTTGTGCTGCCATCAGTTTATGTATTATGTGTATACTCTTTGTCATTATGTTTCTGCTCTATTTTAGGTATATCAGCAGAGGTGAGGCCATCCACTGTATGGTGTTTCCCTGTCAAATATTTCTACCATTTGTTCATTTATGATTGGTCTGCTCTGGATTCCTCTTGTGAAGTTATATATGTTGGCGATTTCTGTAAGTGCTATCGTTACTAGAATTAAACCTGTAATAATGTAGAGAGCCTCATGTGGTGTTATCCTGAATGCCTTTGCTATTTTGATGTTTATAATTCTTTGTTTCCTTGCTTTGTAAGTCTGCTGTATAGCATTTATCCAGACAGGCGCCCCGTAAGAAAGAGGAGGAAGAATGGCTCCAGTGTATAATATTCTCAGCACATCAGATCATAGCTCCCATTTTATTTTGAAAGTCCTGGAAAGAGAATGTATGAGTTTGGTACATTTCTGGATTACATAGTCTATGTGCTGTTAAATTTCAGCCTATTGTCAAAGATCACTCCAAGGTAATTTATAGAATTAACTTGTACTACTTTTCTCTGTGCGCGCATGTATGTGCATGTTTGCTTTCATGTAACATATTTTCTGTTTGTTTCTTTTATACACTAACATATTGATTAATTGCAATGACCAATATACACAACCAAGATATGATCAGAGTGCTATAATGCTTAAAATATTGAACATGCAACACATCAAGTAATCCTACAATCTTAAGTTTTTTGAAAAGTACTATAAAAAAACACCAATAACTTCCGATGTTACAGTGCCATTGAAATTAGTAGTGTTAATATTATGGTCCATTCTACCAATCAGAACTTAACTCAAGATGAAACTGCAGGCAGATTGGAAACTGATAGTCTTGTTCAAGTAATCCAGGAATCTTAGTGATAGAATTAAATAATTTTAATGGAAGTTTGATGTAAATGGAAGAAACACCAATTAAAAAGAAAACAAATTATCAGAGAAAAAGTATCCCGAACAGATATTGCAGAAAGTAAAATGGATGCCTAAAGAAACTGTTTTTTGTGTTACAGAAAAGAAACCAAACAAAAAGAATATATATGGCTTAATTACTAGGCAAACAGTGTGTTAGAAATACTAATGACAGAAATGTTAAAATTAAGAGTTTTAGCTATCTCGGAAAACTGGCCATATAATAAAATATGGGAACACTTTGATGCATTGAATCACATGATTAGTGTTGTTAAGAACCTAGCTGCAGAGGGACAAATTCCCTCAATGCCAGAAACTAGAAGTGAAAAATCTTTAGACATACTCATAATAATGTAAAGTTGGACACAAAGTAGACAAAAGACTGCTGCTGTTTGAAAGAAAAATTAGTCTTTTAAGAATAAACATCCAAAATATAAAAATTAGTTTTTCAAAACATTGTTACCCAAGACCAAAATATAGCATACTTCCTAGATTCAGTCTGTCGTGTGTGTGCGTGTCTGCTTATCATGAAAATGTAAAGTTGCTAATTGATGGTGGAAATACCCCAAAGTTTAAAGCCTGTTTAGACCAGCTCTTGAAAATTACAAAGATTTATACATTATGGGTAACCTTGGATCCTCTGATTGTTATTTCAAAAGTGTCAAAATTGCCCATCAACAGCAGATTATGTCAGTCCTGGTGGTGTAGTGGTTACCATACTTGCCTCCTATACCCAAGATCGCGGGTTCGAACCCGGCCAGGACCGATGGATTTTTTCGGGTGTAAAAATCCTAAGTATGGGGCTTCCTTCGGAAGGGAAGTAAAGCCATGGGTCCCATGTCGTACATTTACGGCACGAAAAAGAACCTCAAGCCTGAAAGAGAGGCCTCTGAGCAAAATTTGTCGGCCCTTTCACGCCCTGAGTTGAATGGGATGCTGATGACCTGAGATGTTAAAGAGCGTCCATAAATAAATCAATCCCCCCCCCCAAAAAAAAAAGATTTAATGCAATATAATAGAAAGCATTTAAAACAGAAATATAAATGTAGTCCATTACAAACAGTAGGTAATTGCTGACTGAACTAATTTAGAAATGTTGCAGTGTTCAGTTTATGAATTTTTAGCTTTTGGCCAAGTTCATGCATTTATTGCTCATCAGCAAGCTACATTTCTGGTAGAGAAAAATTACGTTCTCCAGAATAGTGAATGCCTTATAGTTTACAATTTTTTAGAAAATTATACCTGTGTGCTTTAAAATTCAGTACAAGTTGTCCTCTACTATATAAATCAGACCACAATCCATCCCTTTGTTACATATTTCAAAGACAGAAAAGAACTAAAGCATAAAAATTTAGTATCAATTTTATAGTATCTTATACATGATACAATTGCCTTTCCTATGATAATTAATACATTTTCTGAAGAACAAATAGACAATGTACAAAGAGTTAAATATTCTTCTGATGGGGAAAATGTGCAATATAAGGGGAAAAAAAAAATGTCATGAATCTATGTAACCATGAAGATTTCAATGTAAATGCTGAATAACACATTTTTTAACTTCCCTGGAAAGAGCCATTGGATAAAGTGAATACAAAGTAGATGATGCTACCACTTATGTATTTTTATCTTTTGGTGTGAATAAAAGTATCAACTACCCCCCCCCTATAGTTGTAACTTTGTTTTTCCACATCAGTATAACTTCATTTTTGACATGAATAAAGCAAAGATACAACTAGTTAGGTATGGCTACAACTTCATTATTATGGAGTCTAAGGGAGGGCACACTCCACTCCAGCTATGCCTGCCAACAGTTGATAGCATTCAACATGGTGATGTTAATGCATGGGAGGGAGAGGAAAAAAATGTGGTGAAAGAAGAGTTATGAGTAGGTGTAATGAGCTAATGCATTTTGAAACTGAAAGTATTGACTTTTTAACATATCTGGATATGACGGCGCTTCTTCCTTGCTTTTTGATTCTCGTTATGGTATATCTCCCTGGCTGTTCACACCATTCAAGCCTATGCTTATGCATGTCTAGATGTATTGTCAGAATGGTGCGAAATCAAATACTACATTTATCTCTTAACATTGACACTTCTTTTTCAATGCAAACTTCTGCTCCCATCCCACCAAAAAACATGGTGAGAGTAAGGGATCATGCAAAACAGATCACACTGTAAGAAGTTACTACTAGACCATAATTATATCTCCAGTATTTCTGGATACCACTTCTCTCAAGGTAGTTATAACTACCTAGTTTTAGCATTTGTTTGTTCACTTGGATTTGCTTAAAGCTATTACTACACCATAGAGTCTGCTGTATAGTTGCTTCGTTTTATTCACTCCAATCATTGTGTTGCATTTGGTGGAACTATAAAATGATTGGCAACAAAAGCAGACCTTTGACTTATTAGAACCCTATTACAACACCAAGAACACTTTTTGAGTGAACTGAAAAAAATATTAGTGGAATTAATTTTTGAGACAAATGATTACTATAAAGCTGTATAGTTGCTTCGTTTTATTCACTCCACTCATTGTGTTGCATTTGGTGGAACTACAAAATGATTGGCAACAAAAGCAGACCTTTGACTTATTAGAACCCTATTACAACACCAAGAACATTTTTTGAGTGAACTGAAAAAAATATTAGTGGAATTAATTTTTGTGACAAATGATTACTATAAAACAAATGTAACTTACTACAACCTTATTATGAGAAGACAGAACGAATAGGTAGCTTGAGAACACTTTACACTTCATTCCAGTGAAGCACTGGTTAAAATTAAAATAAACATTGTTTTATTTGAATTACTTAAATAGCCTAGCACTTCAGTTTTCCATTTGATTTTTTGTATTTTAGTTAATTTTCTGGAATTTTATGTTAATAATTGTGCATAAAATAAGTGTTAATATTTTTCTTCAGTTGATTTATTGTGTATATTTGTTTAACATACAGACATTGTGTGTACCCATGCATCCACACAGTGCGGTGCAGACTTGGAGTGAAGCTCCTACTCAAACGCTGGCACCTGACTTGGAAAACTGATTTGTTGCAAATAATCCATTTATGTTTACCTTGTTCTGAAATTCAGTATGCAATAGTGTAGAGAGAAGGGAATGCTATGATAAATTTTAGAATTTGAAAAATTAGAGTGCACTTTATAAAAAGGGCATAATAATATAATGATGTCAAGATTAATAGAGGATGTGAAAAGTAAACTAGCTAACAATATGTCAGTAGCTGCAGTATTCATAGATTTTCAAACAGCATTTGATCTAGTATGGAAAGAGATGTTAGTTAAAAAATTAATACAAATGAATTGCACAAAAAATATAATTAGATGGAATAGAAGATTCCTACAGCAAAGATGGATTGCAGTTAAATGGAAGAATACATTATCCAAATACACCCAACTCAAAACCGGAGTGGCACAGGGTGCAGTATCTAGTCCGTTATTATTTAATATATATATTAACGATGTGCCAAAGACTATAAAACAAACTGGAACAAAAAGTGCAATGTATGCAGATGATGTAGTTATATGGTCAGCTGAAAAAAACGATAATGTATATATCAGAATAAAAGAAAAAATTAAAAATGTCTTAGATAAACTAGCAAATTGGGAAAAATTAAATAATATGACCATTAATGCAGCCAAAACTAAACATCAAGTCTACACTATGAAACACTTTGATGAAAGGGAAAAAAACTTAACACTTGAAATTAACGGAAGTCAAATAGAATATGTAGAAGAAATCAAATATTTGGGAATAGCATTGGACAGGAAATTAAAAATGAAAGACCATGTACAAAATATCACACAAAAAGCCATAAAACGAAGTAACATTATGAAAAGATTAGCTGGATCTAAATGGGGCAGCTCAATGGAAGTTTTAAATAAAACATATAATGGATATATAAAACCAGTACTAAAACATGGATGTGAGCTACTATTAACAGCAACAGAAGAAAAAATTAATAAGATTGAGAAATGACAAAATCAATGTTTAACATTGATAACAGGTGCCATAAAAACACCACCAATAAATGCACTTCTGGGTGGAACGAATAATAATCCAATGAAAACCAGCATTGAAACACAAGTGGCACAATTATACATAAAATTAAAAACAAACCCAAGTAAACATAAATGGTTTCATCAACTACCCAAAGAACACAAACTAAAAACACAGATCACAAATAAAGCTTACTTAGAGAAGAATTACAATTATTTAAACCTGGCAGAGAAGAACGTCCCATATACCTCAAGAACTAATCCAATGGATTATATTAAGCTAGTAACAGATAAAAAACTGACAGAGCTATTAAATAAACAAGAAGACTCAACAGAGGTATGCAGAACTATAGCACTTGAACATTTACACAACCAATTCCCCGAAACAGGGTGGCTTAGAATTTACACAAATGGATCTGCAGACAAACAGAGAAATAATGTTGGAGGTGGTACATATTGTAAATATTTCTCACATTATTTCACACTGCCTAGACAATCCACAAGTTATGAGGGTGAAATGGTGGCAATACAATGAGTGTTGGAACAGATATACCATAGGACTGATATAAAAGAAAATAAAGTAGTGATTCTTACAGATTCAGCTTCAGCTATACAAGCTATAGAATGATATGATAGTTCATATGAATCTTACAATGTAAGGGGACTTGAGATCTTATTATAGATTACTCCAAACAAAATTTCAACAAATAATACTACTGTGGATACCAGCACATGTGGGAGTGATAGGTAATGAGAATGCAGACTTTCTGGCCAAATAGGGGGCACTGCTATATTCAAAACCAATAAAGCCCTGTGGATTAAAAGTAAAATTAAAAAATATCAAAACGACCATAGAACAAAAATATCAACATAATATTCAAGTGGAAATATGTAATAAAAATT
Organism: Metallyticus violacea; assembly: GCA_030762175.1. NCBI lineage: Eukaryota > Metazoa > Arthropoda > Insecta > Mantodea > Metallyticidae > Metallyticus > Metallyticus violacea. The sequence continues at coordinate 67,127,295 of CM060846.1, forward strand.
ATTCCAATATAAAAGAAACAGTACAAAAAATAAAAAAATCTATCAAGGAAGGAAGGCAGTTGCTCATTTTAGACTGGCAACTGGACATGATTGTCTGGTGGAACATCTACACAGATTTGGTTTTATGAATGATAACCCATGTAAGATCTATAATACTGACAAGATTCTAAACCGAGAACATCTATTGGAATGCACAGAAATGAGGAAAGCTGCACCTGACTGGAAAATACACAAATTATATTGGCTGGCCAGGGAAAAATTGATGGATCAAAATCCTGCACATTAGATCAACAACAAAATAATAATAATAATAATAATAATAATAATGATGATGATAATAATAAAATAAATAAATAATAATAATAATAATAATAATAATAATAATAATAATAACTTCTTTAAAATAGTATAATACATTAATTTTTATGTAATCTTAGAACAAATATGATAAAAGCATGTCTTTTAAATTCTAACATGAGGCAAACTTGAATTAATTTTGTTAGTTAAAAGTGGAGATATCCCCATTTTAATATAAATGCATGTGCAATTACCTAAATTTTATTTTTGAATAACTGCAAAAATAATCAAATTTTATGAAAATAAAATACACATATATGCTAATTTCACTCATTGATATAATTAAAATGTTTAATAAAATTCCTAAAAATGAAAGTTAAATTTCCTTTTAATTTGTCCAGTTTGGAATGGAATGATTAATATGTTGAATAGGACTGATTTACGTAAACAAGTACATCTAATATGCTTAAGAAAACTTGTTTATGGAGTAGTATACTATTTTTGTACAAACTGCTACTAAATACTCCACATTAAATACTGCTAATCTTTAATTTTAACACTGCTTGACATAAAAGAAGATTACAAACTTAATTATTTCAAGATATATATATGGGGGGGGGGGAGAGCTGATACAGGGCTTTCTCCTAAAAAAACTATCCTGCACTTTCAGTGTTTTGAATCCCATTACCCAGCCACCAAGAATTACACACTGCACAGGCAGGATAGTTTTTATTTAAAAGCTCTGTATAATGCCTTAATTAAATGTACAGAACAGTTGATTAGGCCACATGGTTGCACATATCTTCAAAATATGAAATATAGGTTAACAGTTAATTTAAGCAATATGCTTGCTGCACAACCATCTCACCCCTAAATTCTACATATTATACTGTTCTGATTCCCTCATAAGCCATGAATTTAAAAGATTAAATTCAATAATAAAATAAAATTGTGTACACCCAAGATTAAGGGCAAGAAATCTTATCAATCTCTAAACAGGCAAGTATTTAGTTCCAGATAATGTAGAGAATTTGATGTATTATATTGCTGTTAATATTTAATTTTCTGATAAAAACAATTCAATGAAAACACTCCTTGAGCTTTGAGCTCTCATGACAAAACTCAAAGATAATAAGCAGATTTAGAAAACAGATGCAATGAATGCAATGAACAAAACAGTGAGCTGTTGCTTAAATGGACTTCACAAAATGTAAAATTATGATACAATATTTTTAAATATTAAAGGGAAAGCTCTACCAATTTAGCAATGTTAGTTATCCTTTCACCATCAGCCATTTAGATGCTCCTTTACTCCCACACATCAGCCAATTCTTATTTGAATCCCAATTATGGATTTAAATTTTAGATGGTCCTCAATGTGCAATTACTCTTGTTATTTTCCAAGATATTTTATTAAAATGAATATCAGATATTGCCTTAAATTCAAACTATAAAATAATACATATTTTAGGTAAATATAAACTTTTTCTTCATTTTAGTGTAAACCTATTTTTATTAATTTTCCAACACACAAGCATGTGCATGCACACACGCACGCACGCACACACACACACCTGACTTTGCATGGAGCTAATGTGAATAATGAAACTGTTTAGTTGGAGTTTCATTTCTGCTCTGATTGTACTGCATGCAAATTAGCTAATTAGGCACACTCAGCTTCATAGCTGCCTCATAACAGACAGCAGAGCTTCAGAATGAATTATTCATGTCAGGATTTTGTCATTTATTGCAGACTAAGATCTAAATATAAGCTAGCAATTAGACCTAATAAAATCATACATAAGTGTTAATGTGACAAAGAAATAAATGAATAGCTCTTTTCAAAGCCTTAAGGTGGATTGTCCCAATGGGATTCAAATCTCCCATTCATGAGTCCATGCCTGAACAACTTTGACTACCCTTGTTAGTCAAGCCAAATGTTGATGCCATAGTGGGAAATTGATTGCAGTTTTTTTTAATTTTCAAAATATTCCACAGCTAACATTAATCTTCTGCTAAATCAGAAGCATAGGCAAATAGGAGCTGCTTGTTAATGCAGCATTGCAATAAGATGGCTACAGTTTAGGAGCATGTAAACAAAACTATGTTGTATATGTATGATATAAATTATACAGTATATTACACCTGACAATGGTCCTTATTCATAATATGGTACATTTATCCCACATACTATGTAATATACCATATACTGTGATAAAGCAATGTAGGACATGTATATGAAAATCAATGTAACTAATAGCTGTGCATAGAACTCTTCCATTCATTAAGATGATAGGGTTAATACAGAAATGTACATGGTATTATTATTTTGTTTTTATTTTTGTGCATTAAATTTACTAATGTAACTTAGCTCTAATTGCTTGTAGCACACTAATCATTACCTTGACCATGGCGTATACATAACTCTCTGGACCCGTAAACTCAGTGGGATCCTTCACTTTAACGAGCACAATGAAGTACAAATAGTGCCACATATTATGCTCACACTTAATGTGCTCATCAAAGCTTACAGTTTTGTTGTCAAATGCTGTTCTGTTCAAACCTGTGGAGAAAAAATCCATTATTACTTCAGCAAATTTTAAATCTAAGCTAGACTCTATTTTCTGGTAGCCTACGTTTTTCACTCATATATGACATAGGTTCTTACCATACACAAAAGCAGGGTGTGCAGGTAAATAAATTCTGCTTGAATCACTTGGCCAGCGAAAGTTCTTAGGCAAGATTTTCCCTGCTTTTCATTTGGGACTACTGTCAATGTTTCTGATTCACGAGTTGTATATTGCGAATATTAGAAAGTTGAACAAGGCAAGGAAAATGAAACACCATTGGCTGGAATTGAATCCTGTATCTTCACCTTAATACAGTTTGATTTCCTACCTTTGTCTTGAAAGATTCAAGAATGTGGGTTCAAACATGGCTAGGGTCAAAGGGTTTTTAGAGCATAAAAATCCACAGTATCACTTTCTTCAAAAGGGAAGTAAAGCCATTGGTCCCATGTTGTAGATTTATGGCACATAAAAGAATGTTGTTCTGAAAGAGGAGACCTCTGACCAAACTTTATTGGCCATTTCATGTCCTGAATTGAATGAGATGCTAATGACCGTAAATGTTTAAATAAACATGTTGATGATGATGATGATGATTATTATTCACTAAAAAGGCTTATATGAAAAAAAAAAAATTCAATCTGAGAATATCATTCATTCTTCGACAAATATAAATTCACTACATTAAGGACAAGAGCAATTAATGCATTATCCTCTTCTTACTATGCAGTAGACTGAAAGGTCTTTGTGTAGATACCTGCATTTGCTTGCACATTTATTCATTTTTTTCAGTATATGTGATAAATTAATATTGGCATGAATAAGTCCACAATCCATTAGCATTTAATGTGCATTCTCCATAGTGAAGGAAAAAATCTTGAAAAATGTTATGGAGATAACCTATCAAGCCAGTAATTGCACTTGGAATTGCCAGCTGACAAGCAGACACTTAATGCCTCAGTAGTAGTACATGATAAATAAGAATGAATTAATTCTTGCATTCCAAGCAATATTGCCTTAAAATAAAAAGTATTTACAGTGCAGAGGGAAATTTGCTCCCCAGTGGAGCACCAACTGGAGTTAAAGCCAATAATACTCGTGTCAGTTATTCTGGTAGCATGAACTGTCCACCTCAAAACTGTCTACCCTTTACATATTGTTAGCTATATAATCCCCATTGAACAATGTGCTAATGACGAAGCTGTTGCCAACTGAAATACTTCTGCTAACAGCAGATCATCACTCAGCTGGGTGTGGAGTGACTTCCTTTATACTGTAGGACATATTCATTCTTTAAAGGAAATACAAAATCAATGCACGCTATAACCACTGTTAACAGACAAATGATAAGCTACAGTGGAGTATTCCTGGTTACACTAATCCACCAACAATCTACAATCCAAAACTTATGATAATGTTGACATTATCATAAAGGGAAAATTCCACTCCTGACTTAAGAGTAATGTTGCATTCAAAACTTCAAATCAAATAGTTTCCCAGCACTTTTCAAATCTCTGGTTCGGACATGTTACTTGGGTCAGGTATTTTTCCGAAGTTTTATCTTACCCTGAAAGGTAAATACCATGTAACATTAACTACTAAGGACTCTGGACTTATTTCCATCACCATTTCATCTATTCCATTCATAATCTCAAAATACTTTGACAGTAAGCATGGCATTAAACACTATTTTTAAAAAAAATGGTAATATGCCTTTCTGTAATATTCCAGGTTCCCCAACATAAGCTATACAAGCTATTCTTAGACTCTGAGCCATACCAAAAGTGTACGTTTCCATGTGAAATTGAATGGAAAATAAGAACTGTAAATGTTAATTGGAACTTGCATAGTCAAGCCAATAATACTGAAATCACTTTATGATTTAATCGAACTAAACGCTCTTATTGCTTCATTTACTTGTCTATAAATGTAGAACCGGTTTCACAAAATCTTGTTCGCATCGTCAGCTAAATGGTCGACTGCTGGATACTTTGTTATGCTATGGAATGTGTGTATTCTGCTCTGGTGGAGGTGTGATGAACTTAAATATTATGTTTTCATCCATGGGAATGTTGAAGTTTACTAAACTGTCTTTGTGTTTGTAAATGTAGATTTTTCCCCAGGTTGCTAATCCTTATACTGATTTTAATAATTTTCTCTTTTAATCTCTTCTGAGTTGGAATATTAGAACACTCTTTATGGTTTCACTTAAATGAGATTTACTCAGGACATATGTTTCGTGGATCTTTTATTCACATCATCAACTGTTCACGACTAACGCATCATTCATAGAAGTTGGGTTGGACTGGGTGGAATGATCCATTAGTCGTGAACAGTTGATGATGTGGATAAAAGATCCACGAAACATATGTCCTGAGTAGATCTCATTTAAGTGAAGCATTAAAGAGTGTTCTAATATCCCGACTCAGAAGAGATTATTAGTGCCTGTTTCACTGTGTTCGATTTCAAATTGAATTAATATTGAAATTTTCTCTTTATTCATTATGTTGTCATTTTCTGTCCAGAAATGAAATGTTGCTGCTGATTTCTCCATTTGCTTGTATTTTATGTTCCTGAAATGTTCTTTTAACTATGTGCCTATGTTTCTGTTTGTTTTTCCAATGCACATTTTTTTTCACATTCTGCACAACTTATTTTGTAAATATCTGCTTTTTTTCTCCAGTAGAATACTGTCATTAACATTGCCTATCAGGAGATTTTTAACATTAAATCTGTCTACAGATGCTAATCTGTTATTAAAATCTTTAAGAAAATTCTGAAATTTTTTCGTAGCCCATCATGGATGATGATATGCGAATTTTTTAAAAACTAGCTTATCTTTTTTTAATGAAAGTATTGTGGTTTTTGATAAGTTTTTGCCTGTTGAATTTCTGTACTTTTTTGTGTACTTATTCTTTTTAAAAACATTTTTAACTGCTGTTTTTTCTATTTGTTTGTATTCTTTGAAGTATTCTTCCTTGTTAATTTGTAGGTTAACTAGCCAGTGTGTTAAACTGTTGATAACTGCATGTTTGTGCATTGTGGGGTTGAAACCATCAGCTTTGATGTGGTTATCTACAAGTGTTTTTTCTACATATTCAAAATTACAGGTTTTCTTGATGCTTCATTATTTTGATGTCCAAGAATGGTAACATGTTATCTTTTTCTGTTTTGTGTGCAAATGATATCCTTCTATCTTGTATATTTGTATATTTAGGAGTTTTATGAAATCATCAATGAGTTTATTGTTTACTATGGCAAATATATTGTCAACATATCTGTACCATATTTTAAATATGTATGGGAATGCTGAGTTTATGTGTGTTTCAAATCTGCTAATGAATAGGTTAGCTAGAAATGGAGATATGGGGCTGCCCATAGTAAATCCTGATCTTGGTTTATAAAATTTGCTTTTGCCTTTGAAAGAAACTGCAAATTTTGGTGAGTTTAATATGTTCTTTTATGTATGCATCATTAATTCCACTTTTCTTAACCAATCCTGTAAATAAATTAGGAGTTTTTCTTTTGGTATGCTCTGAAATAGCAATTCTTAGGTCGACAGATATTAATGTGTCAAAATGTTATAATTTTAGGTCCTTAACTTTTTCTATTAACTGAAATGAATTATTTATGTTTTGAAATTTAGTTAGTGTCTTAAACCTATTAGCTGTCCATTTTGCTAAATAGTATGAAGGTGTATTGATATTGTTAATGATGGTCACATACCATTTCCAGCATTGTAAATTTTTGGCTAACCATATATTTTTGCTGTTGTACAGTTGTTCCATTTTATTTTATATTATGTTTGCTTTGGGATAACTGTTCATGATTTTAGAGCCTGGCTGACTGAATTAATGCATCCCCTCAATGGGTCAGAATGGATCTGAACATACTCTTTCTTAAATATAACATTTAATTTCCTGTCGGAACCAATACAGTGAAGTGACTATTATGTTCTTATTGAGTAATGCTTGCATTCTTGTATTATAATATTCTTTATCTAATATTACTATTCTGTTCCCTTTCTGGGCTTTTGTACAGACAACATCTTTATCATTTAATGATTTTATTGTGTTCCTATACGTCTTATTTACTGGTTTTTTCTTTATTTCTTTCAAAACATTTTCTGATTTTATCCTAATTATTTCTTTTTCTTTGTTGTTAATCCTTTAATAGCCACTTTTTTTTTTTGAGTAGTGTTTAATGCCCGTTTTCACTACTGAGGCACCACAGGCGGGAAATAGCCACTTCTAAATCTATCAAATAATCTTCTATTATATTGGAGTATTGGACACAAGCTTTTAGGCCTTTATTTAAAAATGCTAATTCTTCTTTCTTAACAGTTTCTTTTGATAGAATTTCCACATAATTCTGTTTAGGTTCCAGATTTTTCAATTTCTTAGGTTTTTGATTTATATTTTCAAACTTTTTTTTTGATTGCTTACTTTTTTGTTTACCAGATATTGTATATGATCTACAGCTACTCTGATTAATTTATCCCAAACTGTTTCCTAACCTATTTGAAATCTATGAGTATTTTTCATACAGTTTAAGATGTATATTTGAGAAACACAGGCACACAGTTAAAAGAACATTGCAAGAATATAAAAAAATACCAGCAAATGGAGAAATCAGCAGTAGCATTTCATTTCTGGATGGAAAACCACAACATAATGAACACAGCTAAATTATTAAAATCAATAAAAGGACTTACAGAATAAGAAACATGGGAAAAAATCTATATTTACAAATACAAACACAGTTTAATGAACTTCAACATTTCCATGAATGAAAACATAAACTTTAAGTTCATCACACTTCTACCAGAGCAGAATACACATTCCCACAGCATAACAAAGTGTTCAACAGTTAACCTTAACCATTTAGCTGACAATGCGGATAAGGGTTTATGAAACCTGCTCTACATTTATAGACAAGTAAGTGGAGCAATAAGAGTGTTTAGTTCAACTCAATATTATAATGATTTTGGTAATAAGAACAACTTTTATTAAGAACAACTGACCTCATTATTTTAATCTTAGTATATATATAACTTATAAAACAAAATTTATGTGAAATATGACATTTCTTTGTTCAACAGGTTTCATGAAAAAATTCACCAAAGTTACCATAACAAAGTTGCCTTCTTTGTAGAGACATAGCACTAAAACCCCTTAATATACACATCTGAAAAATAGCACATATTTAAAAATAAACTAATTTAGAAGACTGGAAGAAAATCTATTTCATGCATTTTTTAATGATTTCCCCACATTAGCAATGAAAAATAAATATATAGCAAATTGCAAATTATTAAGATCAATATGTTTTCAGATTTATAATATAATGTAAATGAGTATGTAAAAAAAAAAGGATTTAATACCTAGAAGCATAGTCTTGCTTAGGTAAGCTGTTATAATTATTGGTATACCTTTCAGGGCTACATTTTGTACTTGAACATTGCTATTTTTTTTCATTAAAATTTTTTGTTGCTCTAGTATGAGTTTTATGTAATCACACATTTTTCAAGCAGATGAACATTCTAAAAGATTTTTATGAATACTTTCATGCCTCTGAATTGAATTGGTTGAGCATTAGCAACTTTGTAATCTTAAAAGAAGTTAGGAACAGTGAAGTTGTTACATATACAAATGAGTCATATATGAAATGAGATGAGAGCGAATGCTCTTGAAACATGTTCTGAAGAATTAACCAGTTAGTGAAGTTTTAGTGTCACCTAATACAGACTCATTTGTATAATTAGCAACTTTGTTAAATTTTTCCGACAGATTTATGCAAATTGTTCACCATTAGTTCAGTAACGTGTGTGTGTGCGTGCGTGCGTGCGCGTGTTTTTTTTTTTTTTTTGTTTTTTTCTTCACAACTGACGTCCGTCTTACAAATCCTATCCAAGACCTGGCTTCTAGGGCACTCATGCTGTCTACTTAGATGAGGCAAAGCATTTGGCATTACTTTAGGTACAAGACATTAACCACTGAGGTGGTCTTGACTTGGTCAATTTAACTAAAGTAGCTCACGTTGCCACAGAAATTATAGTAACATTTTTATTCTCATCTATTCTTGTACTTTGGGAAAAGTTCCAAATAGGATCATTCATTCCTTTGAATGCCATCATTTTTAATATTTTTTGCAAAACAGACTTCCCCCCCCCCAAATAGTACATCTCAACTGTCACTCAACTGAATATCACTTGATTCTGAATATTGTAATCATAATTTAAGTTAGGGACACACTTTTCAGTGTTGTAGCTTAAATTTTCAGAATAATGCTTTTGGTGCTCATTAAGAGTGAATAGTTTTGTATAATAAAATATAACTGGTAAACTTAAGGGTCATCCATACAGTTGAAGAAAAACCACTGATAAAGTAGAAGGCTCAACTCTAGCAGATCCATCCTATGTACTTGTAGCTTAAATGCTACCCTAAACAACCAAATTACAGAGATGGTTAACAAATACCTAGAAATTTATCTGTTTTATCATACAAAAACTGAAAGTGAATTTACTTACCGCAGATGAAGCAACTGTTCTTTAAGATTTGTTCCTTCTGCTGCTTTTCACTTCTGAGATCAGCAAATGTGTCAATGATGACACCAAAAATGAGGTTCAACACAATAATAATAACAATGAAGAAGAAGAGAAGATCATAAACAACTCTGGCAACAAAGAGGGCTTCCTGGAATGAACCAAAAAAATATAATGAAGTTTGAACTTCAAGAACAGAAAATTTCATATAAGTACTATGCTACAACCTTTTAGTGATGTCAACTGCATTTTGTGCAATAGTCTTAACCTTAACTACCCCAGGACCATAATAAGGACAAATATATGGTACAGGTCTGCAAGACTTCTATTTATATTTTTTGTTAAAATGAAAAAATAAGTATATTTTATAATTTTGTCTGTTGGAGTTATGTCAATTAAAGAACATCTGAAAGTATTATGAACAATAACGTTGAAAAATATTCAAAATATTTTATATAAATTAATAACAGAAAATGAAACATTGAGCATAAAGAAAAGCTATACATTTTTACATTTATTTGCACGTTAACATAGTCACTTCAGAAACATTTTCTCAAACTATGTTATGCATTAACATACAGTTAAAATAGAGATACATATGTGTCAAATATTTTTCTTCTAGAAAGCTGCAAACTGTTGTTCTCAGCCTTATTTTTAAATTCCATCAACAATGGCTACAGAGTTTCACACAGTCACATACACATGCAAGCACATATGCACAAAAACACACACACAAATACAGAGAAAGAAACAATTTGATCTAATTCAGAGGTGGTTTTTATAAAGAAGAAGTAAAGAAAGACATAGTATGGTAATAACAAGCCATAAACAGCAATATTTTCCAAGAAGGTATTGATGCTGATCTCATGAGGTCATTTCTAACCCCGTTATCAAGATATTTTAGTATAAACAAGATGACATAATTAGATTGCATTATCCCATCATTTTGTTACTCAGCTGTCTCACTATGTATTAAGGCAACAGGCAAGTAACAATATAAGAAATTAAATAAAAGAAACATCTTTTATGTTCTGCCTTTAATGTTGCAAAATGATATAATACCTTTTTACAAAAGAAATTTAATGTAAATTTTATTAATGAATAATTCTTAATTGTGCACACAAAAATAGAGCACCTGATTATTAAAATATACTTACAAGTCTATTTATTGGTGCTATAGAAAACAAAGCATGTTTATTTAGAGGCTGCAAATAACATAAAAATGTGTACTTTTAGAAATAACTATACGCCTTAAACATTTGGACTTGTGTCTTTCTGTCTTGTTCTATATGTAGCTAATTGAATTTAAACTACATTTTTCGTATTACAGATCTTTGAAGAGTATAACTAATTAAATATTCATTGTAATTAGTGTTATGATGAAGAAAAAGTGGCTCTTTGTACACCTTGCTTCACTCACACTTCCTACCTCCCACCCTCATTACCAAACCTCAACATTACAAACTGCTGCTTGCACTGAAGTGCACATGTGCATGGCAGATCACAATTCCACCAATAACATTAGATGATCAAAACTGGGTTACAAATTTTCCTTTTTGGAGCATATGAAATCTATATAGTAAGATTCTTGTCAAATCCTAATAGTGATGAATTTTTATCTTGGTAGTTACTGCTGAAATAACAAGTAGGCAGTTCCCTTTTGCTTTTTTCTTATAATCTTTTGTGACATTGTGTAGCAAAAGAGGATCCTTTGCCATTGAAATACTAGCTGCTTCACTACTTTGGATAAAGTCTGGTTATTTGCATATGGACCTTGTGGCTGTTTACTAACATAGATTTTTATTAGTTGATATCATTGTATGATTCACTCTTAAAGCTTCACTTACTTTTCATAAATGTATGGAACTGGTTTTGAGAACATTTAATTCCCATCTTCAGCCAGGCTAAAGTTCAACTGTTGGATGATTCATTGAGCTGTAGGAATGTATATTCTGCTTTGGTGGCAGTGTGATAAACTTGTAGTTTATGTTTTCATCCCTGGCAATGTCGAAGTTCATTATGCTGTATTTGTAGATGTAGATTTTCTCCTAGGTTGCTAATCCCGTAGGTCCTTGTGCTGATTTTAATAATTTTGCTTTATTTATTATGTCGTGATTTTGTGTTCAAAAATGATATGCTACTGCTGATTTCTCTATTTGCACGATTTATTTATTTATTTATGGATGCTCTTTAACATCTCAGGTCATCAGCATCCCATTCAATTCAGGGCGTGAAACGGCCAACAAATTTTGCTCAGAGGCCTCTCTTTCAGGCTTGAGGTTCTTTTTCGTGCTGTAAATGTACGACACGGGACCTATGGCTTTACTTCCCTTCCGAAGGAAGCCATACTTAGGATTTTTACACCCGAAAAAATCCATCAGTCCTGGCCGGGTTCGAACCCGCGTTCTTGGGTGTAGGAGGCAAGTATGGTAACCACTACAAATAGATTTTTATGTTTGGTGGTCTAGTGGTAACCATACTTACCTTGAAAACCCAAGATTACAGCTTCAACTTCGGACAGGGTCAAAGGATTTTTCAGGCATAAAAATCCTAATTATGGCTTCCTTCGGAAGGGATCCAGTGTTGTAGATTTATAGGAGGGAAGGGGAAAAAAAGAAAGAAAGAAAAAAACCTCAAGCCTGAAAGAAGAAGCCTCTGAGCAAAATTTACTGGCTGTTTAATGCCCTAAATTGAATGGGACGCTGATGATCTGAGATGTTAAAGAACACCTGCAAATAAAACAAATAAAAAAAATATTTGGACATCTACTAAGGAGAAGTTTATTCCATACATGTACAGACAGAATGGACATTGGCCACAAAATCCCAACAGCATCTAATCTACAGTTGTGTATTCAATGACATTGAAGTTCTGCTTACAATTTTCAACAGAGAGAGGAAAAATTTCATGAATTAATTGAGATACTCGTGGTCTCTTGCCATCAAAGCATATTGCTCTTAATTGGCATGTACATCTCATAATTTCTATATTTTTTCTTATTTTCCATCCATTTTCATCTTGTACTGTCTTAAAATCTTCCTCTCCAAGATATCAATCATCTCCCAATTTACTAGACAGAGCCCATGTTTCACAGCCATCTGAAACTTTGTTGAGATATGATAGCACGGAAAACAGTGACTCCTGTATCATTATCTCTCAAGTATTTGTTGGTCCTGATGGCGTAGTGGCAACCATACGTGCCTTCTAAACCCAAGATCGTGGGTTCAAACCCGGCCAGGATCGATGGATTTTTTCGGGCGTAAAAATCCTAAGTATGGCTTCCTTTGAAAGGGAAGTAAAGCTGTGGGTTCCATGTCGTACATTTACGGCACAAAAAAAGAACCTCAAGCCTGAAAGAAGAGGCATCTGAGCAAAATTTGTCAACCGTTTCATGGCCTGATTTGAATGGGATGCTGATGGCCCGAGATGTTAAAGAGCATTCGTAAATAAACCAAATAAAATCAAATCTCAAGTATTCCTCCAATACATTAGACCAATTAGTGCTTTTTCTCTCTTCTACGTTGGTGTGTTTGACATTTTTTTCAGGCAGTCCTGTGAGAAAAAATATTGCCAGGTCTTCAGTATTGTATCTAGTCGGTATGCTACACCTCTGACACCTGGGAGATTCGACACTATATTATGACATCTAGTTCTAACTGACCAAGATGTTTCAACTTGTTTCCATTATGTTCTGTTTTTACCTAAATAATTATTACAAAAAACAATGGCATATCATTATCAGAAATGCTTTGATCACCATCACTGCTAATACTAACCTAGTTTCATTGTCTGTATTTCTGTTTTGGTCATCTTTAATGTCTTCCCAAGGTTCCACATCATTTCTTAACAATTTTCATCACTCTCTAGCTCCTCATCCATTAGAAGTTTGTATAATCAAACAAGAATTATAGCAGATTGTTTTGAATTCATTTAAACTACATATATGAAACAAACAAACTTGGGGCAAACAGTCTCCATATTAACACTCACAAGCAGGAATCATCACAACCTAATAAGATCACTTGGACTCCCTGATCTAAATGCATCTCTCCTACACAAATGCTGCATGGGAGAAACCTAGGTAAGTATGGGACAGAAGGGCCATAAAAATTACCTCACTGTTGTTTTGCTTTTTAAGAATTTCACTGTTGGGTCATGGTGACGCAATACAAACTTTCCTGGGATAAGGTAAGCTATCATGTTTTCAGTTCTCTTGTCCATCCATAAACATTTTGTAGTTTTGGAGTTAATACATGCAGAACTACAACAAAGCATTCAAGACCATTTGTTTCTATTTTTGAGGTGCCCATTTGCTGACCCTCTTTCTACATATAAATTCTTTGTACATATTTTATTCACATCCTATATTGAAACTCTATAAGGACAATAATTACGATTATTTGTATGTGCTGAGAATATTTAAATAACACAATTTTAATACTATAGTTATACAGATTGATCAAAAGTACAAGTAATAAACTTAAATTAATAAATTTTAATAAACTCCCAAATATAATCATGTGGTTATCAGACTTTTACATTTCAATGCTATCTGAATCCAAAAGAATATGTGGCTAGTACTGAAGAGTACCACTATACACCTGGCAAGATAAAATGCTTCTGAATTAGACATTATTTAATAATAATAATAATAATAATAATAATAATAATAATAATAATAATAATAAATGCATTTTTATCCAACTATATAACAATGATGAAAAGAGAAAAAATAAATGTCATGCATCCAATGCCATTATGAAAAATTGGCTATGAGATAGATTATAAAAGGATGATTACATATCTTCAGGGGAATACAGTTAATGTTTGTTCCATTTCATGCCAATATTTAAGAATCTATGAAAAATACTATAACTATACTAATACTATACAATACTATACAAATACAAGTTGTTTACAAGTTGCATGGCCATGACCGCCATGGGTGGCTGAGGTCGTTAAATTGCAGACTCGTGAGCGGGAGGTCTGGGGTTCGAATCCTTCCAGGACCGTCCTTCCTGACTGAGGTTTTTTCCAGGTTTTCCTCAGTCCTCATAAATGGCAAATGCCGGGGAGGTACCCTAAACTTAGGCCTGGAACATTTCCTTCCTTAAAATAAATCCTTCCCCAATTTATCATTTCATTTCATGTATCACCAGTGTCCATCGCCTGTGGTGCCTCTGTAGCAAAAACAGGTGTTAAACACCATTCATTCATTCATTCATTCATTCATTGCATGGCTATGACCCATATCTTGATGTATGTCATACTGCTTGCTCTCCCCTGCCTTCCGTTTAATCCTGATTAAACTGACTGTTAAAGAAGAAATTAACCAAAATGAAAATGGATAATAAATAGTAATACTTACATTACTGCTAGGTGCACGGAGGATGTCCCCAATGCCACCTCCATTGCGCAGACCCTGATTCAAAGTAGTCACAATACACATCACCAAGGAATCACACGCTCTCTCCTTCAATTCTCCTGATACTGATAGTAGTTCCACTGCATTTGATTTTTGGATTGGGGTTTCTGATTCTAAAACTCACCATGCAAATAGATTTTTTTATTCAATATTGTATAATATGTTTATTAATTGAAATTGAAATTTATTGATATGCTAAGAACAAATAGAAAAAAGGACAAATACAAATTACCATGGGGGCCATTTTAGGTTGTGCCCCCTCACAATTACAAAAAAATATAAATATAAATAAATAAAGGTGATTTTATTCTATCACCTTTATTCAAGTTCTAATATAACTGAACAAATACAATATTTTCCCCTTAAATGCATCAGTCCCCAGTCCCCAGTTTTATCAGCAGCAGCCTACTAGAATTCCAGGGAACCAGGCTCCAACCCAATCCATGGTCCTAAATAAAAATGTCCATTATTCTACTAATACCATTATTTTGTTAGCTTGCTGCAGCCTCTACAAACTAATAATGACTTTATTTCTCATATGCATACTAAATGCTACATTTCATTTGGGGAGTGTCAAAAGGATGAACAAAGGTTAATGTGGTACACAGAATTTTTTGTGGAGAAGTTCTGGAGTTTACCGAGGGGGGGGGGGGGGTGAGTCTGGCAAAACCTCAAAGTGTAGGAAGCAAAGGAATAATAGTGGAGAGAATCTTGAAATATTGGCACAGATGTTTGAAATTGTTATTAATAATAATAATAATAATAATAATAATAATAATAATAATAATAATAATAATTTTCCAAAAAATGCTTACATACCAAAGAGATGCACTGGGAAGAGAGTGTTGGTTTGGGGAGGTGGGCAACTACTAGAAGAAATTGGAATGGGAGATATATGGTGATTTGGGTCAAAGTAATGTCAGTGAATTTTGAAAAGCAGTGAGACAAGAGGGTAGAAGCAAGAGATTTGGGCTAGCTTAGAGGACAAAAGTTCTTCAGATTTATATAAAGCATAGACTAAATATAGAAAGTATAGTTCTTCAGATTTATATAAATAAGATAAAGACACTGACAATTTCACAGCTTATAATGTAAACTTTAGTAATGCAAAATGGGAGATTAAAACATATTTAAAATTACAAATCAGAAAAAGACACATTGCGGCCAACATTAACTTTCTAAAATCATGTCTTGAAAGAAAAGTCACATCTATATTCATGAGAAAAACTGTTAAAATAAACAACAGCACACACCAGAAGGCAGCAGAAACAAAGGTAATTGAAATTAAAAAGAGCTTACAGTATAAAAGACTACATGAAATATACTTAGATATTTACGATCTGTATCTAAAACTGACAAAAAACTAGGATTTCACTTATGGGAAAATTAACACCACCACCTACATAAAAATTTAAGTGCACAAATGAAAAATAAAAACCAGAAATTAAAAAAGAAATTCCAGAACTTACAAAAACACCAAATAAAAACGGTACCAGCCCCATGCACACGCAAAATAGATAAAGTAGTTAATCTCTCGAGTGCCACATTTTTGGTAAATGAAATCAATCTCCTAAACAAAGGCTTCAAAACTTGTATAGATTTTTCAAATAAAATGGAAGATATCATAGCCGACATTGGCATAGCACTTAACAACTGAACAAAAATGAAAAATCGTTTGTTAAAAGTAAATGCAAAAAAGTTTTGGAGAACATAAAAAACCAAAAGAAATCAATAAATTACAGATTCACATTAAAACAACTAAAAGAAAAACCAGTGATATACACAAAAGCATACAAAGGTAATAAAATAGCCATTTTAGACAAAAAGGAATTCATAAATAGAGTTGAAACTATGTTAAAAGGAAAAGATTACAAACCAATTGAAAAGAATCTGCTCAATAAATGCAATAAGATCTTAAACAAAACATTAAATGAAATCACTATTCTATTCACTGCTGATAAACAGAATATCACACAGAGTACTCCAGTACTACCCAGGATTTATTCACTATCTAAAATAATCAACAATATCAATTCACCCACATACCAGGTAGCAAAAAAATTGATCAAAGTTTTCAATTCCTTTAAAAGATTCCAAAGTTTGAGCATCAAAAATTCAGTTGATCTAGTTGAAAAACTTAAAAATAGCAGAATTACAGCTGGAAATATAATGGTATCATTTGACGTAAAAGCCTTATTCCCAAGCTTACCAACAGAGAAACTTATGCTTATGTTAAAGAAATGGTTCACATCAATAAATTTAAAAACAGAAGAAGTAGAAGGCTTATTGAAACATACTAAATTTGCATTCAACAAAATTTCTTCAGCTTCAACAAAAAAATTACCAACAAGTTTCAGGCCTAACTATGGAAAACCCTTTGTCACCTTTTCTAGCAGTATTATTCATGAGTTTATTTGAAAGACATATCACGAAAGCCTTCCTTTTAATTTTCAAGTCATGGTGTAGGTATGTGGATGACATTTTTGCAATAATACCAAAAAAACACTCAATAGATGCCCTGAAACTTCTTAATTTGCAACATAAATCTACACAGTTTACCATAGAAGAAGAGAGAAATGGGTGGCTACCATTTCTAGATTTAAAAATTATAAGAAATGGAGAATGTTGAATTTTGGAATGTACACAAAAGAAACACACAGAAAATTACATAAAAAATAAGAGTTATAACCCCATTGCACTTAAATATGCAGTGTTTCACAGTTTGGCACACAGATTGATGAATATTCCTCTCACAGAAGCAGAGTATAAAATAGAACACCAACAAATAATAAAGACAGCTATAACCAATGGTTTCAACAAATGCAAAGTGATAAAAATGATCAATAAATCTAAAAGACAAAAAGAGATAAGGGAAGTTTCCACACCGAAAAACACAAAAGTAGGAAACAAATTCAAGTTTCACCTACCATCCAATTTACCAAGAGAAGTTCAAAAGTTCATGAAAATTTTTCAAGGAACATGGGATAATGTTAGCACCAAAGAACAGATATAATATCAAGAATTTATTAGGTTGCACAGTAAAAGACTCCATACCAACAGAACAGAAATGAGGAATTTATGTAATAAAATGCGCAGATTGTGAGGAGAGCTACATAGGGAAAACAAAGAGAAATTTAGAAATTTGGAGGAAAAAACACTTTAAGAATATTCGGTTAAAGCAGGTGGATATATCAGCCATAGCTGTTCACTTTTGGACCAAAAATCATGAAGTAAAACCAGGAATTAAACTGCTGAAACATCTTCAGAACCCAATGGAGTTATCCATTTGGGAAAAAATTTTCATATTAAAAAATAAAGAAAACCTAATGAATTTTGAGTTTCCTCCTATGGATGAACTCAGAAATTTACTACTTCAGCCAACAGATGCCAACACAGGAACACCCGGGTGTCTAGCCATCGGTTCAGTGAGCAACTGAAGATGGGAGAGATTCTCCAGAAAAACGTCTTATTTTATGTAAGTAAATGGAGTATAGTGTAAAAAATGAATACCTAAGTTTAGGATATATTACCACTCCATTGTCAATAGTTTCATAAGTATAATATTTATATAAAGTAGTTAACAGAAATTCAGGACGGGAGAAATATGTAAATAATCGTGATCAATTGGAAGACTAGGTTTGGCATGAATATGTACATGAATATTATTTCCAAAAGGATTAAGAATACATTTTAAAGAAGGATGCATTATGTGTGGGAAAGTGAATGGTGTGTTCTCTTGTCTATAGAATATGAAATAGTAAAAAGGTGAAGGGATATTATCTAGGACGAAAAATGAGACAAACTGAAACAAGATATAGTGGCAATTAAAATGTTATCAAACATGGGTGTAGAGAAAATAAACAAGATTGGGGAATTCTAAGGAAAAGTAAAGAATAAGTGGAGAAGTATATGGAAGAAACTTAAGGGCACACACAGTTGTGAAAATGGTAATTTATTTTCGGGGTTCCTTACCATACATATAACCTGGTGGTTAACACATGGGAGAACATTAGTTTTGGTATTGCTAAATTTTTAGATATTTTATTTATGTAAATTTAACTGTAATGTTGTTCACTGAAATAAATAAATACATCCATTCAAAAACTAAAAAAGACACTTCTTATAATATTGGTTTGCAGCTATCAATGCACAAAAAATACAGAAACTACAGAAACCTACAGACTCTTTATTACATAATTCACAATTATATATACTGATGTGCAATGGAACCTTGCTGGTGCTACTAGAGCCCAAGAGTGTTTTTTTCTCTCATATAATGTTGGCATAATGCCCTTATCATTTCTTGACCCCACGAACTAATGAAGGGTATTAGTTGTCAGTCAGCACAAACAATTGCTATAAACAGGAAGGAGGGAAATGGAGTATGCACTGGGTGGGGAAGGGGTATTTTAACAGCATTCCAATACTAATCTAAAACACTATATCCTACATTGGCAAGATTCCATGCTTGCAAGTGTACATCATAACTGAAAAACCTTACTTTGATGTACTGTATAACTATCTCTTACAGTTCAATTAAGCATACATTTTTTTTTTACTTTGAACCGTATTAAGCTATAAAATATTTTACTGGTAATTTTCATTAGTGGCTTTTTCAGATTATCTGGATTTTCAGTCATCTAGATCATGCCTAAAATCATTTGAGTCAATTTAATGGTGTTCCATTAAGCTCTATTCAGCATTTAACAATAAAGATAATTCAATAAATTGCATAATGCTTACCTCCCTTGTTATATTTTGAAGAACTAAAATTGTAGTCACACTTTTTATCAGCAGAACAGGCTTGAGGAGCATCTTGTAATGCATTCACAGCTGTAATTGTTTACAAAAAATTACTTTAATATACAGTCTTTTTAAAAAAAAATGCTATATTTATTTAGTACATACAGAACTTTTTTTGAATATTAAATAAAAATATCAAAATACTATGTAGCAAGAATAACAATGCTTTAATGTGCTTTGTTACATAGAAATTATTTTATATGTATGAGATCAAGTAACTTGTAATTACAAACAATGTCAAACAGAATTAATCACTGCAGTTTTGTGTACATGTTAAAATTTACTTCATGGAACAGATACAGAAGTTAAACTTACGAACTATTTCTTCATCCACACTAACTAGGAAGTCATCCTTGAAGAACATGTAGCCAATAATGGAAAACATGTAGACCAGAATAAGAGCCAAGACTGCTGTGAGTACAATAGAGCGTCCATTGCGAGTGACTGATCTTATTACATTCAACAATGTTTCTTCTCGATAAACAACATCAAATAACTGAAAAAAATTGAGAGCATGTTTTTGTTATACTATTGTATGCAACAGTATGTGAATAATTTTCCTTATTATAATATCTTGTTATTCAGATCTTGAGATTCTTTTAGTCATTCTTTTGACATTTTAAATCTATGACATTAATAATTATACAGTAATGTGCAAAGAAATAATTCTAATACAACAATGTTAGAAGTTATAAAACATATACTATTAATGCAATACGTATGATTTGTATTTTAAAAAGGAAAATCATTTTAAAAAATAATGCCCTAGAAAGTGTTGGCTGTTGTGTTAAAATGACACTTGTGCTACAGCTTGTTGCATCATCAGTTTAAGTTTTGCTCCATAACAAAAAAGGAGCTTGTTTTTTTACAAAATCATTTTCATTTCCACCTTCTATCCTACATGCTTGCCATCACTTTCCTCCACTACTCATTTGTCACTCTGAACTCTTCTTTTTCATTTGTGCTTTTTGTTTGATGCTCTACTTTCTGGGAAAGTCCCCACATAAGGGTAGTGTCCACAGTTATCTACTTCTCAGTCTCATGAGTAGAATTTATAATTAGACGTATTAGAGATAGTTAAATATTTATAAATAACCCCACTGCAAAAAGAAGCGTATATCTGTCATTGCTGAGATTTCAGGATAAAAGTATTTAAATATGAGTAATTCAGTATTTTTTCAAAGATGGAGTTCTCTAGAAACATATTGGCTATGATTGTTTTACAATTTCAAAAAGGAAGCAATACCATCAAACTTTGGCAGACTGCTTTTAGGGAATCCTTCCCTTCATCCATCACAATTGGTAGCTAGTGGACAGGAGTCCCTTGAATAATAGCCTTGTCTTGACAGGACACACACATTGCACCTAAGGACACCAATACAATAAGAGGAATAATGAAAGAGAATCTCCATATCCACTATTTTGGTCAATGGTAGCACAAACCTTCATGCACCAAAATCAAGTCTCACCAGGTGATGTTCCTGACTGTGTCCCACATTCTGCAGTTCATGTTGACTGGTACAGATTTATGATGGAAAAACATGAATGAAGGTGTAAGTCTGTCTTTCTATCATATGTATACAAACTGGCTGTGCAATAGAAGAGGCAAGCAGAACATGAGGACTCAAGCAGAGGTTGGTATCTGCAAGGTAGTGTGTGTGTGTCAATGATTTGGCCTTGTAATGTTTCAACTTTCAAATGAGGCACTGTACAGTACTAACTTTACATCACTGCCACTTCCATGAAGCCAGTTAGTTCGGGCACTACACAATGTCATTACAGCTGAACAAACATGGATTCACTCACTATTATCATCTGGAAACTAAACACTGGTTGTGTGTTTGGTGTTTTTAAGGTAAAGTTCACCAAGAATGTCAGAAAGTGATGAAATCTTGTGGAAAAAATTTATACATTTTTTACTCAAAAAATTATCACTTAACAACTGCTGTGATTAAATAAAAAAACATAATATCACTGCAGAATGGCAAAGCTAGAACTTCCTTTCAAAAGTCTTCAAAAATGCAAAAAGCAGTAGCCAAGATCACAGATGGAACATTTCATGTCATACCATAGCATTTTTTCTGCCTACACTGCTGCAAGAACATGACCTTTAGAGTGAAAATGACATCAAGTGCTACTATAGGCTACCCTATTCTCCAGACTTACTGTCTGAAACTTTCTCATTTTCTTGCAAATGAAAGAAATAACTGCATGAGCATAGATTTTATTCTGATGAAAGCACTGCAGCATATTTGGAGATTGTGAATATTGTGAAAGAAAATGTGCAGTTCATGAGAATGAACAAATGTATAGTATTCATGGGAAGAGCTTAATGATGAAATAATAAAATGTATCCTTGCAATTAGAAGCTTATCTTTGATTCATAAAGAGCAGTAAGAGGGAGGATAAAATACCTGTAGTATATGTTGATGAAAACTGGTTCCATATCCATTATACTATTCACAAATGATGGAAAGATTATGGGCAAAGCCTAATAATAGCATATGCAGAGAGTGATAGTGCTTCTATACCAGGTACTTTTTAAATGTATGATGAAAAATTACAAGTTGGAGACTATCACAATGAAATAAGCAGTAAGAAATTTTTTTTTTGATTGATTTATTTATGGGCGCTATTTAACAGCTCAGGTCATCAGCATCCCATTCAACTCAGGGCATGAAACGGCCAAAAA
Source organism: Metallyticus violacea (assembly GCA_030762175.1). Classification (NCBI taxonomy): domain Eukaryota; kingdom Metazoa; phylum Arthropoda; class Insecta; order Mantodea; family Metallyticidae; genus Metallyticus; species Metallyticus violacea. The sequence goes on from CM060846.1 coordinate 67,149,623, forward strand.
ATTTTGCTCAGAGGCCTCTCTTTCAGGCTTGAGGTTCTTTTTCGTGCCATAAATGTACGACACGGGACCCACGGCTTTACTTCCCTTCCGAAGGAAGCCATATTTACGATTTTTACGCCCTGAAAAAATCCATCGGTCCTAGCCGGGTTCGAACCCGCGATCTTGGGTTTAGGAGGCAAGTATGGTAACCACTACACCACCAGGACCGACATAAGAAATTTATGAAAAGGTTAACATCACTACTGACATAGGGAAGGGAAGTATCATAGGGAAGTATTGTTATACTAAATTCAATGAAAAGAATTTATTTCTATTAGATAACTTACTTACCACCAGAATTTCAATCGAATAGAGCTCATATGGAATCAGTCAAAATATAAAATAGCTGAGAAAAATGTGATGGGTGTTTCTGTAAGCACTCTGAAAACTATGATACTTCAAGCTTTCATCACCATAACAAAAGATATTTGGTAGGAAGCTACTGGTCACGTTACAAAAATATCCAAAGAGTTCTGGATAAGGCATGGTTTGGCAGATAAAGTGGAGAGAATTATAATATCTACAGGTAATGGGAACACTACTGATGACAGCAGTGATGACCATGTAAATAATGATAATGACAGAGGTAAAGAAACGAATACAGCTGGCAATGCAGGATAGAGCGACTCCTATAGAAGCACAACAGTTACAGTGGATGAAACAGGCAGCAGAAATTCAATGATTGAACTAATTCAGTGCTTGTGAGGTTGATGTGTGGTTTGATTTGTTGAAATTGTTTAAGTTTACACATTATTATCATGTTTTGAATCACAAACATTTAGTTGTACTCCAGTTCATACATCAGGTAAACTGTACATTTCAATTCTAGTTTTGAATGTTCATGTGTGCTACAGCAGCACCATCCATTTACTATTTCAAACTTTGTTGGCTAATACCATATATACACCAAATAAATATATTATCTGTTTTACCGAATCATCTCTCCTTCATAAAGTACTATATAATACAATTTTCAATTACATTTGAAGTTACTACTGATAGACATATACACCTAGGGTGCCAAAAAATGTATACATACTTTCACAGTAGATTATCTATTTAATATATTTCAAAGTTGGATCAAAAAACAATAGTATTGTATAGTACAGTGTTCTGTAAACAGATGTGACCCACATACATTATGATAGCATTACTAGTGACAGGTAAATCAACAATGAACAAATGAAGTCAACATTATCATAAATCAACAATGAACAAATGAAGCCAAGATTATTGTATGATGTTCTATAAACAGATGTGACTCACATTATGTTATACTAGCATTGCTATAACAAAATAGAGCCAAGATTATCATTTGAACAATGGAAAGCAATTTCAAAGAAGTGGTATTTGAAAACTGAGAATGTTGTTGAAGTTCAAAGGCAATGGAGATGTGTGAACAGAACAGAACTGCGAATGCAAGTAACAATTGCATGCTTTTGAGACAAATTTGAGACTCATGGTACCATATGCGATGTTCACAAGGGCAGATCTGGGAGACTTCGTACAGCAACAAGCCCAGCATCCTCAGCTATGGTTTTGGAACATTTTGAGCACTTATCACAGAAATCTACAAAGCAATGTGAATGTGAGACTGGGATTAGCAGAATAAGCATACATTGTATTGTTAAAACAGCAAAGTTAAAGTTTTCATCCCAAGACTTTTGCAAGCATTAAATGAATATGATCCTGATCGAAGAGTGCAGTACTGTGAGTGGTTTCGGAACACGGTGCAAGAGAATGAGGCCTTTGTAGGGAAAGTTGTTTGGTCCGATAAGGCACAATTTAAGTTGAATGGAACTGTAAATTGGCATAACTGTGTCCACTGGTGTGCAAACAATCTACATGTTATTTTGGAAAAGGCAGTTAATTTACCTGGAATTAATGTTTGGTGTGGGTTGTCATCTAGGGGTCTAATTGGACCATTCCTTTTTGAAGGAACACTAAACTGGCCGTGTATAGCTGAAAATGACACACATCCGTCTTCCTGCCATTCATACACTCTATGGAAATGAGGAATTTTACTTCCAATAGGATGGTGCACCACCACATTACCACCGAGATGTATGTGCATACCTTAATGACAATCTTCCAATGCACTGGATAGGATGCAGAGGTACAATTGAATTTCCACCGAGTTTTCTGGATCTAACTCCATTGGACTTCTACCTATGGGAAACTCTTAAGGATGTTGTATACCGTAAAAAACCAACTACACTGGCAGCACTTCAGGAAGAAATTGAAATGGCATGTGCTGCAATTGCTGAGGACGTTTGCAAACATTGTTCAATCAGTAGTGCAATGTACTTAGAAGTGTATCGATGCCAATGGTGGGCATTTTGAGCAACTGTTGTAACTGTAAAAGTCTAAGATGATTGGTGCTCATCATTTTCTATTTGTGTGAATTCAGTTTTGTTATGTAAACACAGTTTTTTCTTTGCTTAAAATGTGTATACAATTTTGGCACCCTCTGTATAAACATAAAATGCAATTGACTTCATACAAACAAAACTCTTTCCTTCAAATTACACATCAAAGGCAGGCCTAATTCATATTTGTATTTACTTATTAAAAAATTAAACTCTAATGTAACAGAATGCTTGCGTCTTTAAAAAAAAAAAAAGTTCTGAGTCCTAATGCCCAATAAGTTACTTATCTTTTGCCATTCCAAAGTGAGCAAAAAATTCATAATTTCCTCACTCAGATAACTTTTTTTCCAATGGAAAATGAGTTTTTGACTACCAACTGCTCACAGGACACTTAGGATGGGAAACACAAGCATTTAATTTTTTTGTCAATTTTTCATGCATAACAATTATGCATTCTGAGTAAGTGTTTGGGATTCAAAGGGCGTTAACACTATTAAAAAAAAAAACTAATGAAAAGGTTGTACATATAATATAAAGAAAAAGAAGATACAAAGAAGATGCTGGGTGTATCTAATTAATAGTGAGATAAGTTAAAATTTTTTAAAAATTGTAAAAACTTTAAACATTTTTAATGTGGAACTAACAAAGAGTGTTAGACGACAGATTTAATTTTAGTGAGATAAGTACTTGTAAGGTAATCTTTACTTATTGTTATCTTCAATTTTGTGATGATAGTAACAAGTTTTGAAATTATTTTAGAATATCAGCGTCATCTTTTGATAAACCCTTTTCATATATTAAGGATAATATGTTGGTGCCATTTTCTAATTTTTATTGCTTACAAGCTGTGCATTACTATACTGGGCTAATTTCCATTTTATTAATTAATCCCTCTGCATCCATTCTTGAACATCACCTACAGAAGAATGAACTGACAATGTGAAAGTGCAGTTTGAATAGTTTCATTTCTATGAAAGGTGGTAATTTGGGTGTTAATGAATCTGTAGATTGCACATGTTCCAGTATTTCAGTTCTGTTCTTTGCTAGAACACATGCTGTATGGACACTTTCTTCTATGACCATCATACACAGAGCAGTGTGTGCTACCACATAAGGTGTTTTGTACAGCTAAGCATAAAGTGCATGTAAAATAAATGTTTGTGTGTCTCCAGCCTTATTGTCAGAACCAAGGTGGTGGTTTCACCTTCATTAAAAGTTGAATGTGCATATGTTTGTTTGCTCAGTGCTAATTTAGTGAGAAATGCAAGAAGAGCTGGAAAAATCTGAGGTAATAAAATGTTTAGTGCATATGTAAATTCTATTGCAATGGTTCTCAGTATACTTCTATAAGTGGTAAGACACGGGAAGTAATGAAATGAAGATTATACACAAATATGTAATACAGGATGGATATAAAGTTTTGTTCTATGTTTGTAAAGTGATGGTTTATCATAAATAAAATTTATATGGCATTTAAATATGTATATATGTACTTTTTATCTTACTTTAACATGGCCACCATCCATTTAAAGGTACTGTGTTATAAGGGCCTAAGTCCTAAAAAAATTGATATCATTATTTTTATTCCAGACTGTTATTAAAGAATGCTGTTTATAGAGGGAAAAGTGACTACTGTCAGTGCTCAACTGTACAATTTTGACATATGCAAGATTTGTACAGGAGTTTACTCAGAAATTCTGAAAGATACTTTTATCTTTCAGAAAGATGGAGCACCTTCTTATTTAGAATTTGCTTAACCAACAAATGAATAGGCAGGCATGTGTCCATCATGTTCATTGGATTTGACACCTTTAGACTTTTTTTCTTGGGTGTTTATCAAGTCATGAGAGTACGAAACCAAAGTAAGAGATTTACAGGACCTGAAGAATCTTATCTGAGAGACATGTGCAATGATATCAGGTGAATCCTTACAAATATCTCTCAGGCTGCACACATTGGATACAATGCTTTGCAATGGATGTTGACAATGTTGAAATAAGATAAAAAGTATGTACATACCATGTCTACATGCCATATAAATTTAATTTATACAAATCATTATTTCATGAAAATGGATCAAATCCTTATGTCAATCTGCATAATGTACCAATTATACAATTTTGTAAAGAGCTATGCTTTTGAGGGTGTACAAGTGAACACAAATTTCATACAAATTGTGAAAACAATAATAATGAAAGTATATGATGTTAGTGAGATAACAGTTCTACAAGTTATCACTAAGGAAATAAAATTTTGAACTGAACTAGAGTGTCTGCCTATCATTAATAAATCAAATGGGTGAGATATCAGATGGGTATCTAACCACGGTAGCAGCATCTAAGTTGTTAGTCCATCTCTATCTCTTTTCTATAGTATTACATAATTTCCGAATAACTGTTTTTGTGAGTTCAGTAATATTTCAATGTTTTCAGTTATTTTTTTCTGTAGAATATTCCAGTTTTGTTATACTCTCACCTCAGGTTAATGTGCATAGCATTTTTCTATTATTATCATGGACAATATAGATTATTATATGATATAAATTTAACCTATAAATGATTGGCAAGGCAGTACAAATGTACTGAACTGTTTTAATAAGGTATTAAGTTACAGCAGAACATCTTAATGTAAGAATTATGCAAGTACTGAAACTGTTACTGCACACACTTCGTAGGTTTTATGCCTTTTGCTCATCACCTTATACTCAACATTTTCTATTAAAATCATCAGAACTGGAAAGTCTGTTACATACATAATCTTATTGCTCTAGGATAATAAGATTTTATCTAAACACTTAAATTTGTTTCCCATGTAAAAACTTGTACCTATAAAATAGTGTGCTCCTAAATTTCTAATATAAAGTACATCACTAAAAATTGTCCCTCATAGAAGTGATATGTGACAGTTTATGAAAAAATATTAATATCAGATTTCACTTTAACTTATAAATTTATTTGCTTTGCTATTATCTTAGGATTATGTTAAAACATTTCAACAAGTAAAGTCATAAATTTGAATAGTTTCGGAGCAAAACAAAAATGGGAGACAATAAATAAGAAACTAGATAGGCTTAGAAAAACGCAATGAAAGATAAAAACTAGAACCAATAGAAATCATAAACTGGTCAAACCAACATTTTTCAACGAAAGAATTACAACTATTAAATACAGGTCCCAACTCTTACATAGATTACTCAAGAAATTTAATGGAATATGTAGCAGATATCAAAATAGCGATTTTCAATAAATCTAAGGAAGAGAAAAATTTCATCAGAGCTACAATGTGGTAAAGTTCTAGAAAAAATGTAAACAAAAGAAAAGGTTCAAAAAAGATAATTTAAAAGGGTTATCAGATCCCTAAAAGAAAAAGGTGTAATTTACAGCAGGGGTGATAAAGGCAACAAAATCATCATAATGAATAAGATAGATTACGAAAACAGCATGTATTATTAACTAGATAGTACAGTATGAAAATATAATAACTTATCCTACCGAAAATATGTCAATTCACTAAGCAAATTACTAAGAAGCATAACCATACTAAACAAGGAACAAAAAAAATGATTTTACCAGACAACACTACCACACACAGAATCTATGGACTAACGAAAATACACAAACCTGGTAATAAAATAAGACCTATAGTAAATACAATAAATTCACCTACATACAATTAAGCCAATTACTTGTTAAATAAATTCAGTAGGTTACTGAAATACAAAAGTCAAAGCATAAAAACTCAACAGAATTAATACAGAAAATAAAATTTATGAAACTGGAAAACAGGGATTTACTAGTGCCTTATGATGTGGTTTCTATGTTCTCTAACATCCACAAGGTGAAACTAATAAATGTCTTAAAAAATGGTTAACCTCAAACATGTTACCTGGAAAAATCATAGAACAATAATTGAACCTTATCAAAAGTTGCATCAATCAAACCTAGTTCACATTCACAGGCAAGATATATACACAAAAGAAGGGTTTAGCAAAGGGTAATCCACTCTCACCATTCTTAGCAGACATACACATGAGTATCCTGGAAACAAAATTAGTACAGGCCTTCCCACATATATACAAATGTTGGTATTGTTATGTTGATGATGTCTTTGCAATAGTAGATGAAAAATGGAAAGATGACGCAATAAAACTACTAAACCTACATGACAGCAACATAAAATTCACAATGGAAATAAAGAACAAGAAGGTTTTTCCTTTCCTGGATATAAAAAATTATAAAAAATGATAACATACTGGAATTTGGCATATTCAGGAAGAATCCTGAATATGCGCTTCACGATTTTGCATGTCATCCTTGCGCAGGGGCCATTATTACTGTATTACATTGTTTATATATATATATACCACTCCATTGTCAACAGCTTTGTAAGTACATTTAATTGAAAGAATATTTAGTTAATTTTGATCTTCCAAACAACAGCAACCTCATAAAATGTTTATAAAATCTAAAGAGTGACATCTTAATACCACCGCCACGGGTGGCCGAGGTCGTTAAGGCACGGATTCGTGAGCGGGAGGTCTGCGGTTCGAATCCCGCCAGGACCGTCCTCCCTGACTGGGGTTTTTTTCCAGGTTTTCCTCAGTCTTCATAACTGGCAAATGCCGGGGAGGTACCTAAACTTAGGCCTGGAACGCTCCCTTCCTTAAAAAAAAAAATATATCCTTTCCCAATCTATCATTTCATCTCATGTATCATCAGTGTCCACCGCCTGTGGTGCCTCAGTAGTGAAAACGGGCGTTAAACACTACTCAAAAAAAAAAAAAAAAAATCTTAATACCATGCTGGAAAGTTGACAGTGGAACCATGCTGACGAAGAAGGAAATTTGCCTTTGAAACATGTCCAAGTAAGTGGAATAAAACTAGTGAAATTTGAGTAACTTCCTCATATGTAATAAGTAAAGTCTTATTAAAAAAAATACAGAAACAGTTATGATTGGCTTGCACTAGCTGTTTCAGTTATACAAGTCATTTACAATGTATGCAGTGCTTTGAACAATTGTAATATTTTTGTCTGTAGTAATTATTAATAATGCAGTACAAAGCTGCCATCCATCACGGAAACTTATGAGAGATTTATGCACAGTAGGTTGTTAAGAAGCAGAGGTAAATATAGTTTTTTTTTTTAAACACCTGTTTTACCACTGTGGCATCAAGATGGTAGACACCAATAATATATTAACTTATGATAAATTGGGAAAGAAATTCTTTCACAAAGGAAACATTCCAGACCTAAATTTAGGCTTCCTGGCATTTACTTTTGATGAAAACTGAGGAAAAACTGAAAAAAACCTCAGTCAGGGAGAATGATTCTGACAAGATTCAAAGTGCAGACCTCTCATTCATTCATTTTTTTTGAGTAGTGTTTAATGCCTATTTTTACTACTGAGGCACCAGAGGAGGTGGACATTGTTAATACATGAGATGAAATGATAAATTGGGATTGGATATTTTTTAAGGTAAGAAGTGAACCCCAGATCTCTGCCTTAGTGACCTCAGCCACCAGTGGCAGTACCTCCCATTCAAGAGCCTGTGCCTTAGTAGTCTCAGTCAACCATGCTGATATGTAGCAGCTGAGAAGGAAGAATTGCCATATCAAAAGTACATCATATCTTAGAACCACAACACTTTATGTTTAGTAGGTTAAAGCAGGTTCTCTACTATTACAAAGCATCATTTTTATATGTTTTCAACACTTTTACATGACAGGCTTATGTATATTTCATCACACTAAATCTACAACAGATAAGATTGGTATTTATAGGATTAGCCTGTGTACAGCATCTTGCTGCTCATCTATTATCTCATATGTTTCTGAAATGACCCATAAAAAAAAACAAATGAATGATGTTTAACACCCGTTTTCGCTAAAAAGGCACCACAGGCGATGGACACTGGTTATACATGAAACGAAATGATATATTGAGAAAGGATTTCTTTTTTAAGGAAGGAATCATTCCAGGCCAAAGTTTCGGGTACCTCCCTGGCATTTGCCATTTATGATGACTGAGGAAAACCAACCCATAAAAGGAAGTCTAATGGTCTATTTAGTAAGTGTATACTGTGCTGCATATTTATAATGGCAAAAACATATATTTGGTTAAATGAGAATGGGGAACAAATTATATCCTAAATGAAGTGTATTATTTTACATATGTATGACAAGCAGGCAAAGTATAACACACATTTTACTATAAAATACAAATTATTTTTCAAAACCTTTTAAGGCAATAATCAGTAAACAAGCATGTAGATCTAATTATAAACCATGAAAAAGACAATATTTTGTACTTCTTTAACTTGACTAAAACTTCCAATTTTATTATTTCACACACAACATTAAGCATTTCCTCCAGTCAATTCAAATCTGGTGCTGTGATTTTACATGTAGCAAGAGAATACAGCATTCATCTCCCCTGCGAAAGCTAATATTATCTCCAAATAATGAACAAATCTTGTTTACTGATGGCTTCTGTATGATTGCTTACATTGTTCAGTATGCACTCACCAAAACAGAGTAGAAGAACGGATGCATACAAAGGCCTAACACGCAAAAAATCAAGTATGCCAGATGATACAGTAGTTCAGCATCTGTCACCATCTGTTCAAAATTTTTTGTAAATGTTCCCTGATTTCCCATAATACTGACTAAATGGATTCCTTTCAGCAGGACCTGTAAAGAAGAGGAAAAAGACATCAACAAACATGGCAGTTAGTATGAGATATTAAACAATTACAAACAGTAAAAATAGCTAACAAACAAGCAAACTACCCAATCATTTGTGTCTGCATCAATGTGTCTTAAGCACAATTGCATTTCTGCTGTATTTGTTAGTCACATATCTGTATGGGCTGGAAATGAGAATAAGAAATGCTTTTATAACATTTTCCATAAAAATTGAATTTCACATTTCTTGACAGAGAAGCCAACATGCATCTAAAACCATATAGAATAATATATGTTTAGGATTTGAAAGAAAGGTAGTTTATTTTGCGTTTGCTAGAAAGTAAGATTAAAATTATAAATGTAACATGCTAAAACATTTCTCATTTAATGAAGCATTAATTTTGCAACTAACAAAGTGTTGAGGGTTGAGGTCTAGGCTGATAGAAGATGAACCTTTTTTTAATAGTGTTTAATACTTATGGGCAGTGGACACTGGTGATTCATCAGATGAAATGATCAATTGGAATTGGGTGAGATTTTTTTTAAGGGAAGAGAAAATTCCAGGCCTATATTTACGGTATTTCCGTGGCATGTGCCATTTATGAGAAATGAGGAAAACCTGGGAAAAAACGTGTCAGGGAAGACAATTCTGGCAGAAATTGAACTAAGGATCTTCCACTCGGACCACGACTTAACGATCTTGGTACCCATGTTGGTCTTAAACTTCTCTCAAGCCACATTGAGTGGATTCCACTTGTGCACTGGTGCTGAGGCTTGCTAGATACTCCTTGAAAATTTTTTCCATTTATCCAGAAAGGTGGCTCATACACTTTGATTGTTGCCTTCAATCACTTTTGGCAGTAAGGCAGCTTGGTGAGACCATAGCAGCTCACTCCTCACCATCCCATTAATGAGCAAGATGGTACTTCCCTCTAAATTTTTGGGATCCTCTCAATCATTTTGGGAAGTTAAGATTTTGATGATTGTAGCTCCCTTTAACAGTGAAACCTTTCAATGTCTGTTGATTCTGGAGTTAAAAGAATGTACAGTACTCCACCAAAAAGCATTTAGTCCAAGGTCTTGTCTAAGCACCGTCAGAGTTGATGATTTTTTTTCAGGCATAAAATCTTAAGTATGGCTTCCTTTGGAAGGGAAATAAAGCTGTAGGTCCCATGTCATAGATTTTCATCATATAAAACAACCTCAAGCCTGAAAGAAGAGGCCTCTGAGAAAATGTATTGGCTGTTTAATGCCCTGCATTGAAGGGGATGCTGATGACCTGAGAAGTTAAGAGTGTCCATAAATAATAACTGAGCACTGTGGACATTGGTTTCCTGGAGATGTTCACCTGACAGGCCATTTTCTGCTTTCATATTGGATTATACCAAATATGTGGTACTAGCACTTTGACTACTGAATTTCCTTGAAGAGCAGAGTATTATCAAAAGTTCCAATTTCATGGAAGCAATGAACAGTGTGTAAAATCTTCCTGATTTTCAGTTTCTTACAAATTTGAAAAATCTAGGGTTGCAATTTCCCAACTCTATGAGCAGCAATCACTGCATTGCAGTTCTTGTAATCTTCCCATTCCATAACTAAACAAATATTTATTAACGATGAAGATCTAAGCACCAGTGTTTCACAGATATGTAGTTAGTCTACCATATACTGTAAAACACTTCTTGGTTCTCAGCTGGCTAGCAGGGGAGGCAGACATTCAATCCTAATTGAATGCTAATATAGAACTGCAGACTGCAATACCTTGCTGTAGTTGATTCTAGATATGATTATTAATCGTAGTCTCCATCTTGCAACATACAGCTATCTCAGGGATCCAATTCCATCATTTCATGTACCCTTCATCACAGAACAAGGAAAGAAGGGGAAACTACTGCACAAATTAACACATGAGACTGCGTTGTAGGGTTGTTGAGTTTATTTTGTCACAAAGTTTCATCCTGCCTTCTGGTGCGTTTACCTTGGGTAATGAGGATTATTTAGTGCTCAAGTGTACGAATGAATGCCAAAGAGTTAAATGAAATTCTCTGGAAGTGCTCACTGATCGCTTGCCTGAACTGGAATCTGAGAGAATACTGCATGAGAATCCATTGCCTAAATCTAAGAACTCAATGTAGCTAAGAACTATCTGAAGACTAAGAGCTGAACATTGACTGGAATCTCATTCTGAATGACTGCATGAATGAAGAGCTAAATCTTGAGTATATCTCAGTGAGGTAAATCTAATGTAAGAAACTGACGTAACAAGTCTGAAGCCCAAATTATGAATGCCCTTTGCGAAGGATGTTCCTCCTTATATACAATATTCAAACTATGGTAGCATGGCTACTTGAGCTCATTTGGGGTCACTTAAACTAACTCACTGCCTATGAGCATTCAAAATAGACATCCACCATTGGTGGCTTCTAGCTCAATTTCCTACAATATTATGTATTATAAGTTAGAATATAGTCTCTTGTTATTGGCTGCATTTTAAGCAATGTCTGTGCACTTTGTGATGTTATTCGCTTTGCTAACTGCTCTTTCGGAATTCTTAACGGCTTGAGAGATTTTGTCACAGGCAGTGAATACAATAGAGTATTCTTCTGTTCTCTCTACAGCAGGTGTTCACTTGTTCTATTGTAACAGCAAGCATCTTTGCCTTTGGCAAGTAACAAAAGAGCACCAGAAAAGCATATTTTAGTGCAACTATAAATTCGTTATTCATACAAAATTATTTTACCTATTTTATGAGTTATTATATATTGATTACACAGTATATACAATATCAAATGATATAGGCTTATTATGAATTACATAGTTTATGTTAATGTTTTCTTCCCCAGCAATGAAAACATAAACTACAAGTTTATCACACCGCCACCAGAGCAGAATGCACATTCCCACAGCTTAGCGAATTATCCAACAGTTGAATTTTAGCCTGGCTGATGACGAGAACAAAATGTTCTTGAAACCGGTTCTATATGTTATGACAAGTAAGTGCAGCATTAAGAGTGTGTAGTTCAACTAAATCATACAATAATATCAATTATATGATTGGCTTCACTGTGCCGGTTCCAATTTACATTTTAATTTTAATGTTGAAATTGATAAATTTGGAGGAAGTGATTTCAACTAAAACTTATGTTTAGCATGAAAACTGTACATCAAAATAAAGACATCTGCAATTCTGTATCAATGTGTAATACTGTACTGTTTTGATTCATTCCAGACTAATTATTTAGACATATTGCTGTTGCTTATTTTCCTGATAATTTCTGTTATATCATTTAAATTACTTGTTATTGTGTTTTATTTAATAGTTTCATGGGATCAATCCAAAGTAGAGTGATTTGCAGTTACTTTCAGTTTAACAAGGAACTTTTTTTTAATGAATTGCAAGCTACTCTTATTATAGAAAGAAGATGTCTCAAAAAATAAAAGTGCCTATATCCTAATGAAAATGCTAACCTCTATATTATACACACTACTATGCAAAAAATCCTTCATTGCTTACAGTGATAGTACCCAACAGTAGAAGGGTTGGTTCAGGTCCAACTGAGAATATCATTCTAAGAATTGTAGATGCCACAAAAGTTCGCACTCCAGACTCCCTTGGCAATGTGATGACAATGGCTGCAGACACCAACATCACAGCCCATATTAGGCCAGATAAATGCTGTCCTAATTCTGAAAACAGACAATGCACCATGTTTTAGGCTAAGCAAGAAACATTGTTATGGTAACGAATACTGTGGGATGAACAGCTCTGTTTAATTAAAGGTTAACCAATCACAGTATACCAAAATGTTTATTTTAACTTTCATAGCATGACTCATAGTAAACTAAATGGAACTACAATGAGAGCTGCAATTTCAGGACAGCCATTTACAGAAAATAAACTGCCCACCATAAAAAATACAGACCACATACAGCATTTAGCATTTGTATTGCAGCTGCAATCCAAAGAGATAAAAGTGAATATTAAAGCTTTCATTTAAGGTAAGTCCAGTGGCCAAAGTGATAAGGCATATCAGCTTCTTGATGAATGTAATGGTGCCAGCACTATACATCTATTGCCTCCATTTCTCCCCTTTAGGAAACTTCCTAGGCACACATTTGAAGAGCAGGCTGAATGAACCTAGGCAGGGAGAGACATGACAGAGAACAGAAAACTGCTGATATCATAGATTAAACTGCAGACTGTAATCCAATGCCCTACCAACTGGATATCACTGCACCTGTAATTTAAAAACAACTGGACTATTTCTACTGCATCACAACAAACACAATAGAATTACCCTTCCTACACATATATCTGAATTTTATTTAAAATCAGACTATGCCACCTACTCAAATAAATGCTAAAATTTATTTTACTTAAATTTTTTCCTGGACAATTTTCCTTGAAGGAATGATGAGCATGATTTGTTTTTAATATAAGAAAAATCTTTTAAGATTAATATGGTTTTTTATTCTTAATACAAACTGATAATAAAATAATCACTTACTTGGCACTGCATCCAAAAATGGGTAGAAGAAAGCTACAATAAGGTTAATTAGAACAGCACAGTTGAAAAGAATATTGCTCCAAAGTGACATGTGTCTGCTCACCCAGAATAATAATGGCTGACCTGGAATAAGTAGAAAAAATGTTATTACCAATCCTTGAAGCTAAACACACCTAACTAAACATGAAGTTGTTTGATCATAGTAAGCGAGGTATAATATTGTTACCAGGCAGACTGCTATAATCAAATGTTATGTTGCTTCAATGTTAATTACTTCTGTATAATTCTTCATTATGAAGTCATTTCCTCAGTTTTTATATTCTTTTTAAACATAAGAAGTGCAAGTAATGACAATATAGGGAGTGACAATGATTTACTGTAATCACTTAAAATGATCCATTATTCTTGTTGAATTAAAAGTAAAACTTCTAAAATCATGTCAATATATTAAACTCTCTTCACGTTTCACATTAAAACTTACTTTGTAACAAAAAAAGGTTTAATGTGAAATGTCAAGAGAGTTTAATATATTGACATGATTTTAGAAGTTTTACTTTTAATTCAACAAGATTATGATAGTTAGACTGTGTGGATTCCAACATTAGTTTTTAATTGAATGATCCACTATTCCTGAAAAGAGCATTGCATCTATTTATAGTACAAATTGTCTGGATGAATAATTTTCTTTGTAGTTATTTTTATTGTGCAAAGGCAAATTCTAGCTAACTTCAAGTCTGGTGGACTGAAAATTCATTTGTGTCATTCTGAAGGCCTCTGGCACCTGATATAATAGGTTAAAAGATCAACAGCAATGCTGACAAATGCTATAACACTGTTCTAACCCTGTTCACAATTTACACATATTAATATAAGTCTAAGGCAAATTGTTCAGTGAAATTTTTATCCCATAAGTTCTTGCATAACAAATGTAACAAGCATCAAGCATTATTGGGAAGACAACACACAATTATTACTATTATGGCAAACTTTGGATTTTCACGAGGATTAAGATACAGGACAACCAACACCCAACAACCTGTTCTACATGTGATACATGTAAGCTTAATGCATTTTTAAAACACTGAAATTAAGCATAATTAGTGGGTGTCTTATCTTCAAATACACTTCAAAAAATTCTTACCTTAAAAAGCACATATGAAATAAATCCATTACAGTTCTTATATTTCATGGTTTCCAATTGGAGTACTTTTTTCCATTAGGCCTTTTTAATGGTTTTACAGCCAAATGCCATCATCATTAACTGATTAAGTTTTGCTATTCTCATACAATATAATGAAACGTTTGTCAAATTTATAATTCTTGATGTTGCTACAGTACTTAAAATCATATATTTGCTGTACATTTTTGATTGAAAAGTGGTTTCTGAAGAGTTTTACAGGTCAAAAGTTGTAATGAAGCACTGCTTTAAAAAGTCATTAAATTTGCTGGAAACTATGAGGATGTTATTGGATGGGCATAAATGAGACAACAGAACTTTTGAGACATGGAGAGGTCATGAAATTTAATTATTGTGACTGTTGAATTTTTTCAATGTAGTCTCCACAAAACACTATACAGCCTCATTATCATAATTCATAATTAAAACAGACACGGCCATTCTTTTCTTCTATGATATAAGTTCTCTTTGGTAAAATGTCACTGCTTCTTCAGTGGTGGATAACCACCGATTCCATGGATGCTTTTGATGATGGGGAGGAGAAAGACATTAATGGTCTTGTCTGAACTGTTGGCAGAATGAATCATCAGCTTCATTATCATTTTCTTCAGGAAAAAGATTACCAAATTAGCTGTTTTGTACCAACCCTCAATCCTGTTCTGTTTTCAGGTTTTCCCCAAAACTTGAGTGAGACAGCTGTGTATTATCACTAAGCAGTGACTGTCATTCCTCAAATGGAAAAGTGACCTCGTGATCAATTTTTGAAAGAACATACCAAACTTTTCTAACACACCACACTCTCTTGAGGTTGAATGTGTGTTGTTATCTGGGAATTTTCAGACCACTGATTGGCTCTTTGGCTTCAGGTCAACCATTTAGTACAAGTGCATTTCTCTTTTTCTCTTAGTTACAAGGTACTTATTTTGGCAAACACTTTCTAAATTGAAAATGATGATGAAAGTAACTAGTAAACCAATTTTCAAATTGCTTTAATGTTGTTGTATGTCATTTGATTGATATATTGGATTATTCTTCTTCTCCTCCTTCTTAATAAAGGATTGTGCCCAAGACCCTTTCCAAGATTAAATGCTCTATTGATCTGTGCATCTTATTCTTGGTCATCCCAGATCACCTTTTTCTTTTTGGTCTATAGAGGAGGGCACTCCATGGACATCTAATATGCATCCACTGTATATGTGGTCTCCATTTCTTTTTATAATTTTGAATTTAGTCTACTATGTTTTCTTGCCCTAGTCTCACTCTTAATTTCTTAACTTCTACTTTTGCCTCTTAAGCTAACTCCAAAAACTGATCTCAAAAAATGCATTTATACTGCTTCTTATCTTCTTTTGTCTTCTGATCTCAAAACTTATGTTTCATTCCATATTTTAATAATGATTTTAATATAACAGCATGGGAATATTAACTGTACTTCTTTTCACAGCTTTTTACCAAAATATCTCTTGATGCATCAATTTAATCTGTTGTATTTTTGGATGCTTTCTTCTAGATCTTGACTTATATCAACACCTTATCTTATGCATCCTTAATATTTAAATATTGAAACTCATTGTATTGGTTTATTTTCAATTGCAATTTTTGCTCTGACCCAGTTATCTTCCTATTCTGCTCTCCAACTTTTAATAAAGCTCTCATATTGTGTTAAATTTACCAGAACAATGAAATTTTTTTACATATATGAAGTAGTACCTGCAAAAGCCTGTTGCCAAAGTTCAAGATTCTGGTTCTTATACACATTGCATTTGAAATGGTACAATCCATTTTATCCAATCTATTAACATTTTATGTCTCAAAACTTTTTAAGTAGACCTCATAATCATGCACCTGAGGATGGTGGGATTAGAATGTCAATATATCCCATAACAGAAAATGTACAAAGAGATGGGAAGTTCCGGAAATACAAGGGTAGGTCTATAAGTTTCCAGCCTAGCTGATATGGATTATTGCCTTCAAAAATTCTTATCTGGTGTCATACTTTATCTGTTAAGTAAATAATTGCAGCTGTAACTTCTGCTCTGCTATGTTCAGTTGTTCAGATATAGTTACATAAAGAAGGCTATGTGTAGAAGATTAAAACATATTCAAAATGGAGTATAGAATTGTTATGAAGTTCTTCACAAAAGGAAGGATTTACTACAAATGAAATTATACAGTGATTGGACAGTGTATATAGGGAAGCATCACCCTTATATTCTACCATAAAAGAGTGGGTCAAACATTTTCGAATAGGTCGAGAAAGCACTGAAGAGGAAGAGTGTGCAGGTCAGCCCTTGGAGGTGCTCACTCCTGAAAACATCGCTCTTGTGGAAGGAGAAGTTATGCAAGACCGGCGGCTAAAAGTTACAGAAATAACAGGAAGGTTGGGACTTTCTAAAACAAGAGTCCTTGGAATTATTCACGAACATTTCAACATGAATAAGGTTTGTGCAAGATGGATGCCTAGATTTCTTTCCTCAGTTCAAAAACAGCAATAAGTCATTTGTTGTCAGGCAATTTTGGAGCTCTGCCATGACGAGAGAGAAGTTCTACAAACCACTGTTACAGGAGATGAATCTATGGTCCTCTACTATGATCCCTTGTCTGAAAGAGAATCAACGGAGTGGCGTAAACCTGGCAAAGCACTGCCTCTAAAGGCCAAGGTCACTCAGTCAATCAAGATGATCATGGCCACAATCTTTTGGGACAGTGAGGCTTCTTTGACTTCAAGGAGAGGAACACCATAGTAAATGGGAAGTACTATGCTGGCCTACTGCACAGACTACTTACTTTTATCAAAGAGAAAAGGCAAGGAATCTGGGTGGTGGTGAGTGCCTTCTTCACGACAATGCGCCTGTGTACACAGCTCTTATTACAAAGGAAGCTGTGAAGAAATGTGGCTTCAAGTAGATCAGCCATCCACCCTACAGCCCAGATCTAGCTCCCAGTGACTATTTCCTCTTCTCAAAATTCAAAGAAGGAAATTTAAATGTGATGAAGAAGTGATGGATGCTGTTTATACCCATTTTGCAGACAAGACTTCTGACTATTGGGAGGGGGGGATTGAAATGTTGATTCAAAGATGTGAGAAGTATATTGCAATAAAGGGTAACTATGCTGAAAAGTAAAATATAGTATTTGTCTTTATCATACCTAGAAAATGGTTAGGCTGGAATCTTATGGACTTACCCTCATATATATGACACAAGTAAAGTCTTTGTTATTGAAATTTTAACAATTTGGACAGAAAAGAAAGGTTGCATTCTCTTGTTGCACTAATAATACATTTTTAGCCATGGCTCTGTAAATTTTTATGCAAAAATAATTACATAAATAAAATATAAAAAGTAGTTGAAGTCTTTTTCATTTTGGGGAGGGGAAAAAAAAAGAAGCTTATGAGGTAGGTTCCATAAGTTGCAGTCTGACTAAGTTGCAGCATAATAACTGGAAAATTTAGCATCAGAAATAATCATTATCTATGGTTGTTATTATTTAACAATATGGTCATGTCTGTCAATGGTTTGGACAGAACCAAATGAACAACAAGAGGTATGGGAATTTTCCTACTTTTTTTTTCTCCCCCACCGACACGAGTGGCCAAGATTGTTAAATTGCGAACTTGTGAGCGGGAGGTCTGGGAATCCCTCCAGAACCATCCTCCCTGACTGAGGTTTTTTCCAGGTTTTCCTCAGTCCTCATAAATGGCAAATGCCAAGGAGGCACCCTAAACTTAGGCCTGGAACGTTTCCTTCCTTAAAAAATAAATCCTTTCCCAATATATCATTTCATTTCATTTCATGTATCACCAGTGTCCATTGCCTGTGGTGCCTCTGTAGCAAAAATGGGTGTTAAACACTATTCATTCATTCCTAATTTTGAAAAATGAGTATTTTACACAGAAATTATTCCTGCAGAAATTAAAAATCACTTAGAAAGTATGGCAAAGCTCTCTCTTCCTATTCAGTGGTAAAGAACTGGCTACACAGTTCTGATTAGGACAAGAAAACACTGCAAATGAATAACATGAGAGTCGACCAGTAGAGGTGCTGACACTGGAATCCGCTGCTCTTGTTGAAGAGGAGATGTTCAGTGACAGGAAACTAAAACTGAGAGATATTGCTGAATAGTTAGGCCTCTCAAAAACATTAATCTTTGCTATTCTGTACAAACATTCCTATATGAAAAAGATCAGTGTAAGATGGGTGCTGTGACTCAGCAGCTCAAAAATATATTGAGTGCTGTGCTGTGAAAGGTTTTTAATTTTGTGTCAAACAAACAGGAAGGAAATTCTGGGATCAATTGTGACTGAGGATGAAATTGTGGTGCTCTACCGTGATCTGCTTTGAAAATGGGAGTCAATGAAATGGCACAACCTGGTGAGGCACCACTAACAAAGAAAAGGATTGCCTACTGCAGAAGAAAGATTATGGTTACAGTTTCTCAGGACTGAAGGGGTTTTGGTTAAATGACTTCAAAGGAAGAAACACTAGTGTTAGCACAAATAGCTACTGCAGCCTTGTACATAAACTGCAAGCAGCAATTAAAGAAAAGAGACATGGTATCTGAACAATGGTGTTCACTGCACACTTGTCTATATTGCAAAGGATGCTATAAAGACCTATGGATTCAGCAAACTGGGTCATTTAACCTATAGCCCAGATCTAGCATCCAGCAATTATTATGCTTTCTCAAAATTAAAGAATAACTTATGAGAAAGAATATTTAATGCAAATGAAATGAAGAAAACCATTTTACAAATTTTGCAGAAAAATGTTCAAATTATGTTTTCAAAAGCACAGAAATGTTAATTCAAGATGTGAATAGCATGTTGAAATAAATAGAGACTATAGAAAAGTGTTTTCCAGCTCTTATTTCTGAAAGTAAGTTAGGTCAGAAACTTATGGAATCTATCTTATTTGAAATCAAATATTTTGAACAAAACAATGAAAATCACAACATACACATTAATATTTCATGCTTTTGTTGATCCAACACAAAAACTTTATATGTGAAATCTGCAACAAAAATGTACAAACTGCTACTCTACAACAGAAATATTTGTTGACTGCATTTTGCAAGTTGCATCTCCTGAAAGGTAAGATAGTGATGCTATGGCTGAGTGGTTAAACTATCTGCCTCCTATCAAGGGAACCAGATTTGATCCCAGCAGCTATATATGGAATTTATGGTGGTGGATGAAATGGCATATGGGCAGGTTTTCTCCTCCAGTTTCCTCTGCCATTTCAATCTGTTAGTGCTCCATTTTTACCTTCCTCATTCCCATTGTTACCCTATCCTTTCATTCATTTCTTTCAGTTCAGAGAGCCATGGTGGCAGTCAGTATGCTGATAATATGCCCCCTGCAGTACTGCCTTTTTATAATGTTGTTGTGAACCACAATGGAGGCATTAGTCATGTGGCTGGGTGCTTAAGAAGAAACAGCTGTACTACTTTTTTTAATATTAATTCAATTTGGAATTGAACACAGAGAAACATCTATTAATAATCTCTTCTGAGTCCAATGTGTAGAACACTCTTTATGGTTTTAAATGAGATTTACTCATGATATATGTTTTGTGGAACTATTGCCCACATCATTAGCTGTTAAATGACTGTTGGATCATTCCTAGTAGCTGGGTAGGTAGGTAGGTAGGTATATGGTTGACTCTGGTGGTACTACTGCCAACTTTATATAAGACACTATAAGCACTAACAGGAGTAAAGAATATTAAACATTGTCTCCCAATGAGCTTATTTACTGATATTCAGTAATAAGTACCATTTGTTTTACGTGAAAATTGTTAGGACTCTGAGCAGATATATAACAACATTCCCCATACAAATAGTTCCTCCTGTTAAAGCTTTAAATTCACAAAAACACTTCTCAAGAAAGAGAGACCTATAAGAAGTGGGATATCCTTCATTTGTATTAATTAAATTAAAAACTTGCAAATGCAAATGATGATATATACACTGCAAAACATTAAATACACAATCAGAATTTAGAGACCATTTACCTCTCAGCTTCTTTTGCCACTTCATTTCATTAAACATATCCTCAGTCCTTTGAAAGAAATCAGAAACTTTGGAGCCTTGGTCATCCCTTTCTGCAGTGTTAAACACTCTTACTTTGGTATCTGTAGTGATATACTCACAAATCTCTGGAATTGGAAACACAATTTGCTCCAACGTTCTATCATGCCGCACAATCTGTCAGCAAGAAAAATACGAGTGTATAATTTTATCAATATTGCAGTAGCCATAATCAAGCAAAGCTTACCATTAGTTACTTACCTCAATTTGAGATGTGTGAGAAGCATAATACTGAAGTGCCTGATTCATTTTCGGGTCACCATTGTTATCAGATGGCTTCAGCAGTGCAGCCAATTCTTTGTTGTGCTGGGCCAATTGATGACAAAGGATGTATATATTATGTCCTACCTGTGTAATAATTAACAAACATATACTCATTTTATTCTTTTGATTACTTTTAGATTTCTTATATAATTATTCCCAAACTGTGCACCAAGTTTGGTTTATTGGCGTGCCATGCAATATTTCAATGTTTTGACTGAAATGACACTTAGCCACAGTAGTTTTAGAATCAAACCATTGATGTGATGATGTTATAATGGGATGGACATCTAACAGAAATAAAAACTACTACTTTGCTTTCCAATACAAATATTAGCTGGTTCTCAATGTTAGAATTTTATATTATTTACTGGACTCAGGATTGTTCTAATAACTGCAGTCCAGAAGGCAGTTGTTTCTCAATGTGTCGTGCAGATAGTCACGAATATTGTTCAGTGTATCAATATGAAACTAGCGACTGGACAGCTTTTTTAGGTTTTCTTTCCATATTTGCTATCATCCTTATAATAATTTTATAGGCGTTTTCTTATATATTATTTTACTTGATGTTTGTATACAAACAGCTATATATGGCAGATTTATTGCAGATTGAACCATCTTAATAGTGTTCAGATTAAGTAAACCTCCAAAATGCACTATCTCCCTAAAAATTAATTAGCATTTTAGGACTAAAATAAAGAGAACATACCACAAACTAATGGTTGAGGTGTGAAGCAGCAATATTATAAATATGATGACAGATATTTTAATTTTGGCTATTTAGCTGATTCCAATAATGAAGTGAAGCTGCAATGTGTAGTGTGTATGAAAGCTTTGGTGCCAGAGTGCATGCTTCTAAGTAAGCTATAATGCTATGCCCCATTAAATTTTATTAAATATGTTCACACTAACTCTACTTATATAACATTAAGACATATTCTGGGAGCAATCACTCTCATCATCAGCTGTTGACCAACTACTTGATGTGGTGGTTGGATCCCAAGGTGCTTTTGTGATGGTCTCTGAAGGTTTGAATAGGAATTTGCCAAGCTCATCCATAATTGGAACATCAAAATTGATTAAGCTTATTTTTTCTTTATTTTTTTTTTCTTTCTATTTTTCAGGATGGAAATTTTTTCCCAGGTAGATGGCTCTATTGGATTGTGAAGTTCTTTTAGCAGCTTACCTCTGGTTTAATTTCATGATTTTGGGTCCAAAAGTAAGCGGCCATTTCTAATTTATCAATTTGTTTAAAACAAATATCCCTTAAGTGTTCCTTTTTCTGAATTTCATAAATTCCTGATCTCTGTTCTATTCATATGGTGTCTTTCACTGTGGAACCTAGTAAATTTTTCATATTATATTTGTTCTTTGGGGGTAACTTTATATCGTGTTTTTTGAATATCCTATTGAATTTGTGATAAGTTGAATATGTGAAATTTTTGAATTTGTATCTTTCCTTGATGTTCTTCAGTATGGAAACCTCTCTTAAAAATGTTTTTCTTTTAAATTTATTAATAATTGTTATTATGTCTTTTTTGAAACTATTGATTAAATATCTGTTGCTATTCTGTTTTGTACTCTGTTTCTATGAGTGGGATGCTAATTATTCTACTATGCTGTAGTACATTGCATATTTTTGTGGGATGGGGTTATAGCTGTTATTTTTTATGTAATTTTCTGTGTGTGTTTCTTTTCTATCGATTCCAAAGTTAAGTCAGTCTGCATTTTTTTATAATTTGTAAATCTAGAAATGGAAGCCATTAAGAGAAATTTAAGAATTTGGAGAAAGGAACAGTTTAGGGATATTCATTTAACAAAATGATATATAGGCAGTGGCAGCTCACTTTTGGACCCAAAATCACAAAATTAAAGCAGAGGCTAAACTACTGAAGGAACTTCACCACTCAATAAACTAACAGTATTATTAGTTGCAGGATAGAGCAGATTGTGCAGGATCTTAATGATCAACTAACTAAAACATTAAAATAGAAGGACTGTTTTCATTGATGGCTAGGAAACTAATTAGTCCTAGCACAACTTTGGAGAAGAAGCCTTCAGACACAAGGCATGTCTCAAACTCTAACTGATGCTTTAAGTAGGTTTAGGCTATCTGCAGAACCTGGTGAGAAAGCTGGACATCAGCAATTTAAAGTATTACTGTCCCTACAAAACATTGTCATTGCAACCCTATGCTACACATCCCAGAAGCCCAGGCTGACTAAAATTATGTACAAGAATTGTAAGCAGTGTATCTGTCATGATCATGTGACTGTACAGAATGTTACCCTTAGCTTACATGTTTTTATTCTAAGGTATATAATGAGGCAAAGTTCACTTTAGTTTTGTGTTTATTACTTCTGTATGACTTTTATGTATGATCTGTTAAAAGTTAAAATTTCAGTGTCATTAGTTAAAGTTATGTGAATTTCCCTTTATGTGCCATGAGTTTATTGTCCAAATTAATATTTTTAAAACAAACAACAACAAAGTGATAAGTGTTCATTTCAGTCAATAACATATTACATCAAACCTGGTGATTCTGACAAATATGTCATAACCTCCCCATATGACAAGCAGATAACCGCCCCAAATCAAACTTATTCTCCCTTTACCTAACACATTCTATAAAAAATGTAATAATACCAGAATGTAATTGGGAAAAGATGGAGAAAAAACTTTAAAACCACATATTGATTAATAAGTTAGATTAACACATTTTATTCCACTACTATATAATCGTACAATGTTACTTGTTACATGGCTTGACGGCATCCCTCAAGATAAATACAGTGACATGCTCTCCTGACTGCTGTTTTCCCTCAACTGGCTTACAAGTCAAGCTATCTGTTAGCCACACATGAAGTGTGTTAATGTAACCTATTAACCGATGTGTGTTTTTAGTTAAAGCTATGTCCCCATCTCTTTCCAATTACATCCTGGTAAATTTATTACATTTTTTATTGAATGTGTTAGTTAAATGTAGAATAAGTTTGATTTGAGATGGCTATCCAGTTGTTATAAGAGAGGTTCTGACATAATCGGTAGAATTGCTGGGTGTGATGTGCAGGGTTGTCATGTAATTCGTGGGCTTTCCTGGCGGGTGTCTTCCCTTGACTGGCTTACAAGTCAAGCTATCAGTTAGACACACATGATGCATAGTCAACAATGCTATCTACCTCTTTTTAACTCCATCCTTCCCCTTATTTATCTCTCTTCCTAACTGACAACTCAACTTTTTAAACAAACTGTCCCTCACACTGCAGCTGATAATAACTCTGATTATAATATATTGACAATCTGCATTGTTAATGCCTCATTATTATAATCATTTTTGTGATTGCCACTATATATAGCACATATTTTTGGATTTATATATAAATTTGATACCTAGCAACGATGTTATTGCTTAATTTTAATTGTCACATGATTTTTACATAAAATAATAATGATAGTAATATATATGTGAATAAAACATATTATGAAATACTGGAAGAGGATACAATCATTGGAGGAAGGAAATATTCTCAAAGATTGCTTGGGGGCACAAGAAAAAGGTAAGTGGGAAGGAAATTGGGCAGCTAGATCAAAGGAAATTATATGAGAAATTGGTTTGGGAGAGTTAGTTAGTTTAGTCACCAAATGGGCAAAACATTTGAAATAAAGTGAAAGGAAGAATTGATGATATATAGAAACAGGTAGCTTAAGAGTATTGTGATGTATTGTAGGAGTTTTAAGAAAGAGTGGAGCAGGGAAAAATATATTGAAGTTTGTGACAAAATAGGAAAGTAGGGTATTGCATGGGCAAGAACAGGAACAATGTCATGTGGTGTAAAATTTGACAAAGAATTGTGCTCAATGTATGGTAAGGTAGACAAGAACTTACACTCTATATTAGAATGTACAGAATCCAAAGGATAGAGAGACGAATGTGGAAGAAGAATTTAGATAATTTGCAGGCAGAAATTCTGGCTTTGAAGGTTTTTGGGATTAGCAGAAAAGAATTTTTGAATCGGTTTGGAAATTATGTAGGGAAAGTACAGAAAAGTGGTGGAGGAAAGTGACAAAGGCAAAGAAAGAAGGTAATAAAGTAACAATGAGGGAAGATGATCACCTTTAGGGAAGTATTTATAAAGTTTTCTTGATAATATGTATAGTTTGAGTGTTGTAGGATCCATGTACACAACAACTGGGGTGTGAGTTGTGCAGGATCCCGAATTAACTAGCACTCAAGGATGTAGGAAATATTGTAAAACTGTAATTGTAATGTGTAGAAATAATAATATTCATTTATTCAATATATATCTGAAAAAAATAATTAAACTAGTAGTATTTGTGAATATATTAAAGTATTTAAGAAAGTTATTTTTGAGGAAGTCACTCAAATTTCAGTAGTTTTATTCCACTTACTTGGACAGGTTTCAAAGGCAAATTCCTTCATTGCAGCATGGTTCCACTGTCAGTTTTCCAGCATGGTATTAAGATGTCGCTCTTTAGATTTTATAAACTTTTTGATGAGGTTGCTGTTGTTTGGGAGATCAAAATTAACTAAATTTTTTTTGTTTTCATTTAAGAATATATTTTCGCACACCAATAATTCTATCAGTTTTTGAAGAGCTTTTAAGAGTTTTGGTTCATTTTGGAACTCATGGTTTTTTTTTTTTTTGCCAGAAGTGGTATGCTACTGCTGATTTTTCCATATGTTTATATTTTACACTTCTCATGTGTTCCTTAAACCATATGGTAATGTTCCTTTTTGTTTTACCTATATATTTATTATTGCAGTCTTTGCAACTGATTTCATAAATGCCCGATTGTTTTGCTGGCAGGATTTTGTCCTTTGTGTTGGTTTTTCAAATTACATTTATTTACTGGAGCCAAAATAATGTTGGCCTCTTTAAAAATTTTTTGAAATTTTTGGTGTACCCATGGATGGAATGTAAATTTTTTACATATATGCTCTCCTTTGTAACCTTCCAGTGTAGTGATTTCTTTTATGTTTATGTTTTTTGAATTTTTCTATCTTTTTCTTGACCACATCTGTTGTGAAGCCATTTTTCTGTGCTATATCCATGATTTTTTGGTACTCCAATTTATATTCTGTCTCATTACTGGTAGGTTTGTTAATCTGAATGTGAGGCTATTGATTATAGCTAGTTTATGCTGTTTTGGATTGTGGCTGTTGCATTTTATATAATTATCCGTGTGGGTATCCTTCTTGAATATGCCAAATTCCAGTATGTTATCATTTGTTATAATTTTTATATCCAGGAAAGAAAGAAACTTGTTCTCCCATTTCCATTATGAAATTTATGTTGTTGTCTTGTAGGTTTAGTGGTTTTATTGCGTCATCTTTCCATTTTTCATCTACTATTGCAAAGACATCATCAACATAACAATACCATCACAATTAGGAAATATCTTATGGAGAAATTTTGAGGGTAGCTTTTTTGAAGTTAGAAATACCAGAGCAAAACAAAAATGGGAGACAATAAATAAAATCCACATAGGCTTAGAAAAAGCAATGAAAGATTAAAACTAGGGATGAAAGCCAGAATAAATCAATAGAAAATGTCATAAACCGGTCAAACCAACATTTTTCAACAAAAGAATTACAACTTTTAAATACAGGTCTAAACTCTTGCATAGATTACTCAAGAAATTTAATGGAATATGTAGCAGATATCGAAACAGTGATTTTCAATAAATCTGAAGAAGAAGAAAAAAATTTCATCAGAGCACAATGTGGTAAAGTTCTAGAAAAAATTAAAATAAAAGAAAAGGATCAAAAAAGATCATTTCATAGGGTAATCAAATCCCTAAAAGAAAAAGGTGTAATTCACAGCAGGACTGATAAAGGCAACAAAATTGTCATAATGAATGAGATAGATTATGAAAACAGCATGTATAATTTACTAGACAGCCAAGATTATGAAAATATAACAACTGATCCTACAGTGGTTGTCAGTTAAGTAAGAAAATTACTAAAAAGAATAATCATACTAAACGAGGAACAAAAAAAAGAAGATTTTACCAGACAACACTACCATACCCAGAATCTATGGACTACCGAAAATACATAAACCTCGCAATAAAATGAGACCTATAGTAACTACAATAAATTTACCCACATAAAATTTAGCCAATTACTTGTTAAATCAATTCAACACATTACCGAAATACAAAAGCCATAGCATAAAAAACTCAACAGAATTAATAGAGAAAATTAAACTTATAAAACTGGAATACAGAGATTTACTAGTGTCTTACGATTTGGTTCTATGTTCCCTAACATCCCTAAAGACAAACTAATAAATGTTTTAAAAAAAATAGCTAATCTCAATGAAGTTACCTGGAGAAATCATAGAACAATATCTGAACATCACCAAAATTTGCATCAACCAAATCTACTTCACATTCAGAGGAAAGATATATACACAAAAGAAGGGTTTAGCAATGGGTAATCCGCTCTCACCATTCTTAGCAGACATATACATGAGTTTCCAGGAAAAAACAAAATTACTAGAGGCTTTCCCACACATATATAAATGTTGGTATAGCTATGTTGATGATGTCTTTAAAATAGTAGATGAAAATGGAAAGATGACGCAATAAAACTACTAAACCTACAATACAGCAACATAAAATTTACAATGGAGATGGAGAACAATAAGGTTCTTCCTTTGCTGGATATAAACTTATAAAAAATGATAACATACAGGAATTTAGCATATTCAGGAAGGATACCCA